>OU860798.1:16162527-17362527 GCA_917862395.2 Heliconius sara | reverse complement strand
AGTAGTAAATACTTTTCTGAACTGCTTTGAGTTTAAAATAATATTGTAATCTAATCGCAATATTAAGTGATAGTCTATTTTATCGGTTTTCTTATTTACCGCTGACTGAATATTGATGACACTGAAGCAATTTATACGTTATGCATAAATAATGGAGAAAATATGGGTCTTATTCTGGCGCTGATAAATATTGACATAAAAGATTAAGGTCGTCTCCTTATTTATGAAGGGATTTATAACTAATTGCTTTTGCTCGAAGATTAACTAACATGTACCTATCCAATCTAAGTATTAATGTCTTTCTTTGTTATACTTTAATTGAATATTGTATGTAAGGAAGTTGTGGCACAGACGCATATGCGTGTGACTGTAACGCGACGGTTGTGCGGGGGAATGCATTATTATTTATCAATATTTTCATTTCTTCGGTCTGATACCAACATACAATGCCGCGAAAATTCGGCTGAGGGTAAGAAATGAAGTGTCTTAACACTGGCTTCCCTCTGCCTACCCTGCTGCAGGGTGTAGCGTGAAGCTGAGAAAAGAAAGAATATTGTGCTGTGCAGTTAATTATTGTTTTGAATAGCGTTGCAATGGTTGTGAATACAAATACAATGTAATATATATTTATATTGTATAAATTAGAAACGTGTATACATATATATATATATATATATATATATATATATATATATATATATATATACATATATATACATATATATATATATATATATATATATATATATATATGTATATATATATATATATATATATATATATATATATATATATATATAATTATATATATAATTATTAAACAAATTAACATTATCAGAAATAAATAAAGCGATACTTATGAATTTGTTTGCTATATTCTAGTTATGTGTGTAATGATTATTATATTAAATGAATAAGCCTCTTTGTTTAAAATAAAACGAATGTACATTGTTACACAGTTAATTTTCATGGAATCAAGAAAAAAATATTCAGTACATTTTAGGGCATAATAGCTGGCTTTGTAAATACTACCATTATGAGTTCCATATGCTCCCATATATTATGACGTACAAAACGTGCTTTTAAGTTTAATTAAAATAATCCTAAAATAATATTGGAAGAACGTTGTGTATTTTCGCAACCCTAAAAAGGTTTAAGCATCTTAAAAATATATAGGTTTATTCTTTAATTTTATACGTACAAAGAGCCCCGTTTTTGCTTGTTTAAGCTCACCAGATGAATTTAGTACCAAGGATATACGGAAAGTCCCATCTAAGCGGATGTAGGGAAGAGCAGTGGATTTTATCTTACGGAATTCGAATTTCTTACATAAATAAAATAAATCATAAATCAATTAGCTTCACTTCCGCCTCTGGTTCTCGAGGAGCTCTGGAGGCATTGCGTGTTGATTGGCGGAACTCAACACCGCGCTTTGCCTTGTTTACATCTAAGGCTATAATAAAAAAGTTAAAATTAATAACTTTGCACTACCCCGATCAACTTAATAAACCTATGAAAGTATATCTGGCTAGTCTGTTTATCATCATCTTATCCTTATTATATTTCATTAACACTGGAAAAAATAACGACTAATTTAACGGAATAATTTAGGTGTTCAGTTTTAACTTGAAAAATGTTTCTAATATTTAATGAAGAATAGAATAATTAAGAACAATATCGACTATTAAATCGTCATTTAGACACACTATTGTGGCATAAATGGCTATTTATGTGAACGGTACATATTGTTTTCTTTCAGATTTACTTTCTTAGAAATTAAGTGAGACTATAAAAATCAACGAAATTCGTGTGATAATGAATGCCCTCATGGTGCACATGGGAGGTGAACAAGCCTGTTAGTTTAAGAAATTTTATTCTGGGAACTCCGATCAGTCTAATAAATTATGTGGTCAACCCAAGGCTCAGGTGATAACGTTCTAAAAGCCAGTGTGAAAGCGAATTCCGTTGAATGTAAACGTGAATCATCAAGTAAGTAGTAAGTATAAAAAAAAACGTCTAAATAGTCCGATTAAAAATGTACTATATTCATTGGATTGATTGGATGAAGATGTACCGCACCAAAACTCTGTCCGAGACATCCAGCTGGAGCTGATGGTCACTATCTCTGTCAAGTGTCATCTACCACAGCTTGACCTGGAAAGGAACCTGGTAAATCGATCATATCAAATGTCTATTGCTATTAACTACATAAAATGATAATAAATCTTGCGTTTGAACAGCCAAAATTACGTTCGACCACATGCCGTATGTCTTTTTTTATTATTATTATTAAATGAAACACCACCACCACGGAGATTGATGGTCTGTGAACTTTTATTTTTTTGTTTTTTTATTTTGACTTATTTATATTGCAATATACTCCTTTAGTCATCAGAAGAATTGAAGATTTAATTCCGATGGTTGCGTTGCCTTGTTTTAGGTTCCATATTTTGTATTTTTTCTTAATTTACTTATCGCCTCTTGGCCTGTATCAGAGATAGCCATCTTAGGTTATAGTTTATTATATGGTATAGATTCAGTGGCTTGACGAATAAATATACTGACGACGTCTTCTTTGGCGTCGCTGTAGTACATGCATTCATTTTTGTCATACAGTCTCGTATGTTAATTTGATCGTATGTTTCATTGATGGTGAATGACCGTGTCAAAGTTACAGGAGTTACAATTAGAAACCTCCCTTCACCAACCCGCCTGGCCAAACCTTTTCCCCAATAATTGCCTCCAAAATTTAAGTATTTTTTTATCAGGAAAAAAATCCGTTGTCAAAACTTCAAAAATTCAAGAGTCTATTAAATCCCGTGATACAGATTTCTACAGCAAAACTTTTAAAATGGTAAAAATGTGTCGATAATAAAGGTACACTTAGAATTGAAATAAGTAAGGTAAAACATCGAATTCAATAATGTGTATTTTTTGTCCCGGTAGAATTTGCGAACTCTCGATGGGGATCATTAAACTTTAAAAGAAAATATATTTGAAAAATATTGCACAAGTTAGTAAGTAAGCACACCAAACTATTATAATAACGTTAGTCCTATTTAAATCAAGAGCTTGGTAGCGTCTTGGGAAATTTCTTTTAGCAAACAAACTTAACGTTATATTCTTAATAAGGAAGCTTTTTACGCAGTCCATATAACAAAAAAAACTCTAGCCCATATGACACCATTACGAAGACGGCACTCCATAATGGAAATTTGCATACGCACCTTAAAATTTTATTCATAAGAAGGAAATTGTTTCGCTTTACCCGCATAATCAAGTGAAAAATCGAATTATATGCACCATGTAACCATGTAACCATGCTTATTACTTACTAACATAGTAACCATGCTAGTAACCATGCTTATTACTTACTAACATTTTTTTCTTTTATACAAATATCAATTTTCTTTAAATTTGTGATATTTAATACCTATACATATACATATTTTACATTTAAATTTTAGTAACAATTTTTATAGACATACTAGAAGTACATAGAGCGTCTCCATTTAATATTCTACTTACACAAGGCCAATTTTGATAATTTTTATTTTCAACCTGCGTAGTTTTTGGGTGAACTCAAGAGATTGTTTACATTTCATAATTTTCCGTCCATATTTTTTATATCATACTAGCGGTAAAGCATTCGTGTTTTTATTATGTACTAGCAACTTAAACGCGGCTTAAGCTATTTCTATATTATAGCTATTTATAGGACAGTCACAAAAAAATACTAATCAGGAATAACATTTTTAGAATAGAATAATATTTTACTAACATATAACATAACAAACAATATGACCATTTTATGTTGAAAGCTCTAAGCTCTAAGCGAAGCTTCCTAATTAGTTAACAAAGTACAACGCGGGCATTATCCGACTTCAGCGATGTATCGGTGGGATATTATCTATGAAGGATTTACTGACCTTTAAATAAAGATTGTGAAAAATGTATCAAAACATCGACACAAGTGTAACAAATACCATTCTTGAGAAGGTAGTTAAGCCTCTTAACAACACCACGTTCAGTAACCAAGACTGTTCCTTTCAGCAAGACGGCGTCGGGTCACAAAGCTCTATCTGACTTCATTAGAGCTGAAAACTGGCCGTCATTTAATCCTGATCTTAATCCACTGGTGTTTTTTTTACTTCTTACACTACAGACTTATGGTCCGTACCTTTGGTTATTTTGAGATTTCTTTAATTACTTTTTTCTGTAGATACTACCATACACTCCTATGTTTATACAATATCTACCTAAGACAGTCCAGCTATTCATTTGAGTTGCCACTTACTAACTTAATCTAACACAATAATCTAAATTTACATGAATAAAAATAAACCTTATAAATTAATTTAACTTAATTGATTACTATATGACAAAATATTCATTACGGACAACAATATTAATTTTATACGACCATACAAATATTTCTAACGATTAGGGAAAGTGGGACGTGGATGGCATTACCGCCAAGATGAAGGACATGACCGCTTCGTTTCTATCTTTTATGGCCATCTTTAAGTTATACTCCACAATACCTTTTGTCGCTGCTTCTGTTGCCTTTCGAATAAGCCTTTTGCATCGTCGTCACCACTGGTGTAGTAGCAACATCTGTCTGTGTGACGCGTTATTGCTACAATTGCGTGTGACACGCTGTCATGTAGTTGTAATTTCGTCGACTTTGTGTTCACTATTATAACCGTTGCATTTGACAGGCCTTGGGCTTCATGAATAGTCAACACTTTGGAACCTATATTTACCCCATATCCCTGGAGGATTAAAGATTTCTTCTCTTCTTGAGTAAACGTAAGGTAGAGGGTTTCCCTGAGGTCTCGTGGCGCTGGTGTAGTTCTTAAATTTTCTATTCGGAGAGAAATGTACTACTTTTTTGGAAGAGTATATACCAAAGTATATCTCTTGAAGTACATAGGCGACGTCCATGGGGCTTCTATGGGTACACAATAGGTCCTGGTGCATTTTGACAATTTGTGATGGGCTACGGTAGAACATGTCGAAGAGATTGTCTCGGTCAATATAAGGAAGTTGGTTTATATCTCTAACCAGTAGAATTCCTTCTGCTCCAGAGATTCTAGCAGCCACCACTATAGCTCCAAAGTGATTCATCAGGGCTTCATCAACAATTAGGCGTTTAGGCGTTTATATGTTTCTGAAGTATCTAACCCATTGACCAGCATTGATGCCATAGTGCGAATTTTACTATTCACCAAATTTCCTATACATACCGAGAGCTTCTCTCGAAGGTCATTGGCTGATTCTATGGTGTTGGTATTAATAAAATCCCTATCCGTGTTAAAGTGCTCAATGATCTAGGTCGTTTTACCGCATCCGGGAGCCCGTTAACCCACTGTATCCTAGGTAACTCCCATTCCCTAGATGACGTTGATCTTAAAGTGTGATCGAGGCTCTCCAATTTCTCTATCATTCCATCTTCCAGCATCACTCGTGTGCACTTGGCAATGACCACTAAAGGGTCACTGCTTGGTGCGTCGAATTTGAAATTGCCTGTTAGTCTGTCTGTTACAAATCCGACTAAAGCATTGTACGCCGCCATATAAGTATCTTTTAGGTCACCTCTGAGAGTGCGCAGTAGCGTTGTTATAAATGGCGGCTTCGGCTTCTTTAAGTCTAACATCCAGGATTGAGTATCCGCGCTGAATCCACTGGATTATAATTTATTTTTAGTTTTAGAGAGTAATGCTTGATCTAATGCATAATGCATGCTTGCAACATGATAATTTAAAGTCTCTAAAACAATCTATATGATTGGCCGTGAATAAATTAACCATTTTTTTATAGACTGTATTATTATTCTCATCTTAATGGGAACGAAGTGTCCTAACACTAGGTTCTAGGCTCTCTCTGCTCGTTCTGCTATGACCAAGATACAGCGTGAAGTTATAAAAAGAAATATTTTTTTTACCTTCACTCGATATCTCGTGTGCAATGGAGCGCACAACCATCACGTTTCCAGTCCCACAAAGTGCGCGCTGCGCTGCGCTGCGCTGTCTTCATATAGTATTTTTTATATTATTTATATTAAAGACTCTTTAGAATAATTTTAATTAGAAAATTATTGTTTTATTATATGTGGAAATACCTTTTTAATTTAAATTTAATAATTTTGTATTTTCACTTCCTCGCTCTGCTAAC
The DNA here is from genome assembly GCA_917862395.2 of Heliconius sara. Lineage (NCBI taxonomy): Eukaryota > Metazoa > Arthropoda > Insecta > Lepidoptera > Nymphalidae > Heliconius > Heliconius sara. The sequence continues at coordinate 17,356,350 of OU860798.1, read as the reverse complement.
GACTTAAAGCAAAGCGTTGAATACCGTCACTCAACACGCAAGCCTCAAGGATTCGGCGGAAAATGGGAAACGGCAAAGCGGATGCAGTGTCTTAACACTAGGTTCCCAAGTTCCGTCTTCATACTACCCTATGTGCGGGACACAGCTTGAAGCTTTAAAAAAATAAACCAGACAGACCGTATTATCACCTATAAGATTAGCCAGGAATAAATGAAATGTTCGTATAACGCGTGTCCAGGATTGTAATTTAGATAACACTTACGACACTAAGCGCTTTCGTCCGGAAGTACATCACAAATCTTCGGTTGGAAACGCTTACGCTTAAGGAATATATATTTTTAGATAAGCTTTACAAATAAATACGCAATACAAATTACAGTGTATATTATGTTGATGTAGCTATTATCTATTTTTTTTGTCGCGGTACAAACCCTAAAAATAATCATAGAAAAGACTTGGATGATATTTGAAAATCGTTTTACAACAATGTTATTTTTAAGACACAAATTTAAAACGACCATAAAAATATGTATATTATATTAGATATATAATTATTATGATAATTATTTTTCATAAGATTATTGATATATCTATAATAATAACCAACAACTACAATAAAAAGAAATAAATTAAGATAGTTTCTTATACAAGTGTCCATTAAAGACACATAATAGACTCCTGAGAAGTGTGACTGCAAACGCGACTGGTTGTGGGGTTCGATACCCACTCGAGGAAATGAAATATTTATTTATATTTTCATTTCTTTGCTCTAGCGTCGAGGCAAAGAGCAGCGTTGAGTTCCACCATTCAACACGCAATACCTCCCAAATTCGGCGGAAATTGGGGAACGGAGTGTCTTAACACTAGGTTCCCTCTGCCTACTCTACTGTGTACGGGATACAGCGTGAAGCTGATATAACATTTCCTGTTTTGCTTACACACGATAATGCCACCAGGGGATAAAATAACAGATTAAGGTTAAAACTTTTAAATGACATAAAACATTTCGTATACTGTTAATAATTACATTAAAAACTGAATCACAAACTCTAATCGAGTTGCCGCAGATGTCCTCGGGCTCCTGAACTATTTTCATAAGGCATGACTTACATTCATAATTGATCTGCAGTGGTCTCAAAACACAATGCAGATGCACTTTGCATACAATTACGCAAGAAGGTTACACGTAAATCACAAACATAATAAGAAATAGAATAATAAATATAAAAATAAAGAAATATTTTACAAGAAATTTTGTAAAACTAAGGTCCATCGTTTTTTTTATTTTTATTATGCAGGTAGAGGTGTTAGCACCACTTTAAATGAATCCATAGTTTTAACTACTCCATAAAAGCCTAATATAATTTAAAAAATCCCAATAATGAAAACCCAAAACAAGGCAACACAACCATCGGAATAGAGCAAACTATATCAAATTAAATCTTCAATCCTTCTGTTGTGTAAAGGAGTGTACTGTGTGACGTACTGTGCGGGTAGAAAATTCGGCGGCAGGTAACAGGTCAAACAGTTCTTCAGAACACTCCCCATGATAAATGCGGTAGAGAACGCACAGCGAGGAGACGTCTCTACGCAAAGCCAAAGTGTCAAGCCTTTCACAGATCATTGGGTCCCCAATGGTTCGAATGGATCTCCGTTGTATGCGATCAAATGGTTCAAGCTGATACTGGGGTGCACCGGCCCAGAGATGAGAACAGTACTCCATGTGAGGCCGAACCTGGGCCCTATATAGGGCCAATCGGTGTTTTGGCGTGAAGTACCGTCTCGCTCTGTTGATGACCCCCAGTTTCTTCGAGGCCAACTTGGCCTTGCTTTCCAGATGAACGCGATACTGGCAGTCACTCGAAACATTAAGGCCCAATATACTGATACTGGGCGCGGCTGTAAGGGGAGTGTTTTGAAAGACTGGTGATACGATAAATGGGATTTTTTTTGTGGTTAACGCGCAAACTTGTGTCTTCAGGGGGTTAAACTGAACTAAGTTCTTTTCACCCCATGAGGAAACATTGTCGAGGGACGCCTCAACAGAAGACACAAGTTTATTTCGGCACTGTTCAGCGTTTTCCCGAGAAAGACTTGCTCGGCCGGAGTAAACAGCGTCCACCGTGCTATCATCTGCATAGCAATGAATACTAGAATCCTCTAACATGTCATTGATATGCAGAAGAAACAGCGTAGGGGACAGCACGCAGCCTTGGGGAACACCAGCGTTCACGGGCATACGTTTGGAGCAAAAACCGTCGACAGCGACCCTGATGCTGCGCCCAGTGAGAAAGCTGGCGATCCACTTGCATAAATTCTCGGGAAGCCCATAGGATGGAAGTTTGGCCAGGAGCGCCCTATGCCACACTCGATCAAAGGCCTTCGCCATGTCCAAACTAACTGCCAGGCCCTCTCCCTTGCTTTCAATAGCCGCAGCCCAACGGTGGGTTAGGTAAACCAGAAGATCACCGGTTGAGATATTAATTTAAAAAAAAACTAAAAATCACAAAAAAAAACAAAATGCCAACAGAGCAGAAAAGGGCAAGGACCACTGACCGTGATGTGTTTTATATAATATAAAAAAATCAACAAGAGTAGTTCAGACGTCATCTGATGTAAGACGTCAGGATCTCTATGTAGGCTAGGACAGCTTATTATTTATTTATGCGGCCCCTCTCTATAAATATATGTACAATTATAATATAAATATATAGAACAATTTAAAATTATAACTAACACGGCAAGAGTGTACAAACTACGTAAACCTACCTAGTTATGGACGGCAACTAGTCAAATATAAATTTGTCTTTCATAGCAATTTATGTTGTCATCGAAGATAATCATTTCTATATATTGAGTTCTTAAAGCATACATTTATCCCTTCATGTAAAATCCTCAGAGGTATTGCCATTTTAAAATTCAAATAACAATTTTCAAACGTGCATTGTATATAATATTCATATTTATAGCAGTAACTGTTAGTCAACGTAGTAGCTATACTTAATAAATTTATATAGGATAGAAAAGTCAATTCTGTACATGAAAGAAATAATAAAAAAAATGTGTCGGTTAAAATGTCAATAACAGAAGCTAAAAAACAAGTTAAGTGCGAGCTGATCCCAGCGCCTTCGGTCACCTTCGATACCAGCGGCGGGAACCTAGTGTTAAGACACTCCGTTCAATACTTTCCGCCAAATTCTAGACGCATTACGTGTTGAGTTTCTGCAGATCAGTTGAGTTTCGCTTGCGTAGTTTGTCAAGTGGAATTGCGTATCAAACTCTAAGCCGCGCTTTGCCTCGAGTTGGAATCGAACCCATATCCTGTTGCATCTACAATCGCAAGCCCCGGCCACGAGTGGCCTCAAGTAATAAATAATACCCAAATACTCAATTAGTAATAAGTATAATCATTTAAAAAAACAATATTAAATACATGACCGTTTTTGCTTCACAGAGCTGCCTCTATACAAGCTTATTTAATTCTAATATCGACATCAGTTTTTGTAATGCTCTGTTTATAGACAATCGAGGTTGGAGACAGGCTGCGGTTTAACTGGGTGGAGTCGGCTTTGAATACCGATGACGGCGCAACTACGGATCCCGTTTCAATCTCTACTCTATGCATAAGTAATGTGAAAAGTATGGAGATACCGCTCCTGTGCGGAATACATCCTCTTCTAAAATATTATTGTGTATTTTTATGGTAACGACTTGTTATTTGTTCCCGGTAGTCCTCTTACTGGTAATATATCGCATTCATAATGTTGAGTAGTTGAGAGATGTCATAAGGGTATTGTTTTGGTTTGTCAGTTGTGCTAAATACCTACATTAAATTTTATGTTTGATAAAATTATAAAAGAAAACAGATTATTATTTTCTTTGCAAGTTTCGTTAGTATCTACCGAAACTCAGCCTAGCTGAGCTGAGCTTAGTCACTCCGCCAAAACGGAATTAACCATAAAAAATATATCAAAAGCATTATAATAGTTTGTCGCCATAATGTTTATAAGGCAGACAATGGGCTGTAATTCACTTTAAACTCCTATTCGATACACTGAAACGTCACGTGCAAAATTGACTTCGAAATATTACCAACGCGAAGCATTATCGCCTCTACGGTATGGGTTTTAAGAACTTCGATTTACATAGAAATTTTACCTATAAGATATTTTCATACAGTATTAAGAGTGAGCATGTGGACAAACGAGCGGTTGGCGTGGGTAGTGTCTATTCCAACTGCGGCAGTAACTGCCCGATTATCCTATTTGAGGAACGAACAGGCGTGACTCATATCATATTTTTCATATTAGCCAACTTTCAACATATATTGCTTCGGAGACAAAATGGAGTTTATTATGTTTCTTAAAATAACTTTATCATTTTTTTAAAGCGTATTCATTATAATGCACGTCTATGTAGAAATTGGTCAAGTGCGAGTCGGATATGCCCACCGAGGGATCCGTATTAACTTTAGGTATATAAGCCAACGGGTAGTGCCAAGTTAAATTTACATACGCTCGTTTTCATGGATTTTGTATGAAATGAAATACGTATATAGGTTTGTAATGGTTTTTTTTTTAATATAATATTAGCTTCAAATTTTTCATATTTTTGACCTTATTTGTACCGCAAATTCTCACATCTTGCTAAATTTCATAGTTGTGGGTCAACGGTAAATAGAATATAAGTTTTCATTAAATGAAAGATGACAATCTTAAGTTCGCAGATATATATACTCGTTTGTAACGTAAATAAACTACAAATATAAATTTATAATGATCTCCCTCTGTTAAAAGAATAAATCAATTTAATTAATTTACAACCTACATATAAATTTCCAGAGGCCTGTAGTGGCGCAGAGGCACAAAGTGTGACTGTTAAATCAACTGGTTGTGGGTTCGATCTGCACTCGAGGAAGTGAAATATTTATATACATTTCTTCGCTGTGGTGCAACGCAACGCGCGTAGTTAAGTTCCGCACTAAGCACTCAATACCTCCAGAATTCAGCCTAAAGTGGGAAACGGAGTATCTTAACACTAGATTCCCTCTGCCTACCCTGCTGTGTGCGGGATACAGCGTGAAGCTCCTTTCCTTCTTTCATTTTGGATCAAGAAGTAAGAACTTAGAGTTTTTACTTCTTGCCGAATTTAATAATTATAAGCCAGCAAGCAAAAAGTCAAAATATACTAAACATGAGGCTAGTCGTGGCGCAGTGGCACGAAGTTTGACTGTAAAACCGACTGGTTGTGGGTTCGATCCCCACTCGAGGAGATGAAATATTTACATAAATTTATATTTTCATTTCTTCGCTCTGGTGTCGAGACTATGTGGGGCGCTAAGTTCTGCCATTCAACACGCGATGTCTCCAGCATTCGGAGGACGGAGTGTCCTAGCACTAGGTTCCCTCTGCGTTCTCTGCTGCGTGCGGGATACAGCGTGAAGCTGATTTGATTTTTTTATTTTTATGACGCATAGACACTAAGGTATATGTTATGATTACGTTAACTTAGAAGCTATTTTTTTACTATGCGCTTAAGGGTCCATAGACCTGTATTTGGAACAGACGGATAGAGAGACAGACAACAAAGTAATCCTATAAGGGTTCCATTTTTTCTTTAAATTGACGGAACGGTTTTGTTTTACTTAAATGAAAGTTTCGACAATTTTTAAAAGCTTCCAATTCTCAAATCTATATTTAAAGTGGCTGAATGTGAAATTAGGAAAAACGATAAATATTCAACAAGACTATATAAATAAAGTGAGTCTGGGCCATTTGTTCGGATACACCGGTACTCTGTGCAGAGACTGGAAAAGTTAGGCGGGAACGGGATTTCCTAATGCGATTTTAATTCCTTCTTCCCGCGACGAAGAGGGTAATTTCAATAAATTAAAAAACAAACTCAAAAGAAATTTCTACTAATAAAACGGACAAGCGGTTGCTGTAGCACGATCAGTCATTTTGATATAGTATTAATAATAGTAACAGTTAGTGTCTAGACCTACTGATTTATAAAACATTGAAAATCGATAAATTTACTTGTAATAAAAATTATGGCAGAAAGTGGGGAACGAAGTATCTTAACACTAGGTTCCCTCTGCTTACCCTGCTGTGTGTGGGATGCAGCGTGAAGTTAATATAAATTAGTATTTAATATTAGTAATAATTATGTTTAATTTTTTTTTGAAACCAAGAGAATTTTGGTTTTACGTAGGTATAATGACTCACACCGAAAATTCTTAATTTTAATAATATTTATTAAATGGAAAAATAAATAAATTACAAAGTATTAAATTATAGAATCTGGCCTCATTTTAACTCATAAATTATTGTGTAGTTATATATTAAATATAAAACTACTTTTTTTTGCTTAAAGCAGCGTTAAGAACGTGAGTGTAAATATATATTTTTTAATAATAATAAAAATTGAGCACCATAGTGGCCTTATATACCAGGAAATAAAAAAAATATATTTTCATATCTTCACTCTAGACGCAAAGGTTGTTGATTCCACTCCCATTCTAGGAAATCAAATATTTAAAATTTTCCTTTCCTCGCTCTAGTAACGAGGCAAAGCACAGCGTTGAGTTCCGCTACTCAACACGCAATGCCTCGCGAATGACATAATAAAAGTACACCGTCGAAATGAAAGAATTATCTCAAGTTGGAATGTGAGCCAGTTACAGTTTACATCGTATTTTGTATTATTATTTTATTTTTACATACATATATTTTAATTTAACATATATTACATTTTATATTATTTAGACAATATAATCTCTTGCTGCCATTTTAATTATTAAAAATATATAATATTTTGTATAAATTTACAAAAGTCACATTTGTGTGCAATGTAATGAGTTTAAAGATCATTAGTTGCACTGGTACTTTGTAAAACTGTTTGTTGGAACGCTAACATAGCGCAATTTAAGTGTAAACAAGTTAACGATGCATTTGTTTAATTCCCTCCGTCTGCTACAAGACACACACATAATTGTGATATTGCACAATTTTTGTAAATTAGAAAGGAAAAAATTAAATCAGCTTCACGCTGTATCCCGCACACAGCATCCCAGGCAGAGGAACGTAGTGTTTAGACATTAAGACATCCCGTTCTCCAATTTTCGACGAATTCTTGGGGCATTGCGTGTTGAGTGGCGGAACTCAAGCTGCTCTTTGTCTCGAAACTAGAGCGAAGAAATGAAAATATAAATTCATATAAATATTTCATTTCGTCCAGTGGGGATCGAATCATTGCCCCTGCGCCACTCCATTTTTATGAATGAAAATAATTAATACCTTTTGCATCTACTATCGGATATTTAACGATACGTCGCTCGAAATTGCGTTTGCGTAGTTCAAAATAGATACTCTCGTGTTTCCCGTTCCCCATGAAATTTCGAGAAATACTCCAGTACTTGTTATGTATCATTCAGTCAAAGAGATTATTCTACTGCAAATATGAATAAAACTGTAAACGTAATTGAAGAATGCAAAATGAACGATAATTTTAACAACTTTGATATTCTTATCCTTCTCTATTTCTCGCCATTTGTACAGTCAAGTATTGGTAGCTAAAAAAATCGATAGCTAACAGTTTAAGGTTAATAAAAATGGAACGTTACACGATAAAATAACGTATCTTCATTATTGAACAATATTTACAAAAATATAATACCTTAGCGGCCGCAGTCCGAAAATTTCTTACAAAATATGGTCGAAATAGCGTTGAAGCAAATGTTACTTTCACATTTTTTTTTTATACTTTAATCTATTCATAAAAATCTCTGAGGCCGTCGTAGCGAATGGCCACACGGGTGTAACAGTAACGCGACGGCTGTGAGTTCAATCCCGCTCGAAGGAATACATTACTATTTCTCAATATTTTTATTTCTTCGTCACTCAACACGCAAAGTGGGGAACTTACTAACTTATGAATCAAATTACGTTACTCGTCCATGTTATCTAAGGTATCAATAATCAAGTCTAATTTATTGAACAATTCTCAGTATTGGAAGCTCGCCAAGGACACAATTTGTAATATTTACCTACCAGTTTAAATTGGATGCAGATTTTTTAAAATTATATAATGTAGCTGTTTATTAGCTGCTTAATATTTTTAGTTTAGTTTAGTATTGTGATTAACAAAAAAAAATCGTAGAAAAAAATTATAAATTTCCCGTATACAGAGGGAACCTAGTGTTAAGTATTAAGTGTACTGTCAGTTTCCATTAAGACACTTCCGTTCCCGAATTTCAATCATTGAGTGTTGAGGGGCGGATAGAGATAAAACATAGTTTTCAGTACCATGTCTTTGTAGTAGCTTATAAAAATACCGGAGTCGAAAACCATGGCTTAAAATATTTGTAAGTATTTGTCAGTATCAGTACAAGTTCTATGTGAAAGGGAAATTGTTTCGCCACTGGCGGAACTCAACGCCGTAGTTTGCTTCGTTATCAGATAAATATTTCATTTCCTCGAGTGGAGATTGAGCTCACAATTTGAGGAAATAAACGCACACTTGGATTCCTGCGCCAGGACTTCTCGACTTCCACTACTCTATCCACTTTATAGTTTCATAGCTAATTCCACCACTAAATTCATACCGAACTGGCTGAAACTGGGATAACTAATGGAATACTGCAAAATAACTTGTGCATTTTAAAGTAATAACAATTATATTTTATTTGTAACAGTTGCATTATTTCCAGAATATTATTAGAGCTGGAAAAAAATAATCTATTTTTAAAATTTAATTTAAATAGCACAATGAAGAGAACAAAAAAGGAAAAATATAGAGAGGTTCTTCCTGCCTAATACATTTTGCATGCAAAGAAAAAAAAAATCTGGCCCCCAAAGACTCTCGTTACTGGTAAAAGCAATGGTTCGATGTCTCGTTAATATATTGGTTCCTCTAAAAAAAAAATGATAATTGTCTTAATTTTCTCGCTCAGCTCTGAGAAAAAAACGCTGCATTAACTCCGCCTCACAATCTGCCTGTCCTTCAACGGGAAGTAGCACAAAAAATTACGAAAGAAGAGGCCAGTCGTAGCGCAGGGGCACAAAGTGTGATCGTAAGCGCAAATGGCTGCGGGCTCGAGCCCCGCTCGAGGAAATGAAATATTAATTTAAATTTATATTTCCATTTTCTTAGCTCTGTGTCGAAGGAAAAGCGCGACGTTGAGTTCCGGCACTTAACATGCAATAACATCCAATACCTTTAGAATTAGGCGAAAAGGTGAGGAACGGAGTGTTTTAACATTAGGTTCCCTCTGCCAACCCTTGTGTGTGGGATAGAGCGTGAAGCTGATTTGTAATAACAAACGATAAATATAACAAAGGTCTAACATATCAAATAATATTCCACCAAAAGTAAGAGTACCGTGACGTGGTTTGACACGCCTGCATTTTAAAATACATGGAATACGTGACATTTCTTTAGATATTTTTTTTTGGACCTCGATGTCAATGGACCACTTATGTGAGAAGGTCGGCGCACACTTCATTTGTTTTGTCTCACTTTCAAGCACGCTCAATTGGCATTTAGATTTATTTGATATGTTATTTAGGATTGGCTTACGAATTAGTATTTCATTTATTATTCACAGCGGCAAAATTATAACATATATAAAAGGCATATAGGTTTTTAATTACTAGCTTCTTGTGTTATTTTTTTTTTCGGTTCTTTTAAGTTTGGTTATTTGATAATGAACATGAGACAACAAAAACTACAGTTGAACATTATTTATTTATAAAAAGAGAGAGAGACTAAAGAAGAAAATTGAGACAAAAATCAAATTTTTGCAATGGTTGATTAACAATCATAATCAATTACTTGTTTTGCTTCCGCGGGCTCTTAATAGAGCTCGAAAACGTTTGCCTTACTCCTAATGACACTTTTAATTCTTTCCTGATGAAAATTGTCCCAATATTCAGTCAGTGCCAATTTTAACTCTTCAATATTCCTGGGAGATAGAATTCTCTCCCGTACTGTTCGTCTAATCATGTCTCGGATTCATGTCTGGAGATCGTGCTGGCCAGTTCAATTGGGTAATTCCGACCGTGCGTTATCTTGCATAGATATAAAATGACACTTTCGGTAAGTTGCTTGCTTGCTTGCTAAAATTTTGCTTGGTTATATCGTTCTCCCCACACACATCCTTTCCCTTCCATCGATAAAATTATACAAAACCGGCTTTCGTCAGAGAATAAAACACGACTCCAATCATCGAACCAATCTTAGTGCTGACGAGCGAACGATAATCTTGCACCTCGATGACTTACCTCAAATTTAGACGCTTTGGCTGGTACATATGACTTTAAACCAACTTTATTTAGCCTTCTTCTAATTATTCGTTTACTTACACGCACATTACGCACTTCTTCGCTGTTGGACGATTTATCAATGTTTGGACCCTTACAAACGTTCGGCTACGGCACTGGTTGCACGATTTCTGCCTTATCTCCGCCTTCGTACATAACGTATTGTAACGTACTTCGTACATAACTAATAAGATCCTGTCTGTCTGAATTGTTTCACATTACGATGTATCACAGATAATACTAATACATCCCAACATTTGACTCGCTGAACGATAGGTGTGTCCTTTCTCTGTCAATGTCACAGCTCTGGCGGCTTCAGTGGCAGGTAAATCACTCATTTCGTATGCAATACAATGTTGAATCTCCAAACAACAACAACAAAACGAGCTAGGCCCACTATTGACTGTATAAACAAATTGCTCATCGAAAGCACTTAAAAGCGCTGATTGTTAATAAACTAAAATGATATAATTTCTGTTGCATTATTAAAAATGCCAATATGTCTCAAAATGTTATATTATACGGGGGTAATAATTCAAATAAATGAACCACTGGTTCTGTTGTAACCCACAAGTTTTTAAAAAAATCCTCTTTTGGTTGTGTTCCTCTATTTGTGCCGGTGTGTGTATATTTAATAAAGGAAGCCACTCGGGGCGCAGGGGCACAAAGTGTGATTGTAAACGCGACTGGTTGTGGGTTCAATACCCACTCGAGGAAATGATATATTTATTCCAATTTTTATTTCTATTTCTTCGTTCTGGTGACGAGGAAAAGCGCGGTGTTAAGTTCCACCACTCAACACGCTCACAATGATTTCCTCTGCCTGCCTTGCTGTGTGCAGGACACATCATAAAACTGCTTTGCTTTTATTTGATCATTATGTTCAGTAAGTACTGGTATCATTCGGCAATGATATCTAAATAATGATAATTATTATTTGTCATGGTTTTGTTATATTTTCTCAATTTTTTCTTATGTATAATAGTGTGCTTTGTATTATGCAATTAAGTTTAATTTTTAATTAATTTATTTTTTTTTGATTAACTGATGTAACTTTTGAAAGGACGCTTGTGAGGCGGGCGTTGATAACTGCGACACAGTCTCAAACTACTGTAGTTATTATCGTCTTAAACTGTTTTTGTTATGCACGAATTTTTCGAAATAAATGAAATAAATAAATAAATAAATAAATAAATAAATAAATAAATAAATAAATGAGAACGTGTCCGACCAGACAAAAGCTGCGGGCTCCTAGTGCCTATTGAAATTTTCATTTATTTATAATTTCACTAGTATAGTTCGGCAAATCGCATATCGATCGCTATTATGTTAACCATTACCCAAAAACAAAATATATTTTAAATCCATAAAAAAATATGAATATTTTTTATCACCAATTACTTTTCTTTGGTTTCTGTATAAAACGCCGGTGATGCGTAAAAATAAACAAACTGTAAATAACACAGAAATAAATGTAATATAAAATTAAATACCTTTAGAAAGTAGCGCCACTATAAACAAGAGTGCACGCACGTGCCATAAGGACCCCATACTGTTACTGCAACTGCCACCCGCGAGAACTCACGTTGAGGTTGTTCATCTCATTACCCTGAAAACAACATAATATTATTTTTTTTTTGTTTTACTTTATAATAAATTTAATATATTTAAATGAAGTACGTTTATATTTTGATGGTTTAATGCTGTTTGTTTATGTCAATGTAAATCAATTATTTATTTTCTATAGATACATAGGTTCAGGCCAGTTTTGGTGCAGCACAAGCGTGTGACCGACACGACAGTTTCGATTCGATTCTCACTCGAGGAAATGAAATATTTTAGAATAGCAACTTTTTCGCCCTGCTGTCGTGGCAAACTGCGGTGTTGAGCTCCGCTTTCTACAAAAGTTTGAATACCGAACTAAGAATTGAAAACTGTATTAAGTTACCTGAATGTGGACTTCTACAAAGTTAATATTAACACACAGAAACCATTAACTTTACCTTTATATCGACATAAATTATGGTATTACATTCATAATAATAAGTGCTACGATGATAAACTTCCAGACCCAAACACTTCAATAAATTATAAAGGCAATGTTAAAAATATATATAAAAAATTAGAAGATATATGTATATAGGAAAGTCGTAGCGCAGCGGCACGAAGTGTGACTGCAAAACCGACTGGTTGTGGGTTTGATCCCCACTCGAAGAGATGAAATATTTACTTAAATTTATATTTCCATTTGTTCGCTCTGGTGCCGAGGCAAAGCGCGGCGTTGAGTTCTGCCATTCAACACGCAATGCCTCCAGAATTCGGCAGAAAGTGGGGAACGGAGTGTCTAAAAACACTAGGTTCCCTCTGCCTACCCTGCGGTGTGCGGGATACAGCGCGTAAGCGTTATATAAATAGAAGCTTTAACGCAGGGGTGCTTTAGCACTGCTTGTTAACATTGGGTTTCCAGGTCTATGTGCAGAGTATAGAGCGTGAACTTATAAAAATATACAAGAAATAAAATTATGAAATTAGTTTAATTAAATAAAATGCGTTAGGTGAAGTTAAAAAAATATAATTAGAAGGATATTAGGATACTCTGAATATCCAGCATCCGTATTTGTAATTACGGAATATCCGCATAAATTTTCACAAATATAACGTTTTTAATATAAATATTCAAGCGCATACAGATGTGGTAGACGAGGTTGCAACATTAAAGAAATCAAACGAATCACTCATTGCTTAAGTGACACTTTATTCATAACTTAAAAACCTAAAAATATTTTAGGCAGAAGGAACCTAGCATTCAGACATAAAGAAAGTCCATTTTTTAAGACCTTTGTCCTTAGGAACGCGTTGAGATATTAAGCTGAAATAAATATCAAAAAATCAAATTTAGAGAAAAATAATACTTCTAAGTAGACTGATTTCAAAAATATTGTTGTTTATGGTCTGTTCACATACTTGCAAAATACTCAAAAACCAGAATAACGACTGCTAGTAAGTAAAACCATTATAAACTTCTATTTGTTTGTAACTTTATACAAAATGAGTATACAAATTTTCTATTCTTTTCTTAGGTAATAAATAATGTTCAATATATCATGAATTTGCACAGGACTTTCGAATCCGACTTCTTGTCATTTCGGGTTCTTTTTTGGGATTCGGGTTTTTTTGTTACTTATTTGAAATAAATATAATGCAGTAATTTTGTGTACCACCTATTAAATATCTAAGAAATTATTAATTGAATTAAAATATTTTGACGATAGGAAGGTTTTGTTCATCCACATCTGCAATCATATCAGCATCGTGATCCCCTCCGAATTGGCAGATGTGAACAAATCGGCATTCGCAACATTACAATTATTATAAGAAAAAAAGACATTAGTAAGAAAAGTTTGCTATACTCGATAGTATAAGTTCTCTTAAGAAGTGCCGTCCAATGTGTTATGGCTCTCTAGTGTAAAACGTGACGTGCCACACACAGTAAAACTTCATAAGTAAATCAAATTCACGTACATATTTCAATAGTTTTAGTGCGATACGTTTTCGTAAGTATAAATCAAGTTTTTACTTCTCATATGCTCAGGAACTTTATTGTTTTCACTAAGTTTCTTGTATTTATATAAATAAACAATAAATCAGCTTCACACCGTATCCCGTACACAGCAGGCTAGGTAGAGGGAACCTAGCGCTAAGACACACCATTCGCCACTTTCCGTCGAGTTCTGGAGTCATAGCGTGTTGAGTGGCAGTACTCAACGCCGCGCTTTGCCTTGACACTAGAGCGATGAAATGTAAGTAAATATTTCATTTGCACGAGTGGGGATCGAACCCACAACCAGTCAATTTTACTGTCACGCTTTATGCCCCTGCGCCACGACTGGCCTCAATAGTATCAAAATTGTTATTTTGAAAAAATATATTTAATATTGTAGGCACACAGAACAAATAAAATAATATTATATTTAAAGCAGAGTCTGGACTCAAATTTTATCTGTTAATCAACATGGAGCTATAGATCGCCATTGTATATTGAATCATAGAAAACATATCTCGCATTCTATAAAAAAAACATTTTAAAGTACCAGCTCTCTATTATCTAATTTTTATTTAAAAAATGTACCTAATAAGTATATATACCTAATATTATATACTTATATACATACATATGTATTTATTATTTTATCTCATATGTATTAATTATTTTCATTCAAGTGATCTCGATCATGAGGTGGAAAATCATTTGAATTGAAAGAACAGTCACAAAGCCAAAAAGAACGTAAAAATTTCTTAATTTTTCTTTACTACCTACATACGCGGAATCGAAAAAAACGTACGTTTCATGCAAAATCATTAAAAAATTACTTAATATATAAGAGCTAAAATGAGACACGCTCTTGAGAATTGTCTGATTCATCCTAGAATATAAATAAGCTACCCAAATTTTTAAAAAGACCAATATAAATATTCATTCAAATGGTAAAATTATTCGCCAAATTTATTTTGGGACTTTAAATAAACATTTGGAATCCATTAACATTTATCGCTTTATTTGCGCATTATACTCCAAATTTGTTCTGTAATCAAAAATTCTAAGGAAGCATTTTTTTAATTGACATAAACTAATGGAGGTGTTGCAGTGGAACAGCTTCTGAATGTAAGCTTGATAGTTCTGAGTTTGATGTCAATTCTGGGGAATGATTAATTTTGTTTCCTCGCTCTGATAAGACTATGGGTGTTAAATTGTTAAACAGTGTTAAATTCACCTATCAACGCGGAATATCTTAAATATGGGCGGAAAGAAGAGAAGTGCCATGCCATGAATATCCCATATATTACAGGGTGGGCAGAGATAACCATAGTTGTAAAGCTGATAGTGATAACAGGATGCATATGGACATTAAACCTATACAGGTACATGGGCAGTCATTATATAATAATAATGTTTTTTTTTTAACTTTACATTTTATCCCTAGTTGTTTAGCCAGAGTGAATTGAGTGCCAAACGATATCTATCTCTATCTCTGCATACTTCTCTCGTTTCATCCCTTCTTAATCTTTTTCTTATACCATGTTGCGTAATAAGTAATTTAATAGAATAAAATCAGTTAAGGTAATTCTTAATTAAGATATATCTATACAAGAAAAGAACGCATCTGTTTCTGTAGCACTAAGCCAGTTAATTGGGGATTTTACAACCATTAATCAAGGGTGAAGTTTTTTACGCCGACCAAAACAGTTTGACGAATGACGATTGCGATCTGCATTTGACGTGCACCAGTAGTTAATCTAATAATTTATTTGGTTAGTTAAAACATTTATTCAATCACGTTACAAATTATGTCAGACCAGCGTAAGTATGGAAATTAATAATGAATCGTTTTCATTAACGTAGATAATTGGTACGTTATCCAATTTAATTTAAATCAGAATAGCTTCCGATGTAATCATCATTTTTATTTGACATCTCAATATCGATAATACCGCCGCTGGGGGTCGCCCGTTCGATTTTTGTATGTTTTCTTTTCACAACGTTACAATGTATCTAGTTCAAGTGTCGTTTGTAAATCAAAAATAACTGTCAAAAAGAATTGATAAAGGCATACATTCGGCATTATATTCATATAAAAATATTGAAAGATGTTGTTCTACACTTTTTAATACAGTACAATAACGGTGCTTATTAAATATTTTGCTATACGTATAATATTTTATATTTCAGATTCTTTCTGCTATTATTTAAAATCTATTTCTTCTCTACTTTTAGGACTCGACATAAGTGCCATTTTCAGAAATCTGAAAACAAAATTAAATACCAATTTTCGAAATTCAGACATTATCCTTGCGCCGTTTTCCTTATTCGTACCATACTAGTAGTTCATACCAGTCAGGGGTCGTTCTCGGTTCGATCTGGGTCTATTTTTTTTATATGAGTAATATTCATATGTGTGATTAGACCGGAACTTGACGGGAACAATAGTATGAATGCATTGATTCTTTTATACGAATATTTTTTACAGATTGACTACAACTGATAACACTATAGTGTTGACCCGACCTAAGCCACATTGAGTGTTTAAAGTAGCGGAACCCAACGCACATTTTTTGTTTTACCAAATCAGGTCAATGCAAAAAATAATAATAAATATTTTCCACTGAGTTGCGATAGTAGTGTTTTCATATCATATTAAATTAGATTGCTTAGTGCGATTGCCATGTCAATCTATTTATTTAAAACATTAAAGATTTTGAATATTGATATGGCTATCATAAGGTTAATTGAACTTGAACTGAATAACTTAATACTGAAGATCCCTTTAGTAGGGACTGAATCAAATAATAAACCAACTTGGTATTACATAGATCTCATGCTGTGCCGCGTTTACAATAATATCTTTTACTCGTAGAAAATGTATATTTTGAATATCTATGTAGAATAACTATCTTTTGTTGTAATTTAAAAATATACGAAAAAATGTTTTCAAAAATATAAATTTGTAGACACAGCTGACCATACACGCTCTCGTCATTATTCTGAAGATTATATTGAATAATCTTTAGAATTCCAGTAACTTGTGTATATAATAAAAAAAAGTTTTTAATTATAATAAGTTAATTTTTTCTGTTTGTCTGTGCGTCGGTTTACACTAATCTCAGAAACGGCTTAACCGATTTAATTGCAGTTTTCAATGTCATATATTGTCAAGCTGCCCCTTAACATTTTGTGCTATTTCAATCGGTTTATTATTTGAACAAAAAATACCATTTTAAAAAATGTTGTTCGACAAAATTGCTATAAATATCGGTTTTATAGAATTTTCTGAAATATTACTTATTAATGTAGGTATTGTTTTTAAAATTATATTATTATCTAATAATAAATAAACGAGAAAAAAAAACAGATTTGTAAAATAACAACAATATAGTTCAAGCGGGCGAGGCCGCGAGCGGGTCGCTAGTACATAAATTAATCGATTAAAAATGACCTGTATAAGAAAAATATATTACAAATTCTGATACACTTATGTACAAAGCCTAATTTGAGAAAAAAACCCTACATTAATTTAAAACAAACAATTAGATAATTAAAAATGACAAACATAGCCATTTCGATTTTACCTTAAAAGCGCGGTCGAACTGCTCTTGAAAAACAGTCTATTTATATTTTACGCGCAATTTCCACGCTAATGAAATCCGATATGATTTATCCTTCAACCATTAAAGCTTTGATCACAGTATCGTAAGCCGTTAATTCATAACATTAGGCTGTCGGAGCCTCTTGTAATCGTTTACAGATTTTATAACTTGAATTATATATCTTGATAAATATATTATATAAATAGATTATACAAATGAACTTTACCTAAAATAGTTGGAAAACCGTCGTGTACAATTTTGTTAAATATTTACATATTTTGTTTCTTTTTAGGGTTCCGTACCTTTAAAGGAAAAAAGGAACCCTCATAAATTTACTTTGTTGTCCGTTCGTCTGTCTATCAAGAGCCTTTATCTCAGGAACGCTAGGAGATGACGAAATGAAACCATATACTCAGATCTACGGTCCCTTTATTTCCTAAAAAATCCTATGGCCGTTGGTATCGCAAACTAACACGTTTTTCGACTATTAAATTTGGTATTAAAGTCGCTAGTTCAAGTGAGAGTGAAGTGGTATCAGATGAAAGGGCTCTGGCTAAGCTTGAATTTCAGAAAAAAGAAACCTCTTATTGACTGACTCCTGATTGGCTCCTGCTTGTATATATATATATATATATATATACAGGAAGACTGGGTGACTGGGTTTATATATATCTGCTATTATGTTATGCAAGAATTCTTGATTGAACATTAGATATCCAAATGTGAGGTAATATTCTACGAGGCAAGCAGGAAACCCACGCACACAAATAGATACCTCAATGGTGAATCGCATCACCACCCTACACAGTTATCTACCTCTGCGACGCTGAACACCTACGACGAGCTTCGGCAGGTGAAGAATGCTGTTCATCAGAACAAGCTGCTAGTTCCCCGCCAGTGTTTTCAGACGGCTTACAAACAACTCACAGTAGAGAGACAGCCGGGCAAATAAAACAGCTGGACAGACAAAAAAAAAGAGGTGTGTGTGAGCACACTGTGGATAAGCCCAGCCATTACATAAAGTTTGATAAAACCCTAATCCTCGGTAAGAAAAACAGATATTATCCTAGAATGATCCATGAGACTATTGAAATACGAAATATTCTAATTTAAACGTCTTCTCGTCTTTTTCGACTTCGAAAAGTCGAGTTTTCGAAAATATATAATACTAAATATACGCAATTAATCCAGTTACATAGTTTCATATTAAATGTGTAATAATCGTGATAATCAAAGATCTTAATAAAGTTAATAATAGTAAAAACTAGGGCATCTTACCGGTTCACATATTACTACATATCTAAAAGTAATAATAATTAAAAATATCCATTTACGTCACGGTCGGTGGTCGGTCCCGTCTATCACGCTAACGCACTGGAGGCGTACAAAAATAAATAATTACGAGTAGGCATATCACGCTCGGTGCCGGCTGCAGAGTAACGTTGTGGTTTTCTTTTCTAAACATCGCATCCGCGCCTTATCTTCCGATAAGAATAATTGGAATATTAGAAATGTCTGTATATATAATGTTTTTCAGGGGCCTTCAGTATTATTATTTTTTGTTTTATATGTAAGTATTTTCAAGACATTGCGTTCTAAATGGTAGAAAGTAACGCCACGCTTTGTTTTGCTTTACCAGAGCGGTAAACACCATAATGCATTCCTTGGAGTAATTTTGCTAGGTTCCCTCTGTTTACTCCTTTATCTATATATTTAATACACTATTAAGATATTATATTTACCCAGAAAAATTAGATATAGGTACTCAACAAATAAATCTGTAAGGATTTATATAGCTCACTAAATATCATATTAGGAAAACACTATATAATTTGAAGATATTCACATCTCTTACATTATTGACCGTTAAAGTTGTTGTGATGCTGTGTGCGGGATACAGCGTGAAGCTAATTTAATTTTTTTTTTAAATATTATATTAGGAAAACACTATATAATTTAAAGATATTCACATCTCTTACATTATTGACCGTTTAAATTTTTGGAAGCAGCAATTAATGCAAAACAACAAAGTGGCATCTTATTAATGATAGCAATGGAAAATAACAAAGAAGTTGTTTTCATTTTAAACGTGTTGACAAAATTTTACAACAATATTTTGAGATATGGGACCTCTAAAGGAGAACAAAACATGTGCCGGAGCCCGGACATGTAAAAACAATTTTGCCGAACTACATACAGGCTTTACTCTCTTAGCTAAAGTATAATAATGTTCGATATTTAGATAGCTAAAGTATAATAATATTCAACATGGAAGTCAAATTTAGGGGGTTTCATTATTTACTATTTTCGCATTTACGAACATATTGTTAAAGAACTGGATTGATGTGTCTAATGTAAATACGCCTTATTTTAAATCTTTAAAGTGCTTCCTTTATGACGCCATCGTTGCTCATCCAGGAAGCATCTGACGCTGAATCTTCAGCGCTCCTATTATGGAAACAGCATATTGGGTAAAACATTTTAAGCCTATACCTAAAGAAATTAATCAAGATACCTCAACAGTTTAGACGTAGGATTTTTTTCATTTCACGATGTTTATCCATACCTGTATTTCGTGTGACGCAGTTACGCATAGATACCGATAACGTAATCACATACTACTACAAAAATACTACTGAAACCTTCAGAACTTTGAACTTTGCCGTCAATATCTACGACTTGATTTCGGAATGAGGCGTAAGCGGCAGTTTCTCTTTGATAGGTTTATGTCTGCGTGCGTCGTTCTGGACAAATAGTGTTTTATTTTACAACGGTAATTATATTATTTATTTCGTTTGAAAAAATCCCTTTTTTATTTTTGGGATATATTTTTTTAATTGTATTAGGCTTTTATAGAGTAGTTAAAACTGTGGTTTCATTTAATGTGGTGCTGATGTTTCCATCCTGTATACAAAGAGCAGAAAGTGTAAGAAACGTGTAACACTGTACTTCGATTTACGCCAAATTTTAGGTCTTGCATTTAAATGGCGGAATAAATTGCGCCATTGCATTTTGCCTTACCAGAAAATAACTGAAATATAATTTTACTCCACCCGAGTAAAAATCGTAACTGTCATCGTCTTTTTGGTCAGAGTTGGTTCCACCCCCTGATGAAGCCTATTCATGAAAATAATAAAATATATTTTCAATTAATAATTAAGCAATAAAAACGAATTTAATTGATATAAAGAAAATTCCATAAGGATAGAAATTCAATTAAATTTTCAAATGGTGAATTATTTAAATTCTTCATTAAATGAAGAATGGTCTTGCCCTCTTCGTTATTAAATTCTTATTAAAGGCTATAAGAAAGACAAATGATCGGGTGAATCGCTACGTCACGCGGAGATGTATTGCGTTCACATTTTAGTCATTCTAATTTCAATACAATATTTAATATTTCTCCAGTACAACTAAATTTAAATAAGTTTAAGTACAAGATCGTTTTTTTTTTAAAAAAAAACAGCTTTCGCTGAATGACCTGATTAAAAAGTACCTACGTAAGGTTCTATCTACCCTGCTACTAGCGAAACAAAGAGTGATGCACCGTTTGAGCGATAATTTTTAAATTTGTAAAAGTTTGAAAGTTAACAACATATTGAGATCATCTTGGCGCAGTGGCACATTGTAAACAGTTGGACGTTCTCTCTCACTAAATGAATATATTATTTTTTTCCTCACAAGACAATGTTCCTCTACAAGACAATGTTCGCCGTTGAATTTCTCCATGCATGTTCCGAAAAAATGAGGAACTCAGTATATTAAAGATGCACTCTGCCTACCCTGCCATGCGGTAAAGCTGTTTTTTTAATATGAATAAATGTTTTTTTTTATATATAAATACAATTTTTAGGAGCTATCCATACAAATTATGATAAAAACTGTATATCATCACAGTCTGTATCAAAATAGAATTCGGCAGAAAGTGGGGAACGGAGTGTCTTAACACTAGGTTCCCTCCGCCTACCCTGCTGTATGCGGGATACAGCGTGAAGCTGATAATAATAATTATATATTATTAATCTATATATAGTTTATTATTTGTTTAATTATTATTTTCTCATTTGAAATACTTTAGGGATCTAATAACATTATCATTTTAAAGACCCACACCCACATTAAAAGCTAAAGATTCAACAAAATCAATAAAACAGTTATTTTAATTAAATAAATAAAACACGTATTACTTTGTAGCAATATATGCAATACTTTATATTAATGTATCTTTTTTATTTTAAAAATCCGTTTTAAATAAAACTAGATCTGCATGTAAAGGGAAGATTGCCTTAACGCAACAGGGAAAACTGCATTTAATTCGGTTAAGCCATTTCCAAAATAAGCGTGCACAAGCGCACAGACAAACCGACAAATAGACAACATTTTTGAAAATCATTGTTTTGGCTTCTGTTATATATTATATTATAATTTATTTATATACTATATAATAATTTATATATTTATTTATTATATAATAATTAAACAAATAATAAACGTATAGCTGTACTGACGTTTCGCCGTCTCATCAATGCAGCTAAGGCTCCGGTAACCCTGTTAGCGACAGCAACACGCCTTTCCACATCCATGTCGTATCTTCCATCTCTACTGAACATATTTCCCAAATATACAACTTAATGATAACTTTTTCTAATATCTTTCTCGTTTATGTTGAATAATTTCAATATTTTTTTAGGCTTCAATATTGTGTCAATCGAGATTTACATCACATATAAAATATACAGACATCCATTCATCTGCTTTTCACTTTGAAATTTATATTCTGTCATATATATTTATAAAATAAAGAGCTAAAGAATAAGGTTAAATGACATATAACATGTAGAAAATGAGATAATATGAAAAATCTATTTTACTTACAAAATTTTTTCTTTCAATATTTTTATATATAAGCAAAAGGTATTCTGAACATTAAAACCAAAATTTACAGCTTCTTTGTAACATTCTGTTGTTATATATATATTTTTTGTTGTTATATTTTTCAGTTTGGAAAACATTCCTTATTAAGCATTTTTATTTTTCTTTTGAATCGCAAGAATAAAGGCAGAATTCAATTTATGTTACATAAGTTTTCTATACGTGTGTTTGCTCCCTTACCCCTCCTAAGCGGCTGAACCGGTTTGGATGAAATTTAACTATATATTCCAATGGATTTCCGGACGATTGTGTTCTTAACAAGCTGACATTGTACAAAACTTGCATCTGTCCCGTCATGACCTATGCTTGTGTCGTGTTCGCACACACCAAGATAGACCTCCTTCAGAGGGTTCAAAATAAATTCCTACTCCGCATCCGGCATCCGGATGCCCATGGTACGTACGCAACGTTGACCTACACAAAGACTTCGAGCTAGAATCGCTCAAGGAATTCTGCAAGCGCCTGGTCAAGCGCTACTACGAGCGTGCAGATTCCCACTCCAACCCACTGATTGTCGAAGCGTGTAACTACGCTCCTCATCAGCACCCACGTCTTCGACGCCCTCGAAGCATCCTTCTGAACCCCGACGACCCAATAACCACCGCAAACGCCCAATACATAGGGAGGATTCACTCCTCAGTCCCACGTCCCACTCTCCGCCGCCGTAAGAGGCGGCGAGGCCAGTCATATCTCACGGCACGGCCGGCGAGGCCCGACGGCCGAAATCCTACACGATTAGCGCACGTGGGGTATTCCCCTGCGATCGCTAACACTTCACGAGCGCCCTTCATTGCCCGTAACTTCTTCTTCAGGGGCGAGCTACACTCGCCCCTCCCAGTCCGGTGACGCTGTTAAGACCATACCAGGTCAACAGCATTAAGACCATCAGAGAAAAAAAAAACGGACGATTGCATTATATATTTATAATCAGAAGGTGGTCGATGTGTACTATAATACAAAATAATGTCTGTGGTGACTCTTCCAGGCGTGTCTAGTTTACTAATAAATTATAAATATATAACGAATAGACACTAAATTAGAAAATGAAAAAAATTAAAACCCAAAAGTAGTCCTGAGAAATTTATTTTTGAAAATATCGAATAATTGGAGCAATAAATATTTTTAATTTGCATTTTCCTATAAATGTGTCAAAATTTATTAAAAAAATATATAATATTTATTAATAGTTATTTGTCTATTCATTATTTTCTCTTCCTTATGATAACGAAAGATTTTTACTTTAAAACAGAAAAAATATTATGTTTCATTATAGATTAGTGTTTACTATTTTATAAATAAGATAAATTAAATTAAATTAGCTCCGCGCTATATCCCGCACACAGCGGGGTAGGCAGAGGGGACCTAGTTTTAAGATACTCCGTTCCCCATTTTCTGCCGAATTTTGGAAGCATTGTGTGTTGAGTGGCAGAACTCAACGCCGCGCTTTGCCTCGACACCAGCGCGAAGAAATGGAAACATAAATATGTAAGTAAATATTACACCTCCTCGAGTGGGGATCGAACCCGCAACCAGTCGGTTTTACAGTCACACTTTGTGCCACTGCGCCACGACTGGCCTCAAATACTATTTGATCTTGCAAATTTAACAATACTGCGGTTTACAGTCAATGTATATATAAATTTGACCTAATATTATTCAAACTAAATACATTATGGGGCCAAGTTTCATAACTGCTGGTCCACGACAACTGCTCTATATATTTTGATTACGGGGCGGATTTCGTACAAAATCTACGCATAAGTGCTCGTATCTTTTGATTCCGTTGACTTAGAAGCTTGACGTTTTCTGTTCTTCAAGGGACCATAGATATATTTATTTGATATAATTTTCAGCTTAATATCTCCACGCGATCTCGAAATAAATGATCTTGACAGACAGACAACAAAGTGATCCTAAAAGAGTTCGGTTTTGGCTTTTTTATTTACGGAACCTAAAAAAACAACAATCACAAGTATTTCTTAGTCCCAACAAAGCGTGTCAGTTATGTACTTCCTTCTACAATAAATACGAAAATCTACGAATAACCTACGATTATAAAATATCGTTTAATAAATAATATAACAAAACTGTAATCTACTGTATGTAAAATGAAAAATAACTAAGGTGTAGACATGTTCCCATTAATATCAATATTAATAAATAATAAGTCGGTTCGCACGGCAGTACATAAATCCGGCGGGCTGTCGGCCGTCACAATAGTAATATATTAGGACAAATGTTATTACAAGCTTGACTCGTTGTTATTTTTAGGCTCCCCCAAACTAACGAATTCACGACAAACACTTGAGAAACGCGACCGCATCGGCTTCTACTGAGCACCCTAGTAATGGATGTAAGTAAATATATTTGTTCCTAAATGTATATAGTAATAAATTGTGTTTATACCTTATATTGAATTTTTTGAATAATGGAACGCTCTATTTTTTTTTATTAAAATATCATATAATATATGAACAATTTATATATAGTATCATTTCACACTATCATTCCAATCGTGTCCTACAAGTCTTTTAAAAAGAGTAGAGTTAGCTTTTGTCTCGGCCTACCAAGCAACATATTATATTAATAAGGTAAAAAAGATAAACGAATAATGCGTATGTCAGTAAATCTCATATATTTACAACCATTTTAGTAAAAACTTACTAAAAATTATATATATATATATATATATATATATATATATATATATATATATATATATATATATATATATATATATATATATATATATATATATATATATATATATATATATATATATATATATATATATATATATATATATATATATTTATATATATATATATATATATCTATATATATATATATATATATATATATATATATATATATATATATATATATATACTATTCGATACCTACATGATAAATTCAAAGTGGTCGAGGTAACTCTGATCACAGTGGAGTATATTGAAACGATGGACATGATGAACTTATAGCCTACTTCGGCAAATCTGTCCCACACAACATTTTTCTTTTCGTTATTTAACACAGTTTTTTTTATTAAAACCTACCTGTTTTTGAGATTAGCGCATTCAAACAAACTCTTTAGATTTATAATATTAATTTAGAAGTTATTATACAAGTATAAATTATATTTAAAATATTATATAAAAAAAATAATAGTCCCTGAGCACACACACACACCTATGATTTTCACCGTATGAACCATAATTCACACAATAATATTGCTCATTCTGTGAGTAGATGATTTTAATTAATTTAAACGCTACTAAATTATGATTTATTTAAAGAAAACAAATTGTTTTTAACATTTACAAATACAGTTGAGTAATTAAATTAACTGTGTAAGCGACAAAACAAGTAACGTGAGTTTGGAGTTTACATTCTGTTAAAGTAGTTAATTTTTTTGGGTGCAAGGGGAGACCATGTGGCCGCGGCTGCTAGAATTAACAACTATTGCAACTGGGTAGTATTGTGAAGTTGTTATGCGATACCAGTTTACGTATTAATTAATTTAAAGGCCACCATGGATGGAACGGGCGACCAGCCCGAGCAAGTCCGTTAATTAAAGTTAAATTACCCGTTGAATCGATTATTATGTCGTTAAAAGTTATACTGTAATAAATTGAATTTATTGTATTATTTACCGTACTGTGTGGAGGCAAACCGCGGCGTTGAGGTCCGCCACTCATCACGCAATGTCCCCGGACTTCTGTGAAAAGTGGGGAACGGAATGTCTTAACACTAGGTTCCCTCCACCCATCCTGCTGGTATACAGCGTGAAGCTTTTTTTTTCAAATCATGTCTATTTTTTGATGTCGCTTAATTTTAAAATTGAGTAGGGGAACGTGGGGTAATGAAATTAAATACTCAGACTACTTCAATTATCGAAAAAGTTCCAATGACGCACCTAATTTGTTAGTTCTACTCATTAAGTCAGGGGGGACAGTTTTTTGTTTTAGGACTTCTTTTATAAAACTTCTTAGCTTCAGGGGTATCATGAAGTTACGTTGTTATTAGATTGTTTATAATTATTGCATATTTAAATTTGTCTTTTTCGTAGTATCATTCAGGAAATTATGGTGGCGTGGTAGAGCGTGAAGCAGATTTTTTTAAATTTTTGAATGTATACTTTTAAAAATTTTGACCAGGATAATTACTTTGCTCTAATTACCACAATATTGCCCAATTAGCTCCTTGTAGTGTGTGAACATATTCAGTTTTCGTTCCTTCATATGTCCCTTGCAAAAAATAATAAATAGTTGGACAATTAGGCGTAGTTGTTTTCCTTTTTTTTATAATTTGATCTGTATTTTTTAGTTCGTTTTTAATAGCGGATATTAAAAATTTGACATTTTAAACTAAAATTTAAATAAAATGTTCATTTTTAGCAAATATAAGTGTTGCATATATTTAGCATGGAGTATCAATATTTCAAAAAATAGAAAAATGTGGCCCCCATTTACCAAATGAGCGTTAAGTTAAGTTTTCATAATCTTTATATATCAGTGAATCGGAGAGGTTTTGTTTAGAAAATATTCTTAATTCTTGGTTAATGCGTGGTTGTATTTAATTAATGTGGTAATGTTTATGATATTTTTCGTAGTAGGCTTCAATTACCCGGCGGCGGCAGCGGCGAATGCCTAGCCACATAAAATTTTGTAAGTCTAATATTTTTAAAAGAAATAATATTACATTAAGCAATTATTATTAATAAGATGAAGAAAACCACACTAACTACAGAAAACAAAAGCTAATGACAATGACACATGAAGTTATTTAAGTTGAAAAATAGATGAAACAACAAGAGACAATATAATATGTTGTGATTCATAAGTAATTGAGGCCAGTCGTGTGACAAAATTCGATCCCCACTCGAGGCAATGAAATATTTATTTAAATTTTTATTTTTAGTGTCGTGGCAAAGCGCGGCTTTGAGTTACGCCACTCCACACGCAATGCCTTCAGAATTCGGTGGAAAGTGGGTAACGGAGTATCTTAACTTATCTCTACCTACCTTGCTGTATGCGGGATACAGCGTAAAATTGATTTAATTTTTAGGGTTCCGTACCTTTTCAAGTAAAAAGGAACTCTTATAAGATCAATTTCAAAAAGCCCAAAAGATTTCCAATTTCTGTACGAAACCCCCGGTGGGCGAGCTCGACTCGCGCTTGTCTGGTCCTTTTTATTAAGAAATTAATTTCCTGTGGCAATTATACATAATGGCGGCAGGCGAGATAGCTTGTCAAATATTTAGCAACCTGCAATAAAGTTCTGTCTGTACTTGTTTCCGATCGCTTTGATCGTCCCGTCACAGGCGTTTGAAGAGTTAACTTCTGTGACGTCAATAAATACTGATATTTGTTTAGTTAGTTAACTTAGTATGCAATTTAGCAGTAAAAAAAAATCTGTTTCGTCGTCGCGGTGGTTTATAGATTGTACAATATAACGATGTTTGGGCGTTATTTTATTTTTTAATTTACTACTGTACGTCTGAATAACGTTATATCATATACTTTAAATACCAAATTAATCGCTTTATAATATTAGTATTCATAAAGGCTATTATGCAGCTTTCGCAGACTGTTTTCCAATTTTTTATAGAGAATAGATTCATACATAGTTTTACGTAGATTTAGCCGTATACGAAGCGCACACAAGGAAACACCGAAAAATTCGATAAAGAAAGATGTCTATAAAGATAAAATTTATAATTTAACCTTAATTTTTTGCCATTCTTTCATCACTCATACGTTCGACGTGCCCAAAGCAGCTAAGCACGTTCTTTTTCATTTTCACCGTGACATCCTCGCTAGTTCCTGCCATTCTCTCTTCATTGCGGATTGCGATATCCGCATATCCTACAAAAAGATCGCTTCTCCACGGCATTCATCTTTCTTTTATTCTTCTTCTATATTACCCACGTTTCGCTGCCGTATAACACGGCACGTCAATAACAACACTGCATTATGTGGGCCGAGCGCGCAGCTGTGGTGACGTTTCGCCGCCTCATCAATGCCCCTAAGGCTCTGTTAACCTTGTTACCGGCATCAATACGCCTTTGTACATCCATCTCGTATCTTCTTTCTCTACTGAACTTATATCCCAAGTATACCCATTTCCACTAATCTTGCATTTAAAAACTAGAACCTTTGTCTTCACTAAAATTAATAATTATATTAATATTACAAATAAAAATTATCAATATTAATAATACAAGATTAGTTTCTTTTTGCCTGCAAAATTAAGTTTGTAAGTTTTATAACCTGTTGTTACGGAACCCTCGGCTGGCGACACCGATGTTTACTTAACCGTTTTTTTTTAATTTTCGGTTTTTTAAAACTTTTCAATGTCTGTCACTGATTTTATTTTTTTCCTTTTCTTTATTTTCATCGTTAGAACTAGAGTGCTAGAAGATAGAACTAAAAACATAAAAAAATAGTAAACAAGTGGTCGTGGCGCAGGGGCACAAGTGTGCGACTGTAAATTCGACGGTTGTGGATTCAATCCTCACCCAAGGGAAAAACGAGATGAATTGGACGTTATACAGCACGAAAAAAATGTTTTGTTTATTTGTCTGCTGTATGATATAGAACGAAGAGGCACTCGTATGAATATGATATAATACAAAAAAAAAATAAACGCAATTACTGTAGTTGTACGGTTTACGTACAGATTTTTATATAATTGACAACGCTACATTGTTCATGACGCATAAGAACGAAATATATTTAAAGCAATTATTTATACAATTAAAATGCAGTTGACGAGCGGCGCTCACCTCCTACGGTATCAACGACACATTTAACTTAATACTCTATAACTTATCTAAAACTGCAAACAACAGTGGCTCAGAACGTCCAGGATATCATTATCCAAGAAATTATTTTTGAAGAACTTAAGCAAATATACAACAACTATAGAAGACCTTGGATTACTTAGAAGGTCGTCTTTCTGGTTTGAACTCAAATTGGGAGAAAGTTATATACAACCATGCTGGTTAAAGCTGAAACAACTGATATTCAATACTTCAACGATGATGCTTTCAATAAAACGAAGAGGAGGAGGAGGATATTGAAGCGAAACGCAGGGCTACCATCGAAATCTACAAGCAATGTTGAAACTATACCTCCTGCGTCGACTAACGAAGTCAAAGAAATGAAGCCGAAATTTAATCACTACAGACTTCAATATTATAAAATATTTTTTAATTACTTTTGTTTAACAAAATCAAAGTATGTTTTACATTATGTCAAATTAATTTTTACTTTTTAGTACGTTGTTTGAAGTCGGTTTTTCTTTTGGTTAAAAATTAATTCATGTTGTAATTAGTCCTTTAACCAAAGATTTTTCTGTAAGAGATTGCATGAAGTAATTACACCGCCTTCGAAGCATATATTTATATATGTTTTTATTATTTTGTGTTATTTGTATGTATATGCAATGAAGAATATTCTATTCGATAATCTCTATTTTTAGTCATCCCAAAAAGTTTTATAATAGCTATAGTATATTTTTGTTTCAATTCACTAACATATTCAAAAAAATATATTAATAACGTTATAAGTTATGAAAAATGCTTCTATTTTAGTACATTACTGTATTATAGGCAAAAAAGAAACAACTAATATCATTATTTATATCTATATACATAAATGTATATATTCTTTTTTGCATGTAAAAAAAACAAAGAAATAATAAAATTTATTGTTTAAAATTTTGAGGCCACTCGTTGCGCAGCGGCACGAAGTGTGCCGACCGAACCGACTGGTTGTGAGTTAGATCCCCACTCGAGGAGATAGAATATTAACTTAATTTTATATTTCCATTTTTTCGCTCTAGTGTCGAGGATAAGCGCGGCGTTGAGTTCTGCCACTCAACACGAAATGCCTCCAGAATTCGACAGAAAGTGGGGAACGGAGTGTCTTAACACTGAGATCCCTCTGCCTATCCTGCTGTGTGCGGGATACAGCGAGAAGCTGACTTATTTATTTATTTTTAAAAAATAAAATTGTAATGACTGTTTACAATGGCAGGCTTATCTCTAAAAGAAATCTCTTCCAGACAACCAATGGAGGTGGATTACAATTAAATAATTACTTATGTATGTACATACATACATATTCATGGTGACTATAAATATACAGGTATATACAAAAAAAGAATATGATTAAGTGAAGTAGTGAAATAAAAAAAAATACTGAGCTAGGTGAATTAATGTCTTGTTTGAGGAAAAAATATAATATATATATATATATATATATATATATATATATATATATATATATATATATATATATATATATATATATATATATATATATATCAGTTTAAATCAATTGGTATATTATCTTCTGCTACATATACATATTATAAAAGGTCTTATAACTGTTTGACTATAACTATTACTGAGTTACTTCACTCAACATAGAATGTATCCAACATTAGGCAGTAAGAGGAAAACGGAGTGTCTTAACTCCATGTTTGCCTGTCCCACCTGTGCGAGAAAAGTATGTTCGATTAAGCTAGTGAAATATACAGCCTATGCATTTTTTTTATTTTCTCCTTAAATATATATAAAAATAAGCAAAAATATATTTAAAAACGCCTTTTATAATAATGGTAATATAATTTATACCATTTATGAGTATATTTTACTAAAATATATTAACTAAACTTATCATATTATGTATAGATTTTAATGTAAGTTAAATATATATGAAACATGCGTTCTAAGTTTACGGTCGGCAACTGGTTTTCGTTGTAAAATCCTCTTAACTGAATTAATTAAATTGGCAGTAAAGTTATAGCCTCCATAAAGGATCTCAATTTTAGGCCCCAAACCAAAATTTCAAATGCTGCTTGTCATAAATTAACATGGATGCGGCGGTTGCTCTACTAGACCAATCAATGTTTCAGAGAACTTTTCCTAAGTACGGCCCCTAAATGAAGATTTTTTTCTTAAAAATTTGACCAATTTCATAACCGATCTCTTTGCCATTTTATAAAATATTGCAACATTTTGCGTCGTTAATTTTTATATATTATTATTATATTTAAAAATGTTGCTTCTACGTAATTTTCTTATATTTCTTACTGAATAGTATAGGAAAACAGTGTCATTAGTTAAGTTATCTTAACAGTATTAATAATGCGACAAGATAATACGCTACAGTAAATATGAAAGAAAAGATGATTAGTATGAGCTTGTGTGATGGGATTGTTAATGAATGAACGAATGCTGGAATATATTGATATTTAAAGTTAAAACACAAAAACAAATGAAAACAAACACAATAACACAATGCCTCCAGAAATCGGCAGAAAGTGGGGAACGGAGTGTCTTAACACTAGGTTCCCTCTGCCTACCCTGCTGTGTGCGGGATACAGCGTGAAGCTGATTTTTTTTAAAGTTAAAACACTAATTCATCATTTACTTAAAAAATATATAAACAATAAAATAAAAAACAAAAAAGGAAACATTGGAGAAATAGAGAATATCACATAGATGGAAAACAAATAGGGTAAAATAACATCTTTTTTTTACTTCTCTGAATCTCTACACAGAAATTTGGCAAGCGGACAGTACTCTTTAAAGATTTGGACAGTCAACTACCTAACATTTTCTCGCACAAGTGTGATTGAATTTGAAAACAAGACATGTGCAAACGCCATAATGGAGTCGCGCAGTGTCTTGTAAAATTATTATTGTTGGACTAGGTTTTGTTATATTAAGTTCACTTATTTACTTTCATCCAGGCATCCCTCCCTCATCCAATAATCCCATTTCTGCACAAGACGTCTCTATTAGATAACTGACCAAACCATCTCCTCAAGTGGAACTGAACTCACAAACATTATTATCTGTTTAGTTCAGTTCTTAGTTTATGGCGTCCCGAGTGTGCCAGCTGAGCACTAATCATTTCGCTTATGTCACGTTGTATGGAGAAAATAGTTACTGTAAAATTAAAAAATAATATACAATATGAAAATGCACGACTAAGGCCAGTCGTGGTGCAAATCTTTTTGGCATGCTTTCTCATACTTGAGGACGAGGACAAAGCGCGGCAGAATCGGCGGAATGTGGGAAAAGTGTCTGAACACTAGGTTCTCTCTGTCTACCCAGCCGTGTGCAGAATACAGCGTGAAGCTGATGTCCAAAAGAGATCCAGTTAAAATGGCAGTATTTTCACCTAAAAAATAAAAAACCAAAAAATATTTTACAAATATATCAGTTTATACTTTTTATATCTAATATATTAAGATAAAATATATTATTTTCAATAGTGTCAATTGCGCCACGACGGCGCTGTCAAATTGCAATTGTAATAAAACAAAGACACTGTATAATTAAAATGGCATTAAGTCGAAAGCCGGGGGGACAGCGGCCGGCGCACATGTATGCAGACGGGCAGACAGTTCATTTGCGACAATCCACAGCCATTGACGACTGATTACTTAATTGCTTCGTTTAATCAATTGACCGTTGCGCTGTAGAAGCAAACACGCACAACATGTTTAGACGCGACCGAGTTATTGGTAAGCTCCCTCGGGTCAATAAATCCTATGTTTAAAGGACGATTTTATTAAGCAATACTATGGCTATTCCACTGTTAAGGTTGAAACGATCTTTCTGTGCACATGCTGGATTGCAATAAAATGTTCTAGCGTGACATATTTATTTTATTATCATGTTTTTGTTTCAACTTTTAAAAATATATTTTGTTCAACAAATTTGTTATTATTCTTATTCATATAAAACAGAAGCAATAGTCAATTTAAATTTGTTGGTAATTCTGTTTTCCTGTCAAATATTGAAATCAATTTCAAACTAATTAAAATTCTCTTTTAAGACTAATTAAATGTTAATAGTGCCCAAAATATAATAATAGGTATAAGCCTTATATGAAGCTAGTCGTGGGCGCAATGTGTGACTGAAAACGCGACAAAATTTTTGTTTTTGTTGATTCGATTCTCACTCGAAGAAATGAAATATTTACTATTTCGTTTCTTGGCTCTGTTCGTCGATCCAAGAAGTAATGACTTTTCCAAACGTCAATATGTTTGTAAAGAACCAAAACAATGCAATATGTATTTTTAATTCGAAAGATTATATTTGGAATTAATGAATGAAATAAAATATAAACAAGTGACTTTGCATATTTCTGGATCAATTCATCAAGTCACATATAACTGTTTACAGCTACTACAGTTTGATATACTAACGAAGAGCCAGAAAAGCCATATTTTCCATACAAAAGCATAAAAACCAGTTAAGTGCGATTTGGACTCGTCCATTGAAGGTTCCGTATCAATTTTAAGATCGCAGATTAACGGAAAGTACAACTTATTAAAATTAACAAATTGAAGTTTGCTGGGGCATAACATACACTTGCCTTTTGTATAAAATGAAGTACACATAAAAGTGTGTAATAATTTTTTGTTATGAAACCTACAAATTATGATTTTTCGGAATTGTTCTTTTCTATGTATTGAAAGTTCTACATTCATGTCAAATTTCATAATTGTAGATTCACGGGGAGTAACCTATAGATTTTGATTACTGCATTCTGTACGGTTCTTTGTCATATAAAATACAACAAAAATACCTTATTGCGTTGACTTATTTTTTTCCCGCGCTCCAAAGACTCAGTGTGATCAACCCGAACATAAAATAAATGATTTTTGACAGACAGACTGCGAGAAAACGAGATTTTGAGATCCGGAACCCTGAAAAATATAATCCAATTTAAACAAACGGTTTTTGATTATATTTTTCAGGTGATATATACTAGTTAATAACGTTTGATGAATAAAAATACATTAAAGTAACAATTTTTTAAAATATATTTTGTCTCTCTCTCTCTCTCTCTCTCAGTCCTATTTTGTCTTATTAATATGTTTTTTTTTCCATATTTGTTTTATGATTTACTTTTTTATTCTTCATAAAAGAATATCATTTAAATATTTAAGGACACGTAGTAAATATTATAAGACAATGTATTATTCTTAATTATAAATTTAAACACAAATCATTATTTTTATAAAAATGCTCCTTTTATATAAATTAATAAAAAAATGAAATAAACTTCTTTCAGAACTATTAAAATTAATTGTTCTTAAAAAGTATTCAATTTCGCACATTTTATTTTGTTTTCACACTACTTGACATAAATTACTTGACGTATGGTAGAGACAGCGAAACTTTAAACTTAAAAATCGTCTTTCTCTGTAAGAAAATGGAGCATTACATGCTGTGTGATCACAATTTGTATAACAGGACTCAACGCTTCCTTGTCAGGCCTTAGTAGCATCAGTATTCAGAATATTAAAATCTTCTAATATTTAATATGTTAGAAGATTTTAATATAAATACCAAAAATTTCAACGGTGCCACAAACAACGGCAATAAATTTAATAAAATAATAATTAAATCGAAAGTAACAGTTTAATTTTGCAGAATCTATTATTAATACGTAATAATAAAATGTGTATACAAAATAACGTAGTTTTTAAAATATTACTGGTCAACAGTACGTTTCGTTGTAATACTACTCCCACTAGACCGTTAAACGTACAGCTCTGAGAGAAGGAAGTTTTGCAGGAACGTTGTGGACAACGCTGTGATCCCAGCGAAGGAGTTTGGTGACAATTGTAATTGTTGTTTTTGAATAAATGGTCAAAATGTGTCTCATAGAGTTAAGTTGTACAACGTATTTGCACGCGCAAAATACGCAAAATTTTTGCACAAATTTCGCAAAATATTGCGCAAAACAACTTTGCTCAGCTTCACCCGCCGTGCATAGTATGTGACGGATTGTTATATATTTTACGTATTATAATATAACTCTAAAACTAAAAGTTAATTGAAATTCATGAAAGAACACAGAAAGATTTTCTTCAATTTGTTTTGGTACGGAGGCACGAAAGTTGTTAATTTTTTTTGTATGTATGTAACATAC
Source organism: Heliconius sara (assembly GCA_917862395.2). Classification (NCBI taxonomy): domain Eukaryota; kingdom Metazoa; phylum Arthropoda; class Insecta; order Lepidoptera; family Nymphalidae; genus Heliconius; species Heliconius sara. Next base: position 17,320,985 of record OU860798.1, on the reverse strand, counting down.
AGCTATACTCTAAATTCAACTTACCGTCTCATATTTGTAAATATTTGTAAACGAAGCAATAAAAAGAAACAATGATTTTCATTACAGTAACAGTATATTTTGTTTGTTAATATTAAATAAGTGTCCTGTCGAGCAAGTTTTTATTTTGTTAAAGCAAGATAAGAGTAAGTCGTTCTTTTTTCTTTGTTGATTCTATAAAAAAAATATACAAATCTCTACACAATTATTTTTAATTTTTAAAGTACAGGAGGCGCGGGTTCGAGTCCCGCTACTTTCAATTTTTTATACGTTTTCTAAATAAGTATCGCTACACAATTCTTGAGAATATAGAGCCTACATAGCATCAGGGTTAAATATATAATGGGTATTAATCTATATATATAAAAGGACTTGTTCTGACTGACTGAGGTAAGACGCACGCATAGCCGTAACCGCTGATGGTAGAAACGTGAAATTTGGACAGATGTTTATTTTTATAATCTGGACATCCACTAAGAAGAGATTTTGAAAAATTTTAAACTTAAAGGGATGAAATTGGGGTTGAACGTTTGTATGGATTCTTTTTTAAAACAGCGCCGATTTTTATAAAATTCGAAATTCAGACTCTTTAAAATATTTCATTGAACACGTGTTTCATAGTTTTATTAGAATTCATCCCCTAAGCGTTCAACCAAGGGGTTGAAAGTTTATATGGAGAAATCTTTAAATCGCCACCGACTTTTTATAAAAAAATATTTAATTTTCATTTTCAGACTATTAAAAATATTTTATTGAACACGTGTTTCGTGGTTTCTTTTGAATTAACCCCTAAGGGTGCAAATAAGCGGGGGAAGCCGCGCGCGCTTGCTAGTATATCGATAGGAAAGCAATCTCAGTTATTACATAATTGCTTAGCACTCTCGGAAATGAGCGTGATTATCATTTCATCACACAGGCGGACAGACAAAAAATTAAAAAATAATATTTCTATTATTCTTTTTAAGTGTCCCGCTATCCATTTCAGTCAAAAATACTAAATATACAGACAAAATATTTTACTGTTTTATTATATATAAGATTATAACTGATCGCTGTCTGTACGTGGAAGATACATCCGAGAATTGACTATTAAGGGCATTATATATCTTTGTATTAGAACATGGAAAAAATATTTTTAAAACTTTAGTCGGTTTGACGCCAGTCGTGGCGCAAGAGCACAACGTGCGACTGAAAAATCGGCTGGTTGTGGGTTCGATCCTCAGTCGAGGAAGTGAAATATTTATTTACATTCATATTTTTATTTCCTTGCTCTGGTGTCGAGGCTCACTCAGGACGCAATGCGTCCAGAACTCAGCGGAAAGTGGGGAACAGAGTGTCTTAACACTAGGTTCCCTCTGCCTAACCCGCTGTGTGCGGGATACACACCCTAAGGCTTGCGCACCGGGCTAGTATATAACGTCTTTACTTGCGTAATAAAGCCATTATTCAACTAACTAACGCTTGTATCCCATATATATGACTCTATCCTATGTCTTATTTCAATCGGATCATAAATAAAAAAGTTAGCAAAAATTAAAATAAGTCGCGAATGGGTCGCTAGTATGAAATAAATTTAAATAAGACATGCCTTAAAATAAAATAAAAAACCTTTTATTTACTATATATTTATTATTTCGTTAGATGTTTTTGATCTTTTATATTAGCATTTATAAAAAAAGAAACATAAATACATTTCTATTCTAAATTAATATATTATTCATACAGATAAAATAATAAAAATAAATGAAGATGTATTTTTATAAACTCAATTTGAATCAGAAACTAATAAAATATTCTTCGTAAATGAAATTTTATAAAAACTACTCTTTACTATAGTGAGACAGTAAAAAATTGATTTAAAATAAGTAATGGAATATGAATCTATGATTTTTAAAATGTTTGTATTTGTTTGTCTGTTTGTTCACATGCAACCTTTACTAACTTTTTAATTTTTGTATTTCTTATATGTTTTTAAGTGCAATAAAGGATATATATATATATATATATATATATATATATATATATATATATATATATATATATATATATATATATATATATATATATATATAGATATAGATATATATATATATATATATATATATATATCTATATATATATATATATATATATATCTATATATATTATATATATATATATATATATATATATATATTATATATATCTTCTGAACTACTTTACTGATTTGAATTAAACTTTTTTGTTGTGTAGCCAATAAGTCTGAGCGGGTTCTACGCTATATTTTATTTTCAAGATTTCCACATCTGTTGCACAACCGTAGGTTACCGAAAGTTATTAAGTGTGAAAATCATTTTTCATTGACATATAAAAATTGCATCTGATGAGCAATCACAATGGCTCAGTGAAACTTAAGAAAAAACCAAATGCTGAATCAAAGTTGCTGAGCGTGATCAGCATTTTGCAGTGACATATTGAAATTAAAGATCTGGAACATTTAATGAATAACAATAGCAGTCCAGCTACACCAAAGAAATAATTAAATGCCGCCGTAGTGAAGGACAAAGTGTTAGGTATTTTTCGTTGTTATATTTAAATGAAAAATCTGGAGTATGTAATGAGAATCTATAATAGCTCAGCTAAATGACAAGATACTAGCTGCTTAGCTCATCGCGTAAGGAATCATTTTGTAATTTGCAAAATAACTTCGTAAATAAACCTTTATTTTTAATTTGAACTGAAAATATTAAATAATTCTTTACCTGGAGTGGGAATCGAACCCCCAATTTTGCCAAAGACTTTCTTTAAAATTAAGAGAAAACCACATTGGGTTTGTCTTAATGAAATATACAGTTTTTTTTAGCGTAGGAACTTAACAACGGCTTTTAAGTTTCGAAGTCGCGGTTGCGTGAGTTGGTTTTTTGCAATCAAAGTTGATTGTATAAAGTTTTCTACAGTCGCGACATCCTAATCGTAACAATGTAGCGTGGCTTCATTTAAAGACAAATTAAACTTATCTTTTGTAAAAAATCGTAACTACATAGAATAAATGTTGTAATCAACCATTGAATATACACTTGTAAATGTGGACAGACATTTTTGTATATTTAAAAATGCAGGTTGAGCAGTAGCACTCGCGAAAATCGGAGTTGAGTGGTGTAACTCAACGTCGCATTTTGGCTTATTAAATGGAGAAATAATTATAAATAATAATTTCCCGAGTCGGAATCGAACTAACAATCCACTCGTTTACAGTTGTGTAACTCAAGTCACTAACTTTGAACGACTGAAAAATATCCGGTACCTTTGCCATTGGTTATACTTACTCATGAAAAAGTATGACTACTAATAACACACAACATTTAACTTTTTTAATATGATATGAAAATGAACGTCCTTAACAATGATCTAACATAATTATATATTATCAATAATCAAATTAAAAAATCGAATAGCATTAAATTCACTTAAATAATTAAACTTTTGTGCAAAAAAAAATTAGAAAATTAGAACCTTAATAAGTATTATCTAAAATAATATTTTCAAATAATTCTTAATACGTACAATGAAATTTATATTTTTTTTTTTCAACTTGGCTTTAATATTGTTGACCGTCACCGGGTGGGGAGGGACGAAAGTAGCTCGCCACTGTATCGAAAACTATGTATAAACTTTTCTGAGTTAATGATTTTGGTTAACTTTAATTCCTTCGATTTTAATTAATGTTTGTTATAAATTTACCTCAACGGGAAGATCAACTCCATTTAGTTTCACTGAATTGAAATGTGATATAATGTTAGCCAATTTGTACATAATTGTTATCTGTATCCCGTACATGGTAGGCTAAGGGAATCTTAGTGCTAAAACACATAAAACATTACGTATTGAGTGGCAAAACTCAACGCCGCGCTTTGCCTCGTAGAAATTGAACCCACAACCGTAACATTTATAGTCGCCGCCACGACAACCTCCGTACATTACACAAAGTTACTCGTAAACATTAAAATTAACATAAGTACTTACATCTAAAATGTAAACCAACACGTTGAACGTGAAATAGTCCCACAATATAGTTAGTAACTTCACAAATAATACACAGAGCACTGTATAAATCACACAAATTGCATTCAATCCTCACTACAAGTGTTCAGAAAGCTTCGCCAAAGTTTACGGAGTTATACGGAAGCTCGAAGCAGCGTGACATTACGTGCTTACTACGCGGCGGTCGTCGCGAGAATGAGCTGTAATCGGCGTAGGCCGTGAGGAGTGCGGAGTGCGGACCAACCCTCCTGTTGCTCACAGCCCTCTTTGATTACCCTTATCAATACAGATGTGATTCGAACAACTTTTATCTCTAAATAAGTAAAGTAACCGTTTCGAGTCGTGAGTGCATAAGCTACTGGTGTTAATAAGGGTGCCCCGTTTGTGTGATAACAGGACATACATAGTGCTCATTTTGATAGAATTATTTTTAAATAATTTTAACTGTGTATGTACATAATTATATATAGTTTAACCGTAAAATATATTGTCAAATTGAAATTCGGGCAGTCGTGGCGCTGGGGCACAAACATAAAGGATATTTGTGAGGTAAAACGTGGCGTTGAATTCTGCCACTCAACACGCAATGACTTCAAAATTCAGCGGAAAGTAGGGAGTGAAGTTTAACATTAGGGCTTCCTCGGCCTACTCGGCCTACCTCGCTATATGTAGAGTACAGTGTAAAGCTGAAAAAAAACTTAATGAGCTTAGACTCAAATATTTCTAAAAATTTTAGCACTATGATTTCGTATAAGCTAACTGTTATTATATATTAATCGAATATTAAATCTATACATATGTATACGTTACCAGAAAATATATAAGTTACAGGCAATGAGTATAATTCGGTATTCTATAAAATATCTTTGGGTTCTAACTTAGGCTATAATAGGCGTTTAACTTAACCAGCTATCTTGCACTTAAAACCACTAAATTCGAGCTATAGAGCTTAAATATAAGAATATGGACCAAGATGTAGACAGCAGGTACTTTATATAATTCCTACCAACTTTATTCATTACCTTCAACACGTAAAGTATGAATAAATAAAAAAATCAGCTTCACGCTGTATCCCGCACACAGCAGAGTAGGCAGAGGGAACCTAGTGTTAAGATACTCCGTTCCCCACTTTCTGCCAAATTCTGAAGGCACTGCGTGTTGGGTGGTAGAACTCAACGCCGCGCTTAGCCTCGACACCAGAGCGAAGAAATAAAAATATAAATTTAAGTAAATATTTCATCTCCCCAAGTGTTGATCGAACCCACAACCACTCGGTTTTACAGTGACACTTCATGCCGCTGCGCCACGACTGGCCTCAAATGTATATGTAAATAAAATATAACCTAAACAATTTTAACATGTTTAAAACAAAAACATTTTAAGCAGTTAATATAGATAAAAAGCAATTTAAGAGCGATCTGATCTTAGTGAAGCGTACCTCCACAAAATGTAATAACAAGTTATGCTTCATGAATACGTAATGCCTGCAACAATGAAGTCTAATTTGCCATTTTAGATTGCAACGTTGCTTGGATTCGTGAACAATAAGCTCCAAAAAGTCTTCGTATTGTAAATCTTCTTTTAAGCTTCACGGTGTATTCTACATACAGCAGGATAGGTAGAGGGAGCTGGGAACCTAGTGTTAAGACACTCCGTTCCTATTATAACACTTTCGTTCTCCATTTTACGCTCAATTCTGGAGGCATTGCGTATTGCGTTGGCGAAATTCAACGTCGTGATTGATTTATGAAGAAGAAAGATTTATGAAGCAAGAGTCAGTGGTAAAAGAGGCAGGGGGTCTTGGTTGATGTTCGAGAACACAGTATCGACAGAAATGGAGAATAGTTAGGTAAAAATTGTGAGGACGGCCCAGAGGGTAGGTATATATTAATAGGCTAATGACATAATTTTTTTTTTTTTTTGCATTATAAATTATTAGTATTTTAAAATAATTAGAGATTATTGAATTTTATTCTGGTAAAAAAACAATAACTTTCAAAATAGTAACTTATATAGAGTGGCAGCGTCTGCGCTTCTTTTACGGGAGCAGTATATAGAGTAAAATATTTCAAACACATATCTACAAAAAATATCAAGATTTATTTTATATTATACTAGCTAAGCCTTTTCTGAGATTACCACGAACAAGCGCACGGATAAACAGACAAAATTTTTAAAAATCATTGTTTATGGTTCAATTAAGTTATGAAATGCCTCCAATTAAAAAAAATCTTATATATCTTCCATGTATAGACCGATCAATTACGATTTTATTACAACTATAAATAGATTAGTGTAATTTAAGATACTTTATAAAGGTTAAGATTCTTGATTACTCAGGTATACCTACTTATATACATACATATAGCTCGGTATATTTAGGTTTGTTTTCACTTCACTTTCAAGGGACAAAAGTTTATTGGTACCTTATTTGTATGCTGTACAACATATGCAAATATAATAGGGCTTAATTCCATTCCATAATTTTGGAAGCCAACAATTACGTTATTTGACTCAATTAATTTAGATTCACAGTTGCCCATTAACTTTAAAGAATATACCTACGTAGAGCATTTAATTAGCGTGGTGTGAGGCATGGTGCACATGGAGCAAGCGTGCTGTAAATGCGACAGGTTGTGGGTTCGATTCCCACTCGGGGAAATGACATATTTAAATTATTAATTCTTTCTATCTACTCTACTATTTCCAGGCTACAGCATGAAGCTACAACACAACTAACAGCCCCTGACTTTTCACAGGTAAAAATATTGGTTCCGACGATAATTGAATGTATTCGGTTTTCTTTGAAATAAAATGGTATGGTTTATTATATATTTTTATAAAAAAAAACTTGAATAACAAATTCTTTAAGTTTTGGGGTGCTATCTTATTTATATCAAATCAATGTATCATTCTCAGATAAAAATTAAATACCGTAACGAAAAATTTACAGATTTAAGTATTAATTATGAAATAATTATCTAAAATCTAAAACATTCCAATTTAAGTTAAAAGAAGAAGCTTAGCTCCGGTTGAGGCCAGTCGTGGCGCAGTGGCACAAAGTGTGAGTGTAAAATATTTACTTTATAGTTACACTTTGTGCCACTGCGCCACGACTGTCCTCGCCACGAATAGATGAAATATTTACTTAAATTTATATTTCTATTTCTTCGCTCTGATGTTGAGTTGAGTTTCGCCAGAATTCGGGGAAAAAAGGGCAACGGAGTATCTCAACCTTTGTCTATCCTATGGTATTATATATATATATATATATATATATATATATATATATATATATATATATATATATATAAAATTAAATAAAATTTTTATTCCATCACATTATTTAATACAATTAGGCTCTAAAAAATCCACATTTTTCTTTTTTCAATGAAAAATTGACAGATATTTGGCTTTAAGAAAAATTTTCCATAATTTAACCATACCTATATTACGATATACAACAATACACACAATTAATCTGTAAAAATATTTTTGTTTTTTTATGAAGTAACCAAAAAACGCAGATACAGTAAAATATTAATCTGCAATCTCCATACAAAAGATAAAAAAAATATTTCCGTATTTCTATAATAAAAAATAAATCTCAAAAATTGTTTATACAAGCGCATCAACACCATGGTCCTCCCGTCCCTATATTATATAGAGCCCGCCGACCGTTAAATCGATATTTGTTAGGCAATTTCAACAAAACAAAGACTGCAGTCTATTATGTAGGTATTTTATTGACTATTTACATAGTAATATGTTATCAGACGCTTCATTGTTGGCCAAGGAATAGAAATACGTGTTTTGCTTACAAAAAAAAACGTACTTATACTTTATTGTTTTGCCAATATAATACCGGAATCCGTGAATTAATTACTTAATTTATTTTGTATTTGTCTTTTCATAGATAGATAAATATACATATACTGCCGGTCAAAAATTTGACAGCACCAACAATAAGTTTTTATTAGTAATTATTTTTATTATCTCATAAGCAATCCAAACGCGGCCAGATAAAATTTATTGTTATAAATAAAATCAGCTTTACACTGTATCCCGCACACAGGAGGGTAGGCAGAGGGAACCTAGTATTAAGACACTCCGTTCCCCACTTTCTGCCGAATTCTGGAGGCATTGCGTGTTGAGTGGCAGAACTCAATGCCGCGCTTAGCCTCGACACCAGAGCGAAGAAATGGAAATATAAATTTAAGTAAATATTTCATTTCCTCGAGTGGGGATCGAACCCACAACCAGTCGATTTTACAGTCACACTTCGTGCCGCTGCGCCACGACCGGCTTCTAATTATAAATTTATTGTTATATTATAACCAAAATAAACAAAATATTTACATTAATTATAGACCATGTCCTCGATATTTCCATGGTTATCTACTAATATGCGCAGATATTCTCATTATAAGAATTCAAGACCTCTCTAAAATGAGAAAAGTTTGCAAAGTAAGTATTGAATCGTTATCTACTTTCGTTGTTCCCCATAATTAAGAAGAGTCTGAACGTGAAATTGCATCTCAACTCAAATTATCGAAAACTTGTGCTCATCGCAATATTGTGCGGTACAAACAAACTGGCCGTAATCAAGATCGTCCACGTTCTAAGAGACTAAGAGCTACGACTTCTAGTGAAGGCAAATTTATTAAGACAACTAACAAGTGAAATAGATGCCTGTTTCAGACAGCAGCCCCAGAAGTTCATATTGAAGTTAAAAAAAAGAAAGATCTGGACCAAATTAAAAGAAATAAGGAAATAGGAGCAGTCTAAACTAGTTTTTCCACGAATTTCTATCGAACTAAAACTGATGGACCAAGGATTTTTTTAAAAAAAGATAATGATTTAAAGCACAGTTCGAAATTATTATATAAGGGCTATATAGATGAAAAACTTGGCTTTTGTTTTTGGAGACATGGCTTTAGTGGGAAGAGCTTGACCTAAACGTTCGAGAACAATGTCCTTCTTCCCAGCAGCCCATGTGAAAATACATTAGACGATATAAATTAATTAATGGATAGATTGGTAAAACAGATCATAAAATGCAAATGAGAATACTTTGATAAAAAATCTGAATATACTCTCTTGTGAGTGTTTTTTTAGAACATTGTATTCGACAATACTACAAGTAGTCTTTGTATTAATCTCGTGTGTAACGTAAAAAAAACTATTTTTCATAAACTTTTATTTACTTTCTTATTTTTTATAGTGATTTTAAATGTTTGACCTGTATGGATATATATATTTCTTAATAAAATATTTCTTACTAGCTGTCCGCCCGCGGCGTCGCCCATTTCAACTATATGGTTATTCATTTAATAAACAGAATTGACTGAGCACTATAATGACTTTTAATGTGACTTTTTATTACTTTAATCTGTCATCTTCCAATATGATTTTTTAACTACATTATCGTAATTTCCATAAGGTTTTATGATTGTTTTGTGCAAATGTTGATACTTGATATATACTTTGAGCATTGATACATAAAGCTACTTATTATTAAACGTATCGTAACGTATCAGAAACAGCCTTAAATGTTAAATTATTGATTTGGATAAGATTTTTTTATATATAGACATAATAGAATTTGCCTGTGTGTGGAATGGCTTAACCCTAGGTTCTCTCTGCTTACACGGCTATATGTGGAATACAATGTAAAGCTCTTTATTATACTGTTAGAAATACAAAACGATTTTTTTCTAAAAATCAAGATAAAAATACATATAGTCGATATATTTCTAAAGTATTTGGAAATAGATTTACGTAATTGTAATAAGTGATATGTATCACCCAATAACAAAACTTCACACGTTCTTTCACAGTTACGTTCCAGTAATGGCCGTTGCCTATAAACTTACAACAATCTAATAACGACATATATAAATTTTCATTTATTTTAAAAGATTTAGCAACAACGACAGTACTCTCTTTTTTAAAATCATAAAGTATCTAAAATATTCGAGTCAAGCTGGGTACAAAAAGATGTCACGTCCTAACGAGACGTCACGTCAGGTCTCTTATATGTATATTTTAATAAAACACCTGTCGAAATGTTTCTCATTTTCAAACTCAATGGGAAATTTTGTGTAAAATCTTTTATGAAAGCTTACGTTTTAAATTCTATTCTTAAATATTCGTCGGTTTTACCAAAAATCTCTGAGTTAATTTAATAGGGTAAGCACACACAAAGATTTTTTTTTCTATAAATCTTGAAATGAAGTGGAAATGATAGAACGGAGTGTCTTCAGAATCTAGTGAGATTTTCTCTTCAACAAAACGGTGATGATTTATACTACTACATGTTATTTTACTGCTAATACATATTATTGTTGTTATTACTTATCATAATATTCCCTATAATAAATAGCAGGTAGTGAAAAATGTTATACCTAAGTACCGCATACTTTCATGTTCACAACAAGGTCTTTCCAGAATGGGGGAGTAAAATAAATAAAAAATAATTTAGATTTTCGCAATAATTACATATTTTGATTGAGACTACTATTACAGAATAATAAAATCCTTAAAATCTCAAACCCAAAACACCAGATTGCTAGATATAATCAGCTCATTCTGCATGAATAGACTAGTTGATGAAGTTTTACATAATAATGACGTATATGTATACGTCAACTGACAGACGAATTCCATCTCAGTCTACTAGTCTACGTGACCACGGTCTTACTGTAAAGTGTTCAAAACGTCGAGTTTTCAAAAATGTATAATATCAAATATGGGAAATTAATCCAGTTGAAATACTTTAAATTAAAATTTTATATTCACTTTCCCGCAAATGGCAAATGTTACCGACGCCACCGATTGGACACCGAACTTACAATCTCATTTACATTTTTCTCAAGATCAATTACATTGATCTCAAGGTATAAAAAACACGTAAAAAATAATACAGAAAAATATAGTACACCAAATAATTAAAACCCAAACCTAATTCAACTCGCTGAAAATAATTCAACATTAAACATAGTATAAACAATTTCGCTACTACAAGTTCGCTATTAAATTATAAAGTTCTTCATAAAAAAAGGGAAAATTAAAAACGTTTAACAAGAGAATAAAAAAGTAATTTAAAATTATCGCCGCCATATTTTTTATCGTGGGTAACCTTAATGAGAGTATATCGCTCAGAGCGCTATGCATGACTACAGGCGTATAACATTAAATCAAAATAAAATCCAGTGCGGAACAGAATGCATAAACTCATTTCCGAACGTCCCCCTCATTTGCTATCAGCTTTATCATCACAAAAGGCAATTTCCATCAAAGTGCACCAATTTCGGGCGTAAGCTATAAATTACGTGGACTCGATCGTATGTATATAGAAATATATGAAAACAATACGAAGTAAATATTATATTTTAAAATTGATGAATTAATACGTAGCATTTAAGATATTTTAAAGTGATTTACATTAATACACAATATGTATGTATAAGCATGGATATATTAAACGTCTATATGATTTGTTTGAGGCCAGTCGTGGCGCAATGACACAAGCGTGCTACTGTAAACGTAACAGGTTTTGGTTTCAATTCCCACCAGAGGAACCGAAATATTTAATATTTTCATTTCTTCACTCTGGTAACGAGAAAAAACTGAGTTCCGCCACTCAACACCCAAAGCCTCCAGAAAACAGACGTATCTTAATGGGAACAGAGTCTCTCTTAGGATCTATACCTTCGTAGATTTGTTAATAATGGTTGTTTTGCGAGTTGCTTAGCAAAACGCTTAGAGCGTAACAATGAGGAAAGGAACGAATTTGTCCAGACGTATCCAATATTATTAGACGTATTCAATAAACGTGGAATAGAGAGTCCTAACACTAGGTTTCCAGGTTCCCTCTGCATACCCCGCTACTTCCAGTATACAGCGTGACAGAAAATCATTTATCAATGTATTGTAATGAATTGAAAACCAATTTGAGAGGTATACCTCTATATGTTTGCATTTCATTCATATTGCAAATTTTTATCGTGTCACGCGAATATCGTGTTACAAAATAAAGTCATCAGCACTTCACTGTTACTGAGTAACAATATGTATGATAACATTATTTACATAGACCATATATATAATAGCTTATAAACCGCTATATAATTAAATTAAATTAAAATTCAATCAACTTCACGCTGTACCACATATACGTCAGGGTACGCAGAGAGAACCTAGTGTTAGGAAACTGCATTCTTCACTTTCCGCCGAATTTTGGCGGAACTCAACTCCGGTTTTTTGCCAAAGCGAAGACATTAAGATATGAATATTAAGAAATAATAATGAATTCCCTCGAGTGAATATCGAATAACAATCGCCATGTTACAGTCACACCGTTGTGACCACGACGGCCTCGCCTTATACTATTATATAGTCCATAGTTTATTTACCACTAGCGACCCAAAATATTGATTCACCCGCTTAAAGTTATTGTTTTATAAACCCAAATTATACATTTTTCATATAAATTATAGTCTACGTGATATTTTGATATATGTATAAGCTATATTGCTGCTAGCTAGCTGCTATAAGCTATATTATTAGTACCTATCGCCGGTTCAAGTCTAACTGGATGCAGATTAACTTGATGCATTTGAACGTATGGCTTAGTGGTCAGGGCGATTAGGTGGTTTTCAAGAGATTCAGAGGTACCAATTCAAATTCTGCTACTTTAATTTACTTATACGTTTTCAAAATAGTTGATATAGTTTTTTTCAAGTTTTATTCCAACCTTCAAAGACGACGTACGAGTCAATTAGAAAAAAATAAATAAAGCTCTGAGCAAACATATAACTACAAGAAGCACCCACACTCTGTCATTCGTGGAACGAATCGCATTGAATAGAGGGCAGACGGGACGTTTGTATAACGAAATCATGTTAACATTAAAATTTAAATACAAAAGTCATTTTATTAGGATTATAGGTATAATATTTAATAATATTTTCTTAACATAAGTGGATTGTATTGTGTTCACATACAATGTATATGATTTTTAGATCGTTGAGTTTTACCTATCAATACCCTACTTGGATCGTTTTATTTTTTTAGAACATTTACTTTCCTACCATTGGTGAGATTGCTTATATAAGAGACTAGCGGGCGCGCGCAGCTTCGCCTGCTTATTTGCACCCTTAGGGGTGAATTCTAAAAAAAACAAAAAAACTCAATAAAATATTCAATAAAATATTTTTATCGGCCTGAGCTTAAATTTTTATAAAAATCGTTGGCGATTTTAAGATTTTTCCATATAAACTTTCAATCCCTTATTTACACAACCCTTGGGTGCGTTCACCCTTAGGTGATGAATTCTAAAAAACCATGAAACACGTGTTTAATGAAATATTTTAAAGAGTCTGAATTTCAAATTTTATAGAAATCGGTGCTGTTTTAAAAAAAAATCCATACTAACTTTTAACCCCTATTTCATCCCATTAGGCTTAAAATTCTTTATTTTTTTTTTTTTTTTTTTTTTTTTTAATCTGAAATTTACATGGGAGTTTTAGCCATAACATTGACTATGTCACCCCCGTATAATCTACATTCATATTAATTCATGAACTTAGCCAGAGCAAGAGCCTTACTCGTCAATGGCTCCGCAAGGATACTGTTGCAAATACCAATATTGTAAGATTTTAGCCAAAACGGCCGCTGGGCTTCATTACGTACACATTCCAACAAAACATGATAAACATCTTCTATCCTATTACAATTTGGACATTTTTCCGTATTAGACAGACCCAACAAGAACTTAAACTTATTTGAAGGAATATGACCGGATCGGAGTCTTAACAATGACACTATGAATTTTCTTTTTATTTTACACTGATTGAACCACGGATAACGAGGAAGTTCATTTACTATTGTTTTATACCATATACCTTTGTGTAGCGACCGTTCATCAAAATATTCCTGCCAATTACTTTTACATATTTCTTTTAGTTTAATTATAATATCTGTATATAAAGGCTCACAATTATGTGGAACACCATCATTAATACTTTGCTTAGCAGCTTTATCAGCTTCCTCGTTACCCACAATTCCAATATGTGAGGGTATCCATTGAATGTATACAGTTTTATTTTGGGTTTCAATTTCATAAATACACTTCAAAATACTATAGGCTATCGGATATCCTCGATTATTCGAGGTTAGCCGAGCCAAATGTAAGAGGGCACTTTTTGAGTCCGACAGAATAACAAATTTCTTATTGGAACAAGATAAGATCACCGATAATGCCTCAAGAATAGCAATCATTTCAATATGCATAATCGAAATATTTATATCAATTCTAAATTTCAAGGTACTCTTAGCTTGGGGGTCAAAAACCGCCGCTCCTGCTCCATATTCATTTTTAGAGCCATCTGTATATAATTGATAAAATGAAGTATATTTATCATTGAAAAAACTTTGACAATTATTTAAAATTTCAAAATTGTTGCATTTGCTTGTTGTCACACCCTCAACGTCCAATGAAATATTTTTGGAAACATCAAAAGCACTGATCCATGTAGACAAGGAATATAAAGGTAATTTATCTTCAGAAGAAATATGATATTGACTTAAAGTTCGATAAAGAATAATAAGTAAAGGTAACTTTTTACGTCTCCAATATTGGTAGTTGGTAATACTATTAAGTTCTTCGAGTACATTTGTAGTTACATTTCCACTAAATGACAAGGACTTCAATAAAAAATTCCCAGCCAAGTATTTCCTACGAAATTGTAAAGGAGGAAGGCAAAGTTCGCTCTGCATCACATGGATTGGTGTAGTTCTAATAAAGCTACCGATGACTCGCATACATTGATTTTGAACGGTTTCCAATTTATTTAAACGGCTATTTATGCTACTGTCGTAAAAAAAACTTCCATAATCCAATCTACTCCGTATTAATGCTATATATATTCGTTTTAAATGCTTCGGGTGAACTCCCCATTTACTGCCAGCTAAAATTTTAAGGACATTTATAAATTTAAGAGTTTTATGTCTAACTTCATCAATATGTTTATCCCATTTTAAATTACTATCTAACCACATACCCAAATATTTAACATTATTAACTTGTTGTATAGGGCTATTACTAGTAATATAAGTGTTATTCCTTCGATTTCGTTTATAAAATATACATATTTTACTTTTACTGTAAGATAAACTTAATCCAAGCTCTTCTATTAATTTAATGAATAATTTTAAGGCTTGTAGAATATTATTATACGCCAAATCTACATTTAGATTGGTACTATATAGAACAAAATCATCTGCATACTGTGATACGAAAACATTCTTAATATATTTACTAATTTGTCCGGTAGCGATATTAAACAACAAAGGGGACAAAGGGTCTCCCTGAGCCAATCCCATTCTTGTAACACGTGATATGACTTCACGATCATTGATTTGAATAGATAATTCCCTACACATAAGGAATTTAAACAGATACTGACACAAGGTTGATCCAATACCGGCATCATCCAAAACTTTCAGGAGACTAGATATATTAACATTATTATAAGCATTATCAATATCGATGAAGCAACCTACTGTTGGAGATCCTCTTGTAAAACCTATTTGTATGCGAGTAATCAACCTAGTTAAATTATCAAAACAGGATCTGGCCCTTCTAAAACCTATAGTTTCACTTGAAAAATAATTACTTTGTTCAAAAAACCATTCTAATCTACGAGTGATTATGGAGTGCAATAACTTACAAATACATGACAATAAAGCTATGGGTCTATATCCGCCTGATGAAGTAAGATCCCTTCCACGTTTGGGTATAGGAACAATTTTAATATTCCTCCACTGGCAAGGAACGAATGCATCTGTTACAAACCTATTATACAGAGAAATTAGTAGGTTCTTTCCCGGCTCTGGTAGATTATGAATCATAGAATATGTAATTTGATCTATTCCTGGAGCAGTATCTGACTTTTTTAAACAGTTATTTAATTCTTGTATCGAAATGGGCATTTGCAGTTTTATGTTTTTAGATTTAAATGTTGGTAAATTCAAGGTAACTGAGTCTGGAGCGAGGTCACACAACAAAATTTCGGCTATCTTCCGATCTATAATAGGTCTGTTTGCTTTCTGTCCTTTAATCCACTTCAAGCTAGCCCACATCTCCTCATAAGAAATACAATTATCTATACCATCACAATATTTTTCCCATGTCTCGTATCTACTACGTCTAATATCCTGCTGTGATAATTTCACTGACTCCTGTAACTTAGTAAGATTGTTAGGAGTGGGATTTTTCCTAAATGTTGCCAGACTCAAACGCCTTTTAGCTACTGAATGTGAAATATATGGCGACCAATAAGGCTTGGGTATGAATTTTGAGTTATGTAATGGACGTATACAGATATTAATAAAGGGAATAGCATCATCAGCAGCTGAGGTAATTATATTCATTAAACAGTTATATGCATCTTGATGATCTAATGATATGTAGTGTCTAGTGGATTCAAGTTGCTTCAAAATATTCGCTTTATATAGAGTCCAATTAGCTTTTTTGAAATTTCTTTTTTTAATTTTAGTGCAAAGTCCGACATCAAATTCCACCTTCATTTTAATCATCAAATGGTCACTACCCAAATTTTCATTTATTACATTCCAATTAAATTTAATTGCAATATCGTCAGTTGCAAACGATATATCAGGAGAAGATTTTTGGACTAGACCGTTAACAATTTTAAGCCTTGTATTAGTACCATCGTTTAGAGATACGTAACTAGAATCTATTAAAGCATCAAAAATTTGTGTACCTCGAGCGTCACTTTTAGAAGACCAGGTATAATGGTGTCCGTTAAAATCTCCCGCGAGAAGAGTCTTCTGCTTAAATTTGGAAAATACGGTAACCCAATCCTCAAATACAGTATTTACGTTTGGGGGACAATACACAGAAATAATATTTTCAATCTCACTACAATTGTGAACTCTGACATGTAAATACTCTATTCCGGAATTTCCTATACTGCTAGACAATTGTTGAGCTCTCATGGACCAATGAACAATAATTGCTACTCCTCCATACCCATCCCTACGGTCAGATCTGAAAGTTTTATAACCACTGATACGGAGATGACTAATTGGATCAAGCCATGTTTCACTTATTATAGCTATGTGTATTTTTTCTCTATTAAGTAGTAATTCAAAATCTGATAATTTAGGTCGAAGACTTTGAGCATTCCATTGTAAGATATTTATTTGGTTTGTAATCAGATCATCCATTTTGCGTATTTAATTTAAAACATGACCAATTCATAATAAATTTCATTATAAATGTAATAGCAAATTGATATAATATTTTAATGCAATCATTAACTTTCTCTTCCCATGTTAAGCTAGTATCCAAAATTCTTAGTTTTAACTTTTCAAATAATATTTTCCATTTCTCGCTATTTTGATTGTCATTATTTTCATCTTCCTGTTCAAATTCATACACTATCTTTTCTTTCTCATTGCTTCCGGACTCTGATAATAATTCAACATTTTCTATATTCTTGTGTTGTTTCATTGTTTTTTTATTTTGTTTACCTGTGTTATTTAAATTATTCTTGTTATTTACTGAATTTGCCTTTGTTTTCTTATTTTTTGCTGTCGTAACTTCTGCATAAGATTTTGACAATATATGTACTTTGTCAACCGCGTCGACTTCCAATGGGGTATTCGAAGATAAACATTGGTTATTATTCAGGTTTGGAAAATATTTTTCTGTCATAATAGGCACCGGAGGAGGACTTGGAGGAACATAAATAGTTAAAGCTTTTTTATATGTACAACAAAATTCTGCCATTATCTCTCGGATACGTTTTTCTTTTATGTAGATAGGACAAATCTTCGCCATTGCCATATGATTTCCCCTACAATTATTGCAATAAAAGGACGTTCTCTCACAATTTTCATGATTTTCTCCGCATTTTGGGCAAATGGTTTTATAGGATGGACAAAACTTGTTTATATGACCAAATCTCCAACAGCGTGAACACTGTGTGACAGGGTAGATATATGGTGTCACTTTAACTGATGTATCAAACATTTTAATGTGAGTTCGCAAAGAGGAGCCTTCAAAACAAATTCTCATTGCTTCACTTGTTTCCCATCTTCCGTCGTAACTATTTTTACGTTTGAGCCTTTTTATACCTAAAATTTTTATATTGCTGTATAAACTTTCTAAAATTTCGTCATCTGTACGATCTAAATCAATATCCTTAATAACACCATATATGTGATTCATTTCCATGGTTTTATAACAATTGTAGCCCATTTCATTGAAATACTTGCATTTCATTAATTCTTCTGCACTCTCTTCTTTATCAAACTGAATCAACACTTTATACGAGTTAAGATATTTGACACGAACAACATTTAAGATTTTTTCACTCCTTAATAATTTCGCTAATTTAAATTGTTTGGGAAGTGGCTCCTTGCATACAATACAAATTTCAATTCTTTGAACTTCTGATTCCCTCTGATACCTTGCACTAGATTTCCCCGTTAAAGCAAAACGTTTATCTTTTCTTTGTACCGTTGTCCACACTTCTTCTGCATCTACTTCCCTGTTTCTCTTACTTGCCTTACTGACGTTATTATCCATTTCAATATAAACCCTTCCTTCATCTTGAAAAAACTCATTTTCCCTCAATAACTCCTCTTGCTCACAAAATTCCAATTCCCCTGCTTCATCTGACTCAATCGAATTCATTTTTCTTTTTACTTTCAAACGCAATCCGCATAGTAAAATATATTATTACGCGTAAGCCGATAAAGTGACTCGCAAAAACCGGTTCAGGAAGAACAACAACAACGCGTCTACTTGTAACAAGCGCATGCACATCACTGAAAAATTCTTTAAAATCCCTTCTTTGTGGATGTCCAGATTATGAAAATAAACATTTGTACAAATTTCACGTTTCTACGCACAGCGGCGTCTTACCTCAGTCAAGCAGGTAGGTTATATATATAAATCTTTTACATTTTTCTTTTGTTTTTTTAGCTTCACGATGTATCCCACACATAGCAGAGTAGGCAGAAGGGACCTGGGAACCTAGTGTTAGAACTCTCTATTCCACGCTTATTGAATACGTCTAATAATATTGGATACGTCTGGACAAATTCGTCCCTTTTTTTATTGTTACGCTCTAAGTGTTTCAAACAAGCAAATTAAAGTATACCTTTCAATATATAAGCCAATAGGTAGATTTAGTAAATTCATATTGCACTATACAATAACAAAATAATATATTATAAAACTAATTATTATTACAAACCTAAAAATACAAAAATAAAAGACCATTTGTTTAAGCTAGTTCTATTGTTTTACGATTACCAAACAATGGTGTTCGGTGTAAAATATTTTAATCCAATATTGTTTTTTCAATGAAGTGCGTGCGGGTGGGTAGAGCAGCGGTGCGCACGCGCCGTACCGCGCCAGGTGAGAACGATAACATCTGCCGGACAGCCGGAACCCCAGATAATAACTAAATACGCACTGACGCCGTATGGACACGATGGTCACATGGTGCCTTATAAATATGTTTATTTTTTACGAGTTAATTCTATACTTTTACTTTTTTTTCGTTCAGCTTCACGC
Organism: Heliconius sara; assembly: GCA_917862395.2. Classification (NCBI taxonomy): domain Eukaryota; kingdom Metazoa; phylum Arthropoda; class Insecta; order Lepidoptera; family Nymphalidae; genus Heliconius; species Heliconius sara. Next base: position 17,301,328 of record OU860798.1, on the reverse strand, counting down.
CTGTATCCCACATATAGCAGGATAGAGGTGACCTAGTGCTAAGACACTCTACAGTTCTAAACTAAACTTGGCGCCGGATGAGGCATTGCGTGTTCAGTGGGTCAACTCCATGCCGTGCTTTGCCTTGGAACCAGAGAGAAGAAATGAAAATATCAATAAATGATAATTATTCCTCCAAGTGGGAATCGAGACCACAGACGTCGCGTTTACAGTCAAACGCTTGTTACTGCGCCACGATGGTCTCCTCACCAAAGCCGAAATTATATTATATATTTCTAAAAATATATTTAAATGGGCATATTTTGATAACGACGATATTTAAAAAAATATATTTATTTTTTTATTTCATTAAATCGGTAATTAACGTTAAGACCACCTTTTGTGCTTCACGCTTCATTATGAATATTTTTAGTAAACTTTCATCGAGTAACTAATTATAATTCAAGATGAATATTCTATTGTAACTCCGAAATTTTTTAAGTCATTTGGTAGTAAAGTTACTTTGAGTCGATAATATGTACCTACTTACATTAGTACTTACTTTAAAAGACTTTATATGACAATTTCATAAAATATATAGATAATAAACGCCTTAACATTTTTTTTGTATTTTTTTTATTTGAATCCACAACTATCGTGGATACAGACCAACACTTCAATTAAGCAATATGCTGTGAAAACATTTATATGGGAAAACTTTTATTTATAAACGTCAGTAACAACAAGTCAGTTTCTAAAAGAAGCCGGCAATGTGGAAAAATAAACTCTTAATATTGATGAATAAAAATAATAGATGTATTTATTCCAAAAATCCACTTGATTTTTTTTGATTACAAAAAATAAATTGTCTGTAATTGTTTTCGTTTTTGTCAATTTGTCTTCATTGAAACTCAATTTCCGTAGTTCTTTCGTGAATAATAAATTATTAAGGAATTTTGGTTTCGTGCTTTGTGCAAGATTTTGCGGCCATAATTGAATCATTCTTTACTTTATTAGTGTTCAGTTCTAAAATTTGATTACTGCTTAAAAATACTAATGCCAAAAATTAATTGTGTGTGATTTACGATTTTTATTCAAAGTAAAACGATACATTCTGACGCTGAACATTTATTCTCTTTGTCAACAAAACATTGAAATATATATATATATACATATATATATATTTCTCTGATCTAAATTTTACAATAATTTGAGAATGCCTATTCGATGGAATACTACACAAAAATTAAGCTATTGATTAATGAACAATACTGTTCCCAAAATAATTTTACACTACGGCTGTGTACATTATTCAGTTCATTACGGTCCGACTGCGTGCGGCAAAGGAGTGTAATGTATTTATCAGTCCTTATATGTTCTGAAGAGAGCATTGATCGATTTTCGTAATTCTTATGTGAATCGAGTTCAGTCGTGGCGCAGTGGCACAAAGTGTGACTGGAAAATCGACTGTTTGTGGGTTCGATCCCCACTAAAGGAGATGAAATATTTACTTAAATTTATATTTGCATGTCTTTGCTCTGATGTCGAGGCAAAGCGCGGCGTTGAGTTCTACCACTCGACACGCAATGCCTCCAGAATTCGGCAGAAAATAGGGAGCGGAGTGTCTTAACACTAGATTCCCTCTGCCTACCCTGCCGTATGCGGGATACAGCGTGAAGCTGTTTTTTTTAATTTGATTTTATGTGAATCACTAAAGATAATAATAAAAATACACCACAACGACAACCAGACGCTATATTGTCAAAGTGGAAATACTGAAAATACTGAATAATTTCACTTTTAAATAATTTTATAAATTTGATAATTATTATTTGTATATATACTTAAATTATTTTATTTTAATATAAATATTTGGTTTTTATACAATTTTTACATTATTGATAGTAACAATAATAGTAAAATGTTAGGCTTAATTTATCGGTATAACGACGATCCGCTGCAACGACATAAAATGCACACTGCCTTCAGTATATTTGTATTGTGTATACTGTATATATTTATTACGTGCATAAAATCTATGAGGCCGCCTCAGTGCAGGGGCGCAAGCGTGCGAATGTAAACACGACGGTTATGAGTTCGATTGCCAGTCTACTGAATGAATTATCTTCATTTTCTCGCTCTGGTATTAGTAAAGGCGAAACACGAGGTTAAGTCCGCCACTCAAAACTCTATACCTCAAGAATTGGAAATGTGGAGGAATAGGGAACAGGTTTCCAGGTTCTTTCTGTCTACCCTCTGTATACGGTATGCAGCGTGGAGAAAAATATAAATAAACGGTTCCTTTGTTCTGGCTTAAAATGTTAATAAAATTGTATTTATCACTTTTTACCGTACATTCTCCTTTCTGGAAAATACTAATCATATAATGGGTCGTTTTTGTTTATAGAATCAGAAAAAATATTTTGGATTATGTGTATGTGAGACAATTTTTAAATTAGTCACCTGGTATTTTTGGGAGGAAACAAATTTATTCTTTGCATGACGTTAATGTTTCCTGTTTGATTACATTTAATGACTTGTTTTATATTATAAATATTGTCGATAATTTTTTTTAAACATAATATTACAAGGTATTCCTTACTAGCATGGGGCTGATGTTAGATAGATGGTTTCTGATTTTTATTTGTTTCCTATATATTTACAATAAAAATCAATGTGAGAAATTTCAGATCTTGGACATTTTGCCTTTCTTCTTGCCTTCGTTAAAATAATTTTTTGTTCTGAAAAGGGTTTCTATCAAACTCTATGAAGCAACGAAGCTGCCATATTATATGCCAAGCTCGCCTTATAGTATAGCATATTCTTACGATTCATATTGAGGACCCACACCACATCGTAACCCGTCTTATCACTAGGGACATCGCGGTTCGAGGGTAAACATCTAATCTGCCATACAAACAAGCTATACCAATTGCCTCTAAAACCATCAAATACGAAATTAAATTGCCTATATATATTGAGATAACATATACACAACGAAATAAGCAGCTTTAATGAAATTACATATTTCAGTATAGCTGCTTATTTTCTTCTTATTAAATATTTTCATTTCTTCGCACTGGTGTCTTGAAAAAAATACAAAGCATTGAGTTCCGCTATGCAACACACCATGTCTTCAGAATTGTTAGGTGCGGAATATCGTATTAAGTAAAAAAAGGGCTTTAAATTAATAAAAATATAATTTGACAGAAACAAAGTTTTGTTCGACTTCACACTGCATCCCGAATATAGCAGGATAGAAACAGAGAACCTAGTGTCAAGTCACTTAACGTTTTTAGTGGCTAAGCTCATCTTCGCACTTTGTATGGAACGTGGAAATGGAAATGGAATGGGTAAATGAAATGAGAACGGTCGCACTCATAATATTTTTTTTACCATTTTTACAATCATATATTGCGCCACGGTGGCCTCAATAAAAAAATATATATTGAGTATTCAACAGGAAATGTCTTTCTCAGCGACCATTGTGTTAATTCCTTCCACGTAGTAACGATAATTATTAACTAACCTTAAAACATGACATTATTATTTTTTTGTTACTAATTGTCAATAATAAGACAAACGCAGGTTACCAATATAGCTCCAAAATCTGCAATCTGAAATGGCAACAAAATGACAACCGATGGAGACTAAAGGTCCTCGAATGGCGATCACGTCTCGGCAAGGCAGTACAGGCCGCCCTCCAACCAAGGGGGACCGATGACCTAAGTAAGATAGCGGAAATCCGCTGGATCCAAAGGTCGCCGGACCGGACGGAGTGGCAGCATTAGAGAAGGCCTATGTCAGGCAGTGGACTTAGAAAGTTATGTAACTATATTGGGTAAAGGAGAAAACGGTTCAATCTTTTGCGCAGAAAAGGTAACGGTGGTAAACGGAGCCCGATGAGAGTCAGACAGTGTAACCGTTTGATAGTCGACGAAGCTTTAATGAAGCACTTTGGAGCGATAGTGATGGCAGGCAGAATCTCCGGAGCCGAGGAAATTCTTTTAATTGGAGTTGTAAAATCAGCTACCCTATATGGACCGAGATAATCTCTTCGGAATGATTCACCGTAGACCGCCACAACTCTTTATGAACCAAAACTTAGTGTGTACTCAGAGCCTGCCTACGCCCTGCGAGAGACTTATCCTGGTATATACTCGTCCAAGAGGCTAGTACGGTCCCTTTCTTTAAAGAATCTCACATTTACCCAGGAGGGGAAAGAATCTCTGATCGCCCAGGGATGGGGAGGAGAAACAGGTTCGAAAGATACTGACAAATCATGAGTCTGAGAGTCTGACCAGCGCGACCGTTATAGTGGTTAACACCAAATTTATTAGGCTACAGCTGCATGATAGCGTTTCGTGTCGTGGCAATATCTCGGCACACCAACAGCTACACGTACTATAGCGAAGGTGGAAGTCAATGCCGCGCTGTGTCTGAATTAAAATATAAATAATAGAAATAATAGAATTGATGTATGCAGAATTGGGCTGAAAATGAGGAATGGAGTGTCGTAATACTAGTTTCCCTCTGACTACCCTGCTATGTGGGCGTTGGGTCTTGCGTTACGCACAACGATAAAAGGTTCTAACAAGATAGACACATCACTATTCATATATTATATAATATTTTAAACGTGTTCGGGAGATTAGTTACAAGATCAAATATTTTACGGGTGAAAAATTACGCTAAATGGTTCGTATGAAATTAAACGGTGCGTTTCAATTCTTTTTTTATTTTTTTATCTTGTCTAGTCACGCAGCTGCATGTTTTGATGAAACCAATTATATTATATTCTACTAGTGGACGCGCGCGGCTTCGCCCGCTTATTTCGGTGCTGTTTTAAAAAAAAATCCATACAAATTTTCAACCCCTATTTCATCCCTTTAGTTGCTTGCTTAGTTGCTTAAGTATTTAAAATAATAATTTATTATCATGAATAATATTTGAGCATATAATAAACAAATAAAAGGTTAGCCAGAGGGAACCTTGTAACCTAGTATTAAAACACTTTTCATTACGACACTTCCGTTCCCCTCCCGATTTCTGGAGGGAATGCAATAAAAATCTAAGATTCCCCTCATAACGAGAATGATATTCGAGTATCATCATTCGAGTAATATATATATATATATATATATATGGCATATAAGGCCTCCGGGCGAAAGACGCCTCCCACTTGACCCCGTTGGCAGCAGCTCAGGAATCAGGAGGGGGACCCCTGATGCCACGGTCGCTAGTCACCTTGACTGGGCTGGACTGACCGCCCGCATACGTTAACATCTTCCCTCCCCTGTACCACTCCTATCCCTGACCCAAGTCACTGGAACCATTTCCCTAAGGCCTTCAAAAGGCCTACCCTAATAGCCGGACGGGGACTCCAACGGCTAGAGGTATTAGCCCTAATGCTGTCGTTATTTGGATACGGAAAGAAAACCTCATACAAAGTTTGATGTAATTTTCTATATTGGGCTCAAGCAGTAAAGGCGAGGCACAAGGCATTCATGATAATATTTGTATTTCAATCTATTTATAATAATATTTAATTAAAGTAAATTCATCCACAGGCTACGTTACTTTTAAATATAGAAGATAACATAGTTCACAGAGAACGCCATCGAGGCAAAAGGACTGCTTCATTTTGTAGTTAGTTTAGAGTCGTTACAGCAATCCCAATTTTCGTTCATAGGTCGTACCCACTTTAATTAAGTAAAACAGTGGAAGTTTATAAATTAGTTAAAGACAGGGCGGTTTAATAAGCAGCGACGGTACTTGTTGCGAATGACAATAAGCTGCCGACAGCACGCTGCACGCCGCCCGCCGCCTGCCGCCCGCCACGCGTGGACTTAACGTGTCTAATTTGAAAAGTCAGACCGCGTCTTGCTTTTAATGAGTTTTCGTGTAATGCCTTCCTCACCAAGCAAATTTATGTCATGAATAATAATAGATGCCAGCCGGAGCGCGTTTAAATCCTGAATAGACACGTCCGCGGATAATCTTCCAAGAAAATATCTTAATAAACACTGTTTTAACGAGTTGATGCCATGGCATCCAGCTCGAGCTTTCACTACCAGCAGAGAGAATTAATTAAAGAATCTACCTTAAAGGCTTAATAATATTCATATATTTTATTACTTTGAAAAGATTTTCACAGATTCTTTAAGACCTAATAGGATGACAACATAAAGTTCGAAATATAATGTTCATAGTATGAACATTCTTTAGAAATGGTTCGCACCTAATAACGGTATGTAATTTTATTTAACATTTTTATTTTAAAGCCTTCATTAGTATCTTATTATTATGAAATCTATTAATGTTAACTTCTAAGTTCTTCCACCGGGAAATGAGGAACGGAAGTGCTTTAATAGGAACAGAGTGCCTTAACTCTAGGTTCCGAGGTTTCCTTTACCTATCCTGCTATGTGTGGGATATAGTGTAAAGCTAATTAAAAATATTTTTAGATGTAATATGAGCCTACCCTGCATTCAGCATATATTGAATAAAGATTACGTTAAATTAAAAAAGAAGATTTTTTTAAGTTATTTACCTATATAACATTTTGAAATCTAAAATTGCCAATGTAAATAGATTTTAAATCAATTCGTGAATTAATGCGTTGAAACGGTAACCGTACGTATATTATAGTTTGGAGTGATCTGGATTATAGTGAGCACGTATCTACACTTTCGGCATCCCTAGGAATTCCGGAGAGTGTTTTAGCGACATAAATTACTGGGTCTATTTACATTGGTTGTAAATTAACATATCCCGGGTATTCCCGGGACGATAACCTGAATATATCCGTGAGTTTTACCAAACTATTCCATAAAGATGGACGAGAAAAACGTCCCAAGTGTTTGTTTTAGAAGAATATATGTAGAAATGCTTTTCTTCTACCTCTATATTTATCTATATATTAATACGTAAAGCAAAAACTGTAAACTCATTTTTTACAAAAATTACGCGGACGGAGGAAAAATTAACTTGGTACAGTTTTAGTTTATATTATAAAGGAGTGCAGAATGCTATGGTATAGATATCCTACTAAAATAGTTTATATTTTTTTCTTCAATACTTAAATAAATTTTCCTATAGTTCAAGTGGACGAAGCCACGCAGTGCCATAAGTTTTTATTTACAAAACTACATACAACAGGAACGATTGAAAATTATATGGTAGACGAACTTGCCAAGATTCAACTTCGGCACTATCAACAAACCCTCATGACTATATTTGAATATCACTGGACAATGTCAAGATAAAAATCCATGAAGAATCAGCCGAGGGATAGCAGGAACACAAGCACCGAAACAACTACTAGGAAATTCCTTACTATTTTATAACCGCATTTAAAGTCATCAGAAACATCAGTGGAGCTCCACACAGTTGCAAATCGTGACTAGGCATGAAGGCTTCGCCTGCTATCTTAATCAAATTCAATTCATCAATCGATTCAAACTGAAGGAAACTCAAAGATTTGAATGTGACCCTAATATAGAAGTCTGAATCTTTAATCAATACCAAGCTAAAAATACCAGGCCTTCTCTGATGGTAGACAAGCAGAGACTCCCAAGTTTCTCAGAGTTCTCAGAGGATATCTTGCTGACACGTATTGCTAAAAACGGTAATAGTACAGCAGCAAAAAAAACAACCAAAGTAGTTAAGCGTGCCTTTGCACTCACTCAAAGTCTAAAGTCCTGCGCAAATACCAGCTCAATTATCAACTACCCAAACCATAACGGACGGTTTCCGGTTCAGCGGAAGCGACTTTTCACAAAAGAAGTATCTTTTAATAGATCTTTATTAGAAATTTATGATATATTATGTTCATAATTTCTTATGTTAAATATTTTGTTTATATGTTCCTACACAATTACAGAGAATAGAAGAAACAAATGATATTGACATAATAGAACAAGAAATGATATTTTGTGAGTATTATGAATCTACAAACATTTATCAACAGGATATAAATTATTAAGGGATTTGTGAATCGTATCATGACACCAGATGCGTTCAGTGACTTATCTTTGACTTCATTACTCGAAAGTGTTTAAATACTCTATGTCAATTTTAGAAAAGGAAGGAAGTAATTAGATGATTTCATACATCACGTTATAAAAATCTCTAAAGAAGTGTAGATAAATACGGCCTAAAAAACGACTGTGTTAAACGTTTTTCTGTTCCACTTTTTTTTTTATAAAGGCGGCCAAATAGGAAACAGGTTATTTGTTTATTTTGAATATTTCTGGACTATACTTTTAATTATAATAATAAATTCGCTCGTAGGAATACTTGTAAGTCAACGCCGAAATATCTAAGTATTAGTACTTTACTTTAAAAATATTATATTAAAAATAAATTTAAAAAAAATACACGTTAACGTTAATTTAAAGTAATAACAAACCCGCTATTCAATAATAATTAGAAACTATGGCTTCGTGAGGGTCAAATAAATGTCAATGTTTACACATTTTATTCTGCCTCAGTTCTTTTAAATACTGACAAAGAAACCTGCGTGTCGTCGACCCTTGAGAGGCTTCATACAATTTACATAAAATTAAGTTTTGCCTTTTTAATTTGTAACGAAAGAAGTAATCAGTACTTTATAAAATTTAAGTAAATTATAAAATTATTGCATTTTCAGATTTTCTAAAATGAATTGATATTCTAATTAAATTATTAAAGTTAAAATTAAAATAATAAATTCAAATTTAATTAATGGAATTATTGTATGAGTGTCCATAGTTTAGATTTAATCCTGGTCTTAAACTTGGCTCTACATAAAATCTATTAACTACTTGACAGTGCGAGTCTTGGCGACGTTTTACATTAAAATGAAGTAGAATATTTTTTTACCGGTTTTTATGAAATAGGAAAAAAAATATAAAAATCCATTTACTTTTTTTCAAAATAATCCTTTGGACGAATAGAACATATTGAGTGAAATAAATTTTTGTCCGAAATCGCATTGAGTTCGGCTACTTAACACGCAAAGCCTTTAGAATTTAGCGAAGATTGGGGAAACGGTACTTTAGTTAATGGGAATAGAATATCTTAACACTCGGTTCTCTCTGCCTACCCTGCTACATGCGGGATACAGCGTGAAAAAAATATAATATATGCTTTATATATATATGTACATACAAAATAATCATAAACAAAAACCTTGACGCTAACTACCTTAAAATAATGAAACCGACGCGTAATAACAGGGAGCAAGCACATAATGTAAGAATAAGGCGTCGTAGCGTATTTTCGGCGTCCTGTTTTAATAAATCTCTATTTACAACCGCCGAGTGGAAGGCTTAAGCTTGAACATTTTTCTTCATTCGCGACTCGTATGTGCCAACAAACTCAAAGGCGATCTTTCCCCTTTCAATCTTATGAATTTTCTTCTTCAAAACATATTTTTCTTTTTTTTTGGATTTACCCACCATGGTAGGCAGAGGGAACCTGGTAACCTAGTACAATCCGTTCCCATTCATACACTTCCTATCCGCCGAATTCGGGAGGCATTGCGTGTTGAGTAGAGCGAGAAAATTAATATATTAAATATTTAATTTCTTCAAGTAGAAATCGAATCTACAACTTGTTGCATTTACAGTCGCACGGTTGTGACCCTGCACCATGACATGAATAATACGAGTTATATACTCGTTTAGTTTTACCTAACAAAATTTTATAAATATTATTATAAAGTAAATCCAAAATCCGCTTTCATGTTTTATTTTGATACTTTGATTTTATTTTTTGTTACATAAAAAATATGTTTAAAATTATCAAATTACTAAGAATATAATAAAAAAACTTCTTTACTGAAGTCAGCCGTGGCGCAGGAGCACAAAGGATGACTGTAAGCACTACTGGTTTTGGGTTCGATCTCCACTCTAGGATATTATAGTTTCATTTCTTCACTCTGGTGTCGAGGCCGACCGTGGCGTTGAATTCCGCCACTCAGAACGGAGTGTCTTAACACTACCTCTGCTCTCTGCCTACTAGTTCCCTCTGCCTACCCTGCTATATACGGGATAAAACGTGAAGCTGATTTATTTTATTATTTACGATACATTATCTGAACGTGTTCAGAGTTATGTTGAAAGGATTGATTTCTTTTATAAGGTCACTTCAGTATTTGCAATTTTGAATATTCTTGTACTTGAACAAATAGTAAATACCTAAAATAAAGCTTTTGCGACACCAACAACAATCCTTAAATTTCATATTTTTTTATTGTAACTTCTAAATAACTTCAAAATTATACATTTTACTAGTATCTACTACTACTACTACTGCTTAGGTTTAAATTGATACTTTAAAATATATCAAGTTCTTTAAATTTTGTAATACATACTTTCAATATAATATGATTACAAAGCAAGTAGATAATTAAAAAAAAACAGTGTCACGCTGTATCCCGCACACATCAGGGTAGGCAGAGGAAACCGAGTGTTAAAACACTCCGTTCCCCACTTTCTGCTGAATTCTGGAGGTATTGCGTGTTGAGTGGCAGAACTCAACGCCGCGCTTAGCCTCGACACCAGAGCGAAGAGCTTCACGCTGTATCCTACAAATAATAGGGAAGGCAAAGGGAATCTAGTGCTAAAATACTCCGTTGCCACTCGAATTTTCGGTACTTTGCATATAGAGTAGCAAAACTCAACTCTTCAATTGTTCAATCATTTTAATTCCATATATATGAAAGAGTTGTTGCGTACACTCCACGCCTTCTCGTCACAAATCTCGCTGATCCCTAGCTAGCTACGTAAAAGCTGTCAAATGCCAATGACTGAATTGACATTGTTATTTAGTTACAATTGCCTTTTAGCTTACCTTTCTGTATTTCCTTGTTCTAGATTTACTTTTAAATTTAACAACTGCCTAAGTAGTTATTGTATATTAAAGAGTGTATCTAAACAAAGATACAATATTATTCTTTAATGCAAACATTCACTAAGAACTTAATTAATCCTTAAACTATCGTGTGATTGCATGCATGTTACTACTGCACCACTACACCATAATCAGTAAAAAAATATATTTATTATATAATAATTGTAGCGCATCGAGGTCTGGTGATGGTTCTAGGTTGGATCTTTAACTTTCCTCTATCTGAAAAAACAAAGCCTATCGTCGACTACCACTGACGTAATTTCTCATATACGGTACAGATGCATATAATATAATACAGAATCTAAAAAAAATATTTGTGACAGTCTTTTTCTTATGAAAACTATATTTTTAACAAGTACTTTAACTTTGTATTATGTTTTAGCTCCTTACGTAGAGCGTAATCTTACAGTATCTAATACAATGTAGGTCGTTGTCTGAACACTAGCTAAATCTTATCATCTTAGCTTAAGACCCGTGAAATTGTTCTTTCCATAATAAGTATAGAAATTTCAAATAAATAGAATACACTGACTTATTTAGGTCATTTCATCTCTAATATTCTATTATTATTTAACATTACCGAAAATAATGTAATTCATAGTAATAATCTATAAACAATCCAAGAATCATGAATAATAATATATGTTTACAAATTCCAAGGATAAATCATTTTAGAGTATAAAAATATTAGAAACCGTCGTGGCGCGGTGGCTCAGCCACTGGCTGTAAACATGACGGTCACAGGTTCGATTTGTACTCGAGAGTATGATTATTTTTGATTTATCTGCTATGGTCACAAGTCAATGCGCGCCGTTGAGGTCTCACCTCACATACATGAGCATGCCACCACCAGCCTCTTCATACATGAGCATGTATGAAGAGGTTGCACCCGGGGGATATTCATGCTTTGTAAGTGATTTTAATTTAGTATCGTCGATACTGTATTCTCTTACAAGGTCTCCTCCTGCATCTCTTACCTCTTGGTCCCTATACATAATAAAAGTACATAGTAACCTCCTTTGTGTAGATTGGTCATCTTAAGTCTTCTATTAGGCAGTATTCAAAATATAAAATAAACTGATTGTCTGTAAAGTCGGATGTAGTACAATAATTTTACGTGATAACATCATAAAAAAACATTAATGAAAAATTTAATACTTTTGAATACAATTAATGAATTGTATCTTATCACTGTATTATCATTCAAAAAGTAATAATTAATTTTATTTGGTTCCTTAATTATTAATATTATGAAGTGCCCATATACGTACGTATTAAGAATATATAACACGCTTATAAGTTAAGGTAACGTATAATCTTATATCTTCAATATATGAATATCTGAGTAGCTTGTTGTTTCGCTAACATTTATCCTATATGATTGTTCGTTGCCTTTTAAGACACGTCAGGAGCGAAGCCAGCATTCATACGTTCGCCTGGAAGCCCCTCATAAATTTCAATATATTCCGGCTTCATATCTAGAATTCAAACATTTAAAATAATGTTGGGAGTATGTACGTAAGTAAGCTTATGAATTTAAAAAAGTAGTTTTCAAATAACATTGAATCCTTCAAAATGTATACTACAAATAATAAATATACACGTAGTTTAATTTTTTTCATAAGCGTGGTTTTAAATTATTTAAGCCTATATTTCTAGTTCAGCTTCACGCTGTATCCCGCACACAGCAGGGTAGGCAGAAGGAACCTAGTGTTAAGAAACTTCGTTCCCCACTTTCTGCCGAATTCTGGAGGCATTGCGTGTTGAGTGGCAGAACTCAATTCTGATATATTTCTAGTTAATTACCATAAATTATATGAAAGACAATTAGTTAGCCAGACTAGTTCCCGTAAGATAGTCACCCTAACCTACAGACAACTGCCACGATTGTTACAGCTTTATTTTTTTTAGAGTCTTTTCTATCGACTTATTTTCTACAATTTTAATTAAAAAGAATAGGATTCTACTTAACAAGGAGAATAAAGAAGAAAGTTTCGATATAATAAGGTAACCCACTCGCAGAAAAGGCCATCTAAATAGAAGAAACTACTTTTACATCAAAAAATGGATGACGTGACCTCAATATTCTTAATTTGATAAAAAAAATACATATACGTATAACTGTAAACATTATTAGTCTTTTGCAGAATATACCTGAGACGATCTGACCTAATTTCTTCGCCTTCTTAAACTTTACAAAATCTTTACATAATTAGCTTCATAATGTATCCCGCACACAGCAGGGTAGGCGGATAGAACCGTAGTGTTCCGTTTCCGAAGACACTCCGTTCCCCGCTTGCCGCAAATTATTTTGAGGCATTGCGTGTTAAGTTGCAAAACTCCCCGCCGGGATTTTTAGCTTTAGTTCCAGAGGGACGAAATAAAAATATTAATAAATAATAATTCCTCCGAGTGGGTATCAAACCCACAACCGTCGAGTTACAGTCACACACTTGTACCCCTTTGCCACGATGATTTCAAATCTTTACAGTACTTGTAGGTTATATGTTATTCTGCGGTCTTACCTATATCACTGCATAGTTTTATCTAAATCCGTTTAGCGGATTCTGAACACAATATCAACAATGATACATCCTCACATTTTTTTTTCTATTCATCATTTGTCCCATATGTATGTATAGAAATGGAGTGTACCACTAGGTTCCCAGGTTCCCTATCCTGTAACATGCGGGTTATGTGAAATTAAAATAAAAGTATTATAATAGGTAGTGGAAAATAGAGTGCGGAAGTCGATATTCTACAAAACGTTACGAAGAAGCTAAACAATATTTTTAAGTAAATTGAGATAAAGCGTGTGTACTCTGCGAGGATTGCTCGTATTTGCCTCGGTAACAACGTCTAGTTGGTAAGACGGAGTAAACTTTGAGATTTTTGCCGCAAAGCCTCCTGTCACGATATAGCACGTCGTCTGAGGGATAGAGCGCTGCATTTCTATGTAAAATACATATATTTTTATGATGCGGCAAATGAAAAGAGAGTTTATTGCTCTATATAAATTCTAAATATTGGATGTTTAATTTTTTTTAATATATGTATATGATTCCATGCTTCACTTTCCTCCAGAATTCGAAACATTGCGTGTTGAGTGACGAAACACAATGACGTACATTGCTTAGAGCGGAGAGATGGAAATATTTCTCTGCCTCAAAGGACCACAACCACCACCAAATTTACAATCAGACGTCACTGCACCACGACTTTCCTTCTATCATATATTAACACTTTTACACAACACACAACACATGGTAGGTTAAAAGAAGTTAGAGATTAATCTTCTGAAGAATTTAGTGTTAAAAAAAAAAAGGTTTCGGCTTTGTTTATATTATATTCAACACGAACATATTACCATCCGAAACTTCATTTGATGGCTTAAATTTATATTTTTTTTCCATTTATTTCTGTACCACTCAAGAAAGAAAGCATAGAAAAAATATTATTATAACTGAAAAATGCGTACCACGGATAACTTGTCTTCAATTAAGATCTCTACCAGAAGTTCAGAAGTTGTGAGTGTACGAACAGACAAACTAACAGACTAAAATGTTAAAAATCATTGATAAATATGTTCTATTGTTTTTGTTACATCACTCTAAAATATTTTGTCTTAAAAATATATAATGTACAACCATTTTATTTTGTGTTTTGTCATAGTAAAGAAGATAACAGTAGTGGTGTGATCAATAAACGAATAAAAAATCTTAGGTATATGTTATATTTAAGCTGTATAGATAACATTTTTCATAACAACTAACATCATATACAATTTTCTATGCGCTCTTTTTTTCGGAAATCCTGAGAGCAACGGTTGTAAGTAGCCACGAAAGTACTCTTACTACGGTAACAAGCACAGCGGACCGCTAAAAGTACTGCAACATATTATTCTCAAGTAAAATTGTCTATTAGAGTACAAAATATTCGTTTTACAGCTTTTCAAGTAGAAATATACTTTTATTATCTTTTATTTTTATGTCCCGTAATATGTTCTGTTGGTAATGTACGTTTATTTGGTGCTTGAAGTTGTATTTATAGAAAAACATTACAGAATTAGATACTTTGTGAATATAAAGGAAGTTTAAAGTCTTGCTAGTAAATATTTATTAAGTATTATTTTGCGATCTGAGGAATATCGCAGGTCCACAGGTCGTGGGTTCGATTCCCGTTCACGGGAACAATATCAATGAATTTCGTTTCCTCGCTCCGGTAACGTAAAAAAGTATAGTTTTAAGTTCCACCACTCAACTGGTAACCCCTTTGAAATTGGCGGAAAATGGAGAATGGAAGTAACCCATCAAAGGTTCCGTACCCAATTCAAAACTGTAGGTCAACGAAAAGTACATCTTTTGAATGTTAATGAATGAAAGTTGAAAAGAGCTATAAATATAAGTTTCTATTCTTTTCTTTCTACCAATAAATTTTCATTTTACCCTTAATAATATTGTAGGTTCTCACTTCGTCCGAGATTTCATAACTATAGGTCCTCGGGAACCGAGGTCCCTATAACTTTTGATTAATGTATGTACATTGGATATGATGTAAAAGTGTGTGGGTAAGGTCTAAAATAAATAAATAATAATAATATGCATCGCAATTACACATAATTAGCATAGTTCATTATGAATAATACAAACAATATATTTTTAATATTAAATTGTTCCAGAGTAGTTTTTGTATGGACTGCCCGAGTGTCGTAACTCAGTCATAAATATAAGTTACAATTCATGACGAATTTCAAAATCGATACATAAATGCTCGTATCTTTTTTTGCGTTTTTCGTTTACTTAGAAGCTTGATTTATTTCTGTGTGATATTTATATGATCTCAAGACAAATATTCAGGTCTAGAGTCCCTTGAAGCACAAAAAAAAAAAGAATAAGGTTTTAAGTCAATGCAACCAAACAATGTAGGCATGTATGCATCAATTTTGCTACATTTTTAATGAAATTGGCCCCGTAATTAAAGCCTACAACCTACTTCCCGAAAAAATGCATTTCATAGAAAAAAAAAATCATTACAATTTATATTTTATATTTGTTGTTAATTTCATACAAAATGAGTGCATCTGCCCGCATACTTAAATTTGTTAGTTTTCATAAGTTGCTACAGTTCTGTAATTGGTATGGAACTCTCAGTGTAAAGTACACTATAGTACTATATAGATATAAAAAAATAGCATAAACATATTATTACAAACACATTACGTGCTTTTGTTTCACAAAGAGAAAATGTTTTAAGCTATCACTAAATTTGGACGCGTGTATTTAGTTAGGCCTATCCACGTTTGTCCTCGTAACAACGTCTAGTCGGTAAGATGGGGGAAAACCTCCAAGATTTGTGTCGCAAAGCCTCCTGTCACGTAACAACGGATACAAGATAGGGCTTAAATATATAATATACATTGCTTATAGAAGATATATTATGCGAGAAGACTATATTAGAACAATATTGAAATTAATTTGGTATTCGAGTAGAAACGTCTAATTATAAACGCGACGCTTCTCGGTTTACAATCAGACGGCAATTAACTATTTTCATTTTCTCAATGCTTTACTCTATATCCAACAAATAGCGAATAGGCGGAGGAAACCTAGCGTTAAGCTTAATACCTCCATTTTCCATTTCTCTCTCAATTTTCAAAAAATAAACTGATAATTCTCAACTATATTTTCTTGAACCACGGTTCGATTAAAACAATTCATTCGTTCCATCCGCAACCAAATTAAAATCAATTCACCTGTTTAGGAGCTACAATGCCACAGAAAGATATACAGATTCACAAATACATCCCTCTGTTTTCATTGGAGGCTAAATATATTTATATTGCTGTCCTTCAAAGATCTATTTTTTTTACAAAGTGAGCGTGGGTTGGCGAACGAAACGAGCAGGGGACAAAGTCATTATAGATTAAATAAATATGATCTGACTTGTAAACATATAATAAGAATATCATGTGAACGCTAAACAGGTATTTTCGTAATTCGGTAAATTAATATTCTTCTTATATGTATTTTTTAACGTCATGCTAGATCCCGCACACAACAGGGTAGCCAGAGGGAATCCAGTGTTCAGACACTCCATTCCCCATTTCCATCGAATACTGGAGGCATCAAAACGCAGTTGAGTGGCGGAATTTTATGCAACGCGTGACCTCCACCGCGTTGCACCAAAGGAAAGAAAATGTAAATATTAAATATTTAAGTTCCTCGAGTGGAATTCGAACCCACAAACTGTCGCGTTTACACTGGCCTTCTTCTTATTTAATTCTGTAATTAATTATTATCAAATGAACGCTAACTAGGTATTTTCGTAATTCTATAAATTAATTGGTTCACGTCGAGCTTGAGCAAGAACAAGGGACACTACTAATTGAACAACTTCTTTATTATCTGAAATCTAGCACAAACTGCTTTTCATCTGATTACTCAGGTTTGCAGGATAGGATTCATTTCACAAAGCATTATACCTCTAAATATAGAATTATACAATCTTAGAATCATATAAAATATTTCGAGAGTATTCAAAGGCAGACTATCTAGCAGTAATAAATATGGAGAAAAACAACATATTTTTCTCCATATTAGTAATAATATGGAGAAAAATATGTTAATTATCTAAAGGTTTTTTTTTAACATTTTTACAAGTGTTATTCCACATTTACAAAAAAAATCGTAAAAAAGCTCCCTATAACATAAACAAGTTGTAAAAAGCATATAAAAATTTCGACGTTGCTTGATGAGAACGTATGGCTTAGTGGGCTCAGCGCCTGGTAATTTTCCCGAATGCGCGAGTTCGAGTCCCACTACGTTCAAAATTTTATACGGTTATCTAAATAGGTATTTTTCTTTCCTATGTGTGGAATAACACTTGAAAAAATGTCAATGTTTTGTTTTGTTTTGTTAGTGTCGAATCCCACCACACAGAATTGACAATCAAGTTAAGCTAAGTTTCTTAAATTTTTTTAAATAATACTGAGAAAATGGCTAAATTTGACAGGAAATTACTATTTTTTATATTAGTCTCCTGCTATACTTAAATTATATAATACAGAATTTGAATATTAAAAAAATAAAAGATCAATTAATTATCCGTCCCCGAATAAGTCGTCGTGGCGCAGCCTAGCGACTGCAAATACGGTGGTTTTGGGTTCGATTTCTACATGGGGGAATGAAATATATAATATTTACACTTCATAGCTCTGGTGACGAGGCAAAGCACCGCGTTAAATTCCACCACTCAATATGGAAGTGGAGAACGGAATGTCTTAACACTAAATACACAGGTTTCCTCGGCCTGCTATATGCGGGATACAGCATGAAGCTATCAAATTTTTTTATCTAATATATGTACTTCCGTTAGCCCAATTTTTATATGGTTTATGCATTTCACTTGTGAAATTTTAGTGGACTAAAAAGTGGAATTTTACATCTTAAAGACACGGCATAATATTGAATAGAATAAGACATTATGTTAATTTTGCTATTTATCTTTATTTTATTACATAATAAAATGAAAAAAAAATTTAAAAAAAAAACTTTTATATTAAATCAACATAATATGTATAATGGTATAAGAGCTTATAAAAAATATAATTTTCATTTCTATACAATCATATTTTTGATTCTTCGCCAAAAACATTCCCTAATTTTATTTAAAAAAAAACATATTTCATAAATATAAAATCATAAACTATGCACGAAATATAAAATGATGAAACTGAAACTTGTACGGACAAAGCTTAGAATCTTCTTATAATTTTAATGAGTAAAGCGGAAGCAGTCAGTGTGACTTAATTTTATTTCAAAAGACATTAAAACTTGCTGCCAGGAGTGAAAAATAATCTCTGGAATTATTACTTACAAGATGAACGGTCGCAGATAAGCACGCGGGGAAGAGAATTTATTAATCTTGTACACTAGTGGGGGGTCACGGTGGTTTGGTGGCAGAGTGGTGCAAATTTTTATTGCAATTAACAACAACATATTAATAAGTGGTCAATTATAATAACTATTAATTTATTGAAATAACTATTAATTTATTGTGGAATTTCTAATACTCCAATGTACACCAAATCAGAGCATTTAGAAATATGATAAGAATTTCAATATCGCTTTGTGTTACTTCGTCGTCGTCTTCGTCGCAGGAGTCGTGGCGCAGGAGCATGAGCGTGCGACTGTAAACGCGACATATTGTGGGTTCGATTCCCACTCAGAGAAATGAAATCTTCATTTACTTACTGTGGTAACGAGACAAAACGCGACGTTGAGTTTTGCCACTCAACATGCTATGTCTCCAGAATTTGGTGGAAAGGAAGGAAAGGAAAGTGGGGAACGGAAGTACCTTAATGGAGTCGAAATGTATTAATAATTGGTTCCCAGGTTCCCTCTATAGGCTATGCTGGCTCTAGCAAGCATCCCATTTCCATCTGATTCGTACTGAACGCGTTATGTTCAGTATGTTCCATCTTCGCGTCAGTGTAATTACAGCTCGATGGTGCGCTGCTGAGCCAGCCCTCGCATTCGGCCTTCATGTACCCACAGTGGCTGCATTTTGAAGCGGTTTCCTTACGGAACTGCCTACCGTGGCCGTGGCCCAGGCAGAATGAGCACTGCACGAGTGTTGAGAAATCATCCACTCTGATTTTTTGAAGATCGATGTAGAGTGCTCCAGCCTCAACCGCTCGGCTTCTCACTCTGGAGGACACCCTTCCTGATTCCTGGTTTCTCACCTGACGCCACTCACTATAAGTGCATATATTTCAAGCCGGCGAAGCAGGAATTTTGGTTAACTTCTACTATATAAAAAAATACACTTATAAATACATATATACCTATATCTATCTATCTGTCTATCTAAATATATTTTTAAATATATTTTTTAGTTCATTTAATAAAAGCTTGTGTTTAAATATTTTTTTTACTTTCAATTTATTTCATGTTCAAATATAAATGACTTGCTTCACAACAGAGATAATATACTCAGATCCCCTTGGAGTAGTCTGATTCCAGTTACCTGATATGCTTTGTTGTAAAAAATAATTTAATATGTTATTATTAGTTGGTTATTATTAGCAATAAGAAACGTAATATGTATATGTATATATATATAGCAAGATAATACAAACACATTTTTACATTATACATGTAGAAAATAACATTAAATTGTTGAAAAACAATAATTATAATAAGAATTATATTAGCTATATGCACATTAATATTTATATTTGATATAACAATATATTTATAATATGTAAACATTCCGTTACTGAGTGAATGACCAGACAGGCAAAGCTCAGCCGAATCTACTGACCGTAGAAAAATGAAATTCGGCATGTGCGAAACTCCCGAAGAATGTGAATGTATGAGTAATCCGAAACAGAAAATCTGCTTTATTATTGCTATCTGACAGTAATGGGAGGAACCGGAATCATAGGTTTAACAGTCATAAAATCCATGCAAATGAAATTAGGAGTTGTATGCAGGATGTCGTCGTAATATTATTTGTAAAATAATAAAAAAAAATTAAGTCAATATTAAGAAGGCAGTGAATAAAAAGAATAACATAAAATTTTCTAAATAAATTAACAAATTTACATAATGATTTTTGTTGATGAGGGCGTTGAGTTCCGTCGGTCAACATGCAATGCCTTGAAAATTCGGCGACAAGTAAAAGATTTTAATTTGCTTTGCTCATCTCTATATATAATAAGACAGTAAAAATATTTTGTATGTACATTTAGTAATTTTGACTGAAATGGATAGAGGGACACTTAAAAAGAATAATAGAAAGCAAAAAGATTTTTTTTTAATTTCTTGTCTGTCTGTCTGTCGATATGTATGTCCACATTTTTCTTTAAAAGTACTGAACCGATTTTCTTAAAAGTTTCACCTTAACTACTAAAGTTTGGTTCATCAAAATCGATTCTTTAAAAAAAAGTTATCGTCATTCGAATGAACTCAAGGCATTAGTTTGCCTGCGAATGTTATATAGCAATTGCGCTGGTAAGATTCCTGGCAAAAAAATTACATTCGAAACGTCTGGTTATATGACTGTTGACAAAATATATATTTTTGAAGCACTCTTATATAATATTATATACAATAAAGTAAACAAAATCGAATTGTTAGTGGAGATTACCTTCATAAATCATAAGAGTTAAGTTTAAGTCGTAATTAATTCAACACAGAGATAAAGAACGATCTTGAAAGAAATATCAAGTAAATACAAAGATTTTTTGATTGGTTCGTTTATATAATATATGTAACTAATTTAAAAACTGTACATGAGTTAATATGCAAATATTACAGTTATTTTACAAAGAATATTATGAATTACCCAAATCAATAATTTAACATTAAAGGCTGTCTCTGAACCAGTAAATTACATTATTAACTGACATCAGCACATTTAACACTTTTAAAAACATAACATAGGTCAAAAGAACGTAATGTTAGAAAAATATACGTATAGCATACGTATAATAAATAATTAGTGTTATGTATATTTTATAAATCAAATATCAACATTGGTCGTATTTTTTAGTCCGATAAACCAAAATTTCTTATAGAAATTATGATAATGTCGTAAAAAAATCATATTAGAATATTACAGATTAAGCAATAAAAAATCATATTAGAAGTCATTTTAGTTGTCAATCAATTCTGCTTATTAAATCAATTATCATGTAGTTTAAGCGGGCGAAGCCGCTGGCGAGCCGTTAGTTAGGTATATATGTTAACTAATTTATCTTAATTTTGTTTTTTATATAATAATATAGTAGAAAAATATGTCATTAAAATGTATTCACATTTTGTATTTGTATTTCATTCACATTTTCATTATTCCATAATTTTAAATTAAAATATTTGAGAAGCAAAGGAATTTTCAAAAAAATATAAAACTTACGTAGATACAATTAAGTTGATCAAACGCGCATTTTTTTTAAATATTTGGTATTTTAAAAAGACAAGTTTAAGTTTTATACAATAACAGAGTCCAGAGTCTCATAGTACCTAAGTACTATAAAAACAAATATAGTCCTTCATGAATATATAATAATATTATAACAGAAACCGGCTGCGAATATTATATATTTATAATAATGAATGCGGTAGACTTGGATAATAAGTTAAAGATTTAAAACTTAAACAGACGCGCGAGCTTACTAAAATTTGCTGAGTATCCAAGTACAACTCAGAACTCTACTTACTATTTAATATGCCTTATGCCTTACAAACTTAGATATAAATAAATTTTATAGTTCTGTTCTGTTTCTTATTTGATGGCTTTTAGACGTGCACAGTATATTTCATAAATATTACGTAGAATGGAGAGGACACGATGAAGATTGACCAATTAAAAATAAAGAAAGTATCACTTAAAGACTGAATAAAACGAATAAAAATAGAAGGTCTAATTAGATAAACCACCACCTGCAAAAAAAATTACAACACAAACTAATATACAGTAAAACTACATCAACAAAAAGTGTTAGTATAATCTATATACCTAGGTACACAAAATGGCTAGGCAATCACAGCTTAATTTTATTTATTTATTTAAGTCTTTTTTACACCAACAAGATTTAATACAAAAGAACAAAAACAATCAGACAGAAAAGCATTGGTGTAAGGGCGGCCTTATCACCGCACCTGTATACGCAATTCCGTTCAGTCGTTTATCGAGATAAATGCATTGATAACCAAATTATTGTTTTATACATTTTTTTTTACAAAAAGGAAACTATAACAAAGGCATAATTCGATGTAACGTTACATTTAAATAAAACGTCCACAACATAAACTTTTAGGTTAATTATATACATGTAGTGAATCGGAAGATTCGATTGAACTGACGAAAAGGACAAACCTTTCTCAGCGTCAGAGTCTATAGTAGGTCATTTTGCTTCATCGCTGTCTCCCTCTGCCTCTGAAGAAGCTATTACAACGGGTTTCTCTACGAAGCTTATTTGTAATATCCGATCGCAGAGGGTGTCTTCGATGGATCTTCTATGGGCACTGGGTACCGGGACCTTTCAAAAGTCCCGGCACCCAGGTAAATGGGGGATGCAAATTTGTAATCCATCATTTATTTCTTTAGCATGACGACGCTCAGTTCCTTCGGGCTGCAGACACGAGTCACAGTATCCGATGAGTAAAGATTAGAGAGTTGCGACCTTAGCAATAGGCTATGCTGGCCCGGGCTAGCGCATCCCATTGGCGTCTGAATAGGCAGTCGGTAATAAACGCGTTGTGATGAGCGCGTTCCACGTAATACTTGAAGGGCGGTTTCCTTGCAGAACCGAATACCGTACCCATAGCCCAGGGAGAGAGAATATTGAGTTCTTTGATTTTCACGATTATTACACATATTAAATGAAACTAATTTAACCGGATTAATCGCGTATATTTAAGATTTTTTCATTTTTGGAAACCCGACGTTTCGAACACTTTACAGTAGTCTACCCGTGACCACGTACTAATATTGTCATCTTCATGGATCCTGTCAAGGCAAACCGCGGCGTTGAGCGCAAAATGCATTGCATAGAATTCAGCGGAAAACAGAGAACGGAAGTGTCTTAACTCTGGAGTTCCCAGATGCCACTTACCATCCCAGCAGGGAGACCGCGCGAAGCGAAAAAATATGTGTTCATTAATTGATGTCCCTGCTTAATTAATAATAGTTATATAACAGAATGGTTGGAGAGAACCTAATGTTTACATACTCTTTGCATTCCGCCCTAATTCGAAACACTGCGTTAAGTGGCAGAACTCAACGCCGCACTTTTTTTTCATATCCATATATGTTAGAGATGAAAAAAATATCAAAATGATAATCAATCTTTATCTTATAAATAACCCCATTATTAGGCAATCTTAGTGTATTTTTTATAATAAATAAATAATTCCATTTTAATATAATGCTCGAAGGACTCGGCTCTTTGTCCTATTTATACGAGGAACTCTGGCCATTCGAGAGCAGATCTCCGCGAAATCTAAAAGCTAATTAGAGCTAAAAGACTTTCTTCTATTTTTCACAATTGCGGCAAAAACTTAAAACCGTAAAATAAGAATATGCTAGTACAACAATTTTACGTTTAACAAGCGCGCGTTCCAGAATGCATTTTATTTTCGTAAGAGTCCAGTGTGATCATTTACTTTATACTGTAGCTAGAAATTTGTAACTAATAGGCGAAATTAGCCAAATATCTCGTTAGTTGTAGAATAAAGTATTTCTTTATATACATTTTTGTGACATTTTTTTTACCACCATCACTAAATTGACTTAAAGTTCAAGTCATAAAACAATATATTTTGTATGTAAGTAAATTAAAGTATAAGGCCAGTCGCGACGCAGGGGCACAAGCGTGTGACGCGAGAGGTTGCGGGTTCGATTCCCACTCGAGGAAATGAAACATTTAAGAATCGCGCACAGAAGGGCTCTTTATCTTTATCTATAAAAACAGTAAAGAAATCACGTTTGTTGCATGTGATTGTTGTATGTGATTTAATTAAATTATTGATTGGTCAGTCGTGGTGCAGGGACACAAAGTGCGACTGTAAACGCGACTATTTGTGGGTTCGACCCCCACTCGTGGAAATGAAATATTTATTTAAATCTATATTTCCATTTCTTCTCTCTGATGACGAGGTAAAGTACGGCGTTGAGTTCCGCCAGTCAGCATGCAATGCATTCAGAATTTGGCGGAAAGTGGGGAATGGGATGTCTTAACACTAGGATACAATAGCTCAGCTTGACGCTGTCACAATCAGCTTCACGCTGATTTGATAAGATTTTTGAAATTATTGATTCTTCGTATGAATATATAAATAAATATTCTGTGATTATTTCAAACGCTACCTGTTGCCGTTATCAATTTTGAACAATAAAGACCAAAAAATAACGTTTGTTTTTCTGTTTTTTAGTATTTTTTGTTTGGTGGCAATAGAAACATATCGTCTGCGAAGTTTCAACTGTCTATCTATCACAATTAATAGATACAGCGTGGTGACAGACGGACAGAAAGACGGACGGACAGCGGAGACTTAGTGTTTGGGTCCCGTTTTACTCTTTGGAAACAGAACACTAAAAATTAACTCAGTTACGGACTTCAGTTAGCACACAGCAGAGATGCGGTTGTAAAACTAATGTCCCCAGCAGTGTATTTTTAAGGCCAACTTCAATAGATATGACAAAAAATATGGATATAATAAAGATATTAAGCTGACAATAGTCAGCCATACCTGTCATCTGAAAGAAAGATAAATTATGTTTGCTTTTTTTTATGATTTTATCTGATGACTATTACTATATAATTATGAATTATGTTATAGTTCATGTCATAAAATAATATACACATTATATATGTGTATATTATATGTCTGGGTTTGTGGGACGTTTGTGGGTTCGATCCCCACTCGAGGGAACGAATGATTAATTCTTAATATTTTCATTTCTCCATTGTGGCACCAAAACAGAAGCCTGGTGAGTTTTGCCATTTTAGAGTGTCTTAACACTGCTGATTATTGGTTATGATTATTATATTAAATGTAAAAAGCAGTTAGGAAATAATTTCATACTTCAAAAATGTTCTTTAATAAAATATATAAAAGTAATTAACACAACAAGTTATATCAATACCGCGTAACGTATGAGAATAAATTGATTAATTAAAAATATCTGCACCTACGTAAGCCGTGTGCTTGCTCACGTTGCGAGAAACTTATCGTTGAGGCGTGCCCTTTATCCTTTCCATTTGGAAAATATTTATTTAGCATCCTTTCCTTAAGCCCCGCGCCGCAGGTGCGAGGTGCCCGAACTCAAATAGAAGCAACCAATTTAAATACGACGCAGTTGCTTCTACCATTGTATACAACTTCTGGGCGTAGAATATTTGTGTTTGAATACAAACATAATTTGATTTAATTTCTAGTTTTTTTTTTGTTTAATTGAATATTTTTGAAATATTATTGGTATTTGAATAAATGAATTCATTTTTAAGGTTCCGTACATAAAAAGAAGAAAACGGAACTCTTGTAGAATCACTTTGTTGTCCGTATTTTCTGTTTTTTAATCTTATTCATATGTTTAGATGTTCTAATTTGATTTTGCTTCCAAAACTTGTAGTATTTAAACGGGAAAACATTCCTCCGTATGGCATGCGGATGGCCATGGTACGTACGCAACGTGGACCTACACGAAGATATTGAATTAGAATCGCTAAATGAATCCTGCAAACGCATAGCCAAGCGCTACTGCGAGCGTGCAAATTCCCCCTCCAAACGACTCATTGTCGATGCGTGTAAGTACGGTCCACAGCAATCCGCTTCTTCAACGCTCTCGCAGCGTCCTTCAAGATCCCGACGGCACAATTACTGCCGCAAACGACCAGTACATAAACAGGATTCATTCCTCAGTCTCACGATACGCTCTCCGCCGCCTTGAGAGGCGACGAGGCCGGTCCTATCTCATAGCGCGTCCTTGCAGAGGTGCGATGTTTATTAGCGTATGCAGGGTATTCCCTTGCGATCGCCAACCCTTCACGACTACCATCGAAGCTCGTACTTTTCCTTTAGGTGCGAGCTACTGTCGTCCCTCCCCGCTCGGTGACGCTATCAAAACTAATCCAGATCAAGAGCAACGAAGCCAAGTCGAAAAAAAGCTATATCTCATCTAGTCAGGTAGGCAGTAAGGATGCGCGCACCACAAGCGCGGTTTTTCCCGCGTGAATTCCGACCCGCGAGAATTCCGGAGACACTAGACTCAGATCATTATAGATATAAAACTGGTAGAGTTTATTAAAGAACCTCAGTACTGAGAAGAACTGGCGGGAGAAACTCAGCAGCAGAATCCCACACCGCTAAACCAATTCGCTTAAATTAATTACGGTACACGTTGAACACTACTACATATAGCAGTACTGGGACATAAGACGTAGAGTTCAGTGGAAGCTGTCACATTTATGACCGCACAAGCTTCGTTGATGTACCGCAAGGCACCGCGCATCAGCATCGATCACGATATAAACAATTAAATGCCATAGCAATTCACCTAACTAAGCATATTAATTGCAGCGAATCCAAGCAGCAGTCGGTTGTGACTCCAGCATCAGTTGCTAGTAAAACATAGGGTCAATGAACTCTGACAGTCGTATTAACAGTTTATAAATTATAATTTATGACCATCTTATATATTTATAATTTTTAATAATGCATATCGACTGATTGCCTTTATCAGTTAGTCAGACTTTGAACATACCCATATTTTATAATATTTATAAATTATAAATATGTATTTACATAATAAAATAATATTTATCTCTGTATATTACTGACATTATATGCATTAATATTCCTTTTTTTTCATAACAATCTATTAAAAACTTACCGACTGAGTTTACCAAAAAACCAATCGTAAATAGTGAATGCACTTATAACTTATATTACTGGCCTCAAGTAGTATGTATATCACTATTATATTCACAATCACTCATGCTTTCTATATATATAAAATTTTGCTTAATGTATTAAGTATAAATTAAAAGTTCTCTAAGCATTTTTGAACAAGCATCCTTCACGAGACGCGTCGACTATTTCTGTCCCCACCCTCTTCTTTGTTTGCTTCTTTCTTGACTTTGATGTTGACAGTATTTAGCCAACATTATATTTTGCAATATAAAAATATTAATTATTTTATTATTTTTTAAATATATAATATAGCAATAACATTATATAAATTGATTATTTATAATTACTTAATAACTTAACTTAATTTAACTTACCTTCACGCTTTATCCCTAGCGGGGTAGTCAGAGAGAACGGAGCGCCAAACGCTACAGTCTCTACATACCTCTTTCGCCTCGTCCACTGTCATCAACCTCTTCATACATGCCCTCCGGGGGATCCTCATGCTTTTTACGTGACTTTCCTCCAGTATCTTTGATACTGTGTTTTCGAAGGTCAACCGAGGTCTCCTCCTACCTCTCTTACCACTTTATTTTTAAAAAAGCATTATGATAATAAACATATACCTGCGCATTTTACAGTCGTATGGATTGTTACAAGCTATCAAGCTGAAATTAATATCAAATATTTAAGTCTATGGTCCCTTGGAACACAAAACTGTAATATTGATTGCAAAATTCATACAAAATGCAGCAAAATCCGTGCATAAATGATTGGTCGTATCTTTTGAAGTCGTTGACACGAAAGCTCGATTTTTGCTGTAATTACTTCAAGGGACTAGAGGCTTAATTTTAGCTCTTTCTTTAATTTTAGATTGATATCTCTACGCGATCTCGATAAATGGTCTTTATAGACAGGCAGCCGAATAACAAAGTGATTCTATAACGTTTCCGTTTTTACTTGCTGAGGTACGGAAACCTACATTTCTGGCGAATTCTGAAGGCATTGCATGTTGAATAACGGAATCGAAAGCCGTACTCTGCCTCGTTACCAGAAATTAAACGTCACGTATACAAACAGATGGGCTGAAGGGCTGAGCTCCCTGGGCTACGATGGGCTACGATGGGCTACGATGGCATTACATTCCATTATTATGTACAGTGATATATCAGAGTTACAAAGCAAGATTAGAGGAACTATGAGCAAACTAGAACGGTAATAACAAAGACCACCCAACTGTTATTAAGGTTAACAATATTCCTAATTGAAAATGAATAGATAATACTAGTACCAACTGCGTAGGAAATAATAATATTGTGAATTTTCAGCTTAAATATCTTACATTTTTTCATTTTTTTATTATTGTCTGGACTCTTTTTTTCCTCTTCCTCATTGTAATTTTAAATATTTGCTCTATTTGGCTAAATGATGCCTCATGAAGTTTTTTTACATGTCTTAGGGCGAATTTCACCGGCTTAAAAGATTATTATTAACAATAAAAGATAATGTATAACGCCATGTTAGTAATCAAATAATTAATAATATCGCATAGAAAGACTAAACAGACAAAAGTTATAAGCAACTTATAACTTTTTTTCTGTCCTGTCACCATCAAACTCGCTGATAACTAATCTGGCAGACAAAAACCAATCACTTTGAAGGAACTGTAACAGTGTTAGTATTTCGTTACCACTACGTACCTTATCATTATTTTAAACACAATTATTTTAATGGAATACTAATCTCTTTTACAATAAATCATAGCAAAAATTATAAAATTTTTCTTAAAAATATAAAAATAACTGCGTTTTTATATAAGAAAAAGAAAAGAAAGTAAAAATTATAAAATTATTCTTAAAAATATAAAAATAACTGTATTTTTATATAAGAAAATAAAAAGAAAAGTAAATAAAAATTCATATGATTTGTTACATTTTTAAATTCCTAAGATGTTTATAAAAACGAAACGCAGTGCCCCAAATGTTTTGCAGGAATTTTTCATGTGTATTTTAATTTCAATGTCTTGTATAAGACGCTACTTAGTTTTTAAGGTAAAAGTGTTAGATTTCGCTGTTTTAATTATGTAACCTATTCGATACCTAAAAGGTCACGTAATGTAATATTTTCATATTTTATATAATTGTTATAATGTGTTTGTTACATAGATATAGATATATTTGTATTCAAGATAAATTACAATTCATTAGAAATGATTGTTTGCCAGGATAGAGTCCAATAGATTGTTTATATTGAGAGGACTTATTGGTAATAAGCTAATGACGTTGTTTTGACCATTTGGTTACTTTGCCCAAACTGTAGCATTCTAATTACTAATGTATTAATTATGTTTGTATAATGATTAAGCTTTTATAAATAGTCCTCGACCCCTTTGTAACATCAGTTCTAGTTTCAAGCTCTTCCTCGCTGAAGTGTTCTTAGTAATAAATATTATAAATTTATCGTGACGCTGCGCAGTTGTTATTTTCAAGGCCCCTTCTGACCTCCGAACATTACAGTAATACTAGGAGTATAAAATATTCGTGTCAAATAATTTTTATTCGTGTTATAATTTAAGATCGGGCACAAAGTGTGACTGTAAAATCGATTGGTTGTGGGTTTGATTCGCCACTCGACGAAAATAAATATTTATCTACATTTATATTTTCATTTCTTCGCTCTGGTGTCAAGGCAAACGGCGGCGTTGAGTTCCACAACTCAACACGCAATGCCTCCAGAACTCGGCAAAAAGTGGGAAAAGAAGTTTCTTAACACTAGGTTCCCTCTGCCTACCCTGCTGTGTGCGGGATACAATGTGAAGCTGATTTAATTTTAATTTAATAATTTAACATATTCGACTGCAATCTTCGCACAAGACGGATTTTTTCAATAAACATTTTAGATAACAAACATTTATATGATACTTTTTCTACTAGGTATACTACTCGAAATCTGTGCAGCCAAAAATACAGTTTATCAGACATATACGACTCACCGGTACTTTATTAGCCAGATATGAAAGTTTCAGAAAGAAAATATTTTAATGCCTATTTGGTTGCTTTTCATATATATAAAAAAAAATACTTTTTTATAATTAATGTAGAATTTGGTTTATATATTGGCGAAAAAAACCTCCAGATAACCTAGATTCTCACCTAATCTTGCCTTAAAATGTTTATGAAGGCATGCAATAGAATTATTATTTAAAAAATGTATATATTTTTTACGATTTTAAAGTGTTATTCAAAATTTAGACAAGAAAAATACTTTTTAGAAAAAATGTAAAAATTTTAACCTAGCGGGATTTGAACCCGAGCCTCTTGCTTGCTCAACTTATTTATTTTGTTAGTATCTCTGTACGGATATTTTTACCAATTTCCGCTATTTGAGAGGTTGTGAAGATAATACGTTCCCCGTTTTCCTACGAATTCTAGAGACATTACTTGTCGAGTGGCGGGACTAAACGCTACGTTTTACCTCGACAACAGAACGAAGTGGAAATCGAACACTCAACCTGTCGCGTTTAGTACCACTGCGCCATGTTTTTCAAATGGCCAGTATACTCATATAATATTTATAATATCACCGCTAATTCTTAAAATTCAAAGGCAACCTGAAGCACTCTCATTTCCCAGTTTCTAATATTTTAATGGATCATTTTATATATATTAAGACTCCTTGTTGATTCTACGTGCTCAAGTGAGGTCGTCACCAATCTAGGAGAGGCACGAGTTTTGAATTAATGTCGTCCAATCGTGATTACCTGTGAACGAAACGAGCGAGAAAGTGCTGTGTGACGCTCGTGACTTAATTAGTGAGAACAAAAAAATCTTTCTATTTCAGCAGTTCAATCAAACTGCTTTTTAAAAATTCAAGTTCCTATTGTTCCAAAATGGTTGCATTACGACTTAATAATACTACTGAATACTTCTGAAGTATTTTCAGACAGGTAAGTATACTAAAAGCCGACCTATAGACTGACCTATTTTAAAAATAAATATTATATTCGTAATTGACATTTACGGAAATACCATAATGTGTCAGCATTATTCATATATTTAATTTTTTATTGACAAATATTTCCGTACCATTATTGACTATATTTGCTTGAGTACGATTTAGTGTGTGGGGGTTAGTGTAGAGAGAAACCAGACACCGAGTAAATCAAACACAATATTCTAATTTCTAGTACTCACCTCTGACCATTCGCGTTGACTATAAAAGAGCATTTTTCTTCGAACGTGAAGTTAACGCTATTAGCCTCATTGAATTTTACAGCAGCACCTGGTGGGGAGGGAAGAGGGTACTCTGTCCATGAGAAATTGAAAATACTACGTGGTTGCTCGAACGACATTTCTTCGTCCACGTTTATAGAAGTAGAATGTGTATAGAAGTATTTATATAGATTTTTTTATTAGCCTTATTTTCCTTTCTAATATTGCCTAAATAATAATTTCTCTTAGGCCATACTCAATTAAAAATTAAAATTTACATTTTCTCAAGTATACGTTCAAATTACATGCTATAAAAGACAAAGCATTTCTTCATAAAAATTTCTTGATGATGTAATAACTTTTGCTTGTAAGTTTCAATATTTTCTTTATAAACGTTGAGATATCTTGCAATTTTCAATTATTATATTATATACACCCTAATATTATATAGCCACTTCTGAAAAACGTAGCTTTCAAACAAAACAAAAAATATGTAAATCGGACCAGTAGATCCAGAGATCTATGCGTTTAAACAAACAAACAAACTCTTCCACTTCATTATATTAGTATAATATTTAGATAAAAACCAAAAATTATCTTTATTCCTTGATGATGAAATAACTTTCGATCGTAAGTTTTCAATATAAAAGTGTTTCCAATAGTATAGATAAACATTAAATAAAAGGTAGCGGGCAATGTCGCGCAGGACCAAACTTTATACCACGCCAAGAAAAGAAGCGAACCAAAGTGTAGTTTAAATTAATTATAAACAGCAAATAATTACATAAAAATTAGCAAGTTCGAAAGTGTATGAAAATTTTTAAAACTAAAGAAATTAGAAATACAAATAAATTTTAGGAATAATTCTGAATCAAAAATTTCGCCATCTCAGAATAAATGAGAAAATCTGCAATCTGTACAGGTTTTAACTTTAATTGAGTGATCAATATTGTAAATCCTCCACTTTTCCTTCCTGCAACTTCCGGCGACGGCGGTGGTGGAAGCGTCACAATAAATATCGTTTATTTTAATGAATCTCTATTATTAGCTCTATTCCGTACACAACAGGGCAGGCAGAGGGAACTGAGTGTTAAGACACTCCGTTTCCCACTTTCCGCCGAATTCTGGAGATGTAGCGTGCTGAGGCGGAACTCAACGCCGCTATTTTTCTCGACACCGGAGCGGAGAAATGGAAATATAAATTTAAATAAATGTTTCATTTTCTCGAGTGAGGTTCGAACCCACAACCAGTCACGTTTACAATCACATGTTGTCCTCCTGCGCCACGACTTACCTCAAGCCGTTTCTTTTATTTATAGAAATCATGATGTTCTATAAAAAGTATAGATATTTTTATTGAATAAAAGATTACCTATAAGAGGTCACTTATTGTGACATTCCATACGACGACACGACATATAATTTTCACTATTGAGTCGGTGTGA
The DNA here is from genome assembly GCA_917862395.2 of Heliconius sara. NCBI lineage: Eukaryota > Metazoa > Arthropoda > Insecta > Lepidoptera > Nymphalidae > Heliconius > Heliconius sara. The sequence continues at coordinate 17,268,376 of OU860798.1, read as the reverse complement.
ATTTGAACTCCTATTATTTTTTTAGCTTCACTTTGTATCCCATACATAGTAGGGAAGGAAAAGGCAAACTCTAAGTTCTGCGAAGGGTGATTTTACATAGTTATGTGCGGTGTCAAAGGTGGAATAATTATTTTACATAAAAACCAGCGTCCGTCTGATAGGCGGCCCATCGCAATAAAGTGATGAATAAGGAGATCGGACGGGCGACGACGGGAGTGGAATTTTTCCCATTCGCTATTGTTTCTTCTAACATTGAGGAATTGGAAATGAATGGAATGGACTGGAATAGATTATAATTATTAATTAGTTTAGAATTCATTTTTGTATTATTAAATTAATTAAATTTAGTTTATACGGAAATCGTATTTTTTTAACCCTCCTACTGCAGCCATCGTAACCAATTTAAAAGATGACAATATGTTGATCAATTTAAAATAATTTAGGTAGTATCTTGTTTACTACGAACGTGATGGTGAAGCAAATATGTAGAGACAATAAAAAATAAAATAAGAAAATATTAGAAAATTATTGTAAAATTAAGATTAATCATTTGAGGCCGGTCGTGGCGCAGCGGCACAAAGTGTGACTGTAAACCGACTGGTTGTGGGTTCGATCCCCACTCGAGGAGATGAAATATTTACTTAAATTTATATTTCCATTTCTTCGCTCTGGTGTCGAGGCAAAGCGCGGCGTTGAGTTCTGCCACTTAACACGCAATGCCTCCGGAATTCGGCAGAAAGTGGGGAACGGAGTGTCTTTCACTACGTTCCCTCTGCCTACCCTGCAGTGTGCGGGATACAGCGTGAAGCTGATTTTTTTTTTTTTTATTGTAAAATGGAAATAAAATATTTACTTAAACCTTAATAATGTCTTAAACTTTAGTAGAGCTGTCGACTAATATATTAAAGTATTTTACGAGAGATACGAGTGTTCTAACCCTCATATTATTAGGTACAGGATAATATAAATAAGTAAAGTATAATGTTAAAGATAATAGTAAAGGATGTTTTTCATATCAGCCAATCAGTCTATGTATGTATACTTACACTATGTGGTGTTATAGGAAACAAATGAATTTGCCGATTTAGATAATTCTTATCGTATTTAATACTCCTATATATAGCCGACTGTTACCGAACTGTAAAAGCATATTCAAATCCCCTCGATACTGACTCCCTCAAGAAAATAAAAAGATTTTGATTGATGTTATAAGAACCCGTCTTATAATCCTAATAAAAAAGCTAATAAATTCTAATAAAAAAGTGTGCAATATAAAATAAAAAATTATAAAGAAAGAAAGAACTCCAAATACAAAAAAAAAATTAAGAGAAAGCAATAGTACAATAGGATTAACAGTCAGGATCTATTTTTCAATCATTTCAATCTGTTAAGTTTAGATAAGTCCCGATTTTTAATCCTATTAAACTATTGGGCTTGCTTTCTTTTTTTATTTTTATGCAATCGCGTTACTTTTTTTATGGAAAAAGTCAAGGCAAGAGCGTACGTTGGGTCACCTGATGGTAAGTGATCACCATCGCCAACCACTCCGTGTAACACCAGAGGAGCTACATGTGCTTTGCCAGTGCAGATGGAGATAGACGCGCTTTTTGAAGGTGCCGGAGAAGTTTTTTTATAATATATTTTTAAATAAAATATAAAAAATTAATAAGAAATAAGTGAGATGACAGGTATTTTTAACCAAAGAGAATACTATTTACAACCATCATTGTTAGTACAGCTTTACACTTTTATTTATTTTCGTACTAACCAGATATTTGGTTATTTTAACATTTTTATTTCAAAGTGTTATTCCACACTTAGGAAAGACACAACCTACTGATATTTAGTGTTTCTCACATTTGTAGATTTATAGAACGGCCGTTCCAGACACGGATTAATCATTTAATGGCAGCAGTAGTCCACATAAGGCTAATTTGTTGGTATAAAATGGACCGGCTAATCACAAGGACAAAAGAACACCAGTCAAAACCTAGTTTCGGCTAATAGACGAATTTGACTAGGTTCCACGAGGCACTCAGGATAATTAAGTTTGCTAGACGGAAATCCAAATGCATATAACATTCAGTTACTTTATGTATAAATTAAGGTTTCCTTTTTGTTTTTAACTGCATTTCTATGCAGTAAAAACCAAAAACTTTTCTTCTCAAAAGGCTGAGAGAATAGTCAAGCGAAATGAAAACGAATACGATACATTGTTTGTAAAGCGGCGGAACACAACGCTTCATTTTGAAAAATGCATAATTATTTTACATCAAATATCAGAATAATAATAATACAAACACTGGTTCCCCCCGCCTACTTTGCTATATTCAGCATAGAGCGTGATACTGTTCAATATTATTATAATATTATTTGTCACGTTTCAGTACTTATTAATTATTACAGAAACTACTTACAATTTAAATGTTATCTTTTAAATTCTAAGAGACAAGACAATGGCTGCATTGGACGCGGCTAGTCATAGTAAAATGGCATGTAACAGTTTGGTTTAGGGTGCATCGTTGACATTGACACGGCATGAATATAGAGTGCCTAGAGAGCCCTTGGGAGGCTGCTCCGCATGACGCTAGCCTCTCGACCCTTGTATTTGACTGGCATAGCCCATAGAGATCTTTATCACTATATAAGATATTGGAAACCATAATTCTCGCTTATGGTGACGTTTATTTGAAAGTTCATATGCAATCGACCTAAAAAAGAATTGAAAAAAAACTAAAATACATTTGAGGAAAGATATCACACAAATATTCAAATCATTTGATTTTGAAATGATGATTTTGAAAAAAAATGTCTTAGATATTGTATCGTTTCGTACCAATGCAATATTTATTAAGGTGCTATGGGATACACCAAATTTCTTGTGTTTCCATCTGGTGCGTAAATTGTATAAATCAGGTTTTGTGATGCGTGAGCAGTCCACCTGTCACGGCAATATACGAAATTCATTGGAATAACAGTGGCACCAGTTACTAACTCTGAAACCTACGTAGGCTCATGCACAACAACTTTGCTAAAAGATCATTACATGTTCAAATGCATAGTTTACGATTTTATAAAGAAAATAGAGACAAACATTCATTTTTATATACCAAGATGGAAGAAATACTGGCAAAATATCAAGGTGGTTTGTTTCTGAATCATATTTATGTACTTATTTATCGTAAAAAAATCAGTCTCGTTTATGCTAGGTTGACTACAAAAACATAATCACTTAAAAATTGTAAGAACACAATTCATAAATATATCGCTATTTTTGAGACTTCAGCACAGGAAGCATGAGTCCAAAGATAACTTACTTTATATCCATCTCACCTGGCTTAAAATTCGAAAGCAGATCATTGCAATAATGCAGGCATCGTCGACAACAGCTCAGTGTATTTTCTAGTGCTAAGATTTTGGAAGTGAAATATTATTTGCATTTGACCGACACCACCGAACATTTTTATTTTAACTTGCCTTGCATTGCATTTTGCGATGGTTGGTTCCTTTGGTTCGGTTTTTGCAATGGCTTCGTTCATATTTGGAGTAAGAGAGCAACGTCATTTTTTGTCACCGCCGTTCTCAACGAATTACCGTGCCTTTTCTTTGTTTACATGCTTTATTCAAGGATTCTTGGCTCCAAGACTGTCGATTGGGTTTTCTTTGTTAGTTTGTAGGAATATCATCGAAAAACATATATAAATAATAGTATAACCCTAGCAACCGTCAATTATTTTAAAAATAATACAAAAATAATAAGAAAATGGAAAAAATAAATAGGCTATGGAGCAATGCTCATGTTATAAAAAACACAGTAATATAAAGAACTATAAAGAAAGCAGAGACCGATGACAGGAGGACAAATGTAATCATAACAGAATGGACAGAGATATTGCTCGTCAACTCCGCAGCCGCCGTCTTCAGAGGACGATTACCGCACCGCATCATCGGTATACCTGGAATGCAGAGTATCGCGGATTCTCAAAAAGGCTCCCGCTAGTAAAGTGCATCGCACGAATCTCGGTGTAACGTTATAACGTGTTGCAGGTATACACTTCCCAAATAAAGTGGGTGCTAAGGCATCAAAGCATACAGTTCCAGCATGGCAGTACGATACTAAAGAGAGTATAAATTTGACTAGAATCCTCATTGGTAAGCTAATTAGTTTCAAGTCGGGTAATCGTCGACCGAGGGACATACGATTTGTGGCGGAAGCATTTGCCGGAACAAATTTTAAATCCAATGAAGATATGGCTAACGTCACAGAACGTATTGACTTCCTGAAAACGAAACGCAGTATAAGATATAGAGAACGGTGGGATCAATACAACTAAAATAGTACCTTTCAAAAAACCACCGGAGTGTATACAGGAAATGGGAACGTTCTGGGGACATTGTAGTTAATCACGTGATCCCGAATTCAGATTTTACAGCCGGCTTTTGGCGCAGTACATGGTCGGCTACTTTTGCTGACCCCACTAAGGGTGAATGGTTTAGCATTGTTGCGAAAAAATTTTAAAATATAATACCTATGACATTAATAAAAATAGGCGTTACTGGAAATGCCCTGGGCCAAACGGGTTGCATAATTTCTGGCTTGAGTGGTTCCGCAGTTCCTATTCGATTAACGCAACACAGGTCTGGATGTACCACGGAGCCAAAAAACTATCGCCCAATAACATGCTTACCTACCATCTATTAGCTCCTTACTCCTTATTTTTTTATCGTTTCGTTCGAAAAATCTCCCAACTGCTTGGATAGATTATATGAAGGATTATATATGATTCAGTGCTACATACTTGGATTTTCAAGGTCTTGGAATTATATAGGATTGATATGACTTTGAGACAATTTACGGAGGCTTGCATGGGGCAATGAGTCACTGTCCTTCGTCATCTAAGAATGTGATATTACTGCAGCGTCTGAAACGATAAGGATAAAAAGGGGTACATTTCAGTGTCCTTTATGATTTTGTCTAGCTCTAAATCCTCTTAGCATTTTGTTAAAGTATTCAGGTTTAACCTTTCGGATTCGCCGGGGGGTAAGGTAATATCTCACTTGCTGTACATAGAGGATCTAAAACTATTTGCGTTAAAACGACCTGATCTTATGCGGCTACTAGCGGTTACTCAAACTTCAAAAAGTTTGAGTAACCGCTAGTAGCCGTGCCTACTAATAGTGATATAAGTATTTTAGTAATGATAGGGTCAAAAGGCAGTGTTACTTGAGACGGCCCGTATTGTGAGACTCTCTGGAGCCTTAGCCACCGAGGACTTAGACCCTTGTCCTACCCTCGGAAGAGTGCTTTTTCAGTCCTCAGTGTACGATAGAGCTGAGATTTGGATTATGACTTATTATATTGTGGTTGATCCAAAAGGCCCGTCGAAAGAAATTGGCGAATTGTGACAAGAAATGGGCATCAAAAGAAAGGGCTTGATTTGTAAAATACGATATACTATGAAAAAGAATATACTATATATTCTTTTTCATAGTATATCATCATCATTTTAAACTGAGCCAACGATGTCGCTTTTCCGTATTGGCCTTGCAGGTTGCGTGCTAAACAATTACTTCCTCCTTTATGATGATACTGTTTTATTTTCAACTGTCAAAATAGCATAGTTCAACAGTGCAATTCGAATAAAGGCACCGTAGCTCCCAGAATTGCGTGACATAAAAACCAGTCAGGTGCGAGTCGGACTCACCCATCGATGGTGCCGTTTCAATTTCATATAGATTATATCTACAATTGTTGAACAAGTTTTAAACTTGACTGTGTATACACCAATTTTGTATGTAAAATATTTTTATCCGCGATATAATAATTTCCTATTCTTCAATATATTTTCACTCACTTCTTGGTTACTTAAATTTTAAAAATGTAAATCCACACTTTTGTCTTTTGAGGTATGGAAAAGATATCACTAAGTTTCTTACATTCTAGAGGAGTCCAAGAAAAATCCATATTTTCTTCGTTGTTTAATGATTAATGACAGATCTAAATATCGATGATATCACACATACCAATGGGTCACACTTAACATCATAACATGGATTACAAAATAGTTATATCGACAAAGGTCGTGTCACAATTTATTAATATAAGCCGCACAAGTTTTCTTTAAAATAAGCAATCGTAAACTGAATTTACTGAGGCATATTTACCGAGAAACAAATATAAGAAATAAATAGTGATGTGACATTCTCCGTATCGATAACGAAAGGTAACAAATACTATGATGTAAGTAAAACGAGAAACTAACAAACTTGTCAAAGAGCCTCAAAGCATTCGAATTAATAAACAAAAAACAAAAAAATCACGTCATACAAGAGACCGAAATCTTAAGAGTAAGGTGACTGATATGTCTGTTTTAGTCGTTGAACAATAATATCAACTGAGAATAACTACGGAAAATCTTAAAAGTCTTGTTCATATTTAAAAAATAAACGTCGCTCGTATAAAGCTAACGAATTAATGACTCAAAAGTAATAATACAGGGCGGCATACAGGGGGGTTTCAAAGGGCCATTATCGTCGCTAATTTATTGGCAAATATTAAAATATTTCAATTATCTTTTACTATTAATAAAAGGCAAATAAAATTAGTAGGTAATGGCAAAAATGAAATATACAAAATCATATACTCAAATTGAAAGCTTTTGAACAAAAATAAATTATAAAGCTATTTTATCGATTTAAATTCACTTTTGAGTTTTTCCGTAATTGAATACATATATTGTGAAACTAGTGAAAGGCGGAGGGTTACAAGAATGTGCGCATTGAACTGTCTATCAAAAAATTCGCTGTTAATTAGTCAATAAAGTACAAAAAAATGTAAATGTAACTTAAATTGTCATATACAATATGTACGTAGAAAAATATCAGAAATAGGCAGTTGCTACCATTGGTTGTGCCATCAGATATCTAAAGTGGGAAAAGAGATAGAAGACCTCGAGTTATAAAACACACCAGCCAAGGTTCCAATTGAAGTCAGACCGAGAAAACCAAGTTGCGTTCATTAAGGAGAACTGAGTGACATAACACTACACTGTTGTGTTCTTTGAAAATCTCGCTCAACGTAAATATGACAAAATAACGAAAAAGTAAATCATCTTTAAAATTACAATAATAACAACGGACGATCGTTAAAACTATTTTAAGTTCAAATTAATTTAATATAGTAAAATCGTTCAAAAAATTTAAGGTATTATTCAACATTTAAATATACTTCCATCGTATTCAACTACTTTTTGAGACACACACACACATGCAAGGCTTAACTTACGGCTCGCGAACCATACCCAGTTACAATAATAGCCTTCGATATTATTGTAGCTGGGTATAGTTGTGAGCCGGCAATTAAAACCACCTTTACAATTTAACTGAATCGAAATGTTTCTTTTTCTTCTTTTTAAAAATATACTATCTTAAAATAAATATATATTTATATATATTGTTAATCTCCATCTCAATGCTTACCGTTAATGTCAATTCCGTGGCGACGTTATACAATTTGGTAGGGTGTTTTATAACGCGGGGCCGACATGCTTCACTGTTTGATTGCCATGAATATTTGGATATTGTTTAGTTTTACCACACCCATACGACTCAGTGGTGAAATTGTATTTATTTTCATATCTTATGTGTGATAATACGCAAGTTAATTGTTTCAAACTACGGCATAATAACGTAAAGTAATTAATTAAGTACAATAAAAAAAATAAGAAAAATCTGTAGAAAGTCTATCAACTATACCAATTATTGTGCTTACTGCTTATGGATTCGGACAAACGAATACGAGATACGGATACCCGTATACAAATACTCGAATATATAAAAAATAAATTTGAACGACCTAAATCATTAAACAAAATCGATCAATACGATTCAATAATATTGTATGCCTATTAAACGAATGTCACTCTTATACACATAAACGTACTTGGACAGTAGTTCGGATAATACCGATACTGTAGAATTGAAGATGAAATAATCGACATACCACTGTATATATATATATAGATATATATATATATATATATATATATATATATATATATATATATATATATATATATATATATAATGCATAATTCAAGGCAATCAAATATAATGAAGCATATTATCAGTTATAACATACATACGCCAGTACAAAAATTACCAATAGTAAATAGTATACAGAGAAATATTAAATTTACCATAGAAATGCTAAGAGATTACAAGATTATCGATACTTTAGGAGATACATTAATTTCGCTATATTCACTATTGATATGGAAACAGTTCAATAGTATAGTTACATATAAGTCTATTGACAGCACTTTCTAAGCTTCCATCGTTTGTCCATGGGGTAGTACTACATTGAATATATTTGATAATACACAAAAAACAATGGCTGAAAGTTAATATATAAACAAATGAACAATCAATCTTAATTAAATGGACCAGTAAACATATTCTATCATACTTTACAATATTACTTGCATAATATCTATTTTTTGTTTGAACCAATACAGGAATCGGAAATTTCGATAAGATGTCAGCCATATTGTTTTCTTAGAAAATGAATAAATATCCATTGTGGCACTACCCACACTAAAAGGTAACTAGACACTCGTATAAAAAAAGTCTACGTACAGACCTACGAAAAAATACTAGAGAACATTATGGGATTTAAATAGCCCATTATAAATGAGAGTCAATCAATTATACAAAAAAAAACAAGTGTCATTACAATATGTATTGAACGTTTAAAATTATTATATTTTTTTCAAAAACATACAATAAAGACTAAATAAAAAAAATACAGAATATCATAACGCAACAAATATTATTTATAACATTTTGAGTTAAAACGGTCTTAAAATAAAGTTATATTATTAATACAACATTTTTCACAATTAGACCGACAATTAGACAACTAACAATCTAGAAATTAAAAAAACAATTATTTCATAAAATAACTCTTACAAATCTTTATATGTTATTATGTATTTTTTGTAGTAAAAAGCTATATATAAGAAACTTAAATCTATAGGTACTTGTAATGAAATTGTAACAAACGGTGTCTGTATATGAAAGATAAAATGAGAAAATCTTATACCTTTATACTGGTGGAATTTATCCATGTAACAGAATCCAAATTAACGTTTTTTTTTGTCTGATTGTCTGTGCGTTTGCGCTTCTCAGAAACGGCTTAAGCTATTAAATGCAGTTTTTAATTTTGTATTTTGGCAAGCTTCCCTTAAGATTTTTAACATTTTTAAAGTATTTTTTTTATACATTCTCTGAATAAGTATTTTCCCCATAACATGTATTGTTTAATTATAATTAGAGTAAGACATGTAATTGGCTCACAATTAAAAATGTTATATAATTTTAAAGTATATAGTTTGATAAACCTTAATTAAAAAGTGTGCTAGTTTTCAAGGTATTGATATCGTCTTCAAATCGATAATATCATTAGAACATTCAAGTTATTATTAACAAAAGTAGTAGTAGGTGGTAGTATATATAATTTAGCCAATGTACCAACTACATTGAGTATATGTGTACTAAAAAAAAAACTCAATATGAAATATCCGTAGTTTTTAAGTTTATCCGGCGCCGATAATTTAGCTAACTGCCCTAATTTAAATAGAAGTCAAAAATATATTGGAGTTATTCGAATAAATTTAACAAAAAAAGTCAGTCAAGCGGGAGTTGGACTTCCATCGAGAATTCCGTATCAATTTCAAGATCGTAGGTCAACGAGAATTATTACTTATAAAAATTGATAAGTTTAAGCGAGCTGTGATGATGATGATTTAAAAAAGCTACAAATAAAAAAAAACTTTGTATAAAAGGAACTAACTTCGTATAAAAACTCAACTATAAAAACTAAAGTTTAAAATCAGATTTTTTGCCTACTAAATTTCAATATTCGAATTTTTCCTTTATTTGTGTTATATGTTCTCACTTCTTACTAAATTTGATAGGCGATCTAAACAATGTAAGGAACATTTATCTATGTCTATTTAAGAGAAATGTTGCACAAGATAGTAAGTATAAAATCATTAAAATATAGCTTTTTAGTACAAAATAATCCAAATCACTTAGAACGTACCCTAACATAAACCACGCAATACATTACATATCAAAATATACATAAATTAATATGTCTACGGGCATAAGACCATACATTATCAAAATTTTTAATAGAATCACGTGATTCAATACAATACATGCCATATTAATATAGCATTTCTAATGAATTAATATTTTATTAGCTTTATGCTACATCCCGCACATATCTGCGGAAGTCAGAGGGAACCAAATGTTAAGACACTAACGTTTCCCAACCGAACAAGACCCAATTTTATCAAAATGAAAATAATTCATTTCCCCGAGTGAGAATCGAATCCACAACCGACGTGTTTACGGCACGGTATACTGCTGAGTTACGACAATCTCAATAAATTAATTAATATATATAAAACCTTAATATTCGATCATATTATACCACCTACAATTATTAAAGCAAACATATTCTACATTCTGGGAATGCACAGATTATAAAAACACTATTCTACAGTTATATACAACGAATAAAATATAAAAAAATATATTGTAATAATCAATAAAATATACAACTTCTTATTGGCTTAAAATTAAATAAAAAAAATCGAGATTCATTCTTTGGAAGAGTCCAGAACACATAGTTGTGACGTACACTTAAGAGAATACAATATATATATATATATATATATATATATATATATATATATATATATATATATATATATATATATATATATATATATATATATATATATATATATATATATATTATACCTAAAAAAAAAACCACAGATCTAGAATGTACTGGAGTTACTTATAATATAGAAAAATAACAAGATTAACAAAATAAAGAAAAAAAATTAACCATAAAAAAAATACATAACCCTAATTGGCAATAATAATTAAATGTTATTCTTTATAGGATATAGGAGATTCATATATCAGTTCACTATGTAAACTTATTTATAATTTCATATTAGAATTAGAAATTAAACATAACCAAGACGGAAATTATAATAAATGGATTATTATTATGACAGAATCAGCCATCTTGGATTATTTTATATGGCGCGTATATTTTCATCTTATTTCAATGCAAAATACAATCGTACATAACATTTTTGTAACAAATGACTTTTAATGTATGTATAGTAATAGAAATAAAACAAAATATATATAAATAATCAATTGACGTTTTTGACACCTGTCAGTACAAGCGAGACCTAAATATCAAAAAAATTACAAAGAAAATAATATCGTGAGCTTAGAATGTAAGCTTGCAAAATCAGTTTTTTTTTTTTCATTTTGTACACTTTTATATTGTTTAAAAGTGTATAAAAAATATAAAATCGACTTTTATTTTTTTTTATACAGTAGAGAGCACAAATCAACTTATAATGTATGTATACTACTCATAATTTTTTAAAGACGTTTTTTGTCTCTGACAATTCCTGAGAATTTTCCTAATAGGCTGTTGGCAAGCTTACTCTAAACCTATCATATAAAACATAATTTCAAACATAGGTTTCTTGCACCGACTAATTTACTTTTGTTTAATTAATAATTTAAGTAAAAGTTGGTATTGTAGTGGGTTAAAGAGGTTGAGAAGCGGCTTCATCGGGTAACGCGTGGACCCGCGCTGACAGTAGATTGTGTAATATGAACACCGCGGGCTTCGGACTGCCTTCCATATCGAGTTCCTGTAAGAAGACATTTTTATTAATTTAACATTGATCAACAGATGATTTTTAATTTTTTTTTGTGATGAGGCAAAGTTTGACGTTAAGTTCTGTGTATTTAATTAATGCCATAATTAGTTTGGTTACAAAGTATTCGTATGTAAAAAAAACTATAGAGACAGTTTCAGATGGTACTCTACCAGCGTGTCGTCGTCGGCGAAGTGCAGCCACAGCGCGGCGCGGTCGTCGTCGGCGGAGGCGCGCAGCGCGTGCAGCGGGCGCCGGTACAGCGCGCGCGCGCCGCCGCGGCCCAGCGAGCCCGCCGCCTCCCACACGCACACGCCGGCCGCGCCCAGCGCCAGGCGCGCGCCGCCGCCCCGGTAGCGGCAGCGGAACGAGAACTCGGGCTGCGCGCGCACGGCGTGGTGCGCGCCGTCCACCAGCGCGCCCGCCACGGCCGCCAGGTCGTGCGGCGTGTCGGCGCGCAGCGCGCGCACGCGCAGGCCGGCCGGCGTGCCCGCGCGCACGCCCAGCGCCGCCGCGCGCGCGCGCCGCCACCACGCCAGGCGCGTGGCCGCCAGGCTGAAGCTCTCCGACGGCGCGCACCACGCCTCCGCCGACCACGGCGCCGCCTCGTACAGGCGCAGCTCCCGATCCGTGATGGCCACGAATGTAGGCTGCCATCCTTCCGCTTCGTCCGAGTCATCAGATCCACCTGTAGCGCCCATCTATTACAACAATAAATCAAATTTATATATATTAAGCCAAATATATTGACTAAATTTAATTGTTATTACTTTATATATGTCTGTAAATATTAAAACAAAATGCAACACGCAATCCAATCCCGCACGTACTCGTGCCCATATGTAAGAGATATTTTCTCTAACGTTAACGTTAATAAAATAAATGTAATATTATACTAATGTAGTATAAAAAGATATAACAATAGTAGTTGAAATCACAATGTAGACAATATTATATTACATGCAATGAATATGTTTACACAAAACAAGTTTTTTCTCTTAGAACTTGCTCTAATATATCATATTAACATTTCGTCGTCGTTTATATAAAATTATAAAAAAGTACAAAATTAAAATATAATTAATATATATTATTATAAGTTCTTTGATTTTCACGATTATTATACACTTTAAATGAAAATATTTTAACCGGATTAATCGTCTTTGAGCACGAGTAGACCCGTGACCACGGACTACTACAAAGTATTTGCAACGTCGTCGTCGTTTCCAATAATGGATAATACCATATAGTTTCATTTAATATATATTATGTAACGCGACATCAACTTGGCCAACAACAAGTAACTCGCAACATAAAAATATCTATATATCTTTCAGCTTCACGCTGAATCCCGCTCATTGCAGAGTAGTCAGAGAGGAACTGGGAACCTACTATTAGGGACTCTCCGTTCTCCACTTTCCGCCGAATTCTTGACTCTATACGCGACGATTGTGGATCCAATTCGCATTCGACAGAATGATTTATTTTCATTTCCTCGCTCTAGTAAAAGACAAAAATGGTCAAAAATTGTGTGGAGCGTGGAGAAGTGTCTACAACAAGGTCACCCTACAGGCAGGGTACAGTGAGTAGCTAAAAAGAACTCACATGATCCTGCGGCGGTCGCCTTGCGAGCCACCCTGCGTATCTGACATCGCCTATGAGAGGCCGGAGCCGCAGGCGGGCGCGCGCCAGCGCCGCGCGGGCGGCCCGGCGCGCCGCCGCGTGCAGCGCGCGGTGCCAGCCCGCCGCCGTCGAGCTGCACGGCGCGCGCAGCGCCAGCGCGTGGACTCCGTCGGGGGAGTAGATTTCTATCGTACGCTCTTCTGTGGATATCATTTTAATTCTTAGTGTTTTTTTAGCTTCACTCTGCATCCTGCCGATGTAATCATCCATATAGGAGTGTAGGCAGGGGGAACCTAGTGTTCAAACCCCCCGTTTCCATTATGACGCTTGCGTGAAACTTCAAGACTTCAAATTTACTACAAGGTTATACAAATAAAACAAAGTACGACATAATCAAATTATCAGAAAAAAATATCCCACCTCCTAAATAGATAAAGCAAATTAATTTTACCTGCATCATTATGTCGCAGATTCTTTGCAACGCATGCCATAAGGAGTGGTATGTATCTAGTGTCCGCCCGCCGGCGGCGAGGCGACGGAGGAGACGGTGGTGCCTCTACCATATATCCTCGCTGTAACTCCCAACCCACTTCACTTATGATGGACGCTTTACGAAAATATGGCGTTACTTCACGAAGATACTTCACTGGAAATAAAACAAATATGCATATATATATACATAAATATATATATACATAAATATATATATACATATATATATATATATATATATATATATATATATATTAGGTGGTAAAAAAAAAGTTTATTTTTAACAATAATGAGATCCACTTTTGGCTTTTTCTGCTTGACCTACACAATTATTTACTAACTTATCTGAATTACTCTCATGTTCTAAGAACATTTTAAATCCATATACTGCTATGTAAAGTTTCCACCAATTAAATAAAATCATTGTATTTTACCAATTATATTGAACAAATCGTTTTAAATTATTATTACTTGTTTATTTATGAACTTGTTACAACAAAATATTGAAAACTGCATTATTATATTCAGTTTCAACACTTTACAGACATCTGTTGTCCATGATCTTTTTTGCTCTTGATCTTTTTTGTTTTATTGTGATTTTTAGTTTATTTTTCATTTACAAAATTAAAATTGTTTAGAAGTGTGGATGATTGAGTTCACATTTGGTCTTAATCGAATTGTATCTATAAATTAGTGTGCAGAAACACACAGACAAACAGACAAAAAAATAAAAAACCATTGTTTAAGGTTCTATTGCATTGATTATCCCACACATCTTCCATGTCATTGTCTTCTACAGGCAACTGTTATAATTTTAATATATGTATAAATATCGTGCAGCTTTGAGTTCTCTTACTCACCATGCAATGCCTCCAAAATTTGGCAGAAAGAGGGGAACAGAGTGTCTTAAAACTAGGTTCCCTCTGCCCGCTGTGTGCAGGATACAGCGTGAAGCTGATTTTAATTTGTTATAGATATTGTACGGAATGAAATTATAATATTACATGTTGAGTCAGATATAAGTCCAAGTATGCTTAGACTTTGTCAATAACTTAATAAATATTTAAGTAAAAAAATATTACATATAAAAAAAATTGCTTGACAAAGTATAGAAAAAACTATTAACTATATACTCTACAATATTTTTAATACTCATCTGATGTTAGCTGACTAATCAAAGTTTAGGTATTGTCAATTACATCACTTGATAGTACTTAACACTTATTCATAGGTTAATTCAATTAAAATGTTTTAAGTGTGTACATGAGGTCATGGTGCAGCAGCAAAGCAACTGACTTTTGATATGATGGTTGTGAGTTTGATTTCCACTTGGGGAAACAAAATATTTTCATTTCCTTTCTCTAGCAAAAAGACAAAAAACTATTGACTTCTACCATTGAACAAGTGATTTTAAATCAGCTTCACATTGTATCCCGCACACAGCAGGGTAGGCAGAGGGAATCCCTGTTCCCCACTTTCTACCAAATTCTGGAGGCATTGTGTGTTAAGTGGTAGAACTCAACACCGTGCTTTGCCTCGACACCAGAACAAAGGAATGGAAATATAAATTTAAATAAATATTTCATTTCCTCGAGTGGGGATCAAACCTACAACCAGTCGGTTTTATAGTCAGACTTTGTGCTTTGTGCCACAACTCTAAAAGGATTTTACATTACTCTATAGTCAAATTTACATCTAAGTACCTTCTAGCTGAACCATTTTGCCTGCTCTTTTAAGAGCTTTTACTGCTTCCTCATGTGTAGCATCTTTTAAATCTTCTCCATTGACTGAGAGTATAGCATCTCCAACATACAACTGTTCAGTGAGATCTGCTGCCATACCCTTGAATATTTTTGATATAAGAATTGGCATATTATTTTCAATTCCGCCCTTTATTGATATTCCCAAACCATTATTGTCTGATTTAACAACTTGAACTAAGCGTTTTTGATTAGCTATTGCTTCTGGTACTTCGGTAAAATCACTATTTGGTGTTTCTACATTATTATTGTTAAGAGTTCCATTTAAGGTGGTAGTGGCATCGTAGCCATCATCTAAGCAAACACTTAGATAGTCATCCTCTAACGAACAATGTACTCGATACCATACGCCACGTACGAGTGTTTCTAATAGACCAGATCTCCCGCCGGTAGCATTTGGACTCTCACTGCCTCCACTAGAAGCTCCGTTTTCCACCATAATTTTCACAAAATTACTAAAATATCAGTTTGATATTTCAATTCTCTACACTACAATATAAAATGGTCACAAATAAACAGCCAAATCTTATTGGGTTTTTATTTAAGCTAAGTATATGTCTTCAAGGCATCTTATTATTTTACATTAAAACATTTCATTGATACCGAATACATTGACACCAAATAAATACAACTTATTTGATTATTTCTGAATCAATATTAAGTGACTACAGATAAAATTTAAAAGCAAATCTAAAATTATTTTTGCATAGCCTTTTTACAAAATATTCTTACGTGCAACATTAAGAAGTGTCTGTAATATTATAAAATATGTATATAAAAAAATACAAGTCATTTAATATAATATAATTCTTAGAGTGCCCTTATTTATTTATTTTTATCCAAAGAAAATTTTTGTGACGTCGCAGTAATTTTAGGAGGAAAATATAAAATATTTTAACTATGGTATATTTAAAGCATGTTGGGTAAACAAATTACTGCATGTTGTATAATCTGTCATAAAATAAATGACAGATGACTTTGACTTTGACTTTTGACAGAAAATAATTGAACGGATAGATCCATTACGCATTGCTGTATTTTTTTCCCAAGTAGCCTAATATAATATTAAAAATGACATCAAACTTATCTGCTATAGAATTATTGAACTTGGGAAATGAAGGGAGAATAAAACCAGTTTTAAATGAATATTGGCCTTATATACTTGGAGGATTCTTTGGAATGGCAACGGGAGTTCTTTTAAATTTTGGGACAAAACGACCCCTCATGAGCGGTAACATTACATAATAATAAAAACAATATTTGAATGTTAATGCTGTAGTGAGTAAGAAAATTAAAATCACTATGTGTTTTAGGAATCCAAAAGCATATAGTAGGAGTAGCTGGCTGGACTAGTTTATTAACTTACGTTTCAAAAAAGCGAGAAGATTACTTAGCCGAAAAAGATGCAGTTTTGAGGCATTACATACAATTACACCCTGAAGATTTTCCTACACCCGGTTTGTAAATTATTATAAAATTCACAAAACAAAAAATTTTTGTCTATAATACTCAAAGACTGAATATGCACCCATATTTTTTTGGATTTCTTTTGAATCTCGAGAATATTATCCATTCTGTATAAATTGTTATTTAATTTTCTATGAAAAACCTTGTATTATTTATTTTTATATGTAACAATTTTTGGGAATTCTCTTGACTTTCTGTTTTGTTATTGGATTTTGATATAGTTTATGAAATATGTGTAAGTTGTGTTATCTTTAAAGATTTAGATATTTATTATAATATATTGTAAAATTAAAATTATTAAATTAAATTAGCTTTACGCTATATCCCGCACACAGCAGGGTAGGCAGAGGGAACCTAGTGTTAAGACACTCCGTTCCCCACTTTCTGCCGAATTCCGGAGGCATTGCGTGTTGAGTGGCAGAACTCAACGCCGGGCTTAACCTCGACACCAGAGCGACGAAATGGAAATAAAAATTTAAGTAAATATTTCATCTCTTCGAGTGGGGATCGAACCCACAACCAGTCGGTTTTACAGTCACACTTCGTGCCGCTGCGCCACGACTGGCCTCAATATATCGTGTTTTAATGTTTTGTCTTGTATGCATATATCTGTAATGTTCTCATCTACATCTCCTTCACAAGAATTGGTCTAATTACCAAGAATCGTATTTGTCGACTTAAAGTGTTAACCTGCTAATACAAGTTTTTTTAGATTGTAGGTTGTCATGATATGGGTTGCTTATATCCCTCAGCCTATGAAGCCTGTGTCATATTCTGTACATCAAGACCGTTTATTTTCAACTGTGGCTGGATTGAGTCTTGGGGTATTCTACATTTCAGTTGTCATATTCCTATTTGTTCATTCATTAAAGACAGAGCCAGAGCATTTGGGTGGCTTGATACATATTCCTTGTAAGATTTGATGTATTGTTTTATTTCCTGTAGCCATTATTAGGTTGTATATGTAATAGTTTGTTGGATGCCAAACAAGGAGAGTTATAATATGTGCTTTATTTTGGAACCTTTGTATTATTTTGATGTTTAAACAGGATACAGTACACCAAAGTTGTGTTCCAGGAGTGTCTTAGTATGTTTTTTTCCTAAAATCTCACCCCTCTTTTTATGTTACTGTACTGTTAACATGACAATTCTTCCAGTTGTTCTAAGTATAAATTGGATTTGCCCCCAATTTGCCCTGCCTGCCAGAAGTCATTGGAAAGTGGGAAATGAAAGTGTCTCAATGAGAATACTGGGGGACCTAACATATATTTACGATAAAGTGATGTTGATCTAAGAAGGTTTTGAGAACTGTATATTTGGATTGAACAGTAGGTTGTTATGCCAAACACGGTCAAATAGTTTGCTACATATCTAGGAAGGCTCTGGTGCTGAAGGTTTTTGCCTTGAGGGATTTTATTTGGTTACTCTATACACTTGGTTGAAAGTGTCATGTTTATTTCAAAATCTAAACACATTGGTCAGTAATCAAATTCATATAATTTTGATGGTATTGGCAGAGCTTCGTGATGCATATGATTTGCAGTCCTCTGGAGATTTTCATGTTTTTAAAAGCAGAATTATTTGTGCTACCAGGACCAAAAAAAACTAAGTCTTGTCATGGGGTTAAACAGTGCAGACTTCTTGTCATATACAATTGGTTATAACGTTGTATCCTAGTTATGTCTTGACAATTTTGTATCAATTTGTGGTGACTTCAGTCTTGGTGAATTCAACTGGTGATACACCTACTCTACCAAAGTTGTTTAAAATTTTGACTTTTCGGTGTTTCCTGGAGTACCTTCAATACACATTCGAAAGATGTTTGAAGAAAGTTTTGTTTTTAAGATCTCTTCATGTAGAAAAACTAATAATAATAGGCCGGCCACCAGTTTTCTAGTAGCTTTCAAAAGCTCTAGTAGCTTTCAAAGGCTCTTGTAGCTTTTAAAACCCAGTGCAGCTTTCCCATGCTTATGATATAAGTATTTTACTTAATCACACAATAACATGTAATTATATTTATTTCAGAGCGCAAGAAGATTGGAGACGTGTTAGAAGAATGGATCCCTGTTCGTTAAATAATAATGGGCACCTCCATTATGCGTTACTCAATTACCAATCATGTTGAAAATTAATTATCACTGTAGTTTCCATTATTTAAATAAAGTAATAATAAATTATTAAATTTATTTACATTTTTCGTCCGAACGTCGAGGCCGTCGTGTCGCAGAGTAAATATTTCATCTCTTCGAGTGGGGATCAAACCCACAACCAGTCGGTTTTACAGTCACACTTCGTGCCGCTGCGCCACGACTGGCCTCAATATATCGTGTTTTAATGTTTTGTCTTGTATGCATATATCTGTAATGTTCTCATCTACATCTCCTTCACAAGAATTGGTCTAATTACCAAGAATCGTATTTGTCGACTTAAAGTGTTAACCTGCTAATACAAGTTTTTTTAGATTGTAGGTTGTCATGATATGGGTTGCTTATATCCCTCAGCCTATGAAGCCTGTGTCATATTCTGTACATCAAGACCGTTTATTTTCAACTGTGGCTGGATTGAGTCTTGGGGTATTCTACATTTCAGTTGTCATATTCCTATTTGTTCATTCATTAAAGACAGAGCCAGAGCATTTGGGTGGCTTGATACATATTCCTTGTAAGATTTGATGTATTGTTTTATTTCCTGTAGCCATTATTAGGTTGTATATGTAATAGTTTGTTGGATGCCAAACAAGGAGAGTTATAATATGTGCTTTATTTTGGAACCTTTGTATTATTTTGATGTTTAAACAGGATACAGTACACCAAAGTTGTGTTCCAGGAGTGTCTTAGTATGTTTTTTTCCTAAAATCTCACCCCTCTTTTTATGTTACTGTACTGTTAACATGACAATTCTTCCAGTTGTTCTAAGTATAAATTGGATTTGCCCCCAATTTGCCCTGCCTGCCAGAAGTCATTGGAAAGTGGGAAATGAAAGTGTCTCAATGAGAATACTGGGGGACCTAACATATATTTACGATAAAGTGATGTTGATCTAAGAAGGTTTTGAGAACTGTATATTTGGATTGAACAGTAGGTTGTTATGCCAAACACGGTCAAATAGTTTGCTACATATCTAGGAAGGCTCTGGTGCTGAAGGTTTTTGCCTTGAGGGATTTTATTTGGTTACTCTATACACTTGGTTGAAAGTGTCATGTTTATTTCAAAATCTAAACACATTGGTCAGTAATCAAATTCATATAATTTTGATGGTATTGGCAGAGCTTCGTGATGCATATGATTTGCAGTCCTCTGGAGATTTTCATGTTTTTAAAAGCAGAATTATTTGTGCTACCAGGACCAAAAAAAACTAAGTCTTGTCATGGGGTTAAACAGTGCAGACTTCTTGTCATATACAATTGGTTATAACGTTGTATCCTAGTTATGTCTTGACAATTTTGTATCAATTTGTGGTGACTTCAGTCTTGGTGAATTCAACTGGTGATACACCTACTCTACCAAAGTTGTTTAAAATTTTGACTTTTCGGTGTTTCCTGGAGTACCTTCAATACACATTCGAAAGATGTTTGAAGAAAGTTTTGTTTTTAAGATCTCTTCATGTAGAAAAACTAATAATAATAGGCCGGCCACCAGTTTTCTAGTAGCTTTCAAAAGCTCTAGTAGCTTTCAAAGGCTCTTGTAGCTTTTAAAACCCAGTGCAGCTTTCCCATGCTTATGATATAAGTATTTTACTTAATCACACAATAACATGTAATTATATTTATTTCAGAGCGCAAGAAGATTGGAGACGTGTTAGAAGAATGGATCCCTGTTCGTTAAATAATAATGGGCACCTCCATTATGCGTTACTCAATTACCAATCATGTTGAAAATTAATTATCACTGTAGTTTCCATTATTTAAATAAAGTAATAATAAATTATTAAATTTATTTACATTTTTTCGTCCGAACGTCGAGGCCGTCGTGTCGCAGAGTAAATATTTCATCTCTTCGAGTGGGGATCAAACCCACAACCAGTCGGTTTTACAGTCACACTTCGTGCCGCTGCGCCACGACTGGCCTCAATATATCGTGTTTTAATGTTTTGTCTTGTATGCATATATCTGTAATGTTCTCATCTACATCTCCTTCACAAGAATTGGTCTAATTACCAAGAATCGTATTTGTCGACTTAAAGTGTTAACCTGCTAATACAAGTTTTTTTAGATTGTAGGTTGTCATGATATGGGTTGCTTATATCCCTCAGCCTATGAAGCCTGTGTCATATTCTGTACATCAAGACCGTTTATTTTCAACTGTGGCTGGATTGAGTCTTGGGGTATTCTACATTTCAGTTGTCATATTCCTATTTGTTCATTCATTAAAGACAGAGCCAGAGCATTTGGGTGGCTTGATACATATTCCTTGTAAGATTTGATGTATTGTTTTATTTCCTGTAGCCATTATTAGGTTGTATATGTAATAGTTTGTTGGATGCCAAACAAGGAGAGTTATAATATGTGCTTTATTTTGGAACCTTTGTATTATTTTGATGTTTTAAACAGGATACAGTACACCAAAGTTGTGTTCCAGGAGTGTCTTAGTATGTTTTTTTCCTAAAATCTCACCCCTCTTTTTATGTTACTGTACTGTTAACATGACAATTCTTCCAGTTGTTCTAAGTATAAATTGGATTTGCCCCCAATTTGCCCTGCCTGCCAGAAGTCATTGGAAAGTGGGAAATGAAAGTGTCTCAATGAGAATACTGGGGGACCTAACATATATTTACGATAAAGTGATGTTGATCTAAGAAGGTTTTGAGAACTGTATATTTGGATTGAACAGTAGGTTGTTATGCCAAACACGGTCAAATAGTTTGCTACATATCTAGGAAGGCTCTGGTGCTGAAGGTTTTTGCCTTGAGGGATTTTATTTGGTTACTCTATACACTTGGTTGAAAGTGTCATGTTTATTTCAAAATCTAAACACATTGGTCAGTAATCAAATTCATATAATTTTGATGGTATTGGCAGAGCTTCGTGATGCATATGATTTGCAGTCCTCTGGAGATTTTCATGTTTTTAAAAGCAGAATTATTTGTGCTACCAGGACCAAAAAAAACTAAGTCTTGTCATGGGGTTAAACAGTGCAGACTTCTTGTCATATACAATTGGTTATAACGTTGTATCCTAGTTATGTCTTGACAATTTTGTATCAATTTGTGGTGACTTCAGTCTTGGTGAATTCAACTGGTGATACACCTACTCTACCAAAGTTGTTTAAAATTTTGACTTTTCGGTGTTTCCTGGAGTACCTTCAATACACATTCGAAAGATGTTTGAAGAAAGTTTTGTTTTTAAGATCTCTTCATGTAGAAAAACTAATAATAATAGGCCGGCCACCAGTTTTCTAGTAGCTTTCAAAAGCTCTAGTAGCTTTCAAAGGCTCTTGTAGCTTTTAAAACCCAGTGCAGCTTTCCCATGCTTATGATATAAGTATTTTACTTAATCACACAATAACATGTAATTATATTTATTTCAGAGCGCAAGAAGATTGGAGACGTGTTAGAAGAATGGATCCCTGTTCGTTAAATAATAATGGGCACCTCCATTATGCGTTACTCAATTACCAATCATGTTGAAAATTAATTATCACTGTAGTTTCCATTATTTAAATAAAGTAATAATAAATTATTAAATTTATTTACATTTTTCGTCCGAACGTCGAGGCCGTCGTGTCGCAGAGGCACAATGGTGTGGCTGTATCGCGACAGTTGTGGGTTCTATCCCTAAATGGGAGAACGAATCATAATATTTTCCTTTCCTTGCTATGGCAAAACCTCGGCGTTGAGTTTCACCACGCAATACATCAAAAAATTCGGCGGAAAGTGGGAAACGGAATGTCTCAAGAATAGATTCCCTCTGCCCTGCCCTGCTATATGCGGGATACAAGGTGAAACTGATTTGATTTGACTTACATTGCGTAGCTTATTAGATATCTAACTAAAACTAAAGATTATTTTTAAAAATAAATTATAAGGACCAGGCAGTCTATCTATGATATACCATAAAGTAAAAATTTTGCCACTAAAAGTAAAAATACCTCCAGAATTTGGGCGGAAAGTAGAGGACAAAAGTGTGTTAATGGGCATAGAGGTCTTAAACTAGGTCCTATCCTACCATCTGCCTGTTTTGCTATCTACAAATTACAGTGTGAAGCTACAAAAAAATATGTATTTGTATATGCACTTTTTTGGAATTGTTGGAATAATTTAAATTGGTAGTGGATCTTTTTACAGATCATCTGTACTGCAGCGCAACATAAGAAAGTGTCCCCTTAGCAAATGCTGCAAAGCATTATATGCATTTTTTGTCAACATATGATGATCAAAAGTCCTCAATATTTTCTGTTGTACCATAGACTAGAAAATTCGGTAAGACAGCAGCGTAGGATCCAAAATAAAAGATGATCCACTTAAAATATTTTTATTAAAACTAATTTATAAAACAAAAAAGGCGGGACTCAAAAAAAAAAAGTGGGCTGTCATGGAGCAGGAGCACAAGCGTGCGAGTATAAATGCCAATTGTCGCGTTTAGTTTCGATTCCTTCTCGGGTAAATGAAATATTTAATATTTTTATTTCCACCGTCTGGTAACGAGGCAAAGCGCGATATTAAGTTTCGCAACTCTACACTTAATGCTTCAAGAATTCGGCGGAAAGTCGGGAATTGAAGTGTCTTTTAATGGGAAATAGAGTGTCATGACACTATAATCCCACAACTGTCCTATTTACAGTTGCAAGCTTGTACCCCTGTGGCTTGACGGCCTCGCAATAAATAGATATCAACAATTAAACGTGGATATTCTTATGTTGATGTAAATAATGGTGTGCGAGTGGTGCCATATAGTGGAAGCTCTCTCCGCATATCGTACAAGCTATAGGCTCGTTAACTAGGTTATTATCATATTGGACATCTTTTGCTTTATTTTGGTATGAAATATCAGGTTTTGGTAAACAGTGATGGTTTTTATCATTTGCCAAAGAATTTTTGTCGGGTACGGCACTTCTGTTTTCATCAATATCTATTATATCTATGTTAATATATTCATTCTGAGCTTTGGAGTTTTCATTAATATCATGCTTTTTTCGTTTGTGAATTTTCTGAAATAAAAAAATTATAAAAAGACAAGTAAGAAAATAGCTAGTAAATAATACAAGCTAGTAAATAGTAGTAGCTTATTTACTATAATACAATGTGTCAAAAGTTAATTATATACTTTTTATAGCACACATAATATAAAAAAATATACAACAAAAATATATAACGCCAGTCGTAGCGCAGGGGCACAAAGCGTGGCTGTAAAATCGACTGGTTGTACGCACAAAGCACATACTCTTTATTTGAAATTTGTTTAGACGATTTTAATATAGTAATCAAAAAACCGGTTAAGAGCGACTCGGACTCGCCCACAGAGGTCACCGTACCAATTTCAGGTTGTAAATGAAATACAACGTATAAAAGTATTGTAGTTGAACTTAGTTTTGCGGGCGTATCAACTCATTTTATTTGAAATGCACTACAATTACAAGTTTGTAATAGTTGTCAACTTTAATATAAATTTGCATTTTTCCTTTATTTGCACTACAACTTACAACTCTGACTTCTTGCCAAATTTCATGTCGTGTATGTCTACGGGAAATACTCTATAGGCATTACGCGGCGAATGTTGTACAAAATGCAGCAATAACGATGTCCGTGTCTTTTGATTGCGTTGACTTAGAAGCTTGATTTTCCTTATGCTCCAAGAAACCATAGATCTGTATGTATTATTTTTTCAGCTTCACGCTGTATCCCGCACACAGGGCAGCAGGACAGGCAGCGGGATCCTAGTGTTAAGGCACTCCGTTCCCTACTTTCTGCCGAATTCTGAAGGCATTGCGTGTTGAGTGGCAGAACTCAACGCCTCCCTTTGCCTCCGACACCAGAGCGAAGAAATGGAAATATATATTTAGTATATTTATATAGTATATTTAATATAATCATTTCAGCTTGATACCACCACGCGATCTCAAGATACCAAAGCGCCCCTATAAGGGTTAGTTTTTCCTTCTAGTCCTTTTGTGTAATAAAGTATAAGCAGACTCTTACAAGATCTCTGTTGTGTATGTAGGCAGCACCGCAAACATCACATTTGAAATTCTTAACACCTCTGTGTTTAAACATGTGCCGCGTCAACTCACTGGACGTTATAAACGATTTATTGCACATAGAACAAGCCTGAAATTAATAATTTAAAATTATATTATATTTTTTTAATCACCTGTATTTCACACATAGCATCTGTTCCTGATTTACTATAATTAAAAAGTAATATTTATTTGTATACAAATATAGATATTTGTATACAGATATACATAGATAAATGTATATATATCTATATAATTAAATTGTAACTCATCGTTGTCTGTACATGGAAGAAGATATATGAGAAAATCTACTATTGGGGGCATTCATCAATGTAATAGATTCCAAAATAGTTATTTTTTTTTTTTTCTGTATGATATTATATTTTATTTTTTATATATAAAAAAATATGTTGTATAGTTCAAGAAGGACGAAGTCGCGAATAGGTCGCTTAAGTTTACGCTTAACGTTTATATATTATTGAAGCTTTATTTATATTAGAAGTTTATATAGAAGAAGCCCTTCTTTAGTGTACGACTCAGAGTATTAACTCAACCGATTAATTTATTACACCGGTTAATTAATCACAGAAATAGTGAGAAAGTGTACTGATCGTTACGAGCGACGCTCGTGAACTGCACCTAAATTATATAATTTATTAAAATACACATGTAAACTTACTTTGAGGCCGATCATGGCGCAGCGGCACGAAGTGTGACTGTAAAACCGACTGGTTGTGGGTTCGATCCCCACTCGAGGAAATGAAATATTTACTTAAATTTATATTTCCATTTCTTCGCTCTGGCGTCGAGGCTAAGCGCGGCGTTGAGTTCTGCCACTCAACACGCAATGCCTCCAGAATTCGGCAGAAAGTAGGGAACGGAGTGTCTTAACACTAAGTTTCCTCTGCCTACCCTGCTGTGTGCGGGATACAGCGTGAAGCTGATTTATTTATTTTTATGTAAACTTAGCCTGTAATTGAGACATACTACATTTCAATAAATTTTTTGTAGTTTATACAAAGTAACTTACATGATCTTTTTGTCCCGTATGTATTTTTAGATGAGCTTGTAAATTGCCTTGAGCGGAAAATCTTTTGCTGTAAACATAATATATATACATAATTACATGATGAGGATTAAAGAAATGTAAGATATAAAGAAACATTGTGTACATAATCAATAAGAAAATGGTATAAAATAAAATTTAAAACACTTGTGGCACAACATCTTACTGCAAATTTTTTGGTTGTCGGTTCAAATTTCAATTTCCACACAGCAAAACTTAAACTCTGATAAATAGACAAGCGCTGTGTTCAGTTCTGCCACTCAACTTAAGTAGATTCTTAATACTATGATCCTTCTACAAAAAAAAAACACCGAAACATGTTAAAATTGGTTTGTTTAATGATTACTTAGTAAATTAGTTATTTGATTCATGGGTTGATTAATAATTCGGTTGTATGATTGATAAATAAATCCAAAGGTTGAACGATTGATTGATCGCAATACGTAAATTTTTCTTTTAGTAAAAAAAAATACCTGCACACATCGCACTGGAAGGGCTTCTCGCCAGTATGGACCCTTAGATGAATTGTCAAATTGTGTTTCTGTGTAAATCTCCTGGGACAGTACATACATACAAACGGCTTATCTCCTGTGTGAGTCCTGAATTTTTTTTCTAATTTAAATATTTCCAATTCGAAAAACAAGTTTTTTTTAACAATATCAGTAGAATGCACGCTGTATATTGCATGTAGTGGAGCAGGCAGAGAGAAATACAAAAATAATTACTTTTAAAGAATTTTTCTTAATATCTTTTTTGTTTTCCTACAATTTCTAATTATAGGATTTTACTCTTTTGCTCGCTCACATCGTTAGCTAGCGTCCACTGACTTGCACTAATGCTACAAGCTAAAAAATAGGTTCCTTTTAACTTAACACTGTATCCCGAATATGGCAGGGCAGGCAAAGAAAACTTTGCGTAAAGATACTCCGTTTCCTTTTTTCGTGACCAGAGCGAGGAAATTAAAATATTAAATAGTTTATTCCCCCGGGTGGGAATCGAAACCCACAATCGTTGCGTCTAGCCACCCGCCTGTGCCACTGCAAGACGGCCTTAGTGTTTTTCATACTGCTAAATGAATTGTCAAATGACTTGTATTATGTTTTCATGTATATAATAGATACCTTATATGCATTTCCAGCTGAGCCTCACATCTAAATTGCTTATTACATTGATAGCAGGCGTGTTCCTTTTTAGGTTTAGGTTTTGGCCCTCTTTTTAACTTTTGACATTCAAGTTTTCTTTTGTAATTTGAAGATGTTTTCTTTTGTTCTTTGATACATTTGCTAAGAGTACAAATTTCAGATAATTTATCATATTTCATCATTAGAGGATGTTGTGGGTTCGATCCCACTCAGAAGTCGAGGTAACTGGAAATCATTCTATTTAAATAATTTTTATTTCGCCACTCGTACCAGCACTCGGGGAACAGTGTGACTGGTTTTGTTTTTTGTACCAAACTTTATTATGGGTGTCGTTGTGGCGTTCCTACGCCACAAACGTTTCACTGTAAACACGACGGTCGTGGATTCGATTCCATTCGAGGAATTATAATATTTTTATTTCCTTTTTCTGGAAACGAGGTGTTCAGTTCCATCACTCAGCACACAATGGTTCCATAATTATTTCCAGGTTCTCTGCCTGGTTTAATACCTACTCTATATGTGCGGGAAATTCTATGAAGCTAAAATTAAAAACCATTACATTAGGTCACTATCATTCCCTTTTTTCTACTTTCTATGGTAAGAAGGATGTGATTTTGTGTTGAGTGGCGGAATTCAGCGCCGCGCTTTGAACTCATGGCCGTCGCATTTTTGTACGCTTGTGCCACTACGCCACAACGGCCTCATTTGGAGTTGTATTAATTGATTTATTTATGTTAGGGAATCATACATACCATTTCTTAATTATAGTGTGTTGTGTCATAACCTTGAAGTAAATAAAATATATAAAAATTATAACAACATTTATATCATTTATAAAATAAGTATGCATCATAATATAACACTTACAATAGGGTCAGTCATAATTTCAGCATCCTTTGTTCTGGAAAAATATATATAAAATAAATATTATATATAGGCACAAAGTGTAACTGAAACATCGACTGGTTGTGGATTCGATCAGCACTCATGGAAGTGAAATATTTATTTACATTTTTATTTTCATTTACGCAATGCTCCAGGATTCGGTGGAAAATGGGAAGAATGGTGTGTCTTTAGGTTCCCTCTGCCCACCCTGCTGTGTGAGGGATACAATGTGATGCTGATCTGATTATTAAAGTATATAGATATATTAATAACTTTATTTATTTATATATATTATATTATATTTATTTATATATATATTAAAATTACTAATTTTAATATAATATATGAAATGACTCAAATTTTTATACATTTTGAAACTAGGTCAATTGTGATATATTAAAAATATGATTCAGGAAATCCAATCTTTTGATCACACTACAGTAATCAACAGTTGATACAATTGATCAAAGGTTGGTCAGTTAGTTGAAAGACAACTGACTTGGTATTCATTTAATACAATATTATATATATTTTGACGAATATGAATTTGGAGTGATAGGTATAACAATGAAACTTCTTTATTGTTTCATAAAGACCTATCATCATAATTGGAATCTTTCAAAAATTTTGTTTCAGTAGATAGTAGAGCAGTGGAATTGAGCACCAATGCCTATTACTACCTATTAAACCTACACTTGAGTCATAAGGCACTGCTCTGAGCTCCACACCATGTAACATCTTCAAAAATTCACTTGTTATAGATTTCTTAATTGCCTCGCTTATTGCCATGGATTATTGCAGAATAAAATAATTGTATCTTAATAACAGTATAGTCTACAAGTCATGACCACCTTGAAGACATTCTGAACTTTAGTGCATTGTTCAGCTGGGCAGAAAGTAATCAAAAATAAGAAGTATTACAAAAATCAAATCTGCACAGCCATATACAGCTAACTTCAGGACATCCATAACTCTATTGCCCACACTGTACATCAATTTAGTAATGAAATAGACTAATTTGACAATTAGAACTTTTTTAATGAAATAACAGATTCATGAAATAAAAGAGATATATATTTTGTATGCATCTAATGTTTAGAGTTTGTGTATTATATATTATAGCTTGTGTTAAGAAACAGTCTTACTTGCTTATTAGTTCTAGCCCCAAATATTGCCTCCAACGTGAGTCTGAACTTTCACAAGTTTGCTTAAAATGGTATGCAATGCCTAATTTGTAGGCACAGTTACTGCATAATTGATCAGGTAAACCATCATTTTTATTAATCTGAAATAAATATGAAAATAACATTGTAGGTAGAAATTGTTTTAAAAGAAAATAACATTATGGGTAAAAAATATTTTATTAATTGTAAAAAAATATATATCTAATGATACTATAAATATATTACAAAAAGCAAGGCATAAACATACGAAAATTAATGTATTAAATTGGTTAATTGATAGATATATTAATTACTTACTTTTACGTTAGTAATATACTCTATCATGTCACATAATGATATGTTATAATTTTTTGTAAATATCGATGACAGTATTCCCTCTTCCAAACAAATTCTACATATTTTATTCATTATGTTTACCGCTTTTAAATATTAAGAAATGTACTATTCAACATTATTTATATTTGAACCTTGCATTTGTTAATAATTGAGATTTTACGATAAATTCACGTTACATTAACACATTTCTTAAATACATGGATCCATTCTTAATTCTTATTTTACAAATTTATAAATTTACAGTCGACGCTTAAAATATGAAATAACTGTCACTTCGATAAATTATTAAGAAGTAACAGATGATAAACATAAAACATTAAATACTTGTCAGAGAAATACTGTACACTACAGTCACAAAACCACAGAACACATATACCCAAAGGGTATATAGACTACAGTTCACTCGAAGAATGTAGGCAGATAATAAATTTTAAACAACATATGTTCAAAGGTTATTGCTACTCTGTTCTTTATATCTGTCGTAATAATAAAGAATTACGATAGATGGCAGAAATTACGATTTTACTAATAAATAACAAAGAAAAAAATTTTTTTTTCAGCATCACGCTGTATCCAGCGTACAGCAAGGTAGGCAGACGGAACCTGGTGTTAAGACACGCCGTTTCCCATCTTCCATCGAATCGAGGCAGTGCGTGTTGAGTGGTGGTACTCAACGCCAGGATTTTGCCTTTGTGCAAGAGCGAATAAATGAAAATATTAAGAAATAACAATAAATTTCAGATAGACCTACTGGCTTTTACAGCGACTCCGGATGGGTAGGGAAGAGGGTCCCTGAAAATAAGCAAGCACGGCTGCCTATGAGGAAATCAACAGCGGAAAAGGCGTCCCCTGCATGACTTGAACTTCGGCTTACAGCTGTTGAGCGGCTTGAAGGTATTTCATTTGATTAATGAAAAACTGAAGTAGAACAAATTTAGGGCTATCTATATGCCAAAAACAAATGTACATATTATGTTCAACTATAACCAATGGGTTAGACTCTACTAATGCTGTATATTCGTAGATGGAAACTTACACCCATATTTATGCTGTTTTTAATAATGGGTCTATAATTTATGAATTTAAATGGAAAATAAAATGTAAAAGTCGCATATACATTCATTTATTGATTTGTAGATGGCGCTAAATCTATGTTAGGTATTGTCATTACAAGGGCTTCATTAAGTTAAAAGTTTAGATATGATATGTTATATCGTAGAGGCAAAATTAGTTAGTAAAATTGTCAAATTGCTTAAGTTTGGTGAAGGCTTAAGTTACTTATAAAGTAAAAAAACACTTTTTCTAAAAACTTTTGGTTAAATAAAAGAAAATCTTGTTTGATACTTTATTGCAAAACTTAGCTATATAATGGAAATTAAAAACTTTACATAAACAAAATTGCCAGTAAGAACTTGCATTGCACATCTTAACCTAAAATACAATAATAAATTTCAAAACAAATAATAACAATATCACGTAAGATAAGTGATAATGTTAATATTAATATTCTAACTATTTAAACATTAGCAACAGCGGTAATCAATTTAGTATAAATATCGATTCCTGTCAAATAAATGTCAGCACCGAGATATTCGTCATGGTCGTGTAACAGAACCGGCGTGTGGTTCATTGGTGAGAAACCAATAGCAGGGATACCAACTCGACGGACGTATCTGCTGTCAGTGCCGCCGGGAAAAATTCTAATATCTAATTTCAAATTCCTGTAAAAGATAAATTATGAAGTAAATATTACAAGACACGTTCACGGTTATAATACGCGTTGCCATAGCAACGTGTATGTCATTGTAAATACTAGTGTTGTACAAATTTTTAAATGCATGGTAGTGCGGGTACTGTTTTATTTATTGATTTAATGTACTTTATATGCATTATTATTGAAAATATTAGCGTTCTGCATTTCTCCTACATATAAACTATGAGTGTGCCAGATTTAATACTAATCCGTCAAAGTTTTTGCTTCACGTACCTACTACGTTACTAAAAGGTTTCAATCTCGGATACGTTTAAAGTAGGTAAATTGCTTGTGAAGTAATTAAGTCTTTGATAAAACTGCATTAAAGTCGGGCAATTTATTATGAATTAAAAGAATATTATGTAGATGTATATAAAAGAATATCTTGGAAGTATTTTTGCCCATTTATACGTATGATATTTTTATTAATAAAATGAAAAGAAGAGGTTCACAACACATAAAATGAAGTTAATTATGAAGCGGATAAAAAATATTGCAGTTAAATATAATAACGTACATTTCATCTGCAGCTGCCTTAAAAGCAACCCAGTATGGATTGCTGCTATCCGTCTTAGTGCATTCGACATTTGGATTCCTTTGTTCAAATTCGTAAGTCACGCCTTCTCCAGCTTCCTTGCACCACTGTTGTATCTGTCAAATAACAAATAAATCATAAAACTATTACATATATATATTAAAGTTATAAGTTAAAACTTTATTTATAACAAATGGGCTTAGTTGAATTAAACTTAATTTGTTAATCAATTTATAAAAATAGTCCTCATTACGTAATGTAAACGATACGCTATTTCAAACTTGACAATAAACTGCTTGACTTATAGTATTCTTTAATAAAAGAATATAAAGAATTTTGTGCAATTAGTAAATTGTCCACTGTAACGATATTTTATTTTTACGTCAACATTGGTTCAAGTTTTGTGGCTATTTTTAAATTTACTTTAGTACACATGAACAGAAATAGTTCCAGTATTAAGCCTGTTCCGGTTAGCGCATTTTTTCAAATATATTTACAGTTGACTAAAAAACCTTTCAAGGTATAACTATAATACAGTAGGAGTGGTAACTTTTTTAAATTTATAAACTTTAGATTACCAGTTAAATACTTCAATTTTAAAAGTTTTGTCTCATATTTCTCAACAGATATAATTCATTACAATCAAGAAAAGCATGGCTTTTAATGAAAAAGGAGGAACGCCTCATGATGATGGATAATGTTGACGGGAGTACAACATCATCAACATAATTTTTTAAGTGTTATTTCAGACGTCAAAAAAAAAATACTTTTTACGATGCGTTTTAAAATTTACACGTAGCGGTATTTGAACCCGCTCCTCTTGGAAAACATCCAAACACTAAGCCACTAACCCATACATGTTCATCAAGCTACGTCGAAATTCTTATACGCTTGTTACATACTTATTTATGTTATTAGCATCTCTGTAGGGATATTTTAAAAAATGCCCGGTACCCAAAGATAAATACTTAGAATTATCATTTGGCAAGAGAGAATGCTATTTATTGAACATTTTTAAAGTGTTATTTCATACTTAATTATACGCAATTACAGTTCCACCACACACAATTAGTTCTAAAAAGTTTTGTTTGACAATATTGTGTTAAATTATTCACACTTACACAGTTTCTAAACATTCTTTACAGACTGAGAACCCAAGGCCCCCAGATGTACGTCATTTTTAGCAAAGCTGAAATTTTGAGAATTAATAGTCTAATAAGTTAAGGCTGTATGCGTAATTATTAACTTGACAGTGCCGCCACGCAGACGCCAACTTAAGGTAGACGCTTACCTAAGTTAATGTAGAGACGCTCGTATTTAAATATATTTTTAAGTATAATGTAAAAAACGTACATTTATTATTAAGAGACCCTTTACGTGAGCCTACTCCTGCCAGACGTCCTAAAGGTTGTTTAAAATTGGGGCAAACTACAATATTTCAAGACCCCTTCGCACTCAGACCAATCTGATAACTCAACCATTCTTCCAGACATAGATATACATTTATTTGGCGCCCCGTCTGAAACCCCACTTTAAAATTCGTGAATACGCATACTGTCTTAACTACATATTAGATTTATGATTTATGAAGATATATGATCCTCAAAATGACATTTACTAAAATTATGTAGGTCTGGCGGCCCTGGATCTTAGCTATTGCATAAATTTGAATAAACACCTAGTTTGTACAAATTTGTAGAAATGAATAATATTGACGTATCACATCAAAGCCTAGTGTGTACAGTAGGAATATTTATTCAGACGGAATTCGTAACTACATTTGAATAGAACACAGATATTTTATGCAACTTGTTTTTTTAATTCAAACGTAACGTTAAAGCCCTTTTTATAGACATTTTTTACAAAACTAATTGCAAAATGAAAATAAATAAACATTTTTACGTTATGTGAACTCTATTCGGCGGTTATGGTTTGTTATTTTTCAGTCACGGTGTACCTAGCACCGTAGAATTAATTAGGCACACGGTTTATTTTACGTTCGTACAAAGACCAAAATGATTTTCTTTATACAATTCTTGTTCTTTATACAATTCGTGTGTAATGTAATGTTGTAGACAGCCGTTTGGTTTTCTATACGGACATACTACCAGTATGTTTTTTTTTTATGGAAAAGACAAGGCAAACGAGCGTTCGGGTCACCTGATGGTAAGTGATTGCCGCCGCCCACGGCCCCGTGCAACCTCAGAGGAGCTACACGTGCGTTGCCTGCCCGTTAGGTGGGTTGGGAGCCGGGGCCCGGCATTACCTGATGCGAAACACAGTGGCATAAAGCCCTACTTCACGCCGGTTTCAAATGCCGGGGGTGGTAATGATCCGGTCGAGTCTGCCCATGCGTGTTGCCATTGTTGGCGACGTGACTCTACCACACGTACTTTAGTCGCCTCTTACGACACCACCAGTACCAGTATGATACTATTCTAGGCCGGGATCACACGGCACAATACGGATAATACACTCTTATGTATTATCTTATTAAATCTTAAAAATATCATTATTATTATGACATAGTACAGCCATATTTTTTTAACACACTATTTATCTTAATTGATCCTTTTTTATTTGAATATTTTTTAGTGATGTCCTTTTATTTTTCTGTAGGTATTTTACGAATAAAGGACATCATGGCGTAGTGGGAATTACGTTCAACTGTAAACACGCGAGAGAATGATTATATTTAAATAATTTATATCTACTGTAATGCTAAAACAAAATGCAGCATTGAGTTATTGATTTGTAATAGTAGAAAAGTGTATTATTTAATTGAGGGGAAAAACATAAGCCAGTTTTTTTAATTCCCATGATTTTCTAAACCGCTAAATGGATTTTGAAAATTATAGTATCTATATGTTTTCTCCAAAATCATTGGCTTTGATGGGTTTGGGATTAAAAAAATCGCGTATCTTTGGCGCCAAAAATAACTTTTTTTAAATCGTTAATACCAATCAACGATATCAAGCTGGAAAGTTTACGTAGATCGTATCGTATGATCATCGAGCTTTTTATTTTAAAATATTTTTATTTCATACAATTATGTAATAACGAATAACATGTTATAAATGAGATGACGATTTTGTATGCCATTATAAAATATAACTTTAAAAATAATAAAAAGAAAATATATTTACCATTTTTTCAAACTCCACCTGGTCAACAGTGACGGCCAGTCTGCAGTCGAATACAACAGTTAACTTTTCCGGAACTACATTTGATTGTATTCCACCCTAGAATAATAAGTATTTTAATGCCATATTAAATTCAAGATATTTTAAATTTATTTTTATTATATTTTATTTTCATTAAAATAACTAGGTACATAAATATGTTCATTAAGTAACCAGGTACATAACAGTACGCGCCGGATGCGGGCAATATTTTTTATTATGCGTCTTCTAAAACACAGTGTTAGTTTGCAAAATACATCTGTGGTTTTAGTCTATGGCATTACAAACTTACTGGTATCGTCCATGATTTACAGTTAGTTTACCAACTTTCAACATTTGGAGGCGCCCCAACCGTGACGGTTGGCGCGAATACATCTGTCAATTCATAGCATTTGTGATTTTTGATGTCTAAATACCAAAAGTTTGCAAAGTTTAAATAATCATCGCTATATGCTTCAAAAAGATTTACAGCTTTTTTTAATAGCTAAGAACGCATTGTAACTTATTATTTATTTAGTGTACAATGCGATTGCCGGTGTAATGAAGGTGAGAGTGCAATAATTTAACTTCGTCCACAGAGGACGAGAGCTGCACTGCGCATCACCACCAAATAAAGATGTTCACATTTGTTGCCTTATTTCGATCTAGGTGACAATTAAAAAGGTAAATCATTTTTTAAAATTTTAACACGTAAATAAACAATACTATCATACAAATAATATAATTAATATAAACGTTTGAAACTACAGGGTTACGAACGGACTCGGTTTAGATTTAGGCAGTCTTATATGGCTCACAAATTTGTCGCTCAGAACCCCACAAAATAAGTACTGCTCTGTAACAGATCAGTGCACTATAGCTCTACCACATGGAAATTTTTGATCATATATAATTACAGAAAATATATTATGAGTACTTACTAAGCTTAGAACTTTGGGCAATAACCTTGAATATTTTTTTAAAGGGGTACAACAAAAAACTGTAGTTATTACCGCCGGCAGTTTATCAGTATTTAAAACGGTGGTTATAAGTGCATAAATTTTATAAAATTTGATGAATTATTGTTTATTTTTTTTTTAACTGCCTATTTATAGAATGCATTTCACTGTGCTCATTTTGTGCTTTATTTTTTCTGCCGAAAAACTAAAGCAAATACATTGAGAATACAATAACATAAAAGACAGTACATACATACACTTATGCATACAGAGAACGGAATATTGATTTCACACTTAATGCTTAATATATAATAAACCAAGATCTGAAAATTGTCCGATCAGATGTAAATAGTACTGTCGGATTGTTAGCTCCCGGGGAGATTGGATATGATTGCAAACCACGTGAGTCCTTCCTGAGTTTTCGTTGGTTGAGGTTTTTCAGGTACAAATTTGTATGCGTTATCTGTTGTGAATTTGGAAGTGAGAGCAGCCGTCTAGGCTGCTCTCACTTCCAAATTTAACTTTTAAGTACTGCCTCGTCTTAGCAAGGAGGAAGATTTTATTCCAATAGTGCCCCCTTGGTGGAGAAAAAACAATTTCTAAGAAAGGAAACTAGAGACTGGCTATAAAAGTAGAGGGTCAGTGCCCTGCTCAACTGGATAAGCTATATGTCATGGCATAATAAAAAAAAATTGTAGTAAGAATATAGTAATTCAATGAAGCGTGAAGATGAATATGAATTAACAGATGTATTCGCGCTAACTGTCTACCGTGACGTGTCAAGATGGCGCCTCCAGGTATCAAGAGTAGGTAAACTAGCTGTAAACCATGAACAATACTGGTAAGTTTGTAGTGTTTTCTTCACACTAAGACTTTGTTTTATACAATCACATTAATAATTGTTTCGTTGTAATGCAAAACACTCATATAAATATTGTTCTATTGAACATAATACTTACTTTTTTCTTATTTTGATTTTATTAATTAAATATAAAACAAGTAAAGTTCGTAGTTGGTATTTTGTGAAATTTCGTTAACATGGACGCTGCCTTACATTAAAATATTTGAAAAGTCAAAAATATTTCTAAATGATACATATAAAAGTAAAAATACGAATTATATTTCAAAGTAAGCAAAAGAGTACTTACCGTAATATCAATAAATAAGCAGCTTGAAACAAAAAAGGAAATGACACCTTTGACTATAATAATAATAATAATCAGTATTATAATTCGTATGTATGTAGGTAGGTACTTATCATTTATATCGCTTTTTCAGGCAGGCATTTTCCATTTTACGCTGATATTTTCGAGACATTGCGTGTTAAGTTTCAAGACAAAGCACAGCCTTGAGTACCGCATTGAAATTAGCAAACGGAACGGTAATTATATATGCAGGAAAAAACTTACATAGAGCTGTGTCATATTAATTGTAGTCACATCTCCAATAGTGAATTTCGGGTTGCTATTCAAAATCTTTTTCTGTTCTTCTCTTAAATCCATGAATTTATCAATAATGTATCGAAGCTAAAAAAATTGTAAATATCGTTTATTTTTCATTAGTTTGTTTAATTTAAAAATAATCCATATTATATGTTTTTTTTTACTTTTTCTCCCGCGGTGTTGGGTAACAAAAGTGATCCATGTCCTGGTTGACCCGTGCATATGATATGTAATTCTGAATGAAATATAAAAAAAAAACTATTATTATTTACTGTACTAAATAATATAATACATACCGATTAGATAGAAAAGTGGCATAATTCTTAAGAATCAAAATTGTTAGCTCAACTAGATGCAAGTGCATCTAGTCCACTTGTTGGCATTCTTTTATACGGCCAAGTGCGCTGAATGTCCGACATTATTAGTAGAATTCAGTAAAGTGCCAGTAAACAGTCTATCCGTGACCACGGACTACTTCGAAACGTCGGGTTATCCAAAAATATACAATACAAAATATACACGATTAATCCAGTTAAAATGTGTAATAATTGTGAAAATCAAAGAACTTATTAAAATCTAAAGTACTTTGCAAACATACATTTTAAATTGAAACAGGAATGTAATTCAGTGCATTAATTAAATAATTCGGTAGTTTAAATGGGCAAAGCCACGAGAGGGTCACTAGTGGTTGAAATATAAGGAAGAACGCACCTAACATAATATTTGAAGTTATGTTTTAGTTATAAAATAGCTAGAGGCAAATATGAATACTACACGATATAGTTTCCAACTCCTTGTTAGAATAAAGTTTCCGATATTTGTACTGAAAATGCCCTACATAGATCGTTTGGTGTGTAATAAAATAATGTTAAGAAAAACAATAATAATTCAGACTTACGCCAAATGCTTCGTTCTCCATTGAATATGATGAACTCTTCGCCTGGGTTAGCCATACCCTCATCTAAGGCGAATCCAATGTTTAGATCTTTAAAACTATCGGTCTGTACAAATTTTTCCATACCATCATGGCCACCAATCTCTTCATCTGTAAGTTATGAAAATGTATAATTAACTATACTTATACTACATATTCTTCAGCACGAATAGAACCCACAACCTGTTGCGGTTTCCGATAGGTATTTGTATTAAATATATTTAATACAAATACCTATAGGAGATTAAATATATTTAATACCTATAGGAAAACGCAACATGTGGGTTCTATTCGTACTGAGGAATATGAAATATTTAATATTTTCATATCTTCGCTCTTGTTGCGAGGCAAAGCGCGGTGTTGAGTTCTGTCACTCAAGACGCCATGCTTCCAGAAATCGTGAAAGTGCTTAAGGAAGTGTCTTAATGGGAACGCTGTGTCTTAACACTCTCCAAGGTTGCCTATGCCCATTCCCTGCCCTGCTATGTGCGATATACAACGTGAATCTGAATAAAAAAGAGAGGTTAATATTTTTCACAATAATTTAAACAAGGTTAGATTATTATTTTTCGTCTGAATATTTTAAAATTATATATTGGCCGTGAGTTCGTACCCGGAACAAAACAAATGTGTATAGTTCGTTTTAATTGAATTCCTGACGATTTTAATTTCCGTACAGCTTCCAAATATTGAATACCAACGCACTTCATATCTTGGGAGCCTCTAGCGAATATTTTGCCGTTTTCATCGATGTGCCCACTAAACGGCGGATATGTCCAACTATTCTGAAAAAAAAGCAAGAAGAACCATAAACATGATGAAGTTGGACCTTTAATATGTTTAATTCTATGCGAAGGTTCCGATTTTACTCTGAAAGTACAATATAATACATTTATTTTGTATCTATTAAGTCTAGTCGTTTTGTTTGAGTAGCATAACTCAACGCCGCGCTTTGTTTTGTTACCAGAGCGGCGAACGAAAAATAATTCATTATCCCAAGTGGGAATCGAACCCATACTCGTGATGTTTACAGACAGAATTTATAACCACTGCGCTATTTATGATATGTACTAGAAATTTCTTGCCTGCTATTAAATAAATATATTTAAATCTCATGGTTTATCTGTGAGAGTGAAAATAAATACGACTATAATTTACTTTTCAAGAAAAAGGGCCGGTTTCACCACAAAAAAGTTTCACATAATTATTTATTTTTTGTCACAGTATCAAACTCTCTGATAACTGATCTGGTCGAAAATTTTATCGCATGGAAGGAAGTTCCTACGAAAACGCTCAGTAGTGGAGTGCAACGTTTCGAGTTCACTATACATTTTTTTTAAATCACAGAACACTACCATATAAGTCAATTGAATCGACTGATACGCTTAAGACTTTCTCAACTACATATTCGAGACTTGGGAAACCAAGAATATTATGTATTAAGTGAAACTAATTTAACCGGATTAATCGCGTATATTTAAGATTTTTACATTTTGGAAACCCGACGTTTCGAACACTTTACAGTAGTCCGTGGTCACGGGTAGTCTACCCGTGTGTTTATATTTGTGTATTTAATATGTGTAATAATCGTGAAAATCAAAGAACTTATTAAGAATATTATAGTTTATCTGGTAGATAAGGCTATCAGGGACTTTGTTAGGCAATAGTGAAACCGACTTATTAGCCTGCGAAAATCTTTTAATGAGCAGCGAAAATATTTTAATGGCACAACTTACTGTTAATGTCTAATAGTTGAGGCAACATACCTACTAATTATATAAAACAACTACATAATTATAAATATTATTGTACTTAGATAATAGATATTCAAGAGATTTACTTCGAAAACTGGTACGACATCCATATGCGAGTTGAGCAATATAGCCGGCAGCGATGGGCTTTGTCCTACCCATGTCAACAGCACAATGGGCTTCCTTGGCACTAATTCATACACTTTAAATTCCAGTCCAAGATTTTCACTCTGCTTTTTAAAAAAATCCACGCACTCATCTAAAAATAAATAATTTAAAATTATTATGTAATATTGTTATTTTGTTTTCGTCGTAATTCGGTTCGTATTTATTCGTTCGGATTTATACTTATATTTACGTTTACAACGTTATAGTTAGATACGTAAATAATTTTTTTTTAGGGTACATATATAAAACGTGTACTTCTACTTATATGTATTTTCTCTATTATTGTCTCTAGTCTTATGTTATCATCCAAGATTAAAAATCTTACTTAATACTATATTTATTGTTGACTAGCGACCAGCTCGCGGTTTCGCCCGCTTAAATTTGTGAATTATTTATTTTGTATAGGGAAGTACAGGGAATTACGTTCGTTTTTTAATAAATAATTTATTAACCTTTGTAAAATGAAAATTATTAATTTTCATTAGAAAAATTGTTATTGGGGGCATTTAACAAAGTAAGTAATAGAACCAAAACCAAATAGGTATATTCAAAAATTTTCGGGTTCAGGTTCGGTTCGGTTCATTGTTTTTATTTACTTTTTATTGTAAAAGTCGTCATGTATGAATGTTTTAATGATTAAATAACCTGACCTTTATAGCTATTTATTTATATCCTCATAGAGAAACTATAGCTTTTTTGGGGACGGGATTAATTTTCTACGTTAAACGAAGATAAAATTTGCTCTTTACACTAATTAGAAATTACGAATGGTTTTAGAGAAAAACGCATTTAATTGTTGACACATCACGCCGGCTATAAACCGCAGATTTGGCTCATGTTTCATTTATCTCTTACTCATACAGCATACAAATAAAAAATTGTCTATGTTTTTCATCATAATAGCGGGAAAATATTGAAAATGTTCAAAATTACACTATAATACCACATCGTATTGACATTGTAGTGTTGATAGTAATTGAAAATAGTTATACTACAGGAGGATACCTTCATATGCACTGTTTAAACCTGTTTTTATGATACAATACATTCTATAGGAATCACACATTCTTTTTTTTGGTCTGAAAAATATACCTACTTTATTATTTTCTTAATATCACCAACGTTGACGTTTAAAATAATAATTATGGTAGACTATGGTAACAATTATTAATTATATTTCTATTTTTAGCTTCACGCTGTATTCCGCACACAGCAGGGTAGGCAGAAAAAGCCTAGTCTTGAGACACTCTGTTCCCTACTTTTCGCAGAATTCTGTAGGCATTGCGTGCTGAGTAGTGAAACTCAACGCCGCACAATGCCTCAACACCAGAGCGATGAAATGGAAATCTAAATTTAAATAGATATTTCGTTTCCTCGCGTGGGACTCGAACCCACAACCAGTTTACATTTTGTGCCCCTGTGCAACGAACGGCCTCAATTTACTTTCTTCTTTTAAATTGTGGTTAAATAAAACAACCGTTATTTAATTATGTCAGATTACTATTAACCGACTTCTTAAAAGAGGTCATCAATTCGACTGTATTTTTTATTCTTGTTACCTTAGAACTTTTGACTATGTGAACCGATTTTGATGATCTTTTTTTATTAGAAAGGGTACACATAAGGAGTAGTTTGGTGAAAGTTTTGTTAATTTCAGAGAATGAATTCCGGTTGAAATTGAAGAAGTCGATTTTTTTTATAAAAAAATATTATTATGTAATTTTTTATGCTTAAATTTCTTTACACTCCATAATAAAAACTATTTTATAAGTTGCATTAGGCTTTGTACTGTTACCATGCTAAAATTCATTTAATTTCATACAGTAGTTTTATTGGTTTAATTGTCATTTTTGAGTTTTTATTTTTTTTAAAGAAAACTATCATGAAATTCGTAATGAAACCCAAAAAATGTACCTTGAGGCCTTAGGTAACACCATGCCAAAATTCATCACTTTCTGTCAGGTAGTTTTTGCGTGATTGACGAACAAATAATCTGACAGACAGACAGACAAGAATTCTGCTGAGTGTTTTTTAGGTTCTATAATCAACATATTAATTTTTATTTTTTTTATATCTTTCATGTACAGATTTGACTTTTCTATCCTTTTCTTATATATGTAGATAGAGAAGAGATGGTGTTCAGTAATGTACACATTGCTGTTTGACACTGTTGTTTTAAAATTTGCAATGGTTGATAAACCAAACATCTGAGATCAATATTTTTTTAACCTTTTAAAACGAATCGTAGACCATCCTAACTTCTATACAACCAACCTCATTGTAACAAATTACTTGATATAACGAATATTTTTTGATTTCCTTCAGTATCGTTAAATCGAGGTTGCATTGTATTTGTTTTAGAAGGTACTCTCATAAACCCTTGTTATTCAATTTAAATTGATTGAGAGCATGCGTTAATAGAGGATATGTTGAGGGTTTCGAATACTGGATCTTATTATACCTTTATGTACGACGACCAAGTGGAAAATTACAGCTTTTTGTGGGGTGGCCAAGTGAAAAATTGCTACGTTTTATAAGAGCACGTTATATATGGTTCCATGTTCCTACATTATTTTATACTTACTTATTACACAAATGAAAATTAGCCATTTAAAAAGATAGATATCTATTTAAATTAAATTTGTTTGCAAACTCCAAAAATGTTATAAATATTTTACTGAAATACATACTACTTTTTAAATTATATCGAGTTGAGAGAACCCCAAAATGGCCTCTAGGCCATCGCGACGCAATTGTATAGCATCAGGCTATAAATGTGGGTTTCGTTTTTATTAGTTTCGTTTCAGTTTTAACAGTTTCTTTGTGCCAGGATTTAAATTCACAGCCACACAGATAGTAGTAGATAAATTAATCTTACACCACGCTATAATTATTGCTATTTTTGACATTAATAAATCAACACTTTAGTTTTATAAATTTATTATAACCAATTAGATAATTGGTTTATATGGATAATTAGATTTATAAATTTATTATAACCAATTAGATAATTAAAAAAAATAATTTTAATATATTAATTTAATAAAACTATTTGCTTAAAATAATATAAGAAAATATTTTTTACTTTCATTTTATATTATTTCCTCTAACAACATTTATTACCCCAGGGATTTCAGTTTCTGTTAAATAAGCCAGCGTACTTTTTGTAATGATAATGAAATATGAAATAATGAACAATGCTAAAATATTCCAAAATAATATTATGAAGGTCAAATAAAATTATCATTTTCTTACGAAGTACAATGTCGATACCTGTGCTATCTGCTATAACTTTACTACATCTTCTCGAAAGATTAGATAATATGTTTTTCTTTTTTGCTAAATCGATGCAAGATTGTGATGTTGTAAAATTAAATAAAAAAATCATGGTCGTTTTTAGCAGCTTTACAGTCACGAGGAACCCAGTGTTAAGATAATTCTTTACCCACATTCTGGCGCAGGATGATGGACATAATTTAATATTATTGAATATCCTAATTGGCAATGGAACCCACAACTATCGCATTCACAAAACAGATCACAAAACAGATTTACAATAAATCTTAAATCTAAGGTATAGTTACAAATTTAATAATTGTAGATCCAATATCAGTGATCACATTAACGATATACGATCAGAAACGCAGTGTAGATAACACATTCAAGAAAAATAAAATAAACTATAAAAAATTAAATTTTATACTATGGGGGTAAATATATAACATAAAACCAATATTTTACTTAGACAAATTAGTACCTAAGAGGATCATTCACCTGACCACCCTTTTTCTTCCTTTTAACGCAATTTAATCAGACGCTGTCTTATTGAGACTGTCAGAGACCATGAGCCAGAAGCAGTAGTTGCGCAAGGGAACACGCGTGAGAACGCAACGTATGTGGTTTCGATTCTCACTCGGAGGAATGAAGTGCTTAATATTCACATTTCGTCGCTCTGGTAACGAGGCAAAGCGCGTCGTTGAGTTCC
The DNA here is from genome assembly GCA_917862395.2 of Heliconius sara. Taxonomy (NCBI): domain Eukaryota; kingdom Metazoa; phylum Arthropoda; class Insecta; order Lepidoptera; family Nymphalidae; genus Heliconius; species Heliconius sara. The sequence goes on along the minus strand of OU860798.1, from coordinate 17,223,797 downwards.
GCCAGTCAACACATAATGCCTCAAGAATTGAAAACAAAGTGGGAGTGTCTTAATTTTGAAGGAAGTTTCTAAAAAATAAGTTTCCAAGTTCCATCTTCCTATCCTGCTACGTGCGAGATACAGCGTGAAGCTGTGTCACTACGCCGTAACATATTTAATACTAGTGGGCGCGCGCGGCTTCGCCCGCTTATTTGCACCCTTAGGGGTGAATTCTAAAAAAACCACGAAACACGTGTTCAATAAAATATTTTTAATAGTCTGAATTTAATTTTTTATAAAAATCGGTGGCGATATAAAGATTTTTACATATAAATTTTTAACCCCTTATTTGAACGCTTAGGGGATGAATTCTAAAAAAACCATGAAACACGTGTTCAATTAAATATTTTAAAGAGTCTGAATTTCGAATTTGATAAAAATCGGTGCTGTTTTAAAAAAAATCCATACAAACTTTCAACCCCTATTTCATCCCTTTAGGGTTAAAATTTTTCAAAATCCTTTCTTAGTGGATGTCCAGATTATAAAACTAAACATCTGTCCAAATTTCACGTTTCTACGTACAGCGGTTACGGCTGTGCGTGCGTCTTACCTCAGTCAGTCAGAACAAGTCCTTTTATATATGTAGAATAAGAAGATTATTCATTTTAAATTCTCGAAGCATTGCATTGTGAGTAGCAGAACGCAACGCCGCACGTTTCCAGAGCGAGGAAATAAAAATTATAAGCATTTCATTCTCCGAATTTGAAATCACAAATTACCCACAACCGTCGCGTTTACAGTAGCACGCTTGTGCTCCTGTACCACCAAAAAACCAACCAGTAGCCGAAGGTAGGTACTTTAGGTACTTTAAATTCATTACGATAAAGTTCAGTCAAAATAGCAAACATATACATTAAAATAAAAATAACAATAAAATCTTTGAGATAAAAGTTTATAAATACCATAAATATATACAAAAAAAACATTTTTAATGGCTTACCATAGTTAATGTCAGGTTGTACACTTGGTATCCTGAGGTATTCAACAAAATTTATAACAGCTTTATTGTTTTTGTAAATTTTTGACATTTTTTCTCGGTTTCTTTGTCGTAGCTCAAGTAAATGCACATATATTGTACGACGTCGTATACTGACTGAGTACTGGCTGGAAACTGTTAATGTGTACGCGAGGCGTTAACTCAATATACTTACGAATTACGATACACGACACATTGAATAGAATAATAGGGTATATAGAAATAATAAGTAAATATAATGTGTGTATAGAAATAATAAGGTATCGTGTGTGCGAAGGTATACAAGTAATGTCCACTGTATTTATTGTATATTTTTTTGCTTTACGCTGTACCTCGAACATATAACAGGGTAAGCAAAGGGAATCTGGGAACCTAGTGGGCATCGAACCTACAGCCGTCACAACGCGTGTATAGCCACCGGGTAACGACAGCCTCATTGTATAATATATTTATTTTCTTAAAATTGTATAGTAAATTTAAACAATTATAGATATCATAAGTATATTTACTATTGTGTAATTTATTATGCTTAAATTAAATAATGGAGATAAAATATTAGTAATTGCGCGGCATTTAGTTACGGTATTCAACACATAATGGCGTAAGAATTCGAATTGATAATTGCATGAATATAGTCTTAAAATGTTAAAATATAAGTATATCTTATGTTAATTAATATTTTATTCTAATTTTATTTTCGTTTTTTTTGATTTAAGGGAGAATGAAAAAAGCAGCTGTGTTATATAATACAGTTTCAATGTTATCAGTGACAATGTTAGCTAACCTAATCTTATTAGATATTGATATGTACTAGTAAATAGTGTACAGATAAAGTGGACAATTATGTAAGTAAGGCACGTGTATTTAATAAATAAAAGGAATTTTTTATATTTTCTAAGTATATAAATTGCTTATAACATTATGTATCACCTATGTTTTTTAAGTTAAAACTAAAAACAATGAAATGGTACAGTTTTCAATTAAGACTGACATTTGCTGTCAAACATCAAAATAGTAGTGAATAATTGAATATAGTTAAGCTTAGAAGGATGAGCTCCTTGCCATTCGCTTAAATTTGTTAGTGTAAATATTATAACATTGATTTGAAAAATAAAAATTGTATCAAATATTTGATTCCAAAATAAAGTAAAAAAAAAATTAAACAATTATTTTTGATTTTTGAAAAAACTGATAAGAAAATTAAAATCTTTAAATTATCTATTTTCTATAGTTAAGTGTTGCCACTTAACTTATATAATAAAAGTATTGTATCTGTGTGTATGTTATGGATCAAGTAATAAATGAGTCAGACAATTTGATTATAACTATTTAAATACTTCAATTGTCCGGAAATTATAAATAGTTCTCATTACCCAAATGGCAAAGTGAAATAAATATGTTTCATGACAGTTTGACAAATGAGGAATTAGGAAGTTAGTAGGATATTCAGACTCAGCAACCGCCTCTGTCTATTCTCCAATGCTTGGAATGAAGCGTGAAGCCAAAAAACATTATCATTAGATACATTACTATTATATCGGATCCATTATACATATACCATTTTTCCAATTCTATGAAATAATTAATTGACGTCCTATGTTATAATATGACCGAATATTTTTCATAATTTTGTGAAATACGACCAGTTCTTGAAGTGCTCAAAGATATCATTAAATCGTTAATTTTAAACAAACATTCAAATTTATTTCACTACAGTTCGACATTGAATTACGAAAAATAAATGCAATGCAAAGACAGTGAGTATTAGAAGTTGTCGTTGTAATCTATAACACAAAATTATATAGTTATATCCTTGGAATGGAAAGTGTATTCTTGTTATTTAACATGCACTGAGTTGAAAAAAATGCAACACGTCATGTTTTCAAAATATATCCGAAGGGTTGTTATGAAATACTTCATTTTTCAACATTTTTTTTCTACTTCTACTTGCGGTCGAAAAAATACCTTCTTTTAGTCGTGTTTCATAATGATTAGGTTTTTTGAGCACAAATGCTTAAAAGCTACACTGGTTTTATCTAAAGCCTTGAATAAAGTTTTTTACCTATCCTTATTTTATGTGAAGCAGTGGTAGAACAGTTTATGGCAGTATCAGATACGCTTTATATTCTATTTATAAATGTGTATGAATATACAATTTTATCTTTGTTCTTCTGAATAAAACCAAATGTCTTCATGACATAGAAGTAACAGTCATTTTCGTGGTTGGATGGTTCCCTTCATATCATTAACATATTTAAATTGAAACATCTTTTTGCACTTGCAGTCCAGGAGCTTAGTTTTTTCCTCGATCTTTCATAAAACACAGAGAAATAATTTTGTCCCCAGTGAAAGATCGAAATTTTGAAATAACAAAAATATGCTTATTTCAGAGATTCCATTATGGGATATCCTTCGTTATAATCAGTTCATCATAAAAGTAACAAAAATGGTCAAGAGGTATTTTTCACAACCGTTTTGACATTTTAAAAATATATAATGATTTGACTGACCGCTACACTGCAATTTTACAATGAATTTACCAACTAGTCTTAAAATAAAATGTGCTGATTAAAAGTTTTAAAATAATATAACTTGATTGGGTGTTAAATGGTGGAGATCATCGCTGCACTTAGCCTCTACACACTAACCACGCGCCACGACAGGCCTCCTGAGCCTGTCTGTAGTGATAAGTTTCTAACTATAAATATAAGTTTGTTATGCTAATCCGTAAATAAACCTTAATAATGGGTTCAGTACCTCATAAGGTAAAAACAAAACCCCTCTAGGATGACTTTGTTATCCGTCTGTCCGTCCGTTACGGTCATTTATCTCGTAGAGGTATCAGGCTGAAATTAATATCAAATATTAAAAACTACGTACACTTGGATCACAGAAAAGATTACACTTTCAAGTTCGTTTCAAGTCAACGCAATCAAAGGATACAATCATATACTTATACTTAATTTTTGCTACATACATTTACAAAATATGATACGAAGTGAGAAATTACAATACCTACAAATAAAGGCAAAACTCCGAAAAGTAAAATTGTTGGATTTCCCATTAATGTACAATCCTGAAATTGAACGGAAACTCGCAGTTGACCGGGTTTTTTCCTATGAATTCCCTATAAATTTACACCTTTAGGATTTTTTATTTACGTGTATTGTAAGTTTCACTTTGTACCAAATTTTATAACTTTAGGTCCACGGGAAGTACTCTATAGGTCTTGATTATGCGGCGAATTAAAAATAAAGTGCAGCATAAACGATGGACAAATTTTAAATGAACCTATTTATTTGTATTATACATTTTTGAAACCCACTATAGCTTCGCGGATCATTCTAGGAGTATATCTATTTTCCTTAGCAAGTATGCTATTAGGATTTCTTATCATTCATAAGATATCAAATTGAAATAAAAAACATCCTAACTTCAATAGAGAGGACGGTTGGAAATTGTAACGCACTAAAAGACACACTTATAAAAGTATGAATCTAAAAATAATAATAAAAATGAAAATGGATTTAAAGCTTCTATAAGACTTAGTTATAAAACAGGAAAGTATATTTAAGCCTAATATGATATTGGAAATATTCACAACAAAAAAATCGAATATATTCTACAGCCAATTAACAACACAGAAAAAACATTTTCGAAAGCATAGAACGAAAAAGTGGTAAAATGTGATGCTTTTTTATTTCGGTTGCATCTCATTTAAAGAGCTTAACGACACAGGTCGACGCTTAAATGGTGCCAACTTGACTGGAATCGGTGAAATGCTTAACAAAGTAAATGGAACACAGTTAATTTAGCTAGTATTTCATTCTCATTTGACCACGGCTATAATAATAATGTTTGTCCGTTTGCATTCAAATTTATTATAGTAGGTAGGTACATATTAGATGAATATAGTGTTTTATATGTAACCAATTGTCGTCCTTAAACTCATTTTCATGGGCTTTTTAAAATGCTTTTATTGTTATGATATCTAATATCAATCCAATCTACTAGAGTAGGTAAAAAACAGATTTACCTATACAGTAAAATCGGTATTACGAGTCACTTTCCGTCAGAATAAATAGTCACAAATGAAATAATTGAATTTGGAATCTGTTATTTTAATACGATAGTTCATTGTGTTTTTTTTATTTTCACGCCAATATATTGTAATTTATTTTGTGATTTTCGCTGGGGATAATTATTTTTAACATTTTTGATGACGTGTCACTTGTTTCCTCAGTTGCGTAAATAAATTTTCCGCAAATGTTCTTTTCGACCTTTGAATTTCTTGATCACAAACACTATGCATTCTTCATTCACAAAACTGTCAACGCATTCTTGACCGTTATGATTGATTACACACGGATTAAACGTTTTCTACAAGTCTTATAATCTTTTTAAGAAAGCACTTTATATTGTCCTGGTAACTTGTAGTACTTTTTCACGTTTTTCATACTGAGGAATTTGTCTTGGTGGGTGTATATCACGGTAGCACATATAACTAACTTAAAGACTAGTTTTGAGGCCAAGCGCGGCGCAGGGGCACAAGCGTGCGATTGTAAACGCGACAGGTTCGGTTCCCACTCGAGGAATGAAATATTTAGCGGCGTTGATTTCAAATTCAGCACGCAATGTCACAAGAATTCAGTGAAAAATGGGGAAAGGAAGTTAACGAAAATAGTGTCTTAATAGTAAGGATGCTGATGTGCAGCATACAACGTGACGGTAAAAAAAATAAAGACAATAATCCTGGATAAAATCTATCCAGGAAATTGAATGCTAAAAGCAAAAAACAAAAAAAAACTTCGTTAGCCATACCTACAAATATATATTGGTTAGGAAAATGTTTGCTTACAATATGTAGATTTTTGTTTTTCTTCACTTTATAGCTACAATGTATAACTGGAAATCCAATCGGCATTAGCTGGAACGTGAACTATTCCGCTTTGTACTTCCATTTGTAATTTGTCTTTGCGATGGTTTCTGTGTATGAAGCACTCACGTTCACGGATCGAGCTTTGAGCTTTGTAGTAGGTTTACCATAAAATTACTTATATTACCTACATCTATCTGATGCAAAATTATTGCTTTCGAAAAGAAGGCGGTTATTATTTCGACTGTTTTTTGTATGTATATTCACTGACTTCTTAACCAATTATGAATGTATGTTGATGTTTTTAGGGTTCCGTACCTCTTAAAGAAAAAGGAACCCTTATAAGATGACTTTGTTGTCCGTCCGTCCGTCTGTCTGTATGTAAAAAAGCGCGTATTTCGACATAATAAAGGGATTCAAAATTAATAATGTATTTCCCGTTAACCTAGAATTATGAAATTTGGCACCTAGCATCTACAGGTAGTACTAGGAAAAAATTAAAATTATACATTTGTGGTTAAATCTTAAAAAAATAATAGCCTTAAAAATGGGACAAAGTTTGGTATTAAAACTAGATCAAGTGAGGTATAAGATGAAAGGGCTCTGGCTAAGCTAAGCATGATATTCTGAAAAAATCCTATCGAATAATCGAAAAAATCGAAAAAACTCCAATTTTTGTAAGGAACCCTCGATAAGTGAGTTTGACTTGCGATTTTCCGGTTTTTATTGGATAGAATACACTTCAAGGTGCAGGTATAGTTAGATGAAAGTTTGGTTAGGGTCTGATTACGGGATCAGACATTTTTTTTCTTATAAATTACAATTTGTTTAAAATAATATTGTAAGTAGTTTTAATACTTGTACAGTAATACATATTTGAGTACATCGACATTCCTTCCGTCCTTCCGACTGTCCATTACTGAAGCGTAGGCTGCAGCAAAGGACGAGAACATATTTTTAATGAGAATATATTTTTTTAAATTATCTTTCTAATTATGACAACCATAAAATAAAATTAAAAAGTAGGAAATAAGCTTCCCGTCGTGAGGACGTCGTGGGCACAAGGGTGTTGTTACTGTAATGCGACGGTTGTGAGTTCGATAGCCACTAGGAGGAGTGAATGATTATTTATTAAAATTTTAATTACTTCAACCTGACACCGAGGGAAAAGCCTGGCGTTGGGTTCCGCCACTCATTGAATACGCAATGCTTAAAACATTCGACGGAAACTAAGGAACTGAAGGCAGTGTCTTCACATAAGGTTCCCTCTGCCTACCCTGCTGTGTGCGCGGGATATTTTTTTTTAAATAAAGTAATTAAAAAAAACAACATCAAAATTATACCTCTATGCATAAGTTAAGTGAGAAACTAAAAACTAAAAAGAATGTTTTAATTACTTCAAAGTAATGAAACTATTGATTTTCAACGAATTCTATTTTGGCCCTGTCTAGCACTCATTCTGAAAATAACGTATTTTAATCAGTAACAGTGGCTCTTTAATATAAAGCAAAAACAGTTAGTCAAATTGTTCTAGGTAGATATATCATAAATAAATAAATAAATCAACTTCACGCTGTATCCCGCAAGGAACAGGGTAAGCAGAGGGAACCTAGTGTTAAGACACTCCGTTCACCACTTTCCGCCATATTCTGGAGGCATTGCGTGTTGAGTGGCGGAACTCAACGGCGCGCTTTGCGTCGATACCAGAGCGAAGAAATGAAAAAATTAAAGGTAAATAAATATTTCATTTCCTCGAGTGGGGATCGAACCCACAACCAGTCGATTTTACAATCACACCTTGTGCCCCTGCGCCACGACTGGCCTATATAATATATTTAATATTTGAATACGGAAAACTAAGGAACGAAGTGTTTGTGGTTGACCATCATGACGCGAAGATGACACCTGTACCTGTATCATATAACCTGTTCCTACATTATTATTATAATCTCATCTTATATTTATATTAATTAACGTAATTAATAAAAATATAGTTTAGTAAGCAATTAGTAAATTTATCTTCCTACAAAAGCTCAGATTTCATATCAGATATTATTATATCTTTATAGATCAGTGGTTCCCAACCAGTGGTCCGCAGACCATCTGTTGTCCGCAGAAGCCTAAAAATGGTCCGCGAACGATTTAATCACAGGTAATTTTTATTATACCTACATGCAGTGGTTCCTGCTACCAAGAATGATATAAAAATGGTCCTTGATCAGAAAAACTTTGGGAACCCCTGATATAGATGATATAGATCCGCTGGTCGGTCACATATTTGGCACCAGCCGGTCTCACTGGCAGCGAGGGTGAATGTGGTTGGCGTATCCATGTGTGTGGCTCATGACTCTGACATTAACTTTGACTTAATGTATACGGTGATATATATTTAATATTTATATATTATAATTTCTATTTCTTAATAAAATATTCTTTTATATAACTTCAGGGACGAAGTTTTGTCGTGCTGGCAGTAATAAATTACTATAAAACTGTGATGGTATTTAATTGGTTAAAAAATTAGGATGAAAGTACTTTAACTAATTACTATAAAATGATTACTATTTTTAATGTTTATTAAATAATAAGAAATAGATATATAAAATAAAATGTTATTTATGGAAACAATTTCACATACGGCCATAGTGGCAGTTGATATTTGTCTATGATTCGATCAGTATAAGTACTGGTGTTTAAGTAAGGTGGCTCTTCCAGTCCGGTGACGCTGTTAATACCATACCACGTCAACAGCAGTAAGTCCATCAGAAAAAAAAATTAAATAAGGTGGCTCTCTTCTCTTGACGTCACATTATAAAGCTAGGAACTAAATCGTTACTTTTTAGGTATTAGGTTATTATATCCTATTTGCTGGTTAAGTACATAAATTGTTAATTAATGTTAATAAATTATATTATAAATACTTGTATAATATATAAATCTATATATTTGTTATGTAGTTAAATAAATATGGTTGATATTATAAACCTCTTTGCTTATAATTTTGTGTTGTATTATCCTCTATACTGATAAATATAATAAATATATAAATTTCTCTATCTAAACTTTAATTGTAACATAAGCAAAAAATTATGTTGAACTTTAAAATATATTAAGTAAAGTAAGTCATTATTTTCACACGTTCTTTAGAAAACTAGGCTAAAAGTTTTGTAAAGAATGCTGTGTAAAATTCCAGCAGTAAACGATACGATCTAAAAATAAAAATTATTTAATTTGGCGACGGATGCAATTCTTATGGAGATGGATTCAATCTCAACTTTTGCAAGCAATTTCCGCAAATGCACTCTGCAGGGGCTTATATTTTTCACCGTCTTTAGTTCTCCAAGAATTTTAATATTCCAGACATTACAAACCAGACAAAAATTATATTGTTAATGTTCATTTTTTTAGGTACAATGATTTTTAATTGAGGTAGGAAACAAAAAGGAATAAATCGAAATTTAATTCAACCACGTGTGTATACGTTGTGTAGAACTCTGTCATTGCCGGTCGAAAAGCCCAGATGAAAAAACGAGAAGGGTTAGCTGCGGAATGTAACAGCAGAAAAAAAAAACCGTCAACGCCGAGCAGTGAGCGGCGGCCGAGTCAATCAAATCGTATATCAAAGGCCATGAGGGACGAAATGGTATCAAAAAGTTCGAGTTTGGTTTTTTCAAAAAGTGGTAAACATTTGTTGTTATGTATCCCTTCTCTTATTTATAATATTTTTTATTTTTTAAGCATTTTAAAGTGTTAATCCACACTTAGGAAAGATAAATACTTAATTAGAAAACGTATAAAAATTTGAACGTAGCGGGACTCGAACCCGCGCCTCCTGGAAACCGACCAGGCGCTCTGAACACTGAACCATACGTTTTCGCCAAGCTACGTCGAAATTTTATACGCTTTTTTATACGCTTGTTTTATTTATAAATTATGGAAAATGAGAAATGCCATCCAACCGACGACCGATCCAACTCTCGGCGCGATGAGGTACCCAGAACTTATGGTGTGAAATCTGTTACCGAAAACTGTGTTAGTGCAGGAAACCAGGCTTCAATAAAAGTAAATGTTATTGGAAAACGGAATTTTGTTCAACAGGCGTTCTATCACAGCCTGTTCATAAGGCAAAGAAGTTCACATGAAAACATTCCTAAGCCAGAAAGTACTCCTATAAGAAAAGAAAACTAATGACGTAGTTTTCTCCAAAAACCAATCTGGCAAAGAGTTCCAACATCTCGCGCCCACTGAGTAAAGAGACTTTCAAATTAGCCACCATCAGCTATTGATACTTTTAGTAGATTGTGCATTTTGGAGTTATTGGAGAAATAATCAAAAAAGGTGCGTAAAGCGAAACGACTCGGCAAATGTCCTTTAAATATTATAACAATATTATATACCTATGGCTTCGACTAACAGCCAACGAACATAATTTCAGCCAAAAATAATTAACAAAAATCCACTCAGAGAAACATGCAAAGAAGATAGAACTAATACAATGAATTTATTTTTGTATCTGTAAAAACAACTTTGTGGCTTTAATCAATTACCAATCTACTATCCACTAAGGCATAGAACTGACAGCATCACGCACGCTGACTACTTTTCAACCCTTGGAGGTAAGTTAATTGTGGGAGCTGACTGGAATGCCAACCACACTTATTGGGGTTCTAATAAATATCCATCAAACGCAGGCTGGTTTGAGAAAAATAATCTGGATGCTATCATCATTGGAAATCCAAAATATTGACCCAGCGATCCTTATAGGAAACCAGTCCTGCTTGGTTTTGTTGTTACTAAAAGACTTGGAAAACATTACCTAAAGGCAGAATCATATCATGATAGTAGCTCGAATTACACTTTAGTTCCACTTACTTGGCAGTTCTCAGAAACGCACTAAATTCAATTTTCTCGTGTTTTCAGTTATTAATGAATTATTTTAAGCTGATGAATATTATATTACTAAACTAAATAATAAACAAGTAGTCTAGACAAGCTTAATGATTTAGTGTACCTATACAAAAATATATGTAAAATATTCAATTTTTGGAAGGTTTGGAGATTTGGGGTATTCTTAACTAATTTTTTTTTAAAAATATTCGTAATTAAACTATTGTTAGAAATCGGAAGCGGTTATAGTTTAAAGAAAAACACGATAAAAACACATCGTCCATATGTTTCTAAACTATTTGGAAAGGGATACTACGTAATTACAATAAGTTACATATATCACCTAATAACAACACTTCACACTAGTTCCTTTCCAATAGGGGCCGTTGCAGACAAGCAATAGCTCCCGATTGACACAATTCCGCTGCATTTATCATCTATTTCACCTAAATCTACCCTTTTTTACATGAGTACGCTAACAATACATAAATTTTTTTTGGTACTTTCATAGAAATAAGTATGTACTTTAATTTTTTAATAATAAAACGTGCTTTTAAATTAGGTGTAGCAACACAAAAATCGATCACAAAAAAAAGTTTATTAAAATAATTGAACATTCATCGTTCAAGCTTTTGTTTTAAGCATTGCCATCTTTTCGTTGTGTGATAGGTACTTCACCGATTTTTATTTCATGACATGGATATTGACTTTTACGATCAAAAGTTATTCCATCGTTCGTGGACGTATCCGCTTGTTATAAATGCAGAGTATGAGTTTCTATTTATCTCCATTTGTCAAAGTTGACAGTACCTCTCAGCTGTCAATGTTCTGATATTGACAGTTAACTTGTAAGGTTATTTAATATCATTGCCGTTTCAAATACGTACAAATATTTAATTGAACACATTAATCAATAAACAATTAAAACTTTTTAAAATGAGCTCTGCTCTAATTAGCGCTATAAAAAACTTACATCTATCAATACTTCCTCAAATTAGGTTATGTTCCTCTGTTACTAATGTTGTGAAAAATAAAGAATTAAGTGTTACCAAAAAGGATTGGAAGTATGCACCTCAGTACACAAAGCCTAGAGAAGTGTGGATCGAAAATCTTGATTCTATCGAAGAAAAGAAACTTGGTCTCTTTGAATTGCATCCATTAGTATATGCAGCGCTCCCGCGTATTGATATAATACATCAAAATGTAACATGGCAGAAAAAATTTCGATGGGTGTCGTTTGCTCATACTAAAACTAGAAGTGAAGTAAGAGGTGGTGGTAGAAAACCGTGGCCACAGAAAGGCTTAGGGGCGAGCTCGTCATGGCTCAATTAGATCCCCCCTATTCAGAGGAGGAGGTATCGCTCATGGACCTCGATCAGGCAAAACACATTTTTACATGCTTCCATACCATTTGCGCATACATGGTCTAACTTCAACTTTATCAGCTAAATTTGCACAGGATGACCTCCATGTTGTTAAAGATTTAGAGTTGCCTACAGATGAACCAGAATATTTTGTTGATTTAATTGAGAAAAGAAATTGGGGCCCCTCAGTATTAATAGTTGATGAGTAAGTTAACAAATTTTATTTTTAATTAATTTATTGTCAATGTTTGTAGAACACTGTTCATGTATATAGCAAATGTCTTATGATATTTTTTAGGTGATATTCAAGCAGTTGTCTTTATTATTTTTTTTGCATATATATTAAATATAGAGATTGAGTCATGGTGCAATGTCACAAGTATGTGACTGTAAACACCATGGTTGTGGGCTCGATTCCCACTAGAGGGAATGAATATTTCATTCTTTTTATTTTCTTACTGTGGTAACAGGGCAAAGAACTGAGTAACAAGGTGTCTTACCAACAGATTCCCTGCCCTGTTACATACAAGAAATAAAAAAAATCAAGGAGCTTCATAAATTCCCTAACACCTGTATGTAAAAATTTATAGGTACTGAGGTACACCTGACCTACCTACAGATAACCATTGACACTTTGATTGAGTTACAACTCTATATAGACACACTTTTTCAGTTTTATTATAGATAAGATGTTAATCAGTACTATTTTTTGTTTTCAGCACTGATTATGCACCTCGAAATATTACTGTGGCCACAGATTCTCTTGGACATGTTAATATTATGCCTGTATACGGTCTTAATGTGTACTCAATGCTTAAACATAATACATTAGTTTTGACACAAGCTGCAGCAGAAAAAATTGAAGAAAAAATCCTACAAAATCTGAATGCAATTACTACACAGCAACAAGCTGAATTCAAATTGAGTCAAGTTTAGGTGTAAATATATAATAGGCCATCTATAAATTATATTAAACAAAATTTTAAGATTTTCGAATGCCACCCCCTCTCTGTCACAGGCTATATTTGTGAATATCTAGCTATTGTAAATTAAAGAACGATTTATTTACACCTATAAATAATTCTATTGAAAAAATGATGAATGTAATGAATGGCCTGTAATGTAATTAGTGTTTGGATTGTTAATAAAATTAATGTAAGTTTTATTTTGTTTTATTTGTAATCAATAATTCATGAAACATACAATAATACAATGTTTAATATCCTAAAATATAGTAACCAAAAGTATCAGCAACAGCACTGCAACTGTTGGTTTGGTACTTTTTATTTGCTAATTATCTGGTGGAATCATCTGCAAATTAAAGAAAAAAATGGGTAAAATACTTTTACAATATCTATATATCTTACGCAGTGATTCTCAACCTTTTTCTTTTGTTCCGGCACATATTTATCGATTTCAAAATTTGGCAGCACGCAAAGAAAAAGATAAAAATTGTTTACTTCCTACAACACACTGCATAAATAGTTAATGACAACATTTTTAATATATTTGCAAAATTTGGCGGCACACTAAAGTGCCGCAGCACAGTGGTTGAGAATCACTGATCTAACGATTTCTGCCTAAGTTCAGGCACACTATTTAAAAATAAAATGAGGAAATGGTAATATTTTAATTCAGGAGTTAAAATATTTTTGGATAGGAATTACTTTTGTGATAGGGTATTGAACACAATCATTGTGTTGGTAGTCAGATAGTATTAATTGCCTTAAATATATATGTAACTAGCAACCTGCTGATAGTTTCGTTGAATTGAACTATAGTATATATCATTATTAATTTACTAATTTTAAGTATTTTCGTATTCTAATAACATAATTCTAAGAACAATATCAGATAATTCAACAAAACAGTTATTTTACTGCAATTTAGTGTGAACAACATATTTTCTATTGCTATAACTTTTTTATAAATTACAAAATTATTATTTTAGGTTCTTTTACATTACTAAATATCCTCGTTAGTAGTCTTGTTCATATATTTTCCATGTACAGATAGCGATCAGTTACAATTTTTTATTATATGTATAGATAAGCAAAATATTTCTTTACCTAATTAGATGCTTGAGTACCAATATTCCCCACCATTTTTTGTCTAATATTCCATCGTAGTTCTGACCAATTGTTTTCTCCTGGTACATTAGGCTTATATTTAGCCCAAAGTGATGTGTAGTAGTGGTATAAAGCAACAGGATCATTTTTCCTTTTAGCAATTTGTTTTGGCACTCTGATTACTGCAATTACATCTTCGATTAATTATACAATAGATTAAGGACAATCTAAAAAACAGCTGGAGAAATAAGACCAAAAAAAGTTATGTTTTTATTTGATTTTAGTATGGTTTTATTTGATTGTTTTAATTTTTTTTTGTCTTACAGGTTTCCTACTCGCCTATTTTTCTGTGCACAATGGATATCACCTAAGAAATTACTATTTAGAATATTAAAACCTAATATATATAGCAGAGGGAACCTAGGAGACTAGTGTTAGGACATTTTGTTCCCTAGTAAAACACTCATCACTCACTTTCCGCCAAATTCTTAAAGTATTGCATGTTGATTGTCAGAATTTAATGCCGCACTTATTTTCTTTTTGTTAGTTTTTCAGTCATTGCCAGAGTGAGGAAGTAGAAATATTAGATCGTTGATTTCTCCCCAGTGGAAAATGAACCCACACACCGTCGCATTTACTTCGCAATCTTGAACACCATGAGATGATAAAAAAACACATTATCTAAAGTAGAGTGAGTATTAAAACATAGGTAGTCTAGTAAGAATCTTTATGTTGTGGTATGTGGTAGTCTTGTAGATACTTTTCTCCCTCAATGCACTTGTGGGCTCTCCAACGTGTAAGCTCATTACGATAAGGTACTCAAAGCCCCGATGCTTAAATTTGAAAATCAGTGGTAATAAGGCAAACTTTCCATTTTGAAGTGTCTATGGAAAAACCAGGGCAATCTCATAGGGTTAAAAATACTTGTAAGAAATTTTTCATATAGATAGTTAAGGAGTAAAATGTTTTATATTTGTTATGCACTATATGAAACTAAGCCTTTATTTACACTCAATAATTAATAATGTTGGATTTTATTGAAATAATCTTAAATCATAAGTCTGAGAGTAATAATATTTTGAATTTCTGTTTATATTGACTAGTTCCATATTTTTAAGCTGTATTTGTATGCAATCTGTTATCTGGTATATAGTTAATCAAAGAATTGTATAAAAGTTATTGTAAAATATTACTATATTTTCATACTTAATTAGATATTAGTATAGGAAGTGATAACCTAAGTTATTATTGGTGATTGAACCCACAATACTGCCTTTACAGACAGATAATATCCACCCAGTGCTGAAAAAAAAGTTACTTACAGTTGTTATTTGAGGATACAGGTTTCTGTGGTTCCTTTGCTGTATCCTTTTTATATTCAATTTTAACACATGAGCATGCTCTTCGTGGAGATTTTTCCACTTGTTTTTTATTACCTAAATTTGGAGCAGAGTATGTGGTCTGGATATTATTGAATTTTTTTATTGTATGGCACTGTCTGTTACATACAACATTAGGGCCTGGAATTTTAGATCTAATTCTGGAAGAAAATGTACTAGCTTTGTGTAATCTTTCTGGACCTATAATATCAGACTTATGACTTTGAGTGATTTGATCATAATTTTTATTTTGCAGGTCATATTTAATAAGTTTTTTAAGATCTGAAAGTACAAAATTATATTATAATTTAATGTATAACTATTTCATAATGTATAAGTAAAAATCTTACATAGATGAATTGTTATAAATACATTAATCATAAAAAACAATACATTAAAAATACCTTCACGATGTATCCCGCACACAGCAGGGTAGGCAGAGGGAACCTAGTGTTAAGACACTCCGTTCGCCACTTTCTGCCGAATTTTGGAGGCATTGCGTGCTGAGTGGCAGAACTCAACGCCGCGCTTTGCCTCGACACCAGAGCGAAGAAATGGAAATATAAATTTAAGTAAATATTTCATCTCCTCGATAGTGAGATCGAGGGATTCGAGGGATCGAACCCACAACCAGTTGGTTTACAGTCACACTTTGTGCCACTGCACCACGACCGGCCGCACATAGGAAGTAACTTTAACAAAAAAGATATACATTATTAAATTCTAAATTATTATTGTAAGTAGTTTAAATGTCTACACTCACCAGTAATGAAATATTTAAGTACTTCTCCACTTATGTTACGGATTCCCAAGTCATTTAAATACCTTAAAATTTCTCTAGCATCCAATTGTGAAGTAATCTCACAATAATCGTCGATTTCCATGTCCTTGTTTCTGTCAGACATGGTTGTGGAATAATTGTATACTATATTAATTAAACAATATTACTAACAAAGAATCAACACAAGTTAATAAAACTATATATGACGTACAAAAATACATAAAATTAGTTGTTTAGGATGATAAAAATACCATGTAGTAAAATAAAACTATCTTTTATATATTAAAATTTTCTTACAAAGTATTACTAATAAGTGATTCTAAATCTCTAGTTTAAAAGCAACGGTAATCTGTCACGTGTCAATGTCAAACTGCATAGTGTTTGCACGGTAGGGATGCCCGATGTTAGAAAAACATCAATGGCGATCGATATCAACATCGAAGCTAAATCGATGTTCGATAAATATCGAAAGAAAAACATCGATGTCAGCTAACACATGTTTTTTGACCATAACAAAAATATGTCGTCGTCGATATTTTTTTACTTAATATATTATATTATGTGAAGTAGTGGCTTTATGCCACTGCGTTTCGCATCAGGTAATGTCGGGCCCCGGCGCCCAACCCATCTTAAAGGCCGGCAACGCACCTGTAACTCCTCTGGGGTTGCACGGGGTCGTGGGTGGCGGTAATCACTTTCCATCAGGTGACCCGCACGCTCGTTTGCCGTGTCTTTTCCATAAAAAAAAAATATGTCTATAAAACCTATAACCTATAAAATTATCCATTTTTTACCTTTTATCTCATGCCTTCGTGAAATGTAAAGTTACTTTCTATGTGCGGCTGGTCGTGGCGCATGGGCACAAAGTTTGATTGTACACGCGACTGGTAGGGGGTTTGATCCCACACGAGGAAACGAAATATTTATTAAAATGTATATTTCAGTTTCTTCACTCTGGTGTCGAAGCAAAGCGTGGCGTTGTAGTTATACATTTTTTACCTCTGCCTACCCTGTTGCAGACTGAGGTGTATACATATTTTTGTAAAATTCTGCCCATCGCTGCAAATTTGTGGTTGATCTGATTATTCACCTTCTTTCGAAAGCTTTCATTCCACGGGTTAGCGAGCAACCTCGAGAACATCTCTTTCATTCTTTTACTTTTCACGCTTAATTAGTTCTTTCGTTTGCGGGTTTTGCAGCTTATACTCTTTCTTTTTTATTTCTTTATAATTTTGTACTTACCTGAGGCTTTATACACCTGTCATACTTTTTTCTTTCTTTCTAGAGCATCTTGCACTTCATCCAGCATTCATCGCGCTTTTTGTTAAAACCTCTTTTCCCTTTACCACATACAATCCCTAGTCGCTGTTTGCTTCATACAATCCCTAAGGTTCTGCCAACAGACTTTAATATTTCCATTTCCTGATTTACTGTTGTCTAGCTTTTTTGGTAACTCTTTCTCGATATTCCCTTCTCTAATCAGCTTATTATGCGGTAATTCGACTCCAAGTTTGGACACCTCGTGTAGCTGTGTAGCAATCTGTGAACAAACCCTTTATTCTAGCAAAAACTAGACAATGGTCTGTTCCCACTTCAGAACCCTTAAACATTTGCGTGCCCATAACTTGGCGTCGAATACACTGATCCATTACTAATAAATCAATCATCCTTTTCCCTTCCGTTCGCTCCCATGTCCCATTTCTTTCCTTGCCATTTGCCACTTTTCATTCTTAAAAACACACCGAAACGAGAAAGGGATATCTCCCGTTCTATTTTACGCAATTACCTATTTTCTATAATAAACCTAAAAACAACGTTCAACTTCATCGCCAGTACCTACGACTCGATTTCGTGAATGAGACGTGTGACGATGTTGTCGCTTTAATAGGTTGGTGATGTGCGCAACATTCGTAACAAACGGCGTTTTATTTTATAACAAAAAAATTATTATTTATTTTATTTGAAAAAAAAAACAATTTTTCATTTTTGGTGAAATCTCTATTGTTATAATTATATTAGGTTTTTATAGAGTAGTTTAAGCCGTGCTTTGATTTAAATTGGGAAGTTAAAAAACACTCTGTATATACATAAACTTATTTTAGAATTTTCATATTAGGTACATTAAAATAGGTACATTCGGAATTCTTAAATTCAGAATGTACCTATTTTATAAGAGACAAAAGATGCCTTAATTCCTTTTTTATAAACATATTAAGAAAAAAAACAGTAGTTAAATATGGAAATATTTAATAAACTAAATGCTTGTCAGAAATTCGCGCTCATTCAGAAGTGTAAATGCTCGTCATTCAAAATTCGTTTGATAATGTTTGTTCTAATTGAATAAAGCTTGTTTCCGAGCGGCTGCATATAAGTGATTTGATGAGTGATGAGTAGTGATGCATCAGACCACCATTTTCCGTAGTTTAGACTCATTGTACATTTTTCACATAAAATTATTATTCCCTTTTTTTTATGGAAAAGACACGGCAAACGAGCGTGCGGGTCACCTGATGGTAAGTGATTACCGCCGCCCACGGCCCCGTGCTACCCCAGAGGAGCTACAGGTGCGTTGCCGGCCTTTAAGATGGGTTGGACGCCGGAGCCCGGCATTAACTGATGCGAAACGCAGTGGCATAAAGCCACTACTTCACGCCGGGGGTGGTAATGATCCGGTCGATTCTGCCCATGCGTGTTGCCATTGCTGGCAACGTGACTCTACCACACGTACTTAAGTCGCCTCTTACGACACCACCAGTACCAGGATGATCCTATTCTAGGCCGGGATCACACGGCACAAATATTCCTTTATCTGTTAAAATCCTCGAAATTATAAAAAAAATGCAGCTCATTTTATTAACAGACTTCTGTAAGAAAAGATGGTTCTTAATTCGACTTTTATTGTTACCTCAGAATTTTTGGCTGGGTACACCCAGGTACACCAATACACATTGTTACACCAATTTTGATGTTTTTTTTTATTTGAAAGCTGCGCGTATCTATAAGAAAATAAGTTGTAAATTTGCATTAGGCATACGCGCGACAAATGGACGAATATCTCAATATCATCCCAATCGATTCCAATGATGATTCTTTTTTTATTGGAAAGGATATTAAAATCTTCAAGGATAATTTATGGAAAGTTTGGTTAGGTTATGATTATGGTATCTGGTTGAAATTGAACAAGTTTTTTTTTGGTAAATATATTGTAATAGTTACAAGGAAAACAATTGTTAAAATTGGTGTCAGAAGTGAGATTCTTCATAATTGCATTTCATTTCAAGCAACTTCAAAAAAGAGGTTGTTCTCATTTTCAACCGACTTCAAAAAAGGAAGAGATTTCCAATTCGCTCGAATATTTTTTATGTATGTTCTTGTCAATATGGCAAAATGTTAATGTGTAAAAAATAACAGCAAAGTAAGTTTTAAGATTAAGAATTATTATATAGGACAACCATTGCCTGCTCATTTAAGAAGCATTTTATGGTCTACCCATCACTTAAAATCGTCAAATAAATTAATTTTTAATAACAAAACAGCTCATGCTAGAATAACCTTATTATAATATCAACTTACTAAGCCTGTTTGTTTTACATGGCACCAACTTCAAAATGATAAAATCTTTGTTGAAGAAAATCAAATTACGTTTTATTTTATGTAAAATTATCTTTATTTAAATTATTTATAAATCTTTTTTGCCATTTTTTCAGTAAAGCTAAGGGAAATTAAAATAATCTTACAGTCAGAAGAATGTTCACTTAAGCATTACTTGACCTAGCGAAATACCTTATCATCACAAGACTCCAGTCCAAATTAAAAATAAACAAATACTCAAGTACCTACCTAAACTATCTCAAAGAAATGGTTCATATTAATCGGAATGTACCACCCTACCACCTTCGGAATGTTGATTCATAATATATACTTAACTTAACTTAGGCTCACGCTGTATCCCAAGCGGAGTAGACAGAGGAGACGGAGAGCCAACGCTACGGTCCCTACATACCTCTTCTCTCTTTTGTAAATTTTAGATAACTATTTTATAATGAATATAATAAAAAATTATCTTCAATTTACAAAAAACACATAAAAACTTATTTAAAGGTATAAATACTTATTATTATTATCATGTAACGACTTTATAATGTACGATAACCATTGTATATAACTTTTTTCCTAAATTCACCATAAATTGATATTTATTATAGAAATAATTTACGACAAAAATACGTACGGGCGTATAGTCTTACACTATTTTTCTCGCAACCACTAATAACACTAACACAGTATGCATATCAAGTTCGACGTCTTTAAATACAATAAATTTAAATTTTCAACTGAATAATTGTGAAATTCACTATTTTTCACTTTACTGTTCGTAATGTAAAGATAATAAACCTTCTAAAAAAATATTTGAAATAAATTTAAAAGAGGCCAGTCGTGGCGCGGCGGCACGAAGTTTGACTGCAAAACCGACTGGTTGTGGGTTCAATCCCCACTCGAGGAGATGAAATATTTACTTAAATTTATATTTCCATTTCTTCGCTCTGGTGTCGAGGCTAAGCGCAGCGTTGAGTTCTGCCACTCAACACGCAATGCCTCCAGAATTCGGCAGAAAGTGGAGAACGGAGTGTCTTAAGACAAGGTTCCCTCTGCCTACCCTGCTGTGTGCGGGATACAGCGTGAAGCTGATTTATTTTATAATCTTATAAATTTAAATTCTCTGCATATTCCCTATAGACGAGAACCAGATCAGTTTTCATGGAGTTTGATGTTGTAAAAGAAAAAAGTCATCTTCAGCCTCTGTGATATTAATATCATATTATTTACATTTAATATCAGATCTTAAGAGTAGGATATGATATTTTAAGCCGTTAAGATGGTTTCCTGAATCCACGTACATCCGGTTACATTATAACGATTAACGTTATGGAGGCTTGGCTTTCTACATCACTAAGGGGTAAAGCTAAACATAATATATATATTTTTTCTTTCGTATAAATGAAACTCTTAATTTCGAAGATTCGTCTTAATTTGCTTCGTGGAATGTATCGATTATTTCACAACACGCAATATGGAATATTGTCACGTATATCGTCACGTTTCTACGACATTTATATGATGTCTTAATAAAGTGTGACCCGGCCTAGAACGCTTGGCGTCCATATCAATAAGTGCGCGTTGAATTTAATGAAATTCCTTTAAGCATTCTTCGCATATCTCGTCTAGATTACATTCCGGATCCTATATTATACACCTACATATTTGTTCTTATAAATTTTGTAATTTATTAAGTTAAATTATTTATAATCTAACTTAATCAAGATTTAAATTTAGAAAATGATTAAGGCATATTATCCTACGTTATAGAACATAATTTCAATATATGTAATAATTAATATATTATATTGAGGCCGGCCGTGGCGCAGTGGCACGAAGTGTGACTGTAAAACCGACTGGTTGTGGGTTCGATCCCCACTCGAGGAGATGAAATATTTACTTAAATTTATATTTCCATTTCTTCGCTCTGGTGTCAAGGCAAAGCGCGGCGTTGAGTTCTGCCACTCAACACGCAATGCCTCCAAAATTCGACAGAAAGTGGGGAACGGAGTGTCTTAACACTAGGTTCCCTCTGCCTACCCTGCTGTGTGCGGGATATAGCGTGAAGCTAATTTAATTTAATTTTTATTTAATATATTATAGACTGAGATCGCAGGACTATGTTGTTAAGAATAACATAAAAATATATATTTATCATTACCACGCTCGTTATGTGGGCTTTTACTCCTATCAGACGTCTTAAAGGTTGTTTGAAGTTGGGGCAAAATATGTTATACTAGTAAGCTTTCATTTTAGATACATTATTTACGAACTATTTTAATACCTCCTATACGCCCCCATACCAATCCGATGGCTCAATCATCCTCCCATACATATTCACCTTTATTTAGAATTACCTCTGAAAATACCCCACTTTCTAGTTAGTGAGTACGTATACTAACTTAAGTATATATTTGTCGTGGTATATCTTAAGTATGGTAGTTATAGTAGATATTGAAGCTAGTATTTAAGTATCATTGTAAATAAATAAATAAATCAGCTTCACGCTGTATCCCGGTCACAGCAGGTTAGGCAGAGGGAACCTAGTGTTAAGACACTCCGTGCCCCGCTTTCTGTTGAATTCTGGAGGCAGTGCGTGTTGAGTGGCGGAACTCAACGCCGCGCTTTGCCTCAACAAATGGAAATATAAATTTAAGTAAATATTTCATCTCCTCGAGTGGGGATCGAACCCACAAGCAGTCGGTATTACAGGCACATTTTGTGCCGCTGCACTACGACTGGCCTCAGTATCATTGTAATGATTATAATAAAGGAGTTCATTCCTGAAACCCGCTACCATATAGTAAGGAATGGAATTCAGATTCACTGTTACTAAGTGTTATAAATACAATAAAATTATTAATTCGAATTGTGTAACAAAATATGGAAAAATAAATCAAAAAAAGACATTGTTAATCAAAATACGGCTGCAGGAAATCGGAAGCTGTGGAATTAATTCCATTTGACGATTACAAATATTCTGCTATCCATCAATGTATTAACTATAGTACTGCGCTTTATATATATTATGTATAAAAAAAATAAAAAGAGATCATCATCAACTTATCACTTATACTGATAAGGCCGCCTTTGCACTGTACTAAAATTTCTAATCGAATTGAATTTATATGTTATCTTAGTGCAATAAAGAGTTTTTGATTTGATTTGATCAACTGATGATAGAGAGAAAATAAACGTGCAGCCTTAAGAGGATCGATTTTTCGAAAAAATAATGCGGCTGGTAACGAGCAACGATGTGTCGTCGTATAAATAGGAAACTGTACGTCAGAATGTGAAGTATTTTTGATTTATAAATCCATTTTTAAAAAGTGTTCATTAAAATCATATTTACTATGTTAGTTGAAATAGTCATAATTATGTAAGTTGGAAGTACTTTTAAAGTTTAAACAAAATATTTCTGTTAATTAATTCAAATGAAATGAAGATACAGTAATAAAGTATGGTCTTTGTTTTAGAGTCCTTATACACAGAAATAAAAGATATAGGAGTATATTTAATTAAATTAAGACAAAAAGGAGGCGGCATGGTATTATTTAAAAAAATAAAATAGTTGAAGCTAATAATATTTATGAGCGATATGTTGATGTAAAAAAGGGAAATAAATATACGTTCCAATGACATTTCAGTAGTAAAAGATTTTTATAACGAGAACGATACTTTGTATAACGAGGTTTTAGTTCTATGTAGCTGCGAAGAGAGTGAAAACAAAATAACCATCGAGACTTTTAATTTAAGAACTGCATTAAATTTATTACCTGTTAATCAGGATAATCAGGAGTCAAATACTAAATAATTGATGGACAATATGGAATATATTGTCTAAATAAATTCTATCAATTCTAAATAAGTATAAATAAGTATTAATATAGAATATTATTACTCTATATTAAAATCAGATACTTTTAAAAATAATTAAATTAATAAGTTCTTTGATTTTCACGATTATTACACATTTTAAATGAAACTCTTTTAACCGGATTAATCGCGTATATTAATTATATCGCGTATATTTAATAATATACAAAAATGTTAAATATATGCGATTAATCCGGTTAAAAGAGTTTCATTTAAAATAATTCAATTATTTTAATTTTAAAACGTAGATTGTTGCAAATGTAAATTGTCACATTGTTCACTTCAAACATTTAAAAAAAACCTTTAATCTAATTTAGTGTGGGGTAGCGGCTCGCCAGCGGCTTCGCCCGCTCAAACTACATGATAATTGATTTAATAAGCAAAGTTGATGAACAACTAAAAAAAAACTTCTAATATGATTTTTTATTACTCTAATCTGTAATCTGCTTCAGGAACAGCCTTTAATGTTAAATTATTGGTTTGGGTAATAATTCATAATATTCTCTGTAAAATAACTGTAATAATTGCATATTAACTCCTGTACAGTCTTTAAATTAGTTATATACATTATATGAACGAACCAATCAAAAAATCTTTGTATTTACTTGATATTTTTTCAAGATCGTTCCTGATCTCTGTGTTGAATTAATTACGACTTAAACTTAACTGTAATGGTTTATGAAGGTAATCTCTACTAACAATTAAATTTTGTTTACTTTATTGTATAAAAGATTATATATTCCGGTCAGTCGTGGTGTAGCGGCACAAAGTGTGACTGTAAAACCGACTGGTTGTGTTCGGTTCGATCCCCACTCGAGGAGATGAAATATTTACTTAAATTTATATTTCCATTTCTTCGCTCTGGTCCCGAGGACAAGCGCGGCGAGTTCTGCCACTTAACACACAATGTCTCCAGAATTCGGCAGAAAGTGGGGAACGGAGTGTCTTAACACTAGGTTTCTTCTGCTTACCCTGTTCCTTGCTGGGATACAGCGTGAAGCTGATTTTTATTTTTTTATATTATATAATAGTGCCTGAAAAATATATATTTTTATCAACAGTTATATAACCCACACGTTTCGAATGTCATTCTTTAGCCAGGAATCTTACCAGCGCGATTGCTATATAACATTCGCAGGCAAACTAATGCCTTGAGTTCATTCAAATGACGATAACTTTTTTTTAATGAACCGATTTTGATAAACCAAACTTTAGTAGTTAAGTTCAGTTTCAACAAAGCAATCGGTGGGATTTTCAAGATAAACGGTGCAGTACTTTCAGAGAAAAATGTGGACATACATATCGATAGACAGACAGACAGACAGAGAAGAAATTAAAAAAATATATTTTAGCTTTCTATTATTCTT
Source organism: Heliconius sara (assembly GCA_917862395.2). Lineage (NCBI taxonomy): Eukaryota > Metazoa > Arthropoda > Insecta > Lepidoptera > Nymphalidae > Heliconius > Heliconius sara. The sequence continues at coordinate 17,198,586 of OU860798.1, read as the reverse complement.
TTTAAGTGTCCCTTTATCCATTTCAGTCAAAATTACTAAATGTACGGACAAAATGTTTTTACTGTCTTATTATATATAGAGATTTTCTATGTGAAAGGGATTCATAACAAAATCTTATATACTAAGACGTTAAGAAAAGTCATCATATCTTAATAAATAAATAAATTCAATATAAAAATGTTTTTATTTATTTACGACCATACGATACGAAATTATGAAAAAAAAAGTGAATTTTTTAACTACTTAATACAAAGAAGAAAAAAATAAAATAAAATACTAATCTTTGAATTTAGCTAGTTTAATCTTCTATGTAAGTATAAAAGCATATATCTTCTATATATGCTTTTTTTTGACTTGTCAAATTGCAGATTTTGCAAATGAAAGCTTACCGAGTTTCCACAAAGACTAATATGCAATCATTCCGTGTGTCATGGCTTGTGATGGCTTGCGAGAGTTTGTTGCCGTCCCGGACCAGTGTCGGTTTTTCAGCAGGTCAACGGGAGTCTGTGGAAAACGCTTGCAACGGGCTTACGTTTGGCGTTGGAGTCTGCGAGCGTGTACCGAGCCGTCATATGTCAAGCCGTCACGTATTAACCACGTCTTACAATATAATTAATATATGCTTGACCTTGGTTTACTTTTAAATATTTATATATATATATATATATATATATATATATTTCACATAAAATCAGCTAGAGCGTCATCGTACATTTTTACTAAAATAATGTTTACTTTTTTCATTTGCATTGTGTTATTCTTTATTAATTTTTTATTTTATTAATTACTTTACTTTATTAATAAAGAATAACACAAATTTTCCTTTATTAATTTCTCCTTTGTAGTTTTAGTATTATTTTTCTCAAATAATCTAGTTTTTATTTATTATTCTTTTCCTTAACATATATGATGTGGCTGATATCCTTCATTCATTCATTGAAAGTAAGTGAAGGAAGTATCTTAACAGGTTTTATCAGTCTGAATCGCAATAAAATGTGTAAATATGCAAAGGATGACATTAAAAAAGGGTAATCATGGTTCCATTATATAAATGTTATATAATGGAACCATGATTAGATTATTAATTAAAAATGTAATAATAAAAAGTCTAATTTTTTTATTTCAAAAAAAAAAACATCGCTATTTCCCCCCCACCCTATAGGTTTAAATTTAATACGTGACAGCAATAGAATATTTATATCTTTATTTTCATAAAGTGTATAATATAATCTGTCTGTTGATTGAATATTTTTCAGCCATGAATGAAAGCGACCAACATTTATATATGCTGAATTGTTGTTCGTGTATATTAATGACTCAAGTGGGAAATAGATTACCGAATTACTTAATTTATATAAAAATTATTTAATTGTTGTTCATTTCTCATTTGTTTTTCTCTACTTATATAACTTTTATGGTATTATGTGTCATATTAACCAGTAAGTCAATATCTTACTTACATATCCATTCAATGTAGGATGGAACGCGAAGGATCTGTTCGCTGAGCTGATTTTTGATGAGAGGACGTCCACAAATATGACAAATACATAAATTGGATTAGTTTAGACCGGATTTGAAATTCAACCGGATCCTTTACAAGGATATCCACTCTACCAGCTAATGAATATCTCAAAATATCAAGGATATCCACTCTACCAGCTAATGATCGCTACGCTACGCTATTCCCTTTTTAATGATTTTAAAAAAATAAATACCAAAAATCTACGATTGTCTCCAAATTCTGTTCTGTATCTATTAACGTGATTAAAAACAAATGTAAGCCATTGCTATTTATAAAGTTACAAACTAATTAATATTTATATTTAAACCTTTCAATCATTTTTACCATTCGCTGCAACTAAATTCGCTCATAAAAGCAAAAACAATTCGCCTATCGTAACAAATAATGTTTTAAAAGATTAGGCTGCGCATGTAGAATGTATTTTAAAAAAATTACACCCGAATGAAATTTTTATAAATAGTAATTTTTAGAAAGTCGGGCGTCTATCCTTATGTAAAATATCTATCATATTTATTCCGGTTTTACCCTAGTTAGCGATATTTTGTGGTTTTCGGTATTTATTTTCTTTACGTAAAGTACAATACACACACATCTGTCCAGTAGTTTTTGCGTGATTCCTGAACAAACTAACAGAGAGATGGACAAAGAGACAAAACTTTAGCTCAGCCGTTCAGATGGCTTCTATAATCGAAATGATAACCGATCATATTTTCATATCTTTTATCTACAGAATTGGCTTTTCTATTTTTTTATTATTAATGTTTTTTATAGATCATTTATTCCAGGAAAGTATGGTAAATATATGGTGATATTATTAAAAACCAGAGAGCTTGGTTAGGCAAATCAAACGAGTCCAAATATGATCTGTCGATCTGCTTTAGTTCACGAGTCCCTTTAGCCACCTTCCGGCTCCAACTCTATTCTCTAGATATTTTTTTATGGTATACAAATACCTTTTCATTTCATACCTATATTAGGAATATTATTTGATAAAAAAATGTAATCCATTATTGTTGCGGTGGCCCTTTTTATTTATAAACAGCAATGATACAGAGTGTCTTTTTCATCCCTACTTTATATGAAACCACACTTTTAAGTACTCTATAAAAACCTTATACAATTAAAACGAATTTAACGAAAAAATAAATTTTTCAAAATGAAAAAGTATTTTTTTCAAACAAAATAATTAATTCAATTATCGTTGTAAAATAAGGCGCCTTTAGTCAAGAATGACGCACACAGACAAACCTATCAAAGCGATAATGCCGCACACGCCTCATTAACGAAATCGAGTCGTATTGGCGGCGATGTTGAATTACGTAGAATACAACGAGAGATATTATTTTCTCGTTCTGGTATGTTTTTGAGAAGGACAAGTGGTAGATCGGCAACGTTCAGTAGTATTTTTGTAGAATTATGTGTAAGCGTTATTGGTTTCTATTCGTAACTGCGTCACACGAAATACAATATTGATAAAAAACGTGAAATTAAAGAAAATCCTTCCTCAAAACTGTGGAGGTATCTTGATTATTTTTTTTAGGTGCAGGTTTGAAATATTTTACCCTATAAAAGGAGCGCAAACGCTTCCACCCTGTATGTAATTTCATTGTCATCAGACTTGAAGTCATAAACTTTTTTTTTGAACTTGAAATAATGAAATTTCAGTTCTTTTGAAATAATGAAGTTTCACACTGAGAAGTTGATCAAATTAAGCTTGCAAGATTTCGCATACACCAACAACCTAAATGACACGGCAAGTTGAATAATAGTAATAAAATAATATCTTGTAAGATATGATTTTTTTTAAAAATATATATTTATCACCAGTTTAATTAAAATCCAATAATCCTATTTAATTTTTCATATTTTGAAGTATTTTCACACTTAAGAAAGAATAAGAATCGTATAAAAATTTGAACATAGGGGAGTTAAAACTCGCGCCTCATGATCTGACCTGACCTGACCATTATTAATCCATGCGTTCTCATTAAGTTACTTCGAAATTATTATACGCTTAACTTATTTATGTTGTCAGCACCTTATGTTTTAAAGACATTTTTACAATTTTCCGCTATCCAAAGATAATTATTTAGAATTATCGCTGGGAAAGCTTAATTAAAAGATAAAGCTTAATTCCACACTTATTAGTTACGATTGGATTACTTAGGATCCCAGAAAACGTCATAGAGTTTTCTATATCACGATTTAAAAAAATTGTAAACAAACGTTTGTGTGTTAATTTGGTTAATTCCAAATTAATGATTTTATAAATGATAACACGCCTAGGAAAATTATTCACTGTCACAAATAATTACATATGTATTTGTATAAAATTGATTAAAAAAAGTCCCACTGACTTTCTTGCGCCGGTTCTTTTCATATCTGAAGTATTAACTTTAGTGAACTGGGGATAACTAGTTTGACGTTAAAAAATCAAACATGTTTCTTGTTAACTGACAGTTTGGTTGTAAGTTCGATCAAAAATAAGTTGTAACAAGCGTATAAAAGTTTCGACGTAGCTTAATGAGAAAGTATGGCTTACTGGTCAGAGCGCCAGGTCGGTTTTCAGTAGGCGCGGGTTTGAGTCTTGCTGCGTTCAAATTTTTATACGTTTTCTAAATAAGTCTATTCTCATATCTTCATCACTCTCCACGAAAGTGAGAGTGATAAAGAAATGGAGTGTCTTATCAATATATTCCCTCTGCCTTTGCATTATATATAAAACTCATAAAACTTAAATTTGTAAAACAAATGATATTTGAAGAATTAATCTTTTTTTTAATTGTCATCCGATTATCCATTTGTTTAAGCGTTATAATTTAAATTCATGATTTAATCGACATTTTTTATAATTCACATCCCTACACGAGGTGTGAGTCCATTACGAGTAGTTTTGCAAGTACGCTATACTATCTACTTATATTTGTTAAAAAATGGCAATAAACATTATTTCAAAACTTTTTATAAAATTTCAACATCGATAAAATTTCTAGCTTAATATTTAATCAAAGTTCAGTATACATATAATTAGTCCAGAAAAGCTTAATTTAAAAAATCACGAACAAATAAGAGGCCAGTCGTGGCGCAGGGGCACGAAGTGTGACTGCAAACCGACTATGTTGTCGGTTCGATCCCCACTCGAGGAGATGAAATATTTACTTAAATTTATATTTCCATTTCTTCGCTCTGGTGTCGAGGACAAGCGTGGCGTTGAGTTCTGCCGCTCAACACGCAATGCCTCCAGAATACGGCAGACAGTGGGGAACGGAGTGTCTTAACACTAGGTTCCCTCTGCCTACCCTGGAGTGTGCGGGATACAACGTGAAGCTGACGAACAAACAATTAATTCAATAAAATTCCATTTATTTTTCTTTTAAACTCATAAGTATTCCAATTAGGAGAAGGCTTACTAGATTTATACCGATATACCAAAGTTTTAGTTTATTTTTTTTTAGTTGTTATCATATTTAAATCCGACCTTACAGTACTCAGCAAGTACAACATTTATACATAAAAAAATCTTACCTATCATACTAGTTATAGTTTAATATCAATTGGATGCGGCGACTATAATTTTAAGTGGTAAATTTTTTACACTACACAAAACCGAATAAAATTGTTCATGACAACAACACTACATTATAATTTACTTTGCATTAAAACATACGCTTGTAATTGTATAATTATTGTTAGTGAATAAAATTAATGAACTCAGTATATTTTGTTAAGTATTATATTATATTGGTCACTAACGGCCCCCGAGCGGCTACGTCTCACTCACCCACTCAACTCGTCCACCCAGGCTTCTGTACCAATTTCAGTATTGTGATTGAGAAATACCTAATAGATTTTTGATAATGCGAGGAAAAAAGTTTAAAAACCTATATGTTTTTAGAATTTAATAGTGAAAACCACACTTAAATTGGTTAAGCCGATTGAGAGCTTAGCGATAACAAACACACAGACAAACAGACAAAAAATTATTCCTTATGTATTCAGTGTTCTTATTGTAATACACGCAATTTCTACAAAGAACTCATTGTTTTATTCACTATTCGATACCCATCTTATACTTCGTCCAAACAACAGTAGCAAATAGAACTGTCTTTCATTCTTAATTTAGCCCGATGGAAGGCTGTACGTATAATAAACGTGGTCTACAAATAGTACACGTTACGGTTCTATTTGCGCGGCGATAGCGCTACTAATCGTGGAAGGGTTGGAAATTTCGGCTGAATAGAATCATAATGATATTTACCTTTCAGAGCAAGGTCAGAAGGAATCTGGCAATATAGACTTCGTATCTATTAAGACTTTCTATTCTTCACTTTTCCGCCGAATTCGGGTGGCATTGTGTATTTATGGACGAAACCCCACGTCCCGCTTTGCCTCGACACCAGAACGAAAAAAATATTAAATATTCCATTTCCTCGAGTGGGAAATTAAACCACAGCATGTCCCGTTTGCAAACACCCGCGTGCGCCACAACTGGCCTCAATTTTAATTTTTCTTTTATCTTCTATTTATCACAAATCAAAATTATGTTTTTTATAGGATAGCTAAGCAAAAAAATAGTTCCTAATATAATAAATCGTAAATGATCGGTGTCTGTACATGGAAGATATATCTAAGATAATATATTTTATTAATGTAATAGAACTCAAAATAATTATATATATAGCTTTCTATTTGTATGAACACGCAGATTTTAAAGATTTAGCATCGAGATTAGAGTTTACCCGGGAAAAACTGCGCTTGCGTTCCCGTGTACTTACAGTCTACCTTAATACCGTAATATCTAAATATTTTTTTTAAAATACAATAAATTTTGCGAACAAAATCTAAAAAACGTCCTACCACGGGATGTAAGTTTTAATTACTACGAGGCAGTAAAATCAATGCATAAATCGTCGTATCTTTCGATTGCGTCGACTTAGAATAACTTTTACTAATACTATACGACAAACGTACTTATAATAAAATCGTAACGGATCGATGTCTGTTGAAGAAAAAATGTTATTGGGGACCTATATTAATGTAGTAAAAAACAAAACAATGTTTTTTTAATTTTTGTCGGTTTGTCTGTGCGTTTGTTAATCTGTCTGTGCGCTAATCTCAGAATCGGGTTAACCGATTTAACTGCAGTTTTCTTTATTAAATTCTGGCAAGCATCCGCTATCATATAAAGTTGTTAACTTTTTTCGTCCCATTATTAAAACTCTATTAGGTATTTATCAATCACAGTACTGAAATTGGCACAGGACCCTCGGTGGGCGAGTCAGACTCGCGCTTGGCCGGTTTTTTCTTAAATACATCTAAATAAACATTTGAACATTTTAAGTGGGCGTAGCCGCACGGGGACCGATAGTAACCAATATACTTAATACTTAACAAAATGTAGTGATAACATTAATTTTATTTACTAATAATAATTATACAATTACAATAGTATGTTTTATAGCAAACTAAATTATTATTATTTTTTTTAAATAGTATCATACTGATGTGAATAGTTTATTCAAGATTGAACTATTCGGAAATATGTTTATTTTCTGTATAAAATTATTGAGTATTACGAATACTACGACGAATACTTACGAATAAATGAAATTCCGAAAAATATTTTTGTACACAGGATATTAAGTGCTTTCAGTTCGGCTGTAGAAGTCACAATAAATATGGCTTTTATAAATATGGCATTTTATATATATATATATATATCTATACTAGTCTATACTAGTCTATACTAATATTATAAAGAGGTAAGATTTGTATTTTTGTATGTATGTATGTATGTATGTGTGTATGTTTGTAGAGTTTTCACACAAAAACTACTGGACCGATTTCAATATTTTTTTCACTATTAGAAAGCTGCATCTTCACTGACCAGCATAGGATATATTACATTTTCAAAAAAAATAGAGATCCCTAATAAAAATGCAATAATGTAACCCAAGGTGAGAAGAAATTGATCTTAACAATTCTATCATCGCGTGCGCTGCGAAAACTTTTGATGATAGAACAAAACAATGTTCTACAGTATTATAGAACGCATCAATATCCATAAAAAAGTCCGCGATAGCATATGTCCAACTACTGTAGTTATGACAATATAACCATTTTTTTATATTTTATAAGTTAACAAAAGTGCCGACAATAATCAAACCATATTATTCATACCTCTGCATTAATCCTTATCCTATTAAGTGATATTTTATTAAAGATAATTTCAATACCTGTAAAATACTTTTTAAATTAGTAAAATCGGATATCCCATTCAAAAGATATAACGAATTTAAAAATATCAATCTAAAGAAAATCATGTAATAATAAAAAATGCGGAGTGTGTGTCGTGTGGCCTCGCGCATCGTGGCGAGTAACTCTACAGGAGTGAGGGGGAGGTGCATCGATATTACTAAAATTATTAAGACAATCGATTAGATTTTTTGTTTCCTTATTTGATTTGAATAGGCCCCGAAACTACGAGACCAATTTGGAAAATTCTTTTACAATTAGACGATTAACACTACCAAAAAAAAACTTATATCGCGTACGCTGTGTATTGACAATAGAGCAAAGTGATGTACTATAATTTCATAGAAGACATCAATATCTACAAAAACTTGATACCATGTGTAGCTGTTAGAGTTATGTTACAATAACTAATTTTCAAAGGAAAAAGTGCAAACTAGAACAGAGCCGCCATCGTAGTACAGAGGGACATCTAAAATATATATATATATATATATTATATTCTGTCATAATGAATAGCTTTAAACTTTGCATACAAAGGTATCCTGTACGTAGTATATCATTTTTTTCATTTATTATTACCAGTACAACAGTATCGATACTAATGTGGTATCTATATTTTTATATATATTTAATATTTTTGCTCCCCTTAGTGTTTTTCAGGTGGATAACACAGACAATATTTTATTCACCATAAAAATGTTAGTAGTTTTTATAATTCTAATATAATTAAACAACTTTCTAAAATGATCTTTCCTTGCATGCGTTGTAATAACTATCAGGAGCTATTAAACAAAACAATACATTCTCATTTTGATAAATATATTATATGTTATTACAGTATAACAATATAATATATAAGATCAAAAAAAAAAAAAAAATCAGCTTCACGCTGTATCCCGCACCACCGCACAATATCTTATATATTAAAATAATATATAAGATATTATATATTATTTTAATTAATATATAAAACTAGCGGGCGCGCGCAACTTCGCCTGCTTATTAGCACCCTTAGGGGTGAATTCTAAAAAAACCACGAAAAGCGTGTTCAATAATATATTTTAACAGTCTGAATTTAATGTTTTATAAAAATCGGTAGCGATTTAAAGATTTTTTCAAATATAAACTTTCAACCCTGCCCATTGTTTTTAGAATTCATCCCTAAGAGGATGAATTCTAAAAACCATGAAACACGTGTTCATTGAAATATTTTAAAGAGTCTGCTGACTTTTAAATTTTATGAAAATCGGTGCTGTTTTAAAAAAAATCCATACAAACTTTCAACCCCTATTTCATCCATTTAGGGTAAAAAATTTTCAAAATCCCTTATTAGTGGATGTCCAAATTATTGAAATAAACATATGTCCAAATTTCACGTTTCTGCCATCAGCGGTTACGGCTCTGCTCTGCTCTATGTCTTACCTCAGTCAGTCAGGTACATGTCCTTTTATATACATAAATAAATAGATAAATAAGTGTATTTTGATCAAATTTATTTTCTTAAAAAATTAACAGTGCCCAAAAAAGCTATCATTTCTCTATGAGGATATATATAAATAGTTATAAAGGTCAGTTTTTTAATCAGTACACCATTCATACATGACGAATGTTACAATAAAAACCATTAAACCGATTTTACCGCTCCCGCACCGCGCTCACGTCTTAGCGCTTTAAATCGCTTAAATCGTTTCTGAGATAAGCGTCGACTAACAGAAAAACCAAGAAACAAACAAAATTTATAAATATTATTGTTTCTGGTTCTATTACTTTGTTAATTGCCCCCAATAATAATAATTTTTCTAATGAAAATCTAAAATGCCACCATGGTCTTAATAATTTTCACATTAGAAATCATCAGTGCGCTGCAAGCATACATTATTTATTAAAACAGGAACGTAATGCCCTGTACCGAAACAAACAAATAATTTACAAATTTAAGCGGGTGAAGCCGCGAGCTGGTTGCTATATTTTATAAAATTTTATGTTGTATTTATAATAGACGGATCACGTGGTGATGTCAATACGTTTTAAACATTGGCATGTAGGTACGTTATATTAATTTATAGTAGATATATTTCTCAAGAGAACTTAATCAAATATCTGTATATAATAAAATACATGAAATAATCATGTTAGGGAAATATCAAATTTATTTTTTAAATCAATCTTAATGTTATATTCAAAACAAATAAATTATATGTAAATTTGTTAATACATTTCAAGTAGGAAAAAAAGAAAAAATACAATATAATTGCGTTTCTCCTTTTCTTTCCAATGATTTATATTTCTACTATTTATATCGATATATCAGGGACGTAAATGCGGAAACAGAGCTGCTATCTTAGTAGAGAGTAACATCTAAAAAATATATTTACGTATTATAGTAAAAAGTGTGAAGAGGAATGTGTGATTCCTCTAAAGAATTATTCTACATAATATCATAAAAAACCAAGTTTAAACAGGATATATAATACTCCAGTATAATTACTTTCGATCAACATTTTTTAACTTTTAATTTTGAACATTTTGAATTGAACGAAAAATTTTGACTATTTTGTCTAACTTTTTAGTCATAATGGTGCGAAAATATTCAAAATATTAAAAAAAAAAAATATTTTGAAAAAAATAATTTATTAACGATAAGAGTGTTGGTAGTTTCTCAAAAGGTATAAGAATTAAAAAATGCCTGAAATATGCTTTCTTTGCAAGTGTTGTAATAACTATTGGTTGTATTCACTAAAAAATCACTATAGATATTAAATATGCTCAATTATATAGTATTTTTGTCAGCACCACTTTAAATGAAACCATAGTTTTAACTACTCTATAAAAGCCTTATACAATTTAAAATATCCTAAAAATGAAAAAGTAATTTTGTATACAAAATAAATTATATATTATCGTTGATATTAAAATAAAACGCTGTTTGTCATTAAAGACGCAAACAGACATAAGGGAAACCGCCGCATACGAGTCGTAGGTATTGGCGGCAAAAATCAAAGTTGCTTAGCCTTTAGTAATATTTTGTGTTAACGTTATTGGTATTTATGCGTAAAAATTCTACGTCTAAACTGTTGAGGTATCTTGATTAAGTTTTTTAGGTATGGGTTAAAAATATTTTATCTCCGTAAAAGAAGCGCTGACGCTTCCATTCTGTATAAATATTGAAGGCCGTCGTGGCGTAGGGGCACAAAATTGTGCCTGTAACGTGACGTTATGGGTTCGATTCGCACTTGGATTGAATTGTAATTTAATCTTATTTTCATTTCGCACGTCAGTCATATATCATACGCAGTATCTTAACACTTAAGTTCCCTCTACCTACCCTGCTATAGGCTGGATACAGCGTGGATCTGGTTTTAACTTTGTGTGAACCAATTAAAACGAAACTAATACTAAATATTTAAAGGAAGTAAGGCAAATTACAAAACTGCACTTAACTCGGTTATGCCCTTTCTGAGATTATCCTGAACGCACAGATAGGCAGACAAACTGACCAAGTTCTATTACATTTTTAAATGTCCGTAATAACAATTTTTCTAATATATCTTCCATATAACTATATAACTATAACCATAACTTAGGCTTTAAGGACTTAAGGCAAAAGTTTAAAGAAATTAATATATTGACAGTTGCATCTCTTATGGGAGGTACGAAAATGCTAAGGTTTTAATAATTTTCACATTAGAAATCTTAAGTGCGTTGCAAATATACATTATAGGTATATTAAAACATGAATATAATTTTAGTGTTTTAAGTAAATAATTCTGTAGTTAAAGCGGGCGAAGCCGCGAGCGGGTCGCTAGTATATATATAAACCGGCAACGCACCTGTAGCTCCTCTGGTGTTGCACGGGGTCGTGGGCGGCGGTAGTAACTTACCATCAGGCGACCAGAACTCTCGTTTACCTTGTCCTTTTCCATAAAAAAAAAAACTTACAGTAATAAATTCACTGCGACAGCCACAATAAAGTAAATAGTCTATAGGAAACATAATTATACAAACGAAGTAGATAAATTACACGAGTATTATATACTCGTATTCCTGTCTAGGGGACAGTTATAATTTCCTCTTTAGGAAATGAGCTTTTAGATTATTGACAACCATTAATAAGAAAGAGCAAAGCCATAAATTTTCGGATCAATTATGAGGGTTTTTGACTGACAGATATCCATTTTTTTTTCGTATATAGATCCAATTTTCTCATTTGACTATAAACATTGACATCGTTCATTAATCGGTTTTGAGTGAATTTATGTTTTATACGTGTAACTATCTTTTTTCATCATCTTTAAGTATTGTTATATTGAGGCCAGCCGTGGCGCAGGGGCACAGAGTGTGATTGTAAAATCGACTGGTTGTGGGTTCGATCTTCACTCGAGGAGATAAAATATTTACTTAAATTTATATTTTCATTTCTTCGCTCTGGTGTCGAGGCAAAGTGCGGCGGTAAGTTTCGCCACTCAACACCCAATGCCTCCAGAACTCGGTGGAAAATGGGGAACGGTGTGTCTTAACACCAGGTTCCCTTTGCCTACCCTGCTGTGTGGGGGATACAGAGTGAAGCTGATTTTATTTTATTTTTTAGTAGTAACTAGTGGTCGCGCGCAGCTTCGCCCGCTTATTTGCAAATATTTTTAATAGTCTGAATTTAAATTTTTATAAAAATCGGTGGCGATTTAAAGATTTTTCCATATAAACTTTCAACCCCTTATTTGAACGCTTAGGGGGTGAATTCTAAAAAAACCACGAAACACGTATTCAATTAAACATTCTTAAGGTTCTGAATTTCAAATTTTATAAAAATCGGTGCTGTTTTAAAAAAATCCATACAAACTATTTCATCCCTATCCATACAAACTATTTCATCGCCTATTTCATCCTTTTAGGGTTAAAATTTTTCAAAATCCCTTTTTAGTGGATGTCCAGATTATAAAAATAAACATCTGTCCAAATTTCACGTTGCTACCATCAGCGGTTAGGGCTCTGCGTGCGTCTTACAAGTCCTTTTATATATATAGATATGGCGAAATCCATTATTCATTATACAAAACTGACAAAACATGTGATATTAGAGTGAATATCATGAATTTGTAAAAAAAATATGCTTTAAATGTGTTTGACAGCGTATCAAATTATTCGCAACGTACTATTGTAATAGTAACAACATGTTGGTACGTACGTAAAATATCATTCGTATGTGAAGGTTGTTAAAACGTGCAAGCACATTTCGGGATAGAGATATGATCAGTCAGTTGGAGATCAAACTACAAATTGATCACTCTGCTCGATTGGGATAACCGCCCTTTAAACGTTCTCAAGAACTGCTCACGATAGTAAGTAAAAAAGTGAGACAAGAAGCACACGTGATAAGCGTAGACACTATAAAAAAGGACGCAAACAGTGTTAGACCGACTGGGATGCATAAAAATATCAAAACAGCACAAGGTTATAGTGTACGAGGATTGAGAGGATAGAGGACGAGGATCTCTATTCCATCATCCATATTCCATATCCTCACAACCACAAATCGGCTCTAAAAGCTACAAGCGTAAGGCAGCAGGGGGAAATTGCGGATTCGTTGCAACCGAGTTACAGGTGCACTAAGGTTAAGCCTATTACGAACGTCACAAATTTTGGTTAAATTTATTAAAGTGTTTTTTAACATACATTTTTAAAAATATATTGACATTCAACTGTCAATATATATAATTTCTTTAAGCTTTTGCCTTAAGGAGTCTTTAGGATCTAAGTTATAGATGGATACCGGCTGCGATACCCCAAAGCAAAATCACATAGGACAATAGTACTATGGAAGTAGCTGAAGTAAACAAGTTGAGCCGTTTCTACTTCAGTTAATTAATGATCTATTCTATAATATCTACAGTATCTATGTATGCGCGTACAAAGTACATGTAAGAACGTTATTCCCGGGTAAATCCTTATCCCATTGAAATAAGCTAATTGAAGGGGAAATAGAAAGCCCATTCATTTGAAACAACACAGTTATTTTATAATCACAAACACACACACACTTCAAATTTGCTTATAAGCAACAGTCAATGCAACGGAAACCTTGAAGTTATTAATTAATTTTTATCACAAAGACATCGCCGACTTTTAATAAATAATAATGAAATTGAATATTCTTGTAGTACAATGTACTTGCATATTTTTTTTCTGCAGCGTTCTTTGGCTACGTTAAGTTTTTATTTTAGTTCATTTTAATGAGTAGTTGGGTATTTTTTACTAATAATAAGAATTTTCTCTACTTATTATTATTGAGGCCGGTCGTGGCGCAGCGGCACGAATTGTGACTGCAAAACCGACTGGTTGTGGGTTCGATCCCCACTCGAGGAGATGAAATATTTACTTAAATTTATATTTCCATTTCTTCGCTCTGGTGTCGAGGCTAAGCGCGGCGTTGAGTTCTGCCACTCAACACGCAATGCCTCCAGAATTCGACAGAAAGTGAGGAACGGAGTATTTTAACACTAGGTTCCTTCTGCCTACCCTGCTGTGTGCGGGATACAGCGTGATGTAGATTTTTTTTAAATACCTATTCATAATATTTAATAACCTGCCATGTAGTCCGTTCCAGGTAGCGTAATTATTTTATTAATTATAGTTGCAATTATAGATTTCCTTTGAGTCAAGGGTTCTCTCTTTTCACTTATTTTTGTTGTTGTTGTTCTTTTAATTATTTAAGTTTGCATGATATTTATTTAACAAATATGATATATTTCGTTTAATTATAGGAAACAAAAATATTTTAATTATACATTTCTTATAGTTTGAATTGCAACTACAATCGCCGTGTAAAGAGGCATATTTTGTATTAAAATTTATTTATCCATCCCATAGGTTTGTAGAATGAAATTGAACTGATGAAATTCCTGGGGAGATTGAGGGTAGGCGGCCTTTTATAAGGAAATCTGTGCCAGCGAACGTTAGCGCCTGTGTGGCACCAGTTACCCCTCATGCAATATCACTCTACTTAGCAGCTGCAGCGCTTAACGCTTAGACCGTCTGCCTACCCTTATTTTATTGAAATAATACATATAAAACAACATTATAATACTAATATCACTATAAATTAGTATTATGTTCTTCATAATTAATTTTAACGTGTTTTTCCATGTACCCCGCTTAATAAATGTTGAGTAGAAGAAATAGTAAATAACGTTAATAGATAATGTTTTGAGTTGTTTCTTTATTATTTAATTTAATGATAATAATTGTTTACTTACTATAACTGCATTTTTATCAATATCATGATAAAAAAATATATGAAATTACGAAACTTTATCTTGAAACAGATCGTTACAGAAATGCAAGCTCAACAATACTCCCTTTGCTAATAGTATAATTTAACAAAACTTGAACACTATAAAACAGCTGCCGGCGCTGTGTAAGCGCTTAAAGCGCTTTAGTTACTTGTTATTGTTTGTTCTGGCTGAATAGGTCGTTGCCCGCGGCGAGAGCTGTATCGAGACTTTTTATCTCAGCTAAGATTAATCTCTGCACTTACCCTCTTGCCAATTTTTGGGTTTCCTACATACTTTACTTTTTCTGTGTAAAAAAATAAATAAATAAAAAAAACCGTGTCTTAAATGTCTTAAAATTGTATTTATTGTTATTTATTCTTTATACCTAAACCAGTAGGTGTCTATAACTTCTTTAATAAAATGTAACAAAGCGATTTCAAAATTATGTTTAGACCGTGCCCGATGTTTTGAGATGTAATCGGTTAAAAGAGGAGTTCGTGGCGCAGGGGCACAAGGGTGCGACTGTAAGTAAGGCAGGTTGTGGGTATGATTTAAACACGAGGAAATGGAATATTTAATATTTTCATATTCTCGCTTTGGTAAGAACTAGAGATAACAGTAGTTATCGTAAAACTAGAAATTAATGCAAATAAATTCACATCGATTTCAGTTTTACTATAAGCATAAAACAACCATACGTTGTTATAGAAAATTATAAAAATACTATAAAATATGTCATTACTATCTATACAGAGTGGAAGCGTTAGCGCGTAAACCCATACCTAAGGAAATTAATCAAGATACCTCAACAGTTTAGATATTTAGATAGGATTTTTTTTCATTTCATAATGTTTATCCATACTTGTATTTCGTGTGACGCAGTTACGCATAGATACCAATAACATAAATAGATACTACTACAAAAATACTACTTAACGAAAAATACAACTTTTAAGGCTACTATTTTTAATTATTTAACGAAAAATTATTAATTAAAACTATATATATTTTTGATAATTCATGCAAAAAATTGTTCATTACTAGAAAACAATGAGAAAACACAGCTATTTTATTTTTACACTTGATTTTTACGAATGATTGGGCCTTATAGTCAATTAAATATGATTGGGTTTCTAGGGTAACACAACGAATAATACTTTATAGAAGTCCCGTCCCATTTTCGTCCGTTCGTTTCGTCGTTCATTAAAATATATTAAATTTTATAGCAGTCATATTTTTTTGTAATAAAAAAATACAAATCGAAAATGTTCAAGTATTCACATCATATTACCAGTATATTTTCAAGTCATCCAAACATGCAAAAATGCAAAAAATCACCATGGAGTTCAAAAACTACTACGATAGGCATAATATAAATGTAAAATATATAATTTTTGTACTAATGCCACCACAGCTTTAGATTTGGCGATTTTTAAATTCAGGTTAGGTTAGTGATCCGACCGTTTTGTGCTTTGCGCGTAGCAAGGCGCAAGACGGTCAGTCAGGCAATTACCGTATAATTAAAGAAATTTTTTGTTATTTACTGAAAAAACGATTAAAATCAATCATATTTTAAATGACAGGTGTGACAGCTGATGAACACGTCAAATAATTTTTCATTGTTCCGTTATTTCGATCCATTTTTTTTGCTTTACCGTTTGTTTTCTACTTTGTTAAGACCTTTATTTCCACTGTGGACAGTTGTACAGGGAAACATATAAAGCTTAAAAAAAGACAAAAAAAATCATAAAATAATTTTATCATGTTCCTTAAATAACAAATAAATAAAAAAAAAATCCTATCATAAACAAATATTTGACTACATCATATATATACATAGGTTAACTAATATGGCCAACTAGTGGCTGTATGAGACTTCTAATGGATTTTAAATTGAAACTTGATTCCGTAGTCAAGTTTGGATTATCTGTTTAAATACCAACATCCGTTAAAATTATAGGACGGCGAGTTGAGAGATAATTACTGTAAGTAATGTAATCTGTTTACTTTCAACTTTGTTTGGCTAAATAGGAAAATATTTTTATATTTGAAGGGGTTCAATTATACAATTATGTACAACTTTATAATTGAATCCGTTGCAAAAAGAGATTTTTTCACTGAGAGCAATAATTTAATAATAATAAAATTATAATAATAAACTTTTTGAATGTGCATTTATATGTTTTTTATTTTATTTTATGAGATATAAGTATTTTTAATAAAGTACAATTTATTAATTTAAACTGATTGATACTTGACCTATTAAATACATTTTTATTTCGTATTACTACATTTTCATTTAGTTCCTCTATAAATGTTTATATTAATAAGCACCTCAAGGATGTAAAACAATTTTCATAATATTTTATTTTTAATATATAAATGTGTCACAATCTTCAGTGACAGAAGCATTCAGGTCGCTGACGTTTTCAATGTGCGGAGAAATGCATGGCAAGTTGCGGTCTACTATAATTGACAGCTGAGTTGCCAATCACGACGAAATACGATGAATTTGGACTTATGAAGTAACTTAGTTTAACTGAACTTTTAACTACGATCTAAATACGGGATACTGAGGTGTGTTTTAAACGTATGGCAATCAATCGCTCAACCGGATATTGATGTACCTATTTACGTACAGATATATGAGGAAAATATTTAATAGAAAATCGTTTAGTGATGATATACAAACTTGAGCAAAAATTAAAAAAAGTAAAAGTAATAATTTTGATACTTATTTAGAAAACGTATATATATATATATATATATATATATATATATATATATATATATATATATATATATATCTACCTCTTACTACCCCGCTAGGGATACAGCGTGAAGGTTAGATTAGGTTTAGCTGACGTATAATGTTTGTATTGTGAATTTTGATACATATAGGTATGAGTATTAAAGATACTCCATCTGTTTAGATGATGCTAGCTGTAAAACTACAACGTTATTAACAACAATAAAAATACGAAAGGTTGATCTTTTAAAACCTGCAAGATGAATAAAAGAATATATTAATTCTGCAAGCTTCTAGTTATTAGACGACTGAAAGTGTACAAAAATCTGTTAGGCACAAATGGAAAACTGCCAATCACAAGCGTAGTGATCGTCAACTGAACTGCCCGTATTGTAGTCTAAACTCTTGAAACTTTATTTTTGTTAACATTTTATGCAGTGCCTGAAAAAAGTATAACGCGATAGAACTGCGTAAATATAAAACGTGAAATTGCAAAAAGACTAAAATTTAAATATAAGTGTAATAATATATAAAAAAAGATGCTGAAACCAATTACTATGAATAACATAATATAGACTAAGGAAAATATTTTAAACTTGGGATATTCTCAATTCTTGAATTAACAATGTTATTATTTGGAAATATCTGGATATTGATAAAACTATTTATAAAAAAAAATTGATAACAGCTAAATTGTTATTAGCGTTATAATTTCTATTATGATTATTATTCTTATATAAAGAGATTCGAGATCCTACAATAATATAGACTGATCTGAAAATACCCGTCGTAAGAGAGACTATTAAATCTATATTGGATCGTGGTCATGCATACCAGGGCTACAGCTGGGAAACAGCATACTCTAACATATTAAATATTATGTTAGTGAGCGTGGTAACTCTAACGAGGAGGTATCATCGATCTGTAGAGATATCTACATATATATCATATCTAAATTAATAAAAAATCGTAAAATAATGTGTTACTTTTTTTAACAAAACAAACCATTCCATATAAAGACAGGCGGTTCATAGAAGAGATACTTTTCCATGAATCAATACATTTTGTAGGCGTATCTTCATCTACGGGTAAGACTATTATATAAATAGTAATTGGATCACTCTACTTTCTCAGCTTCGCGCTGTATCCCGCACACAGCAGAGTAGGCAGAGGGAACCTAATCTTAAGACACTCCGTTCCCCGCCTTTCACCGAGTTCTGGAGGATTGCGTTTTGAGTGGCGGAACTCAACGCCGCGCTTTGCCTCGACACCAGAGCGAAGAAATGAAAATATAAATGTAAGTAAATATTAAATTTCCTCGAGTTGGGATCGAACCCACACCCGGTCGGTTGTGCCCCTGCGCCACTATTGGCCTCACTCAAAACTCAAAATCTACACTATCCTACTAATATCATAAATGTGAAAGCCTGTGAGGATGGAAGTTTGTTCTACTGTAACGCAAAAACTGTTGAACTGATTTAGATGAAATTTTACAATAATACAACTTATTTGCCAAAATAAGACATCGGTGTGTTATTGATTAGGTACCCTACTTATTAGTTGTTAAAGGTTGTGAGTAGTTTTCGAAGAATATATTTCCATATAATACAATGTGGTTGTATATAAAATTATAGTATTGCTTATGATAAGTATACGAAAAACCATATATTTAGGTAAGAAGGTTGCCTGTAAGAGATTGCATGAAGCATTAAGGCCGCCTTTGCATACTTGTTTTTCTTTATATCTTTTCTGTGTTATTTATTATTTGTGTGCAATAAAGTATAAACTTTTGTATATAAACATATTTTATTACAGTAACAGCAATGAACTCGGTGTAAGCGGGGTCAGGTCTGTGACACACGACACGTTTACTTCGCTTATAGTTAATTTGTTACAGGTGTGCCGTTGCCTTGTTTCTTAGTTGCTGGAGCTGTTGAGTTGTTCTATTCGTCGCAGGAACATTAGTAACAGTTGCAGTAATAAGAGCACAAAGCTAAAAAATATATAGTCCAATTAACCTCTCCCTTACAAAAGTTGGTTAAAAAGAGGTGAGACCCTTTTTTGGGACCCACCCCCACAGTTGTTATATTTTCACGCGATTTTGCTACCGTTATTTTATTTAGCTTAAGCCTGTCTTAATATACAGGACAGGTCTTTAATATACAGTTTTTGGTTGTTGTTAATAATTTAGGTTACTAACATATGTACATATATTTAGTATCATGTGGTGATCATTAAAGGTTTTGATTAGTAAATAATAGTAGTCTGTCAAAACACAAAATGTTTATAACAAATGAACACGAAGCTCACATAATTATAGTGCAAAGGAAGTGTAAAGTACATAATTATATCGGAAATAGAGCCAACGTCGGTGATATATGACTATGTGTTTTGAATTAATTCAATATATAATTTGTTAAATAATAATACCGTTACATTTAAGTAGAAGAGAATGATTTTGTTAATATATTTATATAAATAATAAATAAAAGCATAATATAATTTTTTTCTATTATTTATTTACCTGAATATCTATTAAATATATTTAATTAAGTAAATACGAATAGTTTTTACCATTTTTATGAATTAGTTGATACATATATAAAATATTGAAACATTAATCGGAATCGCGTACCGAACATTCCGTACCAATTTCAGGATTGTTGGTCAACGGGAAAGTTGACAAAATTAAATTTGCGAGCGTGTACAATAATTTGATATGAAAGTAACTAAATTTATATTTCTTTTTATCTGAAACATATATAGTAATTTCTATTTTTCGGATGTATTCCTTTTATCACGCATTTTGCCAAATGTCGTAACTGTAGGTCCACGGAAATTAACTGTAGATTTGAATATTGGATATTAATTTCAACTTGATTCCTGCACGCAATAATAAATCGACATAAATAGTCTTGACAGACGGACATCGAAGTAACTTAACAAAGGTTCTGTATCGTAAGGAAATAACTTACCCTTACGCTTACCCTTATAGGGTTCAGTTATTTCCTTACGGTACGGAACCCTAAAATGGTTTAAATAAGAAACCACGACTAAATTAGTAAACAAATTTATAAAGCCAAACAAAACAAATAAAAATTAAATCGGATATAACAGATCGAGAATCAGCGAGCAAAGGATTGACTACAAAGGAGAATTATATGAGCATATAAATAAAGATAATATAGATACAGTTACTATATTTATATACATATTGTATCCTAAAATAGTCTAGTTATTCATCTCAGTTACTTACTGAAACCTATATGTATGTATGTATGAATAGATTATAATGGTTAACTAAAAATGTTTAATATTATACGAGCTGGGAAATGTGGATGAAAGAGGCGTCGCGCGCAGATCCTATCAGTTCATCGCTGGTCGCCCCCATGGCGCCCGCATTCTACGACGCTACGACACCTCTACAAACTAAGGCTTGCTACGAAATAAATTCGTTGTGAACGCTAGAGAATAGTGAATTTATGTGAAAGTGACAATCTACTGTGAAAAATTTAGTTTGTTATTTAATTGTGGTGAAGTACTTCTTAAAATGTGTTTGAAACGTATTTGTAGTTTGCATTGGATAATATTGTTCCTGCTTCTATTTAAAGGTAAAAAATATTTTATTAATATTTTTTGTATGGAATTATGTATGTATATATAAATATTATTAAATGAAAGTATGATTGCAAATGTCAAGAAATTATTTTTGTAATGAAACTCTGAGATTATAGGGCTTTTAATTTTTATTGTACTTTTTTGCTTGAAGACTTTATTTTTATGTTTTATTCTAAGTAAAATAGAGAGTAAATTATATAATTTTGGATTTAGCATCTGTGTTTGCGATTTACAAGTATTACTTTTTTAAATAGGTTTCCTTAAAAAATTGTTTTAATAAAGGAAAAATTAATTTTATTACATAACGTATTATCGTTTTGTAATTTTACTGTAATCAAATACACATATTAAGCATCCAACTGAAGGATACAGAGCGCAGTGTTAAAAATATTGGAATTAGAAAGCTTACATTTAGTTACCGGAAATCTGTATAATTCGGTATTCTATACAATACCTAAGTAATCTATAGAATATCTAAAACGTGTAGATAATATATGAAATATTATTTAAAAATCTAAATATTCATTATTTAATCAGGCGATTACAGGAACTTTTGAAACGTCAAGGTTCATAGAAATATCAGTAGTGTTAGTTCTATAGAAAGTAACCATCGGCACAATAGGAACGTCTTTTTAGGAGAGGTGATAAAAAACTGACCATGATTTATTTTATTTTTATTTTTATTATTTTATACTTTGCATAGGTATTCTTTACTATACCGAAAGCTCTGTCGGTAATATATGTAAAAGACAAGAGCAAGGAAGATTTTTATTGTTTCGTGTAGGCAGGAAGATTTTTATTAACATTTATGAGCTAAGACCACCGTAACTATAACTTTGGCTGATTTTAAATGCAGGTAAGTTTAGGTTAGAAACTTGAAAAGGCTAACCTAATCTAAACTGCACTTAAAAACCGAATATACCAAGGTCTATAATTTTACACATTGCCGGTGGAAAAGTAGAAACTTTATATAATCCCTAGGAATTATATATATTGCCTAGTTAAAGTATGAAAAAAACAAGCCTAATTTTAATTAAATTAAACTTCCTGTCTAACTAACAATCGGATTCTTTTTATCAATCAATAAAATTTTCTTCACTTTGAAAAGGATGTATGGAATTCAATAAAAATTGAACGGTCTGATCTTTGAACTCACACCCCGCTTCCTACTAATTAAAATATATAAATAAATAAGATTTGTATAATATAAGTTATATAAATAATTTAAACATATTAGTGACGTGATACGACTAATATCTAAAACCCTGATTCGCTATGATCGTAAGTAATGCAAGAACTTTTACAGATTCAGAGGCACAGTACAGGATTAACAGATTAAATGCATAGTAGTAGAATGATAAAGATAGTACAAATACAAATAAGAAATAAATAAATTGGCTTTACGCTGTATCCCGCACACAGCAGGGTAAGCAGAGGAAACCTAGTGTTAAGACACTCCGTTCCCCACTTTCCGCCAAATTTTGGAGGCATTGCGTGTGGTAAAACTCAACGCCTTACCTGGACACCAGAGCAAAGAAGCAGAAATATAAATTTAAATATTTCATTTCCTCGAGTGGGGATCGAACCCACAACATGTCGCGTTTTTACAGTCATAATTTGTAAATCTTTGCCACGGCTTGCCAATAAAGATAGAATAATGAAATGGAATTAATAAAAAGAATATAGTTACGGTAGTCGTATCGGATTACCATCAGAAGTAGATGATATGTACCTATAGCTAATTTCATCTACTGTCTCTAAAGGATGTGAAGTTCGAAGCAGTGCCTGGGCCTTGCGACCACAGATGTAGGCTTCAGAGGCCTTTTTACATTAACTTATACTCACCTTAGCCAATTATAATTATAAATAGATTTTAACCATATTCATAATTAAAATAATAATTGATTAATTAAACAATCAATTATCGAAGTAGTCAAGGATAGCCAGCGGCAGAGCACGAACAGTGCACTAAACCACAGCTAAGCACCAAAGCTAAGATTCCGCGTAAATAATTATAAATAGGTCTTAACCACATTTATTATTAAAATAATAATTAATTATTCAGATAGTCGAGGATAGCCAGTCTCGGGGCAAACGTAGTGCTCCGAGCTCTACACATAGATAATTACCTAACATGGATTCCTCACATCGATAAAGCATGTAAAAAAAATTCTATAAACACTCAGAGCTCTGCAACGTACAGTACGATACCTTCCGAAACATGTATGTTATACTATCTATAATTCGTAGCCAAACCACATTAGAACTGTCTGATTGAAGTCTGGGGTTCTACAGCTAAAACTAACCTACACAAATTACAAGCCAAACAAAATAGACTATCATGATCCTTTTTAAATTTAATTATTTTACGCCTACAACTAAAATTTACAGCGAAAAGAATTAATTTACATAAAAAAATTACCAGAAATGCCAATAACATATACTTAGGACCACCAAGGACAGACTACGGCAAGAAAAATATTTTGTTCAAAGGAGCTAATGATACCTACAATAATTTACCCAAGGACGTAAAAGACATAAACTCACTATAGTTTTAAAGAAAGTCTAAAGAGCCATATTTTGAAGGAAATATATTATGTTTTATTCTTTCATTTTGAAATATATTATATTTAATGTAAAATAAAAAAGTCTAATAATGTCATAAGTAATATATGTATTAAATGCAATACTATACTGTAAATCAGTTTCACGCTGTATCCCACACACAGCAAGGTAGGCAGACAAAAACTAGTGTTAAGACACCCCGTTCCCCACTTTCTGCCGAATTCTGGAGTGTTGAGTGGCAGAATTCAACGCCGCGCTTAGCCTCGACACTAGAGCAAAGAAATGGAAATATAAATTTAAGTAAATATTTCATCTCCTCGAGTGGGGATTGAACTCACAACCAGTCGGTTTTACAGCCACACTTCGTGCCGCTGCGCCACGACTGGCCTAATTCACCTAAGATACTAAACAAAAGAAGATAAAATACGATTAACAAAAAAATACATTAGATTAAATAAATAAACGGAATCTTAAAACACCAGGAGTCGACAGAATCTAACAACACAATAAACAGAGATCAGCTTAATGTCACATTTAATGTGACACATTAAATGTTCAACTGATTTTTGTTTCTTTAAAAGCTAAGATCTCTGGTCCGATTTACTTTTTTTTGTTTTGTATAAAAGTTGCATTCCTCAATAGTGCTGTAGGCTATATAACATTACGATGTTAATATCAATTAGCCTTAAATGATGAAATAACTATAATAACTTATAAATAAGACGCAACAAATTATTTTGTGACATGCTTATTAAAAATAACGAACGATAGTTCTTTTATCATCAAGGAAATTTCATGAAGATAATATCCGGCTTTTATACATGTGATTTGGACGTATACTTTCGGAGAAAATATGAAATAAAAATTATTCAACTGTTTACGGCCGCAAGCCTAGATTCGAATCCTACGGGGGACGCCCTTGCCGCCGATAACACGAGGCAGACAACTAGTGCTTGCATTTTTTCAGTATTATAAAAACAAGTTGATGTCATGATTGAATGTTAGTACATTCAACAGATACAGATTAATATCTGTTTGGAAATTCAGCATAATGAAAGTATTATATGTGGTATGCGGGCGAAGCCCAGAGTTGGCCACTAATATAAATAAGGCCGCCATTGATTTCATAACATATAACAATCTGGTTCACATGTCCGATGAAACTATGCGACCCTACCGCTAGGCGACAGATTAAGTGAACACATTTGTTAAGTGAACTCAGTTAGTTTCTTTAGAGGGCTTATATATCCATTTTATGTATACCTTTCTTATACCTATATATTTAATTATCTTATCTTAGTTACATTTCGTTTGTTTGTTTAAACGCTAAGATTGCGACCCTGGAATTACTAGTCGGATTTACTTTTTTTTTGTTTTGTATGAAAGCTACATTCTACATGTTTTTGCGACACCATATCGATCTTTTATGAATAAGTCACAATAAGGCTTATTAGGACAACAAATAATTGAAAATTTCAAAACGATATTTGCCAGTTTTTTATTTGATAAATATATTGAAACTTACGAGTGAAAGTTATTCCATTATCAAGGAAATTTTATGAAGGTAAGCTTTGGCTTTACAGCATGTAATTTAGGTGTTACTGTTTACGGTTGCAAAGTTGGTCTAGGCTCGAGTCCCGCGAGGGTGCCCTTGCCGCTGATGACATCCTCTCAAGTCTCAAGCGGCCACGTAACGCTTGCATTTTCTCAGAATTATGAAAGAATTATAAGTGTATAATGCGGACGAAAGCGCGCGTTGGCTAATTTCAATATAATTTATATTCACTGTTATTAGAATGTCTCTTATAAACAGAACTGTAGCGGAAAAACAAGTACATCACACTGTTACATCTACGACCAACGTCATACAAACTTCGTAGATGCACCTCAAGGGCACCGCGAGACAACATCGATCACGATATAACAAATAAATGCTATAGCCAAACATATTAGTCCCAGTGAGGCTTAGCAGAACCAATATATAACCGTTGTACGTTTTATTAAAATTGTATTTTTCATATCTCACAACACATTTTCACGCACTTATTTCCAGTTCATAACCAAATATTATTTATTTACATATGCATCGCATTATATGAATTAGTATTATTAAAGTTTGTTTTAATAATAATCTACTTAAAACTTACCAACAAAGTATTTATAAACAATAACAATATAATACGTTAGTTTAGCAAAGCTGAAATTTGGAGATGAAGACTGTTAGTCAAATACGTAGTTAAGACAGTATGCGTACTCACTAACTTGAAAGTAGGGCCCTTATGGAGTTTGTATATGGTGATGACTTATTCACCAGCAGAAGTGGTTTTTTTCACACATTGCCATACCTGTAGGAGTGTTTGCAAATTGCAACAAGTATATTTTTTAGATTTTATATAACTAGTAGTTTTATGCCAGTCGATCGAGGCCAGTCATGGCTTAGAGGCACAAAGTGTAATTGTAAAATCGACTGATTATTGGTTCGATCGCCACTCGAGAAAGAGAATTATTTATTTACATTTATATTTTAATTTCTTCGCTCTGGTGTCGAGGTTAAGCGCGGTGTTGAGTTCTGCCTTTTAACACGCAATACCTCCAGAATTTGGCAAAAAGTGGGGAACAGAGTGTCTTAACACTAGATTCCCTCTGCCTACCGTGCTGTGTGCGGGATACAGCGTGACGCTGTTAAAGTATTAGTTTAACATATCCTTAGAACGGGAATTACACAAACTTCTTACAAACAATCAAAACTGTATACTAAAATAAATAAATATTTAACAATATAAACATTTTTTTAATTTAAAAAGTTACGAAGGCTGCAGTAGAGAATTAAGAGAACACGATTTTATGTGTAAATTTATTTCAATTACATTTTAAAATTAAATGCTAATTAAATCTAAAAATTAATCTACATCTAAGATTACTGCCTTTGATGTTAGAAATATAATAATCTGTCTAAACCTAAATTAATCTAACTTAACCTATGGCTTAATTATTCCACGATAGAATAATAAGTGTGGAAAAAAAGAAATTCTTTTCCTGAGAATATATGCAAATTTCTCGGGAAAATATCGGGCAAGTGCCGACATAAACTTGTGTCTTCAGTTGAGGCGTCACCCGGGAATGTATCCTTATGGGTGAAATTGATTCAATTTAGCCGCGCCTAATATCTGCTCATTTAGCCTTAGCGTTTCGAGTACCTGTATCGGAATGTCGTCGGGATAATTTCGAAAGCAAGGCCAAGTTGTTCACTGGCCGAGCGGGACAGTACTTTACGTAAAACACTAATTAGCTCTGTATGAGACCCAGGTTTGGCAACATATGAAGCACTGTTCTCATCTTTGGGCTGATGCATCTGTATCAGCTTAACAAATTTAATCGCATACAACGTAGAGCCGTCTGTAATATCGACAAGCAAGCAGCAGCAGCAGTTTGCAGCTTTGCCTTAACAATCGCTGTGTCGCCAATGAGCTTCTTGGCGCGATTTTCAATTGAGTCTAAGGTCGCTAGTTGATATTTAGCAGATCCGTGCCAGATGTGACAGCAGTACTCCATACACGATCGGACTTGAGTTTGATAAAGTTGAAGAAGCTGTCCCGTGTATATATGTCCCGAGTGAAATACTGCCTAACCTTTGAGAGGACACCTAGTTTTTTAGCTGTTGTTGTATCCAAAGACTCGATGTAACGTCCAAAGTTCAAATCTGACGTAAGGTTCACGCCAAGAAACTCAAGATGATCAGCCATCGGCACGGGTACATCTCGGAAAGTCGGAGCAAGATCGAGGGGGTTCCGTTTTGCAGAGAATACTACCGCGTCAGTAAAATTGTAAAAATTAAGCCACATCAGTCGCAGAGGGTTAAATTCCTTAATATAAAATAGAAGTTATAGAAGTCATGGAGTCGCGATGTTAATAATAGGTTGACAAATTTGGTGAATTTAAATAAAAATAATATTTAATTTTTTTTATTTTTTATTTTCTAAAAGCAGTTTAATATCAATGGGATGCGGACTACCCACGTGAGGTCGCTGGGTCCCGATACGACTGTAAATGCTACGCTTGTGCGTTCCTTTTCTACTGGGGGGTAATCAACGATTTAATATTCTTCTACTTTCTCGCTCTGGCAAATTTAAGAAAGAAGCAAGAAAACTTAAGAAAAGCGCAGCGTTAAGTTCTGCCACTCAACACGCAATATTTCAATAATTTGGTGGAATAGGTAACGGAAATGTTAATAGAGAATGAAGTGTCTTAACATTAGTCTCCTAGGTTCCTTCTGCCTCTGCGATATTTATTAAGTTTTAATATTCTAAATGGGCATATCTTGGGCGACAATGTGCACAGAAAAATAGATCAGTAGGAAACCTATAAGACAAAAAAATTAAAATAATTAAAAAAATTCAATTAAACATCCACTCCATGCATGTTTTAGTCCAGACCAACCAATATTCATAGTCGCAAATATTGGCAAAATGATCAAACCTTTGTATTTAATTGTTTAATACTGATTTGGTAAATTATTTGAAAATAAAAAATGAAGCATGTAAGTTCTTATTTTCAATAAAATTATTCGAATTTGACTTTGACTTTGTAAAGCACACTGAGGCATTTTGGCAAGTCCGTCGCTGGCTGAGGTTCGACCATACTAAAATCAAATAAGAGGCCACAGCCCATAAGCGTGTGGTTAGTAATATTATTGTTTTTATTAGAATTATCTATATTCCCTAATAGGAATGATGTATAATCTGTTTATTGTCAATTAATATTAATATTATATATTAAATACTTATAATATAATATACTTCTAATTAATATTGTTATAACCCACTTAACATAAGAGCAACTGCTAATAATTGATATATATCATACAAATGTTACATGAGTTCCCAATTATTAGGGTATAGGATCCTAGAAGAATCCCAGTGTAACAATACCTGTATGATATAAACATATTTCGCATGTCATCTAATTTTTTTTTCGATCGTGATAGCGATAGGGGTTGTTGTAGGGGTCGTAGATCGAGAAGGAGATCTAGAGTTTGTCAACTGCGATCCAGAGGTTATATAATTTAATCACTTAATCGATTACTCTCTCTCAATCGACTAAAATAGCATATTGTGTCAAATATATCATATATTTACCATACAGTTCAGTACCAAAAAAGGTAATTGCTTCTTTGTTTCAATTGACTTCTGTATCACTTATGCCAATAAGTATCTATTAAAAGTTGTATGATTATTATCATGTATACAAAAGATTTATATCTATGTTAAGTTATTTTTTAATCAAAAACTGTAAGGATAATCTGACGACTGTGATATTACTAGTTCTTCCAATTTAAAATAAAATTATTTTCTTTATATTCAATTTAAAGAAAATTGTTGGAGAAATAAGCTAATTAGCGGACTGTGACTTATTTGACTTCATAGCAGTAGTTTAAAATATTCATATAAACATTTAAATATAGTTCTTAGTCATCTAGTGAGATATTTTATAAAAATTTTATTAATTTTAGAATACATTAACTATAATTTCAACGTCTTAAGTATATGTGACACAAAATAGTGTTGGCATTGGGAACTTATGTGTCATGTATTTTTCCCATTTTATTCAGTTATTTTAAGTCGTGACGCAATGGCACAAAGTGTGACTGTAAAATCGACTAGTTGTAGGCTCATCCCCACTCGAGGAAATTAAATATTTATTTATATTCGCTCTGGTATCGAGGCAAAGCGCGGCGTTGAGTTCCTCCAATCAACACACAATGCCTCCAGAACTCGGCTGAAAGTAATGAACGGCGTATCTTAGCACAAGGTTCCCTCTGCCTACCCTGCTGTGTGCAGGATACAGCATGAAGCTGATTTAATTTAATTTAGATAGAGTTTATATAATATTTTAATCTTATTTTAAGCAAATAATCTTATAAATTATGTTAATAATAAATGTTATATTCTTTTCATATTAATTATATTATTCACCTACAGATTTTATTTATCATATGGATCGTTACATTGTGGTTGTCGAACATGTCCAAAAACGTTTAACCTGGCACCAATAAATTTATATTTTCATTTCCTCGCTCTGGTAACGAGGCAAAGCGCGGAGTTTAGTTCCGCAACGCGACATGTAACGGGAACGGAGTTTCTTAACATTAGGTTCCTAGGTCTTCTCTGCATACTCTGTTATGTGGTGGAAGCATACCAAAAATACCAACAAAAGCAAACAAAAGCGAGTCGTCCTACCACTTAAAACGCGAAAATGATTGATGTAGGATTTTAGCTAAGTAAGTAAAATTTGTTTTTCCGAGAAACATTTTTTACTAAAATGTGTATTATTTTCACTTGTTGCGGCGAGTTTGTCTCAATATTCTCTTAGTATAGATTTTATCACGCTCGCAGTGTTCATAACTTAATAATAATACATTGTCTTGCGCAAATTTATTACGTTAGAAGGAAATGCTCTTTATAAATACATTCTGTGTTTGGGGTTCTCAAAATGTCAAATTTGGAAGTTTTTATTAGTGAAGAGCTCCATTTTTATTTTATTTATTGTATATAATATTTTTAGGTTCGAATATATTTTGTAGACAAATGTCCTAAATCATTGATTTATAATAACTTTACATTTAATGCCGCATATAGCCGGGTAGGCAATGAAATATAGTATTAAGACACTCGGTTTCCGATATACTGGTCAATTTTCTAAGCATCACTCAACGCCGCGCTTTGTCATACTACCAAAGCGATGATTAAAAGTAAATAATTTAAATGAAAATCTTTCCCATCAGGTGACCCGTACGCTCGTTTGCTTTGTCTTGTCTTTTTCCATAAAAACCAAACATTTCCATAAGAAATAAAAAACAAAATAAAATGTTAAAAAAAATTTAAATATCACCAGGGACAAAAAATAAGGATATAAAAGCTATATGAGAGTTCTTTTTTTTTGGAAGCAAGGCAAAGCGCGGCATTGAACTCCGCCACTATACACGCAATGACTCCAGAATTCAACGAAAAATGGGGAATAGAAGCGTCATAACGGGAACCAAATGGAAAAGCTATGGAAATGGGTTCATAATGTTAATAGCGAGAGGAAAAAGGTGCTGAATATTCTTAATTATGCCATCAAAATGTAACACGCTTTTTATTTAGTGCTATATTTCTTACCAGAGTTAATTGATTTTTAAGTTTTTAGTTCATTTTATTAACAAATTATATAATTATATTATCAAAGCTTGTTGTGAAACGGTTTTTTTTTTCTTAAATGTTATTTTATTATTTTATTAAAAGTCAATTAAACATACATTTTATATTTCAATTTCTTTATTTCTTTAACTACGTAATAATCCATTCTCAAAGAACTGAACTGAACTAATATGATCCATACTGGAGGATTATTTCCAAATGTAACCTAACTTGAGACCAGTCATGGTGCAGGGGCACAAAGTGTGACTGTAAAATTGACTGGTTGCGGGTTCGATCCCCACTAGAGAAAATGAAATAATTATTTACATTTATACGAGGCAAAGCGCTATTTTCTTCGCTCTGGTGTCGAAGCAAAATGCGGCGTTGAGTTCCGCCACTCAACACGCAGCCTTGCCTCCAGAACTCGCCGGAAAGTGTCTTAACACTATGTTACCTTTGCCTATCCCGCACACAGCAGGGTGCTGTGTGCGGGATACGGCGTGAAGCTGATAATGATTTAATTTATAACCTAACTTAATATATTTTAATAGATATAATACAACATAATACGACGTATTTTTTAAGAATACTATAATACATTACAGCTTACATTTTCTACGATTGAGTACACCATACGCATTTATTAAAAAAAAGTCTCGTCATAAAACTTTAGAGATATAAAAAGTTCTTTGAACTGTCCCTAAAAGCCCTTAGAAAAAATATGTGCCATGTATTAAGTTCATATATTCAATCGAAGACGTTTTAACTCTTATATAACAATTGTAATAAAGGAAAAATATCAGTTAATATTACTATTATTGATCACTGACTATTATTGAAGACTGGAAGGTTTTTCGGCTGCTGGAGCTTTGAGCATATTAAAGACTAGCGGCCCGCTCGCGGCTTTGCCCACTTGAACTATATAATTATTTATTTAATAAACAGAATTGACTGACAACTAACTATAATGACGTTTAATATGATTTTTTATTACTTTAATCTGTAATCTTCATATATGATTTTTTAACTACATTACCGAAATTTCTTTTTTGTTTTTGTAACATTACGTTATTTTAACCTATGTTATGTACATTTTATCAACCGAGGCCGCCCCCCTACCTGTCTTACCGCTCATTTTACCATCATAAATCTTTTTTGCCATTCATTCATCCCTCAATCGTTCGACGTGCCCAAACCAACTGAGCAAGTTCTTCTTCATTCTCACTATGACATCTTCGGTACTAGTACCTGTTATTCAGTGTATCTCTTCATTGCGGATTCAATCAGCTAAACTGACTCCATATATTCTACGAAGAGATCGCATCTCAATAGCATTCATCTGTCTTTCATTCTTCTTCTGTAATACCCACGTTTCGCTACTGTATAACAGAATCGGTACCAACACTGCATTATGTACGGCCAAACGTGCAGCTGTGCTGACGTTTCGCTTATCAATACAGCTAAGGCTGCGTTAACCCTTTTACCGGCAGCAATACGCCTTTCCACATCAGTATCTTGCATCTCTACTGAACATACTTCCCAAATATACACTTCATTCACTTAAAAAAAAACAGCTTCACGCTGTATCCCGCACACTGCAGGGTAGGCAGAGGGAACATAGTGAAAGACTCTCCCCACGTTCCCCACTTTCTGCCGAATTGCGTGTTAAGTGGCACAACTCAACGCCGCGCTTTTCCTCGACACCAGAGCGAAGAAATGGAAATATAAATTTAAGTAAATATTTCATCTCCTCGAGTGGGGATCGAACCCACAACCAGTCGGTTTACAGTCACACTTTGTGCCGCTGCGCCACGACCGGCCTCAACTTCATTCACTTATTTTAATATATTACCATTCACACTGATATTGCATTCCGTTCTTTCTTCATTTCATTCAAATACCAGAACCTTTGTCTTGCTCGCATTATTTTTAAATGAATTTTAACATACAGTTCAGTAACAATTATTTTTATTGTTGGCAGACTCATTGTGCCTCCGGAATGTCTATATGGTCATACCGGAAGCGGTGGAGCGGGGGAAACCCGCTATCATCAAGTGTATGTATGATTTGGAAAATGAAGACTTATACCAAGTGAAATGGTACCGCGGTGATCGGGAATTCTGCCGATACTCCCCTAGAGATGTGCCGCCTCTAAAAGTCTTTCCAATTCCAGGAATAGAAGTCGATGTGAGTATCATGTATAAAATAATTTAATAATGTTTCCAAAAAAAATTGTATATATATAGACCCACTCTGATATTTTTAATTTAATAGAGAGTACTAGATATTTTTTTCTTACTACTACTACAGAAAGACGAGATAGTTAGTTGAGATTATTTTGCATGTTTCATTTCTTTCCATATTGTTTACTAGTTTATCCAATAAAATTTTGATATCTGAACACGTCGTTTCCCCATAAATATCTTCTAAAATATTTATTAAAAGTTCTGCGTTAAAACGTATCTTTTGAGTGACAAATAAATGCTTATTTAAACATTCATTTCTTCTAGTATATAGTTTATATTGAGGATTCAATCATCTTAAAGCCTGTAATTAAATATGATAGGATTCTTTTCCCTGGTAAATGTGATTATGTGATATTTTTTGTTAGCACATGTTATATAAAGCGGTATATTTACATTTGAGGTAATTTGTTATACTGGGTAGCAGTAAAGGCGAGCATTTGAATCAGTAAAGGGGCACCTGAAACCTACTCCTGTCGCAAGTCCCAAACACTGCTCCAAGCTCAACATTATTAATTTATTTCTTAATTTTATATATTGTTTTGTATAAATAAAACACATTATACGAACTGCAATTTTCTTCACATCATTGAATACAGAAGACCACACAATCATTTAACGTTTTAATTGAACTTAATATCAAATCGTCCGCAAAACGAAGGATTTTGGCATTACGAAAACAATTTATAACGTTAACAATATATTAAATAGAAGTGGATTAAGGTGTGCCCTAAGGCATGCCTAAGGAAACCAGAGTGCTAAATGATGACCGTTTACACCCACTGCCAGATTTCGCTTCCTAAGATATGAGCAAAACCATCGGAGCAAATCGCCATGCACACCGAATTATCACAGCTTGTGTATCAAAGTGTCTTGAGAAATTTTGTCAAAAGCCTTTGAATAATTTGCGTGTACAGCGTCTACCTGCAGCCTGTTGCCCATATAAATATAAAGATAATCGATTTATTTATTTATAATCGAGAATTTCGCAAAGGTTACCTTCCGTAGACTTGCGAGCTACAAATCCATATTGTTCCGGTATATATCTCGTGCTGCCAATTGCTAATAGCATTTTTGTAGAAACGAAAGCGGAATTTCGTCAGAACTTGCACTCTTATTGATATCAAGACGTTATAAGTGAAAGAAGACCCTCTCAAAACTGGGTATAACGATTATAAGCCTTCACTCTTTGTATCACTTTATTAACACTTTGAACTTATGGCTATCACTTATAATGCTTCACTTAAATCACTTAGATCTACTATTACTTAAATAACTTTTTGCTCAGAACTTGTTGCGCGTATTACAACGTTAGGAAGACTGTATTAGGTGTTTTTATAGTACAACATCCCTCCTAAAACTAAGCTTACCGGAAGTGTCTCAATTTCATAATTTACAATAAACATAGTTCCAATAGATTATAAATCAAGTATATTAACAATATTTAATTTCAAATAACAATCCTACTATTATTTATAGTATTCCATTTAGTTTATAATCTCAAAAAATATTATACAGCAACTTCCTATAATAACTCAATCACTAATAAAATATTTAATTGAACTCATATTACTAATTCATAACAACAATATTAATTACAACACATACATGTATATTATCAAAAGATTTTCTTTTATAATTTTTATCTTCCCTCGTAACGATATCACAACAACTTCTCTTTATTTAATACACAATTTTATTTCATTTCGTTCTGATTAACCATATTAACATCTCTTTTACTATAAACTCATATTTAATACTACCGCTAACATAAGTACCAGGAAACTTCTTTGTAAGAAATACAACAACCACTTTTTTATAGTAAATGTGACTTAATTAATTCTAACCAGTTATCTAAAAGCCGAAGCCCGAGCATTATTAATTTGTATCTTATTTTGTATAAGAAATTAATATTATTATTTTCTTATACAAAATAACATTTTATTATTTTGTATAAGGAGGCCAGTCGTGGCGCAGCGGCACGAAGTATGACTGTAAAATTGTCTGGTTTTGGGTTCGATTCCTACTCGAGGAGATAAAATATTAACATAAATTTATATTTCCATTTCTTGGCTCTGGTGTCGAGATAAAGCGCGGCGTTTAGTTTCGGCTACTTAACACGCAATGCCTCCAGAATTCGGCAGAAAGTGGGGAACGCAGTGTCTTAACATTAGGTTCTCTCTGCCTACCCTGCTGTATGCGGGATACAGCGTAAAGCTGATTTCATTTTGTATAAGAAAATATTACATTGGTATGGGCGTGTCTTTGAGACTGCAATGGATATCGGCGCACATAGGACTTAGTGATAATGAGGAGATTGATAATTTAACTAAAGAAGCAATTTTCTTTACTACTCTCACTCTTTCTCTCTCGTCAAATGATTGAATGATTAGAAGCAATTATCTTCGGGTAGCGAAAATGCGTACAAATCTCACAATAAAAATGCTAGGAAGTGTAAGTTGTAACAAGCACATAAGAATTTCGACGTAGCACGATGAGAATGGTTTAGTTGGTCAGAGCGCTTGCACCGTTTCCAAGAGGCACGAGTTCCAATCCCACTTCAATTTTTCAATTTTTTATGTTTTTTAAGGTTTTTTATATCTTAAATGTGGAATAACTTTGTCAAATTAACTTATGTAGAGACTGTGTGTTTTAATGTATAATATTTCTATAATTTATTTATTTTTTAGTACAGCCATCTTTACATGTGAATTAATCATAGATAATTGCAATAACAAGCAATCTTAGTGCCGTTGTGGCGTAATAATATTTACGTTCTAACTTGATAATATTTTTAATTTATAAAGGATGTTTAAAGATAAATTTGTTTGTGTAGCGTGAGGCGAGCGATGCAGAGAAGCTCACGATAAAGGCGGCGACTCAGACTGCGCACGGGCGGTATACTTGCGAAGTGTCCGCAGATGCGCCTTCCTTTTTAACCGCTCAAATGCACGGGGCCATGTATGTAGTTGGTAAGTTCTTAGGTTAAGTTTAATTATGGCAAAATGTATTGTTTGCTTTAAGTTGATATCGAAAATGAATTAATGAATCCTGGACTTGAATGTAATAAGTGAAGTTGCAAGCTACATTCGTTTCCACAGGACTAACAGCGAAATAACTAAATTCTCTCAGATCACCTGAAAATTTCGGAAGATCATGCTGTGACTGCTCACGAGAATCACCTCGAAGAGACTCATTTATTACACTACAGGATGAACAGAGGACGACATAAAGGTTCAAAATAAAAGCTATTATCTATTCGACAAGAAAAACCTACTCAATGAACTAACAAAGAAAAAAAAATAAATTAAGAAGGAACTAAGGAAAACAAATACAAATCTTCAATACTCAAGCGATAAAGTAGACGAATTTCTCGAATGCATAGAAGCCTTCAAGGACAATGTAAAACAAACGGATTTAGAGAATAAATAGAAATCAACCGAAAATAAATTGGTGCTTAAGGATAACATTTGAATTTGTACTAGCAAACAGAATTAAATAAAAATAATAAAATAATGGGAATACCTTATCTAGAGAAAGAAAATTTTAAGAAAAGCAAAAAAAATACATAAAGACGTTGCAGATATAAAAAAAATTAAAGGTGTACCAACGCCATCTGGGAGATTAGATAAAATAAAATAAATGTATGACGAAGATAACAGAAATAATTGGATTAAAGAGGCAAAATCGGCTCAATTCTATGTTGACAATATATTTACAACCTAAGGAAACAAAGAAATATATGGACATATTTACATAGGCAAAGAACTTACTACACCAGAACTGTATGGAACGCTAAACAAACGTGTAATGATAAATTCCAATTTGTATGGTGCAAGAAAGTTACTGACAGTGTCATAGCAGTGTCAGAAAATTCGAAAAGAGTAAGATCTTAATTATGAGAAGTGATGAAGACCTGAATGAACTATTGAAATAAACTCGTGATTTTTTAAAATTCTTTATGTCGATATATATAATTGTTATTAAGAAAGCTTTTAGTATAACATCAAGTAATATATATATACATATATATATATATATATATATATAATATTCAATTAAACACACTAAAAATGATTGTACCATCGTCAGTAAGACAACGTCGATAAGCTTTTTGAGTATTGCAAGGTATTACCAATATAAGAAAAATTAAAACATATTTTACTTGAAGGAAATTTCTTACACTACAACAGAAATCTTAAAATATTAACAAGATTGATTTCAAATAATACAATATAAATAACTGGAGCAAACCATTTTTATTATAAAAGGACAAACAATTATGTAATCCGAAGAGAACTTTATGAAAAACTGAAAACTCTTAAAGAGTCTTCTGTGACCACGGACTACTGCAAATTATTCGAAACATCAGGTTTCCAGAAATGTATAATCTTAAATATACGCGATTAATCCGGTTAAAATAGTTTAATTTAAGATAAAATTACAATACATAATATAAAATACAAAATAAAACATTTTTCCTGGTTCCCTCTGCCTACCCTGCTGTGTGCGGGATACAGTGTGAAGCTGATTTTTTAATGTAATTTAGCATCAATCCCTCCGGCCATATTTCCAAATCAAAAATCAGCTTCACGCTGTATCCCGCACACAGCAGTGTAAACAGGGGAACCTAGTGTTAAGACTGTCGCATTCCCCACTATCCGCCGGATTCTGAAGACATTGCATGTTGAGTGGTGGAACTGAACGTCGCGCTTTGCCTCGACACGAGAGCGATGAAATAAAAATATAAATTGAATTCCAAATCAGAGTACCCTATTTTCTATTTGTGGGCAACCACCGATGGAAGTAGAAGAATAAGGTACTTTATTTTTTTATCACTTTAAATAAAATTATTTCATGGCATATTTGTAATCTCGAGAAAAAACACGTCAATTTACCTAAGTTTAATATTTTTTTGAAGAAGTATTATGCGGATATATTATGTAATAAAAAGATAAAAATTAAACTAAAATGTAAAAATACATTTTTCTAAATTTAAAATTCTATTTGATTTATCAGCGACTGCAGCAAGTGCAGCACAAAATCACAATTTTAGATTTTTTTAGTTTGATTGATATACATCCTGAAATAATTCAATTTCACTTGTAACAGTATAAAATTTGATGAAAATTGAAAGGGCTTTATAAGCTCTTTCAATAAATGTTCAACATTTATAATAGACTCAACATATATACTACTACTACTATACTCGAAAATATTCATTTTTTATCGCATATTTTTCTCGTTACACGTTGAAATTGCGATAGACGTCTTAAACGGTTGAAATGAGTATTACATGTATGAAGCGTTGTCAAACAACTTTTGTCACACGCTTGTTCCACTTCGCCCCAACGGCCTAAAAATTAGCGTTTGATTGTAAAAGCGACAGGTTGTGTTTCGATTTTGACTCGACTCGATTATTCGTTAATGGGATTATTGTGGCTTGGTATATACCAAGCCTTAGCATTAAAATTAATATATATTAATTAATATTAAGATAAATTAAATTTATTCTATTCTGTTACGTTTTTAATAAAAACTGATTGAAGATTTTACTCCACCAGAGTAACAATACTAATGCTGGAGAATCTCTCCCCGAATCCATGAACTCAAGCTCTGAGGAGTCACATAAAGACACCATGCGCCTTTCTGTGACTCTGAATGCCTCCCTTGTGACTTGTGTTATAATTTTTTTTATGATTTTTTTTAATACTACTTACTTACTTAAAACAGAATTATTAATTATTTATTTTAGGACGAAATGAAAATACGTTTGCTCTGGAATTGATTCCTTAGTTGAACTACTTGACATTAATGGCAATCTAGATAGACAATCCGCACAGTTATTATTAGTTAAAATATGCTCTATATCATAGTCGTAGGCCGATTAAAAATTAATGGTCCGTACGTGGAATAAAATATCGCCCATAAAAATATTGATGAAATCGCATAATAGGTAGTACTATTAGTAAATAATTAATTTCAGCACTGTTTAAGCGATTGGTTTTTCCCCTGGTTGTGTTAAAACGGGCCCGGGCCACGGGCACAAGCATCATAATGTTACTATTACCAATTTAAGCTGATCATAATGTGCTCAAATACTTGACGTAGCTGGCGCGCACGGAGAGGCAATGCAAAAATTTTTGTCATTGCTCAGTCAGGTAAACCTAAAGTAGGTAAGGTTTAGAATGAAACATATGAGGTTTTGAGTCTCGTTTAAAATAGCGAAACTCATGAACAGCAAATTGAAATAGACAGTCTGCCCTTATATCATTCTAAAATTAAATTCCGCGGATAATGGAAAGCTACTAACAGGATGAATGTTCGATCTCCCATTCCCGTAAGTTTTAATCTTTTTATGGACTGCTTTATAAAAATCACCGCTTTATTGTGTTTGTTTATCGTTGCTTAATGTTGAGACCAACTTAAATTCGCCCACGTCTCTCAGAAATTTCTTTCTAAGTATTACAATGTATGTTTGAGTCATAGTTTCATGTACTCTCTTATTAAGCATTAAAAGATAACAGAAAATTATTATTACTTCTTAAAATAGTTTAGATTACATTTTAATACGAACATATTATCTGCGATTCTATGGCAGATTTGTCATAATTGTAGAAAAACGCTTTAAACTGCATGCGATTATTGTAAAAGTTTTTCTGACAGCAAAATATCGGAATCAGACTTACATCGGAATCGGACAGTTGCTGCCTACTATATTTCCATTCTGTTCCTACTACACGTCCGTGGTCTTTGGAAATACGGGTCTTGAAAAGTTTTTGTATGATCTGCGAACTCTAATCTAAACAAGACTGTCATTTATTTTTGAATCTTGTGTACGATGTCTTGTGTACGATATGCAGCAATAGTCACAGATCAGCACGCCAAACATTTTGTTTAAGCTTAATCATAATTTTATGCATAAGCTATACTTTCATCACGTGCGCTGTAATAACTCTTAGTATTTCAAAAAATATCTCAATAATAAAAAATCACTGTGATAATATGTTTGTATTGTACTTAGGTGACAATAAAGTCTTTGGTTTCGTTGCTTAATGTTGAGACTGCTGAAAGCTGATAAATCCTTATCAGAATCAATTATTTAATCACTTCAGCTCTTTGTGCAGCAGCAGGTAATAAATAATCTTATTTCAAGTGGGTGAATCTGCAAACGAGTCGCTAGTGTAGCATATTCCTCCTTGATAAATAAGTTAATTATAAGTTTAAATTCTTTCATAAAATAGTTAAAAATATTAAGTACAATCATACTCAATAATATTGCAATTAATTTAATTGCGATTACTTTTTCAATCAAATAATAAGTTCATAAAAAATATTGATAAACGACCAACACTGGCGTCAGATAATTATTCTCTAGCTTTTGATTATTGTACATTTTGTATATTGTAATTATTTTAATTAAGATTCTTTTGACAAAACGGTAATGATATTAGCTTTTATAAATTCTTGATAAGGTATTTGATTAAATAAAATTAAATCTTTTGAATGCTGATAATTATATTAGTAGTACTCATTAGAGTACTAATAAAAAATGTATCTGGTACTAACGTCTTTCTAATATTACCACTACGGATAGCTGTAGATAGTAATAAAGATAATAAGTTCTTTGATTTTCACGATTATTACACATATTAAATGAAACTAATTTAACCGGATTAATCGCGTATATTTAAGATTTTACATTTTGGAAACCCGACGTTTCGAACACTTTACAGTAGTCCGTGGTCCCGTGACGTGAAATCTTAAATATACGCGATTAATCCGGTTAAATTAGTTTCATTTAATATGAGTAATAAAGATCTTTATTTTAATCCCTCTTTGTAATAAATTTGTAATAAAATATTTTTTAAGCTTTTATTATACTGTGTAAAGTTTGACAGTAATAATTATGTCTGTAATTTTATAACTGTTGTATATCTGTTGACTAACTGACTGGCTCGAAGCAAATTTCTATAACTACCTAATGGGCGTAGAAAGCTAAGGTTTGGTCTGTGAACGCTGGCGGCTCTCAAGGCTGCATGCTGTCCCTTACGCTGTTTCTTCTCTATATTATTGACATGTTGAAGGATTCTAGCATTCATTGCTATGCAGATGATGGACGCTGTTTACTCGGACTCAAGTCTTTCTCGGGAACACATTCA
This sequence comes from Heliconius sara, assembly GCA_917862395.2. NCBI lineage: Eukaryota > Metazoa > Arthropoda > Insecta > Lepidoptera > Nymphalidae > Heliconius > Heliconius sara. The sequence continues at coordinate 17,157,029 of OU860798.1, read as the reverse complement.
CCAGTGTCGAAATAAACTTGTGTCTTCTATATTAAGGCATCTCACACGAATGTTTTCTCATGGGATGGGAAAAAAACTCATTTGTCGAGTAGCCAGTCTTCCAAAACACTCTTCTTATAGCCGCGCCCACTATGTGTACATTGGGCCCTAGCATTTTGAGCGACTGCTAGTATTGCGATCATCTGGAAAGCAAGGCCAAGTTGGCCTCAGAGAAATTGGGGATCATCAGTTGAGCGAGACAGTACTTCACGCCTAAACACCGATGGTCCCAGGTTCGGCATGTGTCATGTGGAATATTGTTTTCATCCAAGGGCTGGTGCACCCCAGTATCAGTTTGACCCATTTGATCGCATGCAACGTAGAGCCGTTGGCATCGTTGAACACCCAATGCTCTGTGAAAGCCTTGATAAATTGCTTTGCGTAGAGACGTCTCATTCCGCATTTATCAAGATGAGTATTCTGGGGAATAGTTCGATCTATTAACTGCCGCCGAATTTTCTAACTGCATAGGATAAAACAAACACAATTTACACCTTCTGGATACGTGTTACTCCACTTCTGTGCAGTTTCATAGGAACTTTCTTCTTACATATGCTACGCAACTGTTGAATGGCCTACTTGCGGTAGTGTTTTCAGGTAGATACAACTTAGGCACTGTCAAAAACACGTCTATTTCCACCTCAAAGACCGGCAACGCACTACTCTGGGTTGTAGGCTGTGGTGAACACTTACCAGAAAGTGATATTAGACTATGCTGACACCTGTTACGTAGATATTTCGCAACAATTGCTCAATACACTTGAACGCCTTCAAAACCCCTGGTTATTAGATTCATTTTCGGATTGAAGAAATTTGATCACATCAGCCAGTATCGCGTTAAGCTACAGTGGCTTTCTGTAGAAAATCGTCGGAACGTCCACACTGTCACACTCCTCTATTCCATACTTTTCCATCCACATACTACTTCCTACCTTAAGGAGCGCTTTTCCTTCCCCGGCTCTAATTCCTGTATTCCTTTCAGTCTCCGCTCGAAACGTGATAACGTGTTTGAGATCCCGCTGTGCCGCACTCACAGCTACAGTAAATTTTTTACTGTAGAAGCAGTCAAATTATGGAATGCGTTACCACGAGACGTGTGAGATAATTTACCTCTATAAATATATTTCAGCATAAAGTTAAGAGTTATTATCTTCAGATGTAGTGTGTACCTACATGTATTATTATTTTTTTCCTACTTGAATAAATATTTAATGTATATATGTATGTATATTATATATTTATGTATGTGTATTATATATGTATGTTATGTATTGTTGAGATCAAGAGATCACTATTAGTGATAAGGCCGCCTTTGTGCATTTAATGTCCTAAAAAAATAATGTAATTAATCTTATTAGGTGTGCAATAAATACTTTTATCTTATTTTATGTCTTTCGCCTCGTCTTTTTCTATAAAAAAAGACAAATGTTTTATTAGCTTATTAGTTTTTATTAAATTAAGAGCAAAACAAAGCATTTTTACATCACGATGATATCAATTTTTTATTTGAATAATGAATCAATATAGCTGTTTATTTTTTTTATAAGTTATATGGTATATTGTATTTTTTTTTAGTATTAGTATACAAAATGAGTTTCTTTGTTGCAGATTTACCAAAATCAGATCCAGAATTGAATGGACTGAAGTATAAATACAAATCGGGGATGAAGTTAAAGGCGGAGTGTGTCAGCCGCGAATCTATGCCACCTGCAAACCTTTCATTTTTCATCAACAACGAACCGGTATGTGTTCGTTTATTCTATTTATTCCTTGGTTTATTATCATGAAACAGATTATTTGATCACCAATTCTTGTTTTCGTTCCATCTTCTTGGTTGTTCAAATTTTAGTAAGGCAGGTTAAATTTTTTACAGTTCCTCGCTGTTATAAACTCTTCAAAGAGAAAGGTCTAATTAATTTTATTATTTTAGCATTAACCATAGTGCTTCCTTATGCACAATATTCTGAATTTCACGCAGCTATATAAATTGTAAAAATTATTCGCACAGATTTTTTCAATTAAAATTACATATGTTTAAATAACAAATTATAATTATTTTATGAAAATTTTTAGGGTTTCGTACCTCAAAAGAAGAAACTAAACCTTAATGTTAGTCCAGAAATTTTAAAATAGTGATCCTGTTACAATTTTAAAGTTTCTAGACTTACTTTATCTTGATTGTAAGACGTTTGATATCAAGCCATATTTTGTATTAATTATAAATTATATAATGTACATACATTATAATAATACATACATTATAATAATATGTAATGTATAAATAATATCAATTTAATGTGTCCAATATTATTATAATATCGAGATTATTACTTGCTAAAACACGCTATATTTATTTATTGAAATAGATATGTCAAAACATTTTTATATAATAGTTTTCCTATTGGTTTTCATTATAAGAGAAAAGAAGGTTAAATAATAATACCATTTTTAAAATGTATACACAAGGGAAAAGTGTTCCAATTACTAAAAACAAGTTTTGATAAAGAACTATTAATAAAATAATGAAGAACTATAATTATATATAATTAAAATTAAACAAAAAAGAAAAAGTAACTTTCAATATTGGCACTAGAAATAAAAAATATAATATTACAACGCAAAAATTACGTATACGTATTATTAAAGAGAAAATATGATCGATGAGAATAAATGAGGATAAATTCAATTCAAACAGTCCTAGTAGCCGTGCCGTGTAAACCGATAGCATGAATGATAAGATTGATGACCCTCAAAAAGACAGGGTACTCTGTAAACTGTGGTCTTCTCTTAGGCCACTAAATTGATAATTGGCAGGTGTGATTGCTATTTAAGTAAATGTTCTGATGTTCTGATTGCCAATAGAAAGAAATCTTTCTTTTCATAAATAAACGTATTAATAGTAAAAGTAATAGTTAAGATCTAATATAACTAAATGTTATTATTAGGTATCTGTTTCTCTTCACTGTGGGAATTATTGCACAGATTATTAATTTTACTATATAAGACTTTTAAAATTTGTTTTACTATGTTGGAAAAGCTTTGCTTTTTTTTTGAAAACTGGATTATACTTCCGCTATTTAAACGTAACTTTTTACTGCGGCTTCGCCCATGATGTCAGATCAAAATTTAAATGTAGCTAGGAATTGTGTACGAGTATGATATATGGCGCATTATAATATGGCCGGTCGTGGCGCAGCGGCACAAAGTGTGACTGTAAACCGACTGGTTGTGGGTTCGATCCCCACTCGAGAAGATGAAATATTTACTTAAAAATAAAATTTTATATATCCATTTCTTCGCTTTAGTGTCAAGTAAAAACGCGGCGTTGAGTTCTGCCACTCAACACGCGATGCCACCAGAATTCGGCAGAAAATGGGGGACGGAGTGTCTTGACACTGAGTTCCCTCTGCCTACCGTGCTGTGTGCGGTATACTACGTGAAGCAACCTTACTGTGCCAAATACCAAAATTATTTCTTATGCAGATGATACCGCTTTCCTTATACTGTTATGTTATTGCGTATACTAGTTAGTGTTTTAAACACATTAAATTAGTTTCACGCCGTATCATTATATAAATATTAGATTTCAATAATAATATTTTTAAAATTTCAATACTACTTTATTTTGTTTTAGGCTTCGTCTCAGCACGTTTGGCACCGAGTGGGTGGAGGTGTAAACGGCAGCCTATGGACCGCATACAGCACCATACAGTTCGTTGTGCAAAATCATCATTTTATTAGGGGAAAAATAAAGGTAATTATTATTTTGCGCTTAGAACTGATGCTTATTATTTACATAAAAAAAAATCTTATCAATATTGACATTCGAATACAGATTTTGTTTTCTTTAATGTTTTTCTTTTATAAATATTTTTCTATTGTAGATTAAATAGTAATTACCATTTTCTCCGACCGGACAATTAGGGAGTTATTGTATACGTGGTGATTTTAGGTTTGTTTCCCACTTGGGGAAAGGTGCCTGGGTTTTAAATATGCTGTGTTAGAGTAGTGACGTTGGCGTTAGTTTTACTATAATACTACATGACAAGTTTTATAGACCTATGTGTCATATACGCCATCGGCGGTGAAACAGTAATTTCTATTAAATATTTTTATTACTGATCTTGGTTTCAGTTCCTTGTTTCTTTGCATGCATATAAAATATAAAATACATTATGTATTATGATTCGTCCAGAAATTTCAAAGCGCTCAGAGCGCCAAATAGCGAGCGGATGCTTGGGTTATCTTTAACGAATAGAATCCGAAATGAGGAGTGACAAATGACAAGACATGATATGACAGAGGTGATATATAACGAGCCACATCAACGGAACGGAGTGTCTTAACACTAGGTTTCCTTTGCCTACCCTGCTGTTTGCAGGACACACCGTGAAGCTGATCAAAATTTAAAATATTTATATAATTTAAATGAAGATGTTTTAAATCATATTATTTAATTTTTTGCACTATTATGTCACATTACAGTACATTGCGTCTTCGATCTGTGATTTGATTGTAGTTTTTAAATTAAGTTATAAGTGGGTAATAGAGAGACATTTATTAAAAATTGTTTATTTAAAATAGAATAAATTACGACAAATGTAGGTCAAAACTCTAGGGGGTAATAGAGAGACATTTATTAAAAATTGTTTATTTAAAATAGAATAAATTACGACAAATGTAGGTCAAAACTCTTGAGCACTTGTTACGTTCCCAGACAACCCGTGAATCGCTGACTTCGCTCAACTTATCCCGTACTTGGCATAGAGATCTGAGAATTGTAATAATTAGATATATAAACAATTTGTTTTAATTAATATTAAGAATATTTATTAAAATAAAAGATACTCTTCATCGTCCTTATTTCACTACATTAACAATTGTTTCATTATGGCACCCTCAATACATTAGTATTGATATCTAGGGAAAATTGGTTGATTATTTTTGGTATGGTTACTTGTACGACAGTACAATGTCAAAACAGTATATGACAATATACTTAATAACTTATAATATCTTTTGTGATTTATTTTTTGTTTTACTTGCAAAAATGTAAAGTTTTAAGTTATTTCATCTCCATCTACGTAGGTCGATAGGTACGTGCGGACGATAATCGCGTGTAAATCCTGATCACGCGGGAATTCTTAAATAAAATATTTTTGTTCCATAATTTTCGCGTTGCTCCACAGTGTGGATTAACACTTTAAAAATGTTAAAAATATTCTATGCATTTTGATTCCCTTGATAGTATCGAAATACGCGGTTTTTGCGATATAAATGGCCATATCTTTTTCTATGTTTTTTTTTTATGGAAAAGAGACGGCAAACGAGCGTGCGGGTCACCTGATGGTAAGTGACTACCGCCGCCCACGACCCCGTGCAACCCCAGAGGAGCTACAGGTGCGTTGCCGGCCTTTAAGATGGGTTGGACGCCGGAGCCCGGCATTACCTGATGCGAAACGCAGTGGCATAAAGCCACTACTTCACGCCGGTTTTATATGCCGGGGGTGGTAATGATCCGGTCGAGTCTACCCATGCGTGTTGCCATTGCTGGCGACGTGACTCTACCACACGTACGATACTACACGTAAATGTAGAAACATTTTTACTATCAGGAAATTATGGGGCCGCAGATCTGAGTATATGGTATGAATTTCAACTCTATATCTCCAAGCGTTCCTGAGATAAAGTGACTTGACAGACAGACAACAAAGTTACCTTATATCCTTTTTTTCCTTAAAAACTACGGAACTTTAAAAATACGTAATTGAGATATTCCTTTCCTGTTCGGTTATGTTTTGTATGAATAAAAAGTAGAAAATCGGCAACGTTTAGTAGTATTTTTATATATTATGAATTAGATACTAGCGGCTCGCCAGCGGCTTCGCCCGCTTAAACTACATAATTATTGAGCATGAGCTAAAATTATTTCTAATATAATTTTTTATTATTTTAATCTGTAATATTCTAATATGGTTTTTTTACGATATTATCGTAATTCCTATAAGAATTTTTGAATGTTTCGAATTGAAAAATACCCAACCAATGTTGAAATACGATTTATAAAATATACATAAATATTATAATTATACTAACGAGTTTTTTAAAATATGTATTTCGATAATATACAATTTAAAAAACTTAATTTTTTGTTGGTTAAGAAGTCGATATCAAAATTAAAGTCAAAGTATAATCGGTTTACGGACGAAAAGTAACGTCATAAGGAAACATTGATGAAAATACATACGTCCAGGAATTGAATTGTATTATTATGACTAAATTATCATTATTGTGTACAAAGGAGATAATTTAAAAACTACAATATTTTCCATAAAGTACAGTTGGCAAAAATCTATTGAACCTGGAACCACTCTCCATTAATAATAAGATGTATATCATTGGAAAGATTATATGATTAGGAACAACTTTTGTTATGATAGCTTTATTTGTAATATTAGTGAGTTCAAAGATATAAGAGCTATAAGTATCACGTTCTCTAGTTGTTAAAGGTCAAAATAGGTATTTTCTTGGGGTGAAAAAAAAAAAGATATGATTACTTGATAATTATAATTATTTATTATTATAATTACATTCATAAACATTGTAATTAAACCTGTTACAAAGTCTAGTCTGATATTTATGGTATGCGCGACTTACGGATCATCCACTATAATGTCATTTAAAAATATTGCTGGTGCATTAAACTCTTGACCCCGTGCCGTACCCAGACGCGCTTGGGCTGGTAACAGGGCGAGACAGAGAAGAGAAGAGAAATAAAGTATTACCATAAAACAAAAGTAGTAAGCAAATTAAAAAACGTTATATTAATTATATTTTTTTCTAAAACCTTATGCCATCTATCGACAACAACTGTGAATACAAAGCTTCACGCTATATCCCGCACACAGCAGGGCAGAGGGAACCTAGGGATTTGCGGATTACTGAATTTTTGGGGGAATGCGTGTTGAGTGGCAGAACTCAACGCCGCGCTTGGCTTCGACTGTCAAAACAAAATTTGTTCTTATTAGAAAGATCTATCCAATGACATATGTTCTTCTGCTATTGGATGGTGGTCTCAATTTGCTCATTGTCCTTTACATTTATTTTTACTTGCTACTTATTATTTTTTTAAATGGTACAGATTAGTTACAAGGAACAATAAAAAAAATAGATGTCAAGTGCTTAGGCCGATCTATGCTTCTCTATCATTTGGTATGATCTGACTGAACAGATATTATCACGTCAAAAATGTCTCAATTAAAATCCTATTGTCGCTTGTTCAAATACTACAAACTATTCATATAGGAAATATAGAAAGTTGATTGGTAAAAGCTATAATACTCTGAGAGTATCAAATTAAACTAAAATTATTTCCACAGATCCGTTGCTCAGCGTACATATACTCCGTATACTTCAGAAGCCACGAAAAAGTAGCGGTTGAGGAAAGACCAAGGACAACACCTGCACCGCTACCGGATACACACGAGGCGATCGTTTTTCCAATACATCGTGTTTCTGACAATAGTAAGTTATATGAATTTGTTTGTATTGGAAGATTTTTTTGTTTGCTTATGTATATCTGCTTGTTTAAAAATAGATTTAATCGCCGACCTATATTCTCTTTGAGTTTCTAACAAGTGTCTTATTTTTTAAAATATTTTGTCTATAAGTAATAGTGATCTAGTATTCAAAAAATCGTTCAAATGCGAGTCTAACTCGCATATCGAGTGTTCCTTACTAATTTCATGATTATTTGTCAACAGTAAGTACAATTTATAAAAGTTGACAAACTTGAGTTTTTAGATGTATGCATTATTTTTGTAAGAAACGAGCTACAATTATACGTTTGTAATGACTTCCTTCTGTGAAATATCACTAAAGTTTCACTTTCTGTATTTTTTAATTCGCTTGTACTGCTAGTTCTCACTTCTTGCCAAATTTCATAATTGTAGGGGAGTACTCTAGGGGTTTTGATTACATAGCGAAATTCATATAAAATGCAGTAAAAACGGTGTATTGATTACGATGATTTAGAAGCTTGATTTTTCTGTGCTAAATGTTTAATATTTATTTCAGTTTAATACTAACCAATTCTCAATGTAAACAGTCTTGACAGGCGAACCAAAAAAATTATCCTATAAGAGTTTCGTTTTTTTTCTTTTTGAAGTACGAAATCCTACGGTCCAAAAAATATAAGAGTAATAGCTTTATAGCAATCGTTCGCGTCAAACGCTTTCCTCTGTGGTATTTTCTGTAAATTTCATGGTTTTCATTTTCATTTAACTTATTTAATATTGAGTCCGTTATGGCGTAGCGGTGCTGTGTCCAACTGTGCTTAGTCTTGCCACAAATATTGTTGAGGAAAAACGGTTTTGTTTATTACACGTAACATCTATTAGTATTAGAGTATGTTAATTTAATAAATGAAATCGTTAAAGCTTATTCGAATTCGTATTCGAAGACCACCTTCAGTAGCTGGAATACAGGCTTATAAACGTTCAGCAGCACGCACTCCTACTTCACTGCCTGCCGTATCGCTTTAGGGACTTTCAGTATAAATACGATCATTTTGTTTGTTAAAATATCGCTCAATCGTAAAAATTATTTCATCCATAAACATTTTTTTTCTGGGACTTCCCTTTGCATACCGCTTGAGAAGTTGTTTTTGAATGTGTATTTTTTGAATACGTTATAGAAATATTTCTACGTAAAGTAATGTAAATCTTATATAAATACTAGAACATTAAAATATTTTAATTTCAGGTGCCCGGGACCTTTGTGACGGCAGTAACAGGAAATTATTCGTGGCATGGATTATTTTGCTCATATTATATGTAACCGTATATAGATAAGCTAATTTTATATAGATAGACAAACGCTATCTGGTCAGAATATTGTGAAAATTTAGACTCTTGTTCTTGAGATCGTGAAAAATGCATAAAATTCAATGTGTTTTGCTATGTATGTTTACATCCTTTCAAATTGTAAATCTCTTGCTACATGAAAATTATATAAAAAAACTGATTGTACTTATAATATAAGATTTTTTGAGGATTTTACGCTGTAATGTAAAAAAATAAGCAAGGAACGAATTACTATATTCGTATTGTATTAAACTTTTTGACTATCTTATTTAATACTTCTAGCTTACTTAATAGTTAATACTTTTTTTTACTTTTAATTTCAGAAGCAAACATTCTTATTCTCTTTTTATTATTAAACGAGATCTTTATTACAATAAATTTTAGTTTGTGTTTAATATATTATCAGGCTTAAAACTGTTTATTCATACCTAATATATACCGCTATAGTATAGTTAATGAATAATTGTTAAACGCACCACAGGTCCCAATTATAAAGTCTAAATAATTACAATATTGTGGTCGGTTGTATTAGTTAGACGATTATAATATCATATAATTAATGTGAACAAACATGAATGTTGAGTAGTTGCGACTGAAAATAAAATTCTTCACTATATTTAGGACGTTGATTCTTTATAGTTATGCCAAACCGAATTTACGTATTTCATTAAATGAAATACACTTTATGGTTTACGTCTTTAACCTCACTAATATAAAGATAACTAACGAAGAAGCTGTGTCCACTCTCGTCTAGGCTACCACATTTAATCAAATTTAAATATTGATTTCGCCTACACAAAATTGTTGGAATTATAAAAAATAATAATTTACGTACCTATACGTATATATAAAGGTATATTTACGAAAATATTAATTAATGTGTGGATGCAGCTTAATAATTATATATTATTAACTATATTTGTGAAGAATTTTGAATAGAATTGAAATATTTTATTTCACTCAGGACTTAATTTTAATTTTGTAAATACATGTGTTATTGATCTTCTTTCTCACTTAATCTGGAATACTATAATTATATATTTTTATATATCTGTCTTTTATAATGTATATTGTTTCTTTCATCTCAATAATAGTATAAGTCCAATTGTAAGTTCTGTATGTGACAATAATCAGCAGGACAAACATTTTAAAGTTAGTAGCATAAATATATGCTTAATTGTTCAAGTTATCCAAGAAGAACTTCTGTATGTAATTTAAGTTTATTTCGCAAATTTTTTATTTTTAAATAATCAAATAGGTTTCGTATATAATAAGGCTCTGTCCTATTACATACATAAGAAAGTTGAAGAATAAACAAATTGAAATGAAAATATTGCAATCCAGTCGTTTTATTTATTTATCATTACAATTCTTTATTGAGTATCTTAAATTTCTCTTTAAATTTTAAAATATCTTTCATCAGCATTATAACATAAGAAGTATAGTCATATTTAATCATCTATAAAATGATGATTAAATAAAAATCAAAAATAAATCAGATCAGCTTCACGCTGTAACCCGCACACAGCAGGGTAGGTAGAGGGGACCTAGTGTTAAGATACACCGTTCTCCACTTTCCACCGAGTTCTAGAGGCATTGGGTGTTGAGGTGACGGAACTCAACGCCGCACTTTGCCTCGACTCCAGAGCGAAGAAATGAATATATAAATATAAGTAAATATTTTATCTCCTCGAGTGGGGATCGAACCCACAACCAGTCGATTTTAGTCACACTCTGTGCCCCAGCGCCACGACTGGCCTCAGACTATATAATTTCTACAAGCGTTTAACTGAGTCCTGTGAAACACCCCCAAGACACATGTTTAGTTATAAATACCTACGGCTAACGTGAGTACTTTTAATTCTCAAAGGACGTAAGATTAATATTAGGATAACAGCGAAACCTTCGTTTCGTTTTAAACCTGAAAGTTCTTATGCACATACACATCAAGATCGGTAAGTACTATTAGGGAATATAGTATTTGGATAGTTGTTATTATGGCAGTTTTTAAGCAAATGGGTTTAAAAAGATAATACATAAATATCATTAAATTATAAAGTTATTTTTTTATATTTTAGTATTCTGTAATTCGAAAGGAAACAACGAAACCATAATTGGATCACTTTGTTGTCCGTCAGTCTGTCAAGATTCTTTTTCTCAGGATAGCGTGGAGGGATCAAGCTGAAATTTATATCAAATACTTAGGTCTACTGTCCCTTAGAGCTATGAAAAAATTAAAAACTTCCAAGCCGACTTAATCAAAAGAAAAAGCTGTTTATGTTGCAAATTTCTGCAAATTTTAGAATCTCTCAACTTACTTGAAGTGAAAATTAGTATACGAATTACTGTATTCCAAGTTATATTAAATTAAAATAATTCAGCTTCATGCTGTATCTCAAACACAGGAGGGTAGGCAGAGGAAACCCAGTGTTGAGACACTCGGTTTCCTATTTTCTGCTAAATTCTGGAGGCATTGCGGAGGAAGAGCGGAACTCAACGCCGTGGTTGCGCCGTGTCTCCACGCCAGAGCTAAGAAATGAAAATATAAATTTGAATAAATTCTTCATATATTATTTTATAAAATTATGTCGTTTATAGCATTATTTCGGAATATCCCTTTCTATTCATAGTTTTCAATGTAATTGAGAAAACGTCGTTTGATTTTGTTTCCAACTACTAATCCTACTAAATGCCGGTAGGGTGCTGTGCCTTTTCCGGTAGAGTTCACCCGCCCGGTGATGCAGTCAAGACCACCCCAGGTCAACAGCAATAAAGTCAAGTCAAAAAAGCTCATGTTCATAGTACATTTTAAAACACTGTAGAGAAAAGTCGTAATTAGAATTTGCATTAAAGTATTGTAATTATAAATAGTATTGGATTGTGTATGACAAGAATAAATAAAATAATTATAAAAGCTGCACTTTGTGTCTGATTTGTTGGTTCGTCCCACAATATATACAATTATTAACTAAAATCAAATAAAATAAATCAGGTTCACGCTGTATCCCGTACAAAGCCGGTAGGCAGAGGGAGCCTCAGCGGCAGATCTCAACGCCGCGCTTTGCCTCAAAACCACAGCGAAGAAATGGAAATATACATTTGTGTAAATATTCCACCTCCTCGAGTGGGATCAAACCCACAACAAGCCGGTTTTATAGTTCACACGTTTTGCCCCTACGCCACGACTGGTTATTTCACTCACTATTAGTATAGATATAAATATATATATGTATATCTTATAAAAACATGAATTCACCGACGCTTGTTTGTGAATTGATATTTATAGTCTCATAAGCGGATGATTATATTTATTTAGGTCAGACGATTAGGACGAACAATATTCCTAATAAGCTCGGTTATCGGTTATTATTTGCCATTGTGGACCAGCAATTTTTTATATCACCATCCCATCTAGTAAATGATCTCCTACAACGCTTGCCTAGTGTTCCTTCCTATGTTACTACAGGTACGCTAACTGTTTACGTCGATCTACGACTTTCATGACGTGCTTGTGGCCGGACTATTTTAATTTTAATTTTTAGCTATGCATCTATTGCTTTGGTTTTTGATCAAATTTTTGTACGTTTTATATCTTTTGTATTTTCTTAATGTTTGACATACAGCGTTATATTCTCTGTGGACGTAGAATTATTTTATTTCTTATTTTGTTGTTAGTATGAGTGAAGCAAGAGACCACGACCTTTCCTTTTAATATTATAGACATTCGCTTTTAAATATCTCTTTATAGCTCAAATATTTATTCGAAGTATGTCTGACCCTCCACTTCGAGTTTGTTGCTGTCCAACTAATAAGTATTGACACCAATTTGTTTTACTAAATATACATATATATTGATCTGTATATTTTAATCGTTTATCTGTAATAATTGCTATTTGTTATTTTGTGAAGTTGGTCATGATTGTAATTTTTATTGCTAAGTTTGCCTTTCTTCAGATCTTTTCAGATGGAACTATAAGTATATTGATTCGATCGGGACCTTAAGGAACTTGGTACATTGTCTTCGTTGTTTTCTGTAAGTGAAAATAAATTTTATTTAAACATTAATAGACTGTGCTAATTTACCAAACTTTTTAATTTGTTTCTTCTTGGGCCAATCGAACCTCCCGAGTGTCCTTACCTTTGACAATAACGTAGACATTGATACCCCAGACATTGAGAAGTCCACAAAATATTTTCATCACCTACATAGCCTCCCTCCAATTGCAAACGTAATGTTAACACTTCTTTATTTTCAAAATAGAGAGTAGAGTAAGGAATACCAATGGTAACTGCTTTTTGCTTAGTATCGTTGTCGTGGATACTTTGCTCCTAATGATCCGCAGTTTAAATTTAATTGTAACTATCTTCTTATTGCAAAATGTGTTCTATAGTTCTATCTCAAATTAGGAAATGTATGCTATTAAATTGCTAAAAATAAATTATCTACATATCAAAAAGTCATATAATATAAACGGTCGCTACCAGGTCATTTTCACTCATACGTATTTTACATGTCAAATGTGTCCAAGGGCGTAATACTAAATATCAGCCCCATGGAGACCACGTCTCTTGTTTCTATGCGAAAAGGTACCTAAAGCAGAAAGTCTCTAAATGATGTAGAAAAATAGATATATTATTATGTTTTTATTACCTCTGTGGTAGTTTTTGGCCAGTAGCGACGAACCTCAAGTGAAGGTATTGTCATTGTATTTAAAATTCATTTGTTTGTTCAAGTTTAAACTTTTGAAATTATTTATAGTTAAAGTTAATCGCACAGAAACAAATTTATTTTCAAAAGTCGATTTTCAAAATCAAAATTAACTCAAAATACTTTTACTTCAATACGAAATGAGCGTACTAAGCAATGTGCTCAAAAATATCTCATTCGGCCATCTACACTTTTATTACATTTTGAAACAATACATGTTTGCAAATAATTGTAGTGCAATTTATTTCCTTTACATTAAAAAGTAGACAACTGATTGATAATTACCGACCACTGTGGTCATAAGCTATATTAGTCGACATTATTGTGTGAATTTCTTCGAATTTATCTTTGCAATATTAATTTTGTTTAATAAAACTCTACTATACGAATATATCGCAGGGTTTGTATATAACGTCAAGTTGTTTGAATTGGGTGTATTCAGAGGATGGCAACATTGCAAGTTGGGGGACGGGGAGAGGGGCGTTGTATGAATGAATGAATCGGACTTCCAGGACTTTCCGTATTTCCAGAAGTCACTTTATCCTGGCAGGGGCACCCCAGGATAGCACGCTCTTCCCCATTCTCTACGCCATTTACACCGATAATTTACCGGTCCACCGGGATGCCACGCTGACGTTGTACACCAATTATTATATGTTCCTGACCAATTTGCCGCCGTCAAGACCCAGAGAGCCTGGATATATAAATATCTATTTCCAATTAGCGAGCGTGGCAGGAAATTTTATATTTCCTTTCGTCCCTTAATTAATAATTATTACGCTACTATTAATTCTTGATTGGTTATTTACATGAATATGTTCATATTCATGTTATAATTAAATTATTACTAATTATATAATTTAATTATTACTGAAGGCTCATTGTATTAAAGAGGAATATTGAATTTTAACATTTAAAATAAAGGCACCAATGTATATCTCCAAAATAAAATGCCATTCCACTTCATATTTAAAAAAAAAATAACAAATGGAGGAGGAGGAGGCGCGGGTTCTAGTCCCGCTACGTTCAAATTTTTATACGTTTCCTAAATAAGTAGATTTATTTATTTAAAAATTTATTTAAACAACAACAACAACTGCCATACAGACAAAAAAAGAAGAATGACAAACCAAAAAAATTATACAATAAGAGCAAGCATGTATATAATCTTACTACTACTATACATTATACCAGGGCCTCCCAACCTTTTCTTGAGCAAGGACCAATTTTATATCATTTTTGGTAGCAGGGTCAACTACGTAGGTATTATAAAAATTTACTGTAATAAACAAACAGAAACTTTGACTAAAACCCAATAAAAAAATTTATAATTATACGAGAAACTTTCATAATTAGTCGCAAAGGCGTCGTGGCGCAATGACTGTAAACGCGACGGTTGTCAGTTCAACTCGCAATGGAATAAATTATTACTTATTTTTATATCTTTGATCTGGTAACAAGGCAAAGCGCGGTCATTTAACCCTGTTATTGGACAGAGGGATACTTTTTATTTTTTTGGCCTAACATTTACTAATTTTAATACTTCTTACACGGCGTTGCAAACTGTGTGACTGTGTGAGGTTTTTTAGATTGTGCTAATTATTTAAAATTCTCAAACGACGCTACTACACCCTGTGTGCTCCCATCCCGTAGGATTAGAGTAGGTTTGCTTTAGTACTGACGGTATCTTAGAGGCGACTAAAGTACACGTGGGTGAGAGATTTTCGGGTATACCTAACCCACGGCTGGTCTGCGTATATCGAAAGCAAGGGAGAGGGCGAATCGTTGGTTGGACCCATTGATCTGTTGAAAGCTTGATAATTTGGCTGAACATTCTTCACCGCATTTATCATGGGCAGTGTGTCATTAAACTATTTGTCACCTGCCGCTTAATTTTCGAACCGCACAGTACAAATTTAAATACGCATGGTATTTCTGTTGTTCAGACTTTAATGGCTCTGGTGTAAAGTTCACAAAATGACATTTCGACCATCCAGCCTTTTAGCCGTCGATATGTACTATCGTGAAAGAATGTATGATTCCTCTATAGAATATATTATTCTAAATTGTGACATAAAAACAGCTTTAGACATTGCATATAAAGGTACCCTTAACCAATTTTCAATAAAAAGTACTATCAACAGGGCCGGACTTAGCATTGCTTGGGTGCAATGTATACAGATATAATAATGAGATATTGTAGTGTAGTTTCGAACATTTTAAATATTGTTTCGCTGGTATGATACAAATTAGGTGAAATACATGTTTTAGTTTTTATTACATTGATAAAAGCCCCTAATAACAATTTTTGTAATATACCTTTCATGAATAGACACTGATGAGTTACGATTTTATTATAAGTGTAGATAAATTTTTGTTTTTCAAAACAACTACCCTTATGTGAATCCCTTATGAGAAAACGCAACCCTAAGGTTTTAATAATTTTCACATGAGAAATCTCAAGCGTGCTTTAAACATACATTATACCTACATACGAGTACGTATATTAAAACACGAACGTAATTCAGTGTATTAAATAAATAATTCAGTAGTTGAAGCAAGCGAAACCGCGAGCGGGTCGCTAGGATATATTATAAATATAAGTAAATTATGCTAGCAATAATAAGAGAAATAGCATAATAAAAATAACCTGCCCAAAATATAAGAAAGCAGATTTCGCTTTTTCACGTATAACAGAGTACGCAAAGTGATGTTAGCTATGAGACACTCCGTGCGTGATGAGAGATAGAACTTAAGGTCTTTCTATGTCTACCAGAGTGGGAATCGAACCCACAGCCTGTTCCGCTTACACTTGCACGCTTGTACTCTTGAGCCACGACTGGCCTGATAAAGTAAATCTTAATACTCCATTATTACATATTCAAAATGTCAATATCGAGAGTACATCAAAGAATAGTCGATGAATGCTTGGCCTAGAAACTATGCATCCATTCACGCGTCGGGGTCAAGAGATAGCTGCGTTCTGCTGAGTTCAAACATTACATTAAAGGGTGAATATAATCGTTCATTTGCAAGTATCATAATCATTTATTAATCATTATACTTTTGTACTAGTATTTATTTTGTATTGGTAATGAGTAAAAAAAATTTAAAAAAAAATAAAAAAAAAATACTTTAAAAAATTTACTAATAAATTACTTGGGTATTTTCAAATTATTTTCATTTTATATTATCTTCATTTCCGTGCTCTGGCAAGGTTATTAGTAATTTATTAGTAATTTTTTTTAAGTTTTTTTTTTTACTGTATTTTTTTTAGCCACGTTGATATACACGACTTACTCGCATTGAATCTTGAATTCGGAAGTAAGGCATAGAACGAAAAGTCTTAGCACAAGAATATTTTTTCCCTCATAAACTATTGGGGTTAATCCTAATAAACGATTGGAGTTATTTTTTCTTTTTAGTTTTATGAAGTCTGGTTTTTGTTTTTTAAAATTATATTTTTTTTCACTTTTTTGTTATCATTAGGATTATAAAAAGAAAAAATTTGCATTTCTATTCTGGCTAATGGGAATGTAAATACTCGTGTTCGGTCCCTTTTTCGTTTTTCCAGTCGTATCGCATTGGAACTCCACCGCTTTCAGAAAGTGAACTTGCAAAGCATATATTTTTCAACTTTTTCATTGTATTATTTTTATTAGTATTAAAGTAATGATAATCATGAATTACCTTTCTGAAATCCTTGTATTGAGCTCTTGAATTAGATACCCATAATAAGTTCTTTGATTCTCCCGATTATTACACATTTTAAATGAAACTATTTTTACCGTAGACTCTACAGTAGTCTTTACAGTAGTCACGGGTAGTCTACCCGTGACCACAGCCTACTGTAAAGTGTGCGAAACGTCGGGTTTCCAAAAATGTATAAAATTACGAAATATACGCGATTAATCCGGTTAAAATAGTTTCATTAAAAATAGATACCCAAATTTTGGTTTTTTTTTTCACTAAGTTCAATGGTGTCCCACAGCCACCATGATTATTGTTTTGAACGTCACCTATCTTAGAATACTTGGGCTGCGAAGACGAATCTAATGACATCTTAATTATGTAATTCCGTCCAGCGGTGTAATAAAGAATAGAAACGACATTGAAATTTTCTTTTGATTGATTTGATTGATTGTGTGCAACCACTACAAAAGATGCAGATAATGTTATAATTTTATAATATTAAAATTATTTTATGTTATATAAAGATGACTCAAAGAACTGTTATAATTTCAATGGAGTTATTTGTTCAGTAAAATGTGGTTATTCAGAACAGAAACGTAAAGCCAGGATTAAAAGTTTTGCCGCTGTATTACAAGCAAACTGCGTCGCCGGGTGTGACTTACCGGCATTATTTTGTCACAGCCGACTTTTAGGAGTCTTAACGACTTTTGGACTTTTTGGAGCCTATAAAGGATTTCTGTTACATAACACGGAGTGCTTTCAGCAATAAATATGATATTCACGTTTGTTATTGAGTTTGTTACTTAAATATCTGTAGAACAAAACGCGGTGACAAAATTATTTAAAAAAAAGTAAAAGCCAAAAGCTTTATCATTTCATTTGAAAAAATCTCCATTTCCTTTTGTAGGTAAAAATAAACTTTTTAAACGTTATATTTTTAGTCAGTGAGTAAATAGATGCAAACATTTTGTAAATATGTTGTAATGTTGTTTGTAAATATCTATATGAAAAATTGTATCATTAATTTTACGCAAATTAAAATTTTACAATTATTTTTTATTACGTCATGCAACTGTTTTCATATATTATATTATATTCAGAGAACTAATTAACTACAATATACTTACATTTGTAGGTATTGATAGGTAGTAGGATTACCACCTTTTCAGCTTACGATCGATTTGAAGTTCACAGAATAGTTTAAAATTTACTCAAAGAACCAATTTAGTCGCGCTTATGCTATTTTATTATGAATGAGCATTGAGTGACTTCGTCTTATGATATTAATAATTCAATATCTTATCGATGGTCCTCCAACAGCCTTAGCTTGGAATAAACAAAAGTAAAATGAAATATTTCTCTTTATGAAATTTTATTAGGTTTTTTATTATATTCCTATATACGTATGATGTAATCTGAAAACATCATGACACTTGGGGGAATAAATTACTTAAATCTTCCACGCTTTGATAACAAGACAAAGAACGGCGTTGAGTTCCGATACATAATATCTTGAAAATTATCGAGTGCATGAGAAACGGAGTGTTTTCACAAGAGATTATTAACGTGTGGTAGAGTCACGTCGCCAGCAATGGCAACACGCATGGGCAGACTCGACCGGATCATTACTTCCCCCGGCATTTAAAACCGGCGTGAAGTAGTGGCTTTATGTCACTGCGTTTCGCATCAGGTAATGCCGGGCCCCGGCGCAAAACCCACCTTAAAGGCCGGCAACGCACCTGTAGCTCCTCTGGTGTTGCACGGGGCCGTGGGCTGCGGTAATCACTTACCATCAGGTGACCCGCACGCTCGTTTGCCGTGTCTTTTCTATAAAAAAAAAAAGATTCTCCCTGCCTACCCTGCCAGATGCCAGATACAGCAAAAAGATTTTTAAAATTTATTACAATTTCAATTTTCTTTTTGTTATAAATATATGATTGAAGATTTTAACTATGACAACAAAGTTCATCTCCCCTAAGTAAAGGAAACAGAGAAATTGTAACGTGCGTACGCAATCAAAGTTAAAATGCCCATTTTAAATTGATCTTTTCTTATTTATTTTTCTTCTTCTATAGATGATTCATGAATATACACAGAAGTGGAATGAACGTTGTTTTGAATGCCGATTGCATATAAGAAATTTGATAGGATATTTTATATTTTTTCTGTTTAATAACAGTTCTGTTATTTATATTTTTTCTGTTAATAGTTTCTAGTGAACTTTTTTATAAATAATTTTTTACATAGAAAGTACCTATATTTTGCTGTCCAAATTTTGTAAACAATGAATATTTGTATATACAAATATTCATATAAATATATATTTACAATATTTACTAATAATATATATATACATATAATGTTTATTTATTTCGATAAAAATTTGGTGCTTCAAACGGTTAATATAATTTGGTGCTTCAAATAATGGTGTGCTATGACTCTTAACTTGAATATACCTATATATTGCTATTATCTTATTCCTATATTTCACTTTCATTCAATATCATTTCTAAGGAAAGAGTCTACTCACGGCTCTACCTTCGCTGGCAGAAAGCATCCCCTCACGTTTGTGATTCAAGATTCGCGTCTAGACGGCGCCAGTGGCTTTGTGAATCATCTATAAAACATTATTTGATAGCATCGCTGGCTCACATAAAGTAACTAAATTCAAAAATATTTTTTAATTTTTTTTAGCGAATCTGAATAGATTATAAACTTAACTAGTTCACATTTATAGTAAATAATGAGCTCTATATAGATTCATAACAAAA
The DNA here is from genome assembly GCA_917862395.2 of Heliconius sara. Classification (NCBI taxonomy): domain Eukaryota; kingdom Metazoa; phylum Arthropoda; class Insecta; order Lepidoptera; family Nymphalidae; genus Heliconius; species Heliconius sara. The sequence continues at coordinate 17,136,954 of OU860798.1, read as the reverse complement.
AAATTAATTGTCCAACTAGCAAAGCTTTTGCCGTGTAATGCCATTTTATTAATTGTGCTGCTGTTGGAGCTCTAATATCTAAATTTGATATAAAAAACAGTATCACGTGGTGTCCCGTAAGTAAAGCAGGGTAGGCAGAGGAAAGCTAGTGTTAAGACACTTCATTGCCCACATTTCGCCGAATTTTCAAGGCATAGCGTGTTCAGTGGCGGACCTCACTTTAAGCTTCTACCTTATTGCCAAGCAAGGAAATAAAAATATTAATAAACATATACATTTGATGTATACATACGCAAATTGTACGTATTGTGCGTAAATTGTATTTATTTAAAGCATAACTCGTCGTTCTCCTAAATTCGTCCGAAGCTGGAATAGGGGAATTCCATGTCTCAAGTCATGTTACCAACTCTTGTTGAACTACGAAACGGATCAAGTGACCGTACGATTATATTTATTTCATTTATTAGAACTCACATGAGTTAAGAACAAATCGGAACCGATGCGGCAGAGCAAATATAATAAATTGCATCATTACCCAAGTTTTGTTGATATTTCCGCTAGAACTCAGAAACCCTCGCGGCTCGTCGCATTGCGGCCAGATCCAGAACGTAAGCCGACTTATAAATTGCTTTAATTTAATATATCGTAACTGCGAAGGGGATCCGCATTGGCAACCATTTTTCTTTATAAGGGGACTTTGGCATCGTATCATAAATAACATCGTGCTAAAATTTCACGCTGCACGAACTATTGTACAGCGACTAGATAACTATTGTCTGCAACTGCAATAGGGGAGCGAATTTATGAGCACAAGCAATAATATAATGTAGCGGGAAGTTTAAGATGAATATTGAGGAGGGGAGCAAAGAGATTGAGAATGTTGTTTCAATAAAAGAGCTCTGTGGCTGTCTACAACGCTTTGACCTTGCATTATTGGCAAAAAAAAAATAATAATAAAAAAAATATTATGATTCAATACAATTGAACAAACTAAAACAAAAACTAAACAATAGCTATATGATCACCAATTTACATATGATTTAATTGTAGATCTATAGATCTAAGTCTGTTAAAATAGGCAGCATGCATGAAATCCTTTTTTTGTCACTAGGAAATGTATTTACGAAGCCGCCCGCGCTTGCGGACGAACAATTCTGTTTGGTTCACCGGTGAATCTGATACTACCCACTAAAACCCAACGGAAGCCCTCTCTTTCTATATGAGGCGTCGCAGGATCGCTCGCGCATACTACCACGATACCTCTGTAGGAGACAAAAGTATTGTCGGCCCTCGTCGCCTAGTGCACCTGCAGCCTTCATGACTTGCAAGAGAGTCGCTTCTCTCGAGTAACGGAAGTTAGAGGTGCCTTCTCCTTACTTCTTACTCCTACGGCGACGAAGCGATTCTGCTTTCGTGCTCACACCCACTTTGCGGAAATCGATTAAGAGGTAAGGAAATCACCTCAGACCAGTTCCTCTTACTCTCTTTTCCGCATGGTCATCAAAGTGTGGTATTGTGTAGACTCGACACGACCAGAATGTGATGCGCTGAATCAAACTCATGGAACACCGGCGATATCTCCCAACGTGAAATCTGATGCAGGTATTTGCCTACGCAACCGTTCCCCGTCGGTGAGTAAAGCTACTCGGTAAACGGATAATTTTATACTGAATCCTGAACCATACAGCATAAAACTGGAAAAAATATACAATTTTCATGAATATTCATCCTAATAAAAGCCGATTTCATATTACCGGTGTATATCATACAAACGTTATTAATGCTAATTAAATAAAGGAAATCGACTTTAATTCGAATGATTCAACTCATTACGGCTTTATCTTTTTTATTTTTTCCTATTAAAATAGATTAGATTAATATTATCGTGGTGCAGCGACATCGCTTCTGCTTATAAGCGCGATGGCTGTGGGTTCAACTTATGAGAATGAAATATTTTAATTTCATACATATAATATTTTAATCATCTGCATCACGCATATTATATGAAACTAAAAAATTTCCACCGAAGCTTATGTAATAATTTGAGGATATAATCCTCAGCAATAAATACAATTACACTACACACACACACACAAATATAACTTTGTAATCATTTCTTTCTATGAAATACAACAACACTTACGATTTTCGAGATTTTTCGTTAATTTTTGTTGTAATTTCTCACTCCATGCCAAATTTTATATTTATAGTTCCACGTCAAGTAATCAAGGAAATACGGTTTTTGATTACGAATTTCATACAAAATGCAGCAAAATCGATGCATGAATGTTCGTATTTTTTGATTGCGTTGACATATAAGCTTGATTTTTCTGAGCTTCAAGGCGCCATCTCTATCTCGAAATCTGATTTTGAGATAGAGATGGCAGATAGAGAAATGGTCTTGACACACAGACAACAAAATGATCCTAAACAGGTTCTGTTTTTACGTTCTTTCTATACGGAGCCCTGAAAATGACATTCCAATTATTTGGAAGGAATGGTTAAGTTAAGTTAATTATATGTATATTATGTATATGCATAATATATTATACAAAAGCCGTAATTCGAATTTGAATTTAAATATAAAGCTTCATAATCAGGAAGTTACAAAATTTACTTTATAACGTAATATATTATAAATAATATATTGCACACTGTGCGGGTGAGGCCAATTTCAACCGCAAACCGTTTGGGGAGGAGGAATTCAGTATATTTTAGTGCCGGAACAATAGTCAATACTGGAGCACGCATAAATTAAATTACATATTTATATTACATAATTAAATTACATATAATAATTAAAATACATAAAAAATTATATGAAGTAGAGCAGCAACTCTATACAATCACCCTCTTTACTATTTAATTACTAAATAAATAAAATAAATCAGCTTCACGCTGTATCCCGCACACAGCACCCTGCTGTGTGAGGCAGAGGCAACGTAGTGTTAAGACACTCCGTTCCCCACTTTCTGCCGAATTCTGGAGGTATTGCGTGTTGAGTGGCTCACTCAACGCCGCGCTTTACCTCGACACCAGAGCGAAGAAATGGAAATATAAATTTAAGTAAATATTTCATATCCTCGAGTAAGGATCGAACCCACAACCAGTCGGTTTTACAGTCGCATTTTGTGCCCCTGCGCCACGACTGGCTTTACTATATTAATTTTATTTATTTTTGTTATATAGATCGTACTTACATCCATTAGGATAAGATTTCGTCGGAAACTACTTGATCCCATTCTAAATTCGAATTTCGAAAAATATGCACAATTACTGGATCCCATGATCCCATGCTAATATCGACACCCAAATTACGAACGGTGTGGATACAATCAAACGTAATACTTAAGCTTATTAGTTATATCATGTAGCCTTTTAACGTGCGATAATGATTGTTGCTGTGCCGTTGCTATATTTAAAACGTATTTTCACTGTTAATATAATAACACATCTCTATATATAATAAGATAGTAAAAATATTTTGTATGTACATTTAGTAATTTTGACTGAAATGGATAGTGGGACACTTAAAAAGAATAATAAAAAACAAAAATATATTTTTTTAATTTCTTGTCTGTTTGTCGATATGTATGTCCACATTTTTCTCTGAAAGTACTGAACCCGCGCCTCCTGGACCACTAAGCACACGTTCTCATCAAGCTACGTTGAAATTTTTATAGCTTGTTACAACTTATTTATGTTGTTAGTATCTCTTTAGGGAGATTTTTATAAATTTCCGCTATCCAAAGATAATTACTAAGAAAATAAGTAGCACCTGGTCGGTTTCCAGGAGGCGTGGGTTCGAATCCCGCTAGGTTAAATTTTTTATACGTTATTTAAATAAGTATTTTTCTTTCCTAAGTGTGGAATAAAAAAAACATAAAGACTATTTTGATGGAATAAGAAGTTATATCAATTTAAAGCATGTTGTTCGACAAATTCGACGAGGTTTGCCTTTAATAGTTTTATGACTGCATGCGTTGCTCTTGACAAATGATGGTTTATTTTACAACGAAAAATTTTATTATTTATTTTGTTTGAAAATAATCACTTTTGCATTTTTAAGAAAAAAAAATGTATAAGGCTTTTATAGAGTAATTATACCTGTTTCATTTAAAGTGGTGTTAAATAAATGAACATTTGTCTATTTAATACGCATAAGCAAATCAATTCCCAAAACACTTATTCCCAAAACATTATCATTTATTTAACGCATAATAGAGAACCCAACTAAAATAATTAATCCATTTTTAGGGTCCTGTACCTAAAAGAAAAAAACGGAACCCTTATAGGATCGCTTTGTTGTCCGTATTTCGTTCTTTTAAGACCATTTTACAATCACCAATCTGATTCAAATTTACAGTTTCTCGGAACACAGAATTTAAGCTTCGGACAATAGCGAAAAAAGCTTCGTTAATACAACGAAATCAAAATATGCAAGCATTTATATATAATATGGAAATTCAACATGTAATCAAAATCTATAGTGTACTTCCAGTAGACCTACAGTTATAACATTTTGGACAAAATAAGGTCTTACAATACAAATAAAGGAAAGACTGCTAGTATGGTATAAATTTAATAGTAAATTTAGAACAATAAACAATAGAACTAATATAATTGACTATTACTCTACTGTACTCAATTAATGAATATCTCAATATATTCATTTACTTTGTGCTATTTTTGGAGAGGGCGTTAATGATTACAACACAGTTTTTAACTTAAGTAGTCATTATCGAAATGTAACTATATGTATCACTCTATTAATTTCCAATAAATAATTATATATTATATTATATATTATAATTTGATTCAGATTATTCCTTTGTTCATTATTACCAAAATATACCACATATATTTATCAATCTCAGCAAGGTATATGAAACTCTGTTTCTGTTTAATACTAACAATACAATTCAGCCGTTTTGTTAAAGTTAATATTTTAGGTTTCAACAACGCTTTTGTTAAGAGAATATTATAAAAAGTAAATAGTGTATATGTATCATTGAGTATTATTAACTTATGGCCACATAAGCAAATACTCCAATTTTCTTAATTATCTTCTGTATAATAATATATCCCATCAAAAACTTAAATGTGAAATGAAAGCCAAATAAATGTTAAGTAATGCGTTGTCTTCACCAACAACGTCACAATTGTTGGCGAAGTCGACAACGATGCATTAGTTACGAGGATTGCAGTTAGAGGGTTAAGAAAATACGATTTATATATCTTAAACTTATATTAATGAAATTTTAAACTTAAAATACACAAATTAAATTTAAAACGAAACTATATCTAAGATTACTGCCTTCAATTTTGGAAAAACAGTAATCTGCTTAAACCTAAATTAATCTAACTTAACCTACGACTTAATTACTCCACGATGGAATAATAAGTGTGGGAAAAGAAGAAATTCCTTTCCCACCGGCGCTGTTCACCCGATCTCTCCGTTGTCAGCATTTGTGGCGCTCGGCCGCCTATCAGACGGACACATTATAATATTAAATAAGTTTTCCGCCTGTGACACCGAGCGCTATATAACATCTCCCTCCGCAGATCAGCAACAATTCTTGGAGAGAGAGTGGCTGAGAAATTGTCATGTTCTTGAACTGGTGTCTGCAAGGCCAATCTTGAATTGAAAATTGCTAATATATGTGTATCTTTGATCCGGGGCAATAAATAGTTATATCATGTTAGTGGCATAACTTCCCATCAAATTGTCCTATTGGTTCATCCTTGAGTATCAGAGGACTGGGTTTACAAGGCATGTCGTACAATTTGATAAAATGGCTAATGTAGTTTGGTTTATCTTGAATTATGTATTTAGTTGATACATTTTTAAAGAGGTATTTTCTTTTCAAATGATCTTCGGGCATTCAGCCTCTATGTACAAAGAATTCTTACTAGATGTTGCTTAAAGAGATGATTTGGAATAACGAAATACTTTTATTATAAGAAAATTATAGTGCTCAAAGGACTAAGGATAGGAGAACGGCGATATTACCTTTAAAATTATAATTATGTAATTTTTGCAGAGAACAATAACAAGCTGAACACGACACTAGCTTCTATTACATCTCAAAAAAAATATGCCGGCGCATATTTAGCGAGTGTTCTAATTAATATTAAGAATTTTTATATTTCTTTAACGTTAAGCAAATATAAATATGCAAACTGATTCCTGGTTTAATATATGGAAGTACAATTTAGAATTATGGTACAATTTGGAATTATTAATTTCGATCATATTTAACGTGATCGCCTATTTTGTAATCGTTAACATACTTAGTTACATGTTCTCTCCTTCTGTTACCCAATTTTAACTAATCTAGAGTTCAAAGACTGGAATGGATGGGAAATGTGGAATAATTAATTAAAACTAACTTAAAATGTTACTAAAAAAAATACTAGAGAACTAATTAAAAACTTTTACTAAAGGGATTATCTTAAGGATAAAAGGAAAGCAACCCCAGAAAAATTCTAAAGTACTTTTAAAAAAAATCGTACCTCTTTTGCATCTATGTCTTGATACGCCTCCACCACTGCACCACGATGTAGTTTCGAGATAGCCGATGTCCTTGATCAATTCAGTGACTTATATATCGGCTATCCTACCGACTGCGCCAGTTACGAGGATTGCAGTTAGAGGGTTAAGAAAATACGATTTATATATCTTAAACTTATATTAATGAAATTTTAAACTTAAAATACACAAATTAAATTTAAAACGAAACTATATCTAAGATTACTGCCTTCAATTTTGGAAAAACAGTAATCTGCTTAAACCTAAATTAATCTAACTTAACCTACGACTTAATTACTCCACGATGGAATAATAAGTGTGGGAAAAGAAGAAATTCCTTTCCCACCGGCGCTGTTCACCCGATCTCTCCGTTGTCAGCATTTGTGGCGCTCGGCCGCCTATCAGACGGACACATTATAATATTAAATAAGTTTTCCGCCTGTGACACCGAGCGCTATATAACACATTACTAAATATTGACTTGGCTGTCATTTATGATAATTTCTGATTTGATATGATCTACTTAATTTATAAATAATATTAAATCCATCCTTCCATAACCAAACTTAGTTAAGCGAGCATGAGTTACTGTCTGAGGACGTTAGGCTATAAAATTCTTAAGCTAAGAAAACTTCCACATTATCAAGCATTATCATAAAATAATAAATAATAATTTGAATTTGATTTAATGTTTCTCTAGAAACACATCATAAATTATTCTTAAGCTTTATTGGAGAACAGTCGCGACGAAGTCGACAGCGTAAAAAGCTAACTGATATCCGACATTGGTACGCCAAAGAAACACAACTGACACCAATTCTTCATATCTCTTTCTCTAAATCCACTGTTTCTTTTGAGCCCACTGAATCCACTGAATCCTGTAAGTCCTCTGAATCCTCCGAGTCAGTGAAGTTTACTGAGGCCACTGTTTCTTTAAATGCGAGTGTTATTGTGTTTTATTTAGCATCGATATCACGTTAGACGACTGTTAAAACTGTTCAAAACATTGTACCCACTGAGCATACCGTTAAGTCCGAAATTATAAAAAGAAGTATAAAAACAATCAATATTAACTTATAAACTAAAATTACGTTACGGCTAATACGTGTAAATAAAAAATATAAATATTTTAATAACTGTTATTAAAATATTTATATTTATAATGAAATATGTACCTGGCCCATATAATGCAGAACGCCACGGTGCACGGTGGTCCAGATAAGCTTCATATCAGCTTACTACAGGTATGATATGCGAACCGGAAAGCGAAGCGCCCCACGTTTCTCGTAACAATACAATACAACACACTTCCCCTAAAATGTTATATAGCGAATTTGTTTTATGTTTCACTTCTGCCACTCGACACGCAATGTCCCCGCAACTCCAGAATGCGGCGGAAAGTTGGGAACGGAAGCATCTTAATAGGAACGGAGAGCCTTAAGACTAGATTCCCATGTTCCCTCTACCTATACTTCTATGTGCAGCATACCACATGAAGCTGAAAAGAGTAGGTATAATTATTTTATGAGTCTTAAAGTATTTTTTGTATGTTTTGCAATACATAACAATTTTATCAATTTCAATACCACCTTTATCACATTATTAATCAAACAAATGCGAGTGACAATTCCATCTATATATTCACATAACCAGCCAGCCCAGAGGCAAAAGAATATACACAGCACAAGGTTAAATTAAGCAATCCATGGACTTAATGAAAATTGTAATACTGCTTATTACGTTCGGGTCCCACTCCAGTAGACGAAATAGAGTTAATTACACTTTCCGTTTGTATCACTTTTTTCTCATCCATGTGAACTCATTTTCCCATACCTATATGTACTTCTATGTTCTTTTTCTTACTCGTAATATATAAATTTTCGCTTGTTAGGTCAGGTGCTTTTGATGCTATCAGTAAGGATTCCTGATCGGCATTGTCATGTACATTAATTACGTCATACACAAGGTGTTGGGTAAAAGTAATCCAAACAAAAAATAGAATAGAGTCACAACACAAAAATTGTATAAAAATTAACCTCAAAATACATTTGAAAACAACAAACGCATTTCTTCCCGCTAAACTCCGATCTTGAAATTTCGGTGTTTTTTATCATCATACAAATTGAAAGATTCAGCCAATTTAGTAAATTATTGTTATAGCAATTATCAAATTTGACTAACTTAGTACTTTTAATTGAAATATTTTTTTTTTATTTATGGACTTACGTAATAAAACAAACTATATGTTAAAGCTGCATTCAAATCGATTAATCCGATTCTGAGATAAGCGTGCACAATTAATTAATAAAAGTCCCCAATAACATTTTTTATATATCTTCCATGTACAGATACGTTACGTTTTTATTATAAGTATACATATATAAAAGATGTTCATTCCCTCGCTCTGATAACTCAACTCAACACGCATTGCCTCGGCGGGGAGTGTCTTTACACTAGGTTCTCTCTGCCTACCCTGCTACATACGAGATACAGCGTGAAGCTAAATTGAATATTATATGTAGTTTTTCTGATTGTGTATCCAAGTCTTACTATCCAAGCAAGCAATAAAAACATTGTAGCAAAAATATAACGTTGAACATAAAAAAATATCAAATCAGCTCACAGCAACGTAGGCTGAGGGATCTCAGTATTAAGACACTCCGTTCTTCACTTTCCGCCCAGTTCTTGAGGTATTGCATGTTGAGTGGCAGAACTCAACGCTTCGCTTTGCCTCGACACCTTTACTAATATAATAGAACCAGAGTGAAGAAATGAAAAATAAATTTAAATAAATATTTCATTTCCTCGACTAAGGATCGAACCCACATCCAGTCGCGTTTATAGTCAAACTTAGTGCTGTGGGTTTTTTTATCAATAAAGAATTTGTAACTATATAAAGCAAAAAAATATATTTGTTACCACAGGATGACGCAGGATAAGCAGTTTCTTGTAAGAGTGAACTCAACTTAGGTAATTTTATGATCTACTTAGTAAAGTCTTTAAAACTTTATAAGTTTTTAAAAGTGCCCAATAAATTTCCTCCGGTGCGGGCTTAAACTTGTTTAAGAAATTTTGATTTATATTGTTATTAACAAGAACAGATATTTAAAGACATTTTTTAATATCTGAACATCCACTAAGAAGGGATTTTGATAAATTTTTACCCTAAACGGATGAAATAGGGGTTGAAAGTTTGTATGAAAAAAAAAATAATAATATTAAATATTTTCATTTTTCGATCTGGTGTCGAGGAAAAGTGCGGTGTTGAGTTCCGCCGCACAATGCCTTCAGAATTCGGTGGAAAGTGGGGAGAAGAGTGTCCCAGTCTAATCTAATCAAATTTCCCTCTTCTCTACTAATCTCCCTCTTCCTACTCTGCTACATGCGGAATGCAACGTAAAGCTGAAAAAAATATGATAAATATGTAGTAAATATAAAAAAAATACTATTTCAAAGGACGATGATGATCACGAAACAATTTATTATTGTATATTATGTGTATCATATTATAATATAATATATCAAAATACAGACTACTGGATGCAAGAAGATATAAATATCATAATTTGCTGTAGGCCAAAAATTATAAATAATTCAAGCAGTAAATTTATAATAGTCTAATCTAGTTCAAATTCAAATCGAAATAGCCAGCTATATAATTAAATAAAAAGCTTAAAAAGAGCGTGAAAATTTTTAATTTTGATGAAACAATTAACTGTAGTGGCCAAAACCGAAGAAACATATTTACGTAAACGTTAAACATCTTATCTTAAAAACAAACCTCGTATGCCACCATTTAGAGAATTTCAGAATACAGCTTCTTGATTCGATGGTCGATGGTAAGCAAAATGGAATTGGTATAGCATTATAATATACTACTATTAAATGCATATTTTATGGCATCAAAGAGATTCTGCTTTAATTAAAAGTGGAAATTAATCAGACTCAAAGCTCAGCAAACATTTACGTTTTATAATATAAAAAGATTTGTATTGAAAGTCACATTAAAATCTTAAATCAGCCAGTACGGACAAAAAGACAAATTGTTGATATGGTTACTGTTATGTAATGTATGTACCAGTTGATACTGATATTTTTTTATAAAAAGAAGGACTTGTATGTTTATGTCGAAAATTATTATACCACCAGATTATAACAACAGTTAATAAGAAACTTTAATCGCCTCTAATTATATCGTGTTAAAAAAAGACAATTAATTATTTTATTTTATCTCTTAATTTTTTTGGTTGATTAAAATCGATACTTTTATACTGACTTTATTTTTATGTCTGTCCTAGTCAATCCGATTATTTATTTTTATTAAAGTTATTTTTACTAAATTGAACATTTGATTTTAGTAAAATTTAACATTCAAATAAGCTTTTCTTTAAGAAATACGATATATTCATATAGTCTATACTATCTATACTAATATTATAAATCCTTTTACGGGAGCAGCAAATAGGATAAAATATTTCAAACCCATACCTAGAGAAAAATGTCAAAATTATTAACGGTTTAGACTATGACAAAATAAAACATTGTACTAAATTTCAATCGAACATATAATTTTTATTTACACATCTCACTCATAAACGTCCTTAATTATACTTAATTGAAATTATATTTAATTATTAACACTAAAATCAATTTCGCTTTTCATAAATTCACTCTCGTAGTCTTTTTGATGTAACATATATCGCACTAAGTCAAACAACAATGCCGCTTTGAATGGGCATATTAAATATTTGCCACTGCAATATTCCGAACCAAAAATTTTTCCTTCATAGTAAGCAGTATTAAATATCTTGAAAGCTGTTATATCCTCTTCTTTGACGTCCAAGCTGGAATATAAGAAAAATAATTTAAATTATAAATGTTATTGCCGAGTATATATTTACTTAAATGATTTCGCAATATATATATCGCAAGTAAAGGAAAACATCCAATTATTGGTACTTTAAGGGACATGTGTAAAATAAATATTGTGTAAACGGTGCAAAATCGACGTTAGAATTTTCAATTATTTTTTATCACGCAATGCTTTATTGTGACTTATTAATTAAATATAGATACACGTGAACTTTATTTTATAACTAGCGGCCTGCTCGCGGCTTTGCCCGCTTGAATTACATTACTATTCATTTCAAAAATATAGATATTACAAACAGCCTTCATTATTAAATAATTGATTTGGATAAGTATTCACGATATTCTTTGTAAAATAACTTATATTAACTCCTGTACAGTTTTTAAATTAGTAACATATATTATTAGTTAAATATATAATTGGTATGCAGAATATACATATAAAGCACGTTTTTAGGCATTTTTAAATACTTATATCTTTTGATAGAGTTTAGCGATTACAGTGAAATAAACACTAAAATTTACTTTGATTTATTTATAATTTTTACGTATAAAAGTTGCATAAATATATTGTGTACTTATTACGTGATGCGTGCTCACATAAACAAACAAACAGACAAAAATTCTAAAAATGTTGGAAATGGATTCTGTTAGTTATCCTTTAACACCCTGGCTAATTTTTTTTTAAATATTTTCAATGTACAGAAACGACTTTTCTACAGATTTATTATAAGTATAGACTAACGAAATTAAATATCTTTGTAGTACAATGTACTTACATATTTAACTATTTAACTACTTTTGCAGTAATTGGATGATGTTAATTATAATTATTATTTAGTAATTAAAAGCTACACTCTGATGTTATATATAGCACTTCTTGTCAATTCAGCTTTCATACAAAATAAAAAAAATGTAAATCCGACTAGTAGCTCCAGAGATCTTAGCGTTTAAAAAAACAAACAAACAAACAAACTCTTCCGCTTTATTACATTAGTATAGATTACATTATTATATTGTATATAGCGGCCCACTCGCGGCTTTGCTCGCTTAAAATATCATGTATTTTAAGCGAGCGATTATTATTATTGATTATCCTTGATTTAATAAACAGAATTGATTAACAACTATAATGACTTCTAATTTGATTTTTTTACTACATTATCGTAATTTCTATAAGATTTTTTTATTGTTTTAAATTAAAAAATACGGCCAATGTTGATATTCGATATTTATAAAAGGTACATAAAGCTAATTTTTATTTTTGTAACATTATGTTCTTTTTACCTACGTAATGTACGTCTCATCATAATTTTAAAACTCTGTTAAATGTACTGATGTCAGTGAATAATTTAATTTACTCCTTCCTTCCTTACAAATGTTAAATTATTTATTTTAAGGATTCATAATATTCTTTGTAAAATAGCTGTAATGATTGCATATTAACTCCTGTACAGTTTTTAAATTAGTTAAATGTACAATTGGTAAATATGTAGTCATTACAGAGTACACGTAGAAAGGGTGTTTTTAGGCATTTTTATATAGATTTATTTCAAACAAATGAACAAACCAAATAATCTATGTATTTCCTTGATACTTCCTCGAAGATCAAATCGTTCTTTATCTCTGTGTTGAATTATTTACGACTTAAACTCAACTGTTATGATTTATGAAGGTTCTTCAAGTGGAGATCGAACCCACAACCATTACCATTTATAGTCAAACGCTTATCCCTCTGGGCCACAATTGGCCTCACTTTATATTAATATTGCAAACTACATGTTATTTTAGAATACATACGCGAATGTTAAATAATGAAATTATAATATTTATCAAGCAAAAACGTATAGTACATTCCAAATTCGTCATAAGGAGCTTGACACCGATTAAATTACTCACTACTTCGGTTCGTTCTTGGAATGTACCTGACTAACTTCTATTTTAAACGGACTTGCTTTTCTTGTTTTGTGCTGTAACTGTGAAAGTGTAAGTGAAAACGCGCATGACTATATTTGCGTATCTAATATTTTTATCCTAGCATTTTATTAAATTTCATGTAAATATATATATTTGTCGTGGTGGTTTGTCAGTCGTGGTGTAAGGGAACAACTTGTTTCACAGTAAAGGTTGGCTGGTTGTGGGTTCGATCCCCACTCAAATATTTAATATTTTCATTTCTTCGCGCTGGTGTCGAGGCAAATAACAACATTGAGTATCGCAACTCAATACGCAAAAATTCCAGAATTCAGCGAAAAAAGAACACAAAGGAAACAGGTACGGTATGAAGCTTAAAAAAGTTGTTTAAAAATTTTTCATGCTTTATCCCAGAATTTAGCAATATAGGCAGAGAGGGCCTCGTGTTTTATATTGCTATATATTGCTAATATATTTCATTGTCATGCGTCATGAATAAAACCGCGTGTCAGCAATATAAAATTCTGCTCAGAAACCTTACATTATTTGTTTAGAAACGGAATTCTAAGCCGATCAATATCCACCAGAGCCGTGATATGAAAATATAGTCACTCTCCTGGTAGAACGTCGTACCCCCTTTATAATTTGATGCTATCCCACTGTGCCACCACGGATTTTAAATTTGTTTAAATAAAAACAAACATGTTCAAATCACTATATAAAAATTAGTATTCATTATAGCGATTACAATAGTAAACAATGAATGGACTAAATTGTAGACCAGGTAGATTAACACCAAGGACTCAATTATAATTATTACCAATTACACTTTGGCCTATCCAAAATCTCATACACCATGAACTACTAGTTTTAAAAAAATATATAGCTTCACGCTATATCCCGCACACAGCGGCGTAGGCAGAGGGAATCTAGTGCTAAGACACTCCGTTCCCCACTTTCCGCCAAATTCAGGAGGCATAGTGTATTGAATGGTGGAACTCAACGCCGCGCTCTGCCTCGACACCAGAGCGAAGACATGGAAATATAAATTTAAATAAATATTTCATTTCCTCGAGTAAGGTTCGAACCCCCAAAAAGTCGCGTTTACAGTCACACTTTGTGACCTTGCGCTACTACTGATCTATTTAGTAAATAAAGTAAAACTTTTATAATTACTTATGTAACACTAGATGTCAAAAAAAACTAGGAAAGAGTTTTAAAAACTGGGATCCCAGAGTTCAAAAATACGGGAATATCGGACTAAATAAGAGGCCTTAAAAGTACCGGTTTTAATTTAACAACATCCCGGACCGGAATTTGGAGGTCCCGTAGAGGGCCGTTGACTCTACGGTGGCCCGTATAGGCAGACGTTTTGGATCGACACAACGACTCCATGTTGCGACGTGCGTAAAGGGTGATGGCTATTCAGACGAAAGCAGCACGAGCATGCTGACTCAAGTCATGCAGTGGTCATGCTGGACCTATATATCTCTAAAGTTTTGCTTGAATGGTTCGATATTGCGACCCCTTTATGATACTCATAATGGAAGTAGATACCTAGTACTACTTTATGACCTGTTAAAATACGTAAAAAAATATTTTTATTCTTAAAAGAAAACTATTTCATAATATGTAGAAAGTTAAGTCGTCGCAGTGGGACAACAGCTAACTGTGAGCGCGACGGTCGTGAGTCCGATCTCCACTCAGGAGAAAGATTATATTTAAATTGTTTTAATTCATTCATTTCATACAACGTCTCAAATTCGGATGGAATGTGGAAAACAGAGTGTCTTCAGGCCCACTTCCTGCAAGATGCAATAAATATGGAAAGTTATACCTATACTCAGTACCTGTTTCCAATAAGGGCCGTTTCTTAAAACCAAGTACCCCCGTAATCTATGGAATTGACACAATTCCATAGATTTTATAGTATTTTTCACTTACATCTACCTTTTACAAAGGCTAGTCGTGGCCCCAGTGGCACGAAGTGGGACTGTAAAATCGACTGGTTGTGGGTTCGGTCCCCACTCGAAGAGATGAAATATTTACTTAATATATATATTTCCATTTCTTCGCTCTGGTGTCGAGGCGTTGAGTTCTGCCACTCAACACGCAATGCCTCCATAATTCGGCAGCAAGTGGGTAAAGGAGTGTCTTAACACTAGGTTCCCTCTGCCTACCCTGTTGTGTGCGGGATACAGCGTGAAGCTGATTTTATGATTATATCTACCTTTTACACGAGTTTGCTAACACGGCCTCTCCTAACGGGCAACCGTCCTCGTGCGTGCTCATATTGAGTCTGACAAGTCTTTTCTCTGTCACCTTAGATACCTTAAGCTCGGATTTATACAAGTATTTTTCAGGTCACTCTGATCTGAGCTACACTACGTAGATTTATAAAGTCGGTGGAAATCCAAGTCCCCCCACACCCGTTATTTAACGAGACCAACACAGGTAATTTCTAGGCCACCATGTAACACACAATACTTTAATTTTGCACATCGAAAATTCAATCTCAATCACGAGTAAAATTATAATTATAAAATGTAAAGTGAGGTTAATCTACTCACAATGACTTTTGTACAGGCCTGTATTTTCGCTCAGCTTAACATGACAGTTGATTCGATCGACTTTTCGAGGTTTTACGAAACGACGAAAAAAATAGAGGGACTAAAATATTTTCGATTATAACTTAAGCTTTATAAAATACAACAAGGTATGAAAACTTCGTGCGTGTCCCACTTCTGATGTAAGAATTCGAAAGCGATTCGCGTTTTTAAAAAAACGAGATAAAAAGACATATCGTCTATTATATGTTTCTAAATTATTCGGAAAGAGATTCTACGTAATTGCAATAAGTAATATGTATTACCCAGTAGTGAGGCCAGTCGTGGCATAGTGGCACGAAGTGTGACTGTAAAACCCTGGTTGTGGGTTCGATCCCCAATCGAGAAGATGAAATATTTACAAAACGTTTTATTTCCATTTCTTCGCTCTGGTGTCGAGGCTAAGCCTAAGCGCGGCGTTGAATTCTGCCGCTCAACACGCAATGCCTCCAGATTTCTGCAGAAAGTCAGGAAAGGTGTGTCTTAACACAAGGTTTCCTCTGCTTACCCCGGGATACAGCGTGAAGCTATTTTTTATTACCCACTAACAATACTTCCTATAAGAAACTGCCACCCGATTAACACAATTTCATTGCTTTTATAGTCTTTTGCACCTATATCAGCCAGTATATCTATCTTGTTTTACACGGGTTTGATAACAATGTATATTATTTATTGCACATAAAAATATATAATAAAATTTCTTATTCTAAAATATAACATCTTTTACAGATGACAAAAGAATTATATACGAACAATAAAATCACTTAAAGGCTTGAATATCGTTGAACTTCACTGAATTCAGAAAACACGAATGAAATATTAACATATATAGGGCATATTACCCATCTTGTAGATAAAGTTTGACCCTCGTTCATTATAAAGCTATTTCATACTACAATTATTATGGGATATCGGACCGTACTTGAGACGGCTCAGGTGCTTTAATTACTTTACAAGACTAAGATACCTACTAGTATCTAGTGTACTTACTAATTAGATACAGCTGAATCACAAAATGTAACTAAAACAATTCAAGCGTTGACAGTTTTTTGCGTAAATAAATGTAAATAAAATTATATCATGACAGTTAGACCTTAGGGACAGACAGACAGTAGGGACCTTACTCTTGAAACTAATTTCAATTCCATTTTAACGTCCACAATTGTCCAATGCAATCCTGCGGCGACGTAGTTTTGGTACTCGTGAAACCAATATTCTCAAAGTCGGATTACTATTTTATTGATTAATCCTAACGCCGTTACAAATGACAGTTAGTGTTGTAATCTGCGATACATAATAACCACTCATAACTCATTGAAATAATTTATTTACGTGCACATTTTTCCCAAAAATAATAATTATAAATCACATTTATTTTATTTTAATTAAAAAACAATGAAATCTTTGAAGTCGTTCAAAAAAATGGTTATATTTTATATGTATGTCTATTTATTTAGAATGTTTTGCCAGTTCGTGAGGCTTAAGCTGAGCTTGTATTAATGTGAAGTAGAGCCAGAAAAACGTTTTAAAAATATTTTTTATATTAGGAAACAATTCAAAATATTATTTTAATTGGAGATGTAAATCAGCTACCCTATATAGATCGAGAGCACCTATTCAAAATGATTTACCGTTAACCACTACTAATATATCGAATATTGACCCAAAAAAAAATACTTGTAAGCGTATAGTGGACTAGTCCCGGTGTCTTTCATTACAGTTTTCTCAAAAAAAAAATATTATCAGCAATTGCATACCATGATGGAAAAGCTCGCTGCTAAACAACCGAGGCTGGTCAATCGCTCTACACCACTTCACGACAACGCTAGACCATACACTGCACAACAGACGGCAACCAAATTAGAAAAGCTTGAATTGGAATGTCTACATTCACCATATTCGCCGGACCTTGTTCCAAAAGATTAGCATTTTTTTTCCAAATTTAAATAATTTCTTGCAAAGGAAAAAAATAAACAGCGATGGGGCAGTCCTTCCACCACCTTCACAGATTTTATTGATTCCCGTCCGAATGGCTTTTAGTAAATGGATAAAAGAACTACCTATAAGATGGATAAAGTAGATAAATAACAATGGTTCATATTTTGATAAAATAAATATATTATATTATAAAATATTTGACTTTATGTTCTTCCCATACCAAACTCCAGTTTCATATGTAATGTAAGGAAAAAGTATTAAAACGGATTGATAATAGGAATTATAAACATATACATAAAAAATAACAAAATTATTAATTTTTATTATTAAAAATTTTTATTCATAGAAATTCATATATAATTTTATGTATCTAAACAAAAAATTACACAACTATTCTTTATGAATATGAAAATGTATTAACAGCAGTAAAAAGAATATATCAAATAAATATAAACCAACGGTGCTAAGAGTGAATGTCATTTTGGAGGCTTTTGGAGCTTCGTATATTAAAATACTTACGTAAGCATGTAGATGAAGCCTCGTCTCAGCTCATTGTCTGCCAGGCGTGCCCCTACATCACAATAGAGATACCGGGCACATTGTATTGGGTCATACTTTAATATCTTTTTCCATCTCACAGTTGGCTTCTGAAAAATATTTTTTATAAACATATCATTCTATTCAATTTTCTTTTTAGAAGTCGACGAGAATTTTTATCAAATACTTGCATTTAGTGCAATGTGTTTCACAAAGATTAGACTCTGTGGAACGCTTATTTACGAAACCATTTTGATTATTTAATAATAAGGGTCTTACTTACTTAATAACTTAAGTATTTATTATTTTCTCGAAATTTTAGGGATGGAAATGCCAAGATAATGTTATGTCAGTCGTTACTTTTATAAATTGGCGTTATAAGAGATTTTTTTCAATTTCTTGGATACACAATCTGCCCTCAGTGAATTATTGAAAAGAATAGTCAAAGAAAAGCGTGCGACTGTATATATAAACGCGATAGGTTGTGGTTTCTGTTTCTTTGGACTCTAGAATACGGCAAAAAGTGGAGAACAGAGTGTCTTAACACTAGGTTAGGTTTCCAGGTTCCCTCTACCTACACTGCTATGTGCGGAATACAGTGTGAAGTTAAAAGAAATATGTAGAACTTACGGAGGTACTTGAATTTAATTCTCGCTTGAATAAAAGACGCAGTAGTTTCGGGGCAGTTATAGCTTGGTAATCCTGAGCCAATATATGTAGGCAGTAGAGTACTCCTATTAGAAGTCCGAGCAGTAGAAGTAGTCTGTGAAGGTATCATAAAAGATATACCTACCGAGTTTAATATTGATCTGCCTACCTTACTCAGCGGGAAAAATGTGAGGCTGTTTTCTTTTAACATTAATATTACGCTAGAGGGGCAAAAGTTTTAAATTATTTATTTGATGAAAACATAAAGTATTTTGCAGATCCAAATCATGATATAATTAATATTAAAGTGCTTCATTAAGCAGAATAATTAATATCCTGGAGATGTATTCAGGTAATTTAGGGTACAGTAGTACTACAACTAGTAATAATGTTTTTCAAACTGAACTTATTTGTATTCCTAGCAAGATGCGATTGGGTTTTATGAGCAAATAACGAAAAATATTCGAGAATATAAGAGTATAAATAAAAAATACCCAATACCTGAGAATATAAATAAATATTCAATTTAGCAAAGGTTTTCACGATAAAGCCGGAAAACATCTTATAATTTATTATAATCACTAAATTATTTTTAGTTTCACTCTTTTTTCCGCATATAGAAAAGGAAATAGATTGAGTGAACCTAGTGTTAAAAAACTGTGTTTTCCACTTCGCCTTAAAGTGAACTGAAAGACGCACTTTGTTCATATGAACGGTGAAATTAAAATAATTCATTTCATTGAGTGGCCATCGAACCCACAACATATAGTTAAACGCAGGTCTACTGCACCACAACAGCCTTTTAATAATAACTTATTTTAATAATATAATATAATCAGATATAAATATATATAGATACTGTATACTAGTTAATAATTTCTCGTGACATTTATTGACCTTCAAAGTAAATATAAAACCTAATAACGATATATTAAAATAAATCCAATAAAATTAACTTCATTACGTTATCTTTACAAAAATTAAAAGTAGAAATTTGTAATTTTAATATTTAATATGTCAATTTCTAATTTCAATTTCATATTTTTATTTAAGAGTGAACTTATGGTAAGTTAAGTTATAAAAATATATTTATTTTTAATTAAAGTAGTTATTATTAAATTTAATAATCTCTTAAATTTATGAAGTATTCAGTTATATTTCCATTAAATAATTTAGCAAATAAATATTATACTTAAAAACACGTAGACTTATTAATTTGAATGTAAATGTTTTCATTTCAAATGAAAATTAAAAGTTACAGTTTGTTTTCCTTAGATTAGTCTTGAACAAAGTACTTATTGTAATATTATCTTAATAACAACAATAACAATTTCGTTTCGATTTAAGTTCATTGCTACTGGAGCTTTTCTCTATTAAATCAGCTAATATTATTACCTTACTATATCATAAGTTATATTTTGCTTATTAAGTATTGCAATACAAAAATAATTATAATACTTCCATTTAATATACCAGCTACTAAATTAAAACTTAAATTTAACGAGCAAATTGTTATCCTTAAACCGTGGAAAATTCCTTCTTTCCAAATATTTTGGTTTAAAAAATATATATTTACTTCACACATAATACATATAAATTTATTATGATAAAATTAAAAAATAAAAAATATTAATAAATCGATACTTAAAGCTAAAGATCTTATATAAGTGCGTATATATAAATTTGAATGCTTACTTTATTCCCATCTTTACGTTCAACTTCACAACACAAACAAACTAAATTTGAAATAGAGGCGTTTCTGCGTATCGTCTAACCACACGTTGTATAATCCTACTAGAAATATAAATACCTTGTTCTTATTATACTGTTCTGGTAAATGGTGTATTTCAAATAGCCGAATAAACAGCGCTCATGGGGAGAGAGTAGTCGGTAAACCAACTCAACAAGTTGTAATTTGGTTTCCTCTTGGGGCTAAACAAGAAGACAAAGTTCAATTTAGCAAAGTTATACTGTCATCTTTGTAGACATACTTTAGTTTGCTTTGTTTATTTATTTATTTTAATTTTATCTTCACGCTATATCCCGCACAAAATAGGGTAGAAAACGGAGGGAACCTTGGCATCTAGTGTTATGGCAGGCCTTTCCCACTAAGAAACTGCTGTTCTCCATTTTCCGCCAAATTTTAGAGGTATTGCGTCTTCAGTAGTGGAACTAAACGCCGCGCTTCGCCTTGACGGTAGAGCGAAAAAATGAAAATATTTAATATTTCATTTTCTCGAGTGGAATGAAAAAAAGAGGAATCGAATCCACATCCTATCGTATTTACAATCACACTCTTGGCCCTGCGCCACGACTGGTCTCAATTTATTTATTTTGTTCCGCATAGCCCGTGTAGGCAGACACTCGGCAGAACACAATGGACACTCAGGGACACTACTTTCACTATCAGGATCGGGATTCATACGAACCCCCCATTATGGATATGTAATAAAGGCAAACCGATGAAGTGCATAGTATGCTGAATTCATCAGAACCAACATAAAGTCCATCCTGACAACCCAGATATTAAATTCACATGAAATAAAGTGATTCTAAAAGTATTTCAACAATTCTATTTAAACTCTAACAGCATCGAGCAAATAAATGACTACGAAATGTAGGTACTATCATTGACCTTGTTTATTAAAAGAGAAAATACGGCACAACATTGTTTGTTCTTTTCAGTATTCAAATTTAATGTAGTAAGAAGCCATATGAATATATCCAATTTGAATAACTGTTATAGTGGTAATTAAAATTTTAGTACTCAAATCTTTAAATATTTTTAAAGATTTGAGAACTGAAATTTTAATTATAAAATTTTACAAGTTATAATATTATTATTTTTGAGCCATTCGTGGCGCAGCGACACAAGCATGTGGCTGTAACACGACGGTTATGGGTTCGATTTGCCACTTGGATGAATGAAATATTTAATATTTTCATTTCCTCGCTCTAGTAATAAGGCTAAGCGCGGCGTTAATTTCCGCCATTTAACAGGCAATACCTCGGCAAAGTATTCGGCGGAAAGTGGAAAACGGAAGTGTCTTAATAGGGAACGGAGTATCTGGAACCCCCTTACCCCACCCCGTGTACCTTGTTATGCAGGGAAAAGGGTAAAGCTGCTTCGCCTTTTAGCTTACCTACCTACTAATATTATAAAATGTATACATAATCAGTTACGTAACACGTCCTTTACATCATCATTTTATAAATGCACATTGTATAAAAAATATTAGCGAAACTACGACAACACTGGAACAAAACCAGTTAAATATTCTTATAAATTATACTTTTATTGCAGATGATATAGTAAGTATATCTCGTTTATAAAGGCGTGTGACAGTCATGCACGTAAAATAAACGCTATATAATTATGTAAACTAATAATAATTTATTCTTCAATTCATGTTGAAATATACACTTACTTATTATTAAACATACATATACGAATTATTAGGAAAATATTATGTTTACATTATTTCCATATTACCTTGGACATAAAGAGTTTTTCTACTTAACACGCAATGTCTTTCGAACTTCAAAACGAAAAACGCAGTGTCTTAATACTATATTTTCTCTTTCTACTCTGCTATATGCGGGATAAGGCGTGGAAGTGTAATAATTTAAGTTTCAATAATATTTTGTTCACCACATACATATTTCCATATCGAGAAAAATTTAATATTTTAAAAGCTTTCAAAGATACGGGACTATTGAAATTAAAATACTCTAGGACTTTAATAGAGATGCTTGAAACTCGTTATCTTGAAAACTATTATTGAAAAAATTTAAAGTTTCTAAGTAATTTCTACATTTCATTTGTGTTTATTACAGCTTAGGCGATCCTTACTTCAATTTTAAAAACATTATGAAAATTTTGCACACATCGCTATCTTAGATTTTTTTCAATTTTACAACACAGCTTTTAGTGCAGCGCTATCTTACTAAAAAGGAAAGAAATGTCAGGTTTCGACTGACAATGACTTGGACTGTCGCAATATTTTTTTAGTTAAACTAGATGGCGCTGACTAGATTAAAGCATCTAATTATAATGGTTCACCAACTATGTATGTATGCATACAATGTCTCTTAACTCATTTATACGACATAAATACATTCTGATTAAACTCCAGTAGGTGGCGGTAAAATAGTATTTTTTTTTTAAATATATGTTCTAAATATGAATAAACATGCTAGGTTGAAATGTCACTAAAATTTGATATAATAAAATGCTTATAATTATATACTTCTCAACTACAATAGCTAATGTTAGTATGTAATAAGTAAAAATATTACAATTGTTAAAAATTTTACAAACATTTAGTATTGAATATTTTGAAAAAAAAAATTCATTTGGCTTGCTAGCGCTATGTGGGTTACATAGTACTTGCTTCAGCTCTTCGTTATGTGCATTTTACCACATTTGCGATGACGTAGGCGAATCGATGGTTATATAAAACTATATATATATATATATATATATATATGTATAATATCAAATATTATCCACTCATTTTCCACATAATTTTAACTTAACTACACATCCATCATCATCTAATTTTGCTTTCTAGGTCGCAAAAGTTCAGCGAGTTTTAAATGTCACGTGTCGCAAATATCACTAGGTATAGCCCTATTTTATATTCAACACGCACCAATTACTATTAATTTTTACACGTATCTTAAAAGTGAGATGAAAACCTTAATTTCCTTTCCAGGTCAATCGTGACATCGATCCTCACTCGAGGAAACGAAATATTTATTTAAAGTTGTATTTTCATTTCTTCGTTGTGGTGTACAGGCAAAATGCGGCGTTGAATTCCGACACCCAACACGCAATGGTTCGAATTCAGTGAAAAATGGGTAACAGAGTATCTTAACACTAGGTTCCTTCTGCCTACCGTGCTGCGTGCGGCATACAGCGTGAAGCTGATTTGATTTTTGATTTGTTTTGATTTGAAAATGCTTGAAGTTTGTACGTGTAACATTTTCTTTTAAAATAAAACTGTATTACTACAATACTTTATTAACAAAACTTTCATACAACATGGGAAATATTTTCGATTTAAGTGACCCAATCACTTACCCAAAACAACACTAGTCTGCCGGCGGACATATGAACGGATGCATGATCGATAGATGAATGGATAGATATCGTTCTCCAAATAGTTTTTTTTATTTTTATTATATTTATATTTCTTTTTGTTCATTTATTGTAAATGTGCGAGCAAAATCCAGGTACGCGTGCCAAGCAGGCAAAACGGCTCCCACTTGCGTCACCTGATGCTTTGTTCTCACGGAGCAGCTCACTGCAGCGACTAGCAGCCACAATGCTAAAACAGTATCTTTGTCACTATCGGCAACAACCGCACGGTTGATTCCGCAGTGATTCGTAATTCCGTAAATCCTATTATTACTTACCGTGTCTTGTATTCTTGAGTTTTCTCTTCTAATTTCTATTGAAATCTCTCTGTAATCTTACCTGCTATGCTTTCTTACTGTATTATTTTCTTTACTTCGTGTTCTTTCCTTTTTTAATATACTTATCTATATAAAATGCAAAAAAAAAATACCCTTAGGGCAGGGATTTTAGATAAAATGTAAAATTTATATTCGTCTACCATCGTTATATAGATTGAACTACTGATTCAGCAAAATTCACTTTTATATTGTCAGCTTTTATGAACTCCGTGTGCTGCGATCCATATAAACTTTCAAAATACTGTATCTACATTATTTAGATAGGGAGCTACCTATCATTACTAGTAGTTTAGTAGTTTGTAGACATTTAGAATCATATAGCCTTGATATAAGAAATCATAAAACGTTATTAGACTAACCTAAGTAGTTTTTTTGGTCAATTTTCACTTGACAGGATTTTGCTGGCTTGCCAGAGCAAAACCATTGCGATGAGCGCTTTCGATTATTGTAGAGAATTCACTTTTCATCACAAGTAATGATTCGATTTAAAAATCATTCATTGTTAACACAGCAGTTGCTTCACTTAATTCGTGAGGTTCCGACTTTCAAGCTTTTTAATGTTTCCAATTTGCTTCAAATGGATTAAAACAGTTTTATCTCTAACACTGTAGCCTGCAGCTACCTCGGACGTGGTTTGCGACGGATTCGCTTCCACAATAGCCTTTAACTCTTCATTATTAACTTGGGTCTTCGACCTTCCACCACCTTCCATCATTAACCCTTCGAGCCACCACAGCACTGGTGTCACCGTGGAACTTGTACTCGTAAATAAAATAATATTCCAGTTTTCCCATTTTGTAAACTGAGTGACACAAACAGAAGAAAAAAAGAAATGAATGACGCTTAACGAAACACAAATGTCTGTGTAAATAGTTGTATAAAATGGAATTTCGATTAGTAATTAAAGTGACCAGTATGACAAAACGCAATTTCATATATACTTAATATTATTATTGTTGAACTCCTCAGCATTTTCATATATTGTGTATGATGGCAACTACAGAGAGCAAAATAAATATTCAATGCACGGAATATAGTGTAAAGCGAAGTATTTTAATATGCAGCGGACTAGAAACAATTTAATAATGTCGGTATGTCTCATGGCTGCTTAAAGCTAATTTAATCATTATTAAAATGTTTCAAGAATGAGGTTTCAATATTGCAAATAGAGTCCCATTTAGAAACAGATATTATTTACAAATATTTTGTGTTTTATGACTGGTTGATATAACTTCTAACAATAAAATGAAATTAATCAATACAGCTGCAATTGAATTGAAAATTCAACAAAAACTTCTTGTCTGTAAGTCAAACCGACCAACGAAAGACAATAATTATACTTGATAACGTCATAAGAAAACATTGATGATAAATTGTATGCTTTTGTGAAATAAGTTATTATCACTGAATCTTTATTTAATTATTATGATCTTTATTTTATATAGTACATAGAAGGAGAAAATTAACAATTACAATTTTTTTCGATAAATTAACATTTATTTGCACTCCAATTTAATTCTTTAAATTGAGGCTAGTGAGGAGTCGTGGCGCATGGGTACAAAGTGTGATTGTGAAATCGACTGGTTGTGGGTCCGATCCCCACTAGAGGAAGTGAAATATTTATTTACATTTATATCTTCATATCTTAGCTCTGGTGTCGAGGCAAAGCGCGACGTTGAGTTCCGCCACTCAACACGCAATGCCTCCAGAAATCGGCGGAAAGTGGAGAACGGAGTGTCTTAACACTAGGTGCCTGCCTCTGCCTACATTGTTGTGTGCGGGATACAGCGTGATGTAAGTAACTATGTGCTATTAATTTACGAGATACAATGATGAATTGAGGATGCGTCCTAAGCCGAACGCTTAGATTGAACATACCTCTCTATCGTTTGTTCCGCGCTCTCGTTTGCACGCTTGGCTCCGTTGGAACGTGACAATGAGTCATGGTTTTTCATGCAGCAGCTGCCATTCATAGATTTATAAGTCAATATCGTTGTAATCGTAATACAAAAAAAAACAAACACCACATTTCTAAATATTATTAGATCTCATATTTAAAAAACTCTTATAATTACAGTTATTTCCTCAATCTAAAACATCATAAAATCTTTATAACTATTTAATCGTTGCGTAGTGCGACAATAAATACTTAAATGATACAAAGCTTTCATTAATTACTATTAAAAAGCCTTTGTTGACTTGTTTAATTTAAGTTCAGTTAACTTAATATTCCCAAGAGAAATATTCTTCACAACTTTATAAATGTAATCAAACTTTGTATCTTGATTTTCACCTACAAAGTTCTATTTCGAGACGAAAATAACTCTACCGATATAACATTTTCAGAAAACTCTGAAAGTTTAAATTTTTTATAATTATTTTTGAAGATATGAAAAATTAAATAAGCTATTGTCATTGAGGCCAGTCGTGGCTCAGGGACACAAAGTGTAACAGTGAACGAGGAGATGAAATATTTAATATCTGCATCTGCATTTCTTCGATTTGGTGGCGCTTCAAAGCGCGGTGTTGATTTTTCCACCACTCAACACGCGAATAATATGAATATAACACTAGGTTCCCTTTCCCTACAGTGCTGTGTACGAGATACAGCGAGAAACGTGATAGAGAACTATATTGCTTACAAGAACTGTATTAGAAAAGTTTGTTGATGTGACTAGGTAAAGGTATAAAATGTCAAGACTATATGTAAGTCTTTTTATATTACCTGTATGAATAGCAGATCGCAAGTGTTTTAATTTGATAGTAAATTACAAACAGTTTTAGTACTATCCTAAATTCTACTTATTTGCATTCTAAACTCAAATCAATAACGGAATAAAATTTGAACCCAACTATTTGAAGTGGAGAGTATCAATGAAGAATTTGCTTTATAGCGAAATACTTGTTCTAAACAATTCGCAGCTGCTCGTCTTCACAGATTATAAGATAAGTGAACGAGATCTTAAGAAGATATTTATTTCTAGTTTCCTTTTAAGTTTCGATAACGTTTATTTATGCACCAATGCAATAATGATCCTAAAACCACCCAAAATAACTGGAACATAATGAAAGTGCATATCAACAATTTCTTTAAAACAAATGATTCAGTATTGCATCATTATCAGTTGTTGGCATCAACGTCATCACCAACAGATAGACGGAACCTCCGTGTTTCGAGACATTGCGTATAGAATGGTGGAAGGAGGTTAACGTTGGGCACTATTTTGTTTCCAGGAGGAAACGAAAATAGGTCATTTTAACTCATTCAGTAGAAGTCGACTCTACGGGTTGACAGTGAGAGGCTGTGCTGCTGCGTTAAGACGGCCTCAATAAAACAATTCAATTTTATAGCAATTCATAGTTATTTATAATTTTCATATTTATTTTTGAATAAAAAAATTACTGCAATATTTTTGTCTATAGAAATTTTATTGAATAATAAGAAATAAAGAAAGAAATCAATTCCTCCAGCTGGACCTAGTATTAATACTCTATGTTTCTCACTACATGCACAATTGCCGAAACATTGCGTGTAGAGTGGCGGTAATCAACGCCGTGCTTTGTTTTATGACGAGAACGAGGAAGCGGAAATATTTATTTCTATTTTCCGAGATGGGAATCGAACTTACAACCGTCAGATATCAGATATTGTCGAAATAATATGTACCAATAACATAATACTATATACTTATAGGTACATAGAAAAGTATCGAAGCCATCACATTTTAATATTTTTTATTTCTAATATTTTCTTATTATAATGATTTTAGTTGAGTGCTAAGATTAGACATGTAAATGTGAACGTGACTATTTCAGTGCTATGGTTCTTTTAACAATAATCTATTAAAAAATTAAAAAATATCATAATCAGTAACACGATTAACGATGTCAATATTTCGTTAGTGATGATTGATTAATTATCTATATGACATACATCGTAAAAGATCGTATTTTCCTTTGATTGTTTTGATATCTATTTATTTATACAAAAGCTAGAAAAAAAATCCACTTCAATTTAGTGAAGGTTTGTATATTTGTTCCTGATTCTATATATGATATGGGTATACATATTCAAAGACAGAGCTCGATGTTGAGTTGTAAATGCCACTTAACATGCAATGTCTCGAAAAATGATGGATAGTCTAGAGAGGATTTCCCCTACTATGTGCGGGATTTTGTGTAAAGCTAAACAAATATATAGATTCATAAGCTTCTTAATTACAAGAGCTAATATTTATGTTATGAAGGGAAGAAAAAAAAATAATTGAAATTATTGTAAAAAAATATTTATTAAATAAAACGTTAATAAATTGTAACAAACGTATAAGAATAGATCGATGAGAACGTATGGCTTAGTTGTTCAAAGCGCTTGGACGGTTTCCAATGAGGCGTGGGTTCAAATTTTTATACGTTTTCTTAATAAGTATTTTTTAAGTGTGGAATATCAATATAACTTTAAATATGTTAAAAAAATATATTGGATTTTTATTAAATTGTTGTCATACAAATTTAGTTCATATTGATTTAATTTTCATGGAGAAAATCATATTTTAATATGTCAATCACTAAAGTAACGTTTGAATAGGTAACAAAAAATAAGTACTTTTTTTTAAATAATATAAATAATAATATAACATTTTTTTTATGGATAAATATGTGTAGGGTAAAACCGGGGTACGTCCATTGGAATAGATGTGCTATTTAGTACAAAAACACAAAAATAAAAACGATGAATATCATGTTTAAATTATAATTTTTTCTCTCTTATATAATCGCTTATATTATCGATATACATATAGATATTTAAAAAAATAATTGCTTTGTGTCACCAAAATTGCAATCTCTCAAAAACTCATCAAATAACAAATTTACAAATCAAATTGATTATTTTACACATTAAATTCCCTGTTTTAAACTTAAAATTCGTTAAGCAAAGTTTATCAATATTATACTTCAAAATAACATAAACTTATTATTTTTATAATAAATATTTGAATTTGAAATGGCAATTTTGGTTTTTGTAGCTTCTTAAAGCTAGCAGCTACTTGAAAGAATAAACTAATCACTTTTACCCACTCTTGTAAAACAAGAGACAATGTCTCGATTTCGAGGGAAAATAGTCGGAATATACTTGGTTCTTATTATCGAGATATAGAGTCAAGTTGAAAAAAAAAACGTAAATAAAGGAAAAAAAAATCAGCTTCACGCTGTATCCTGCACACAGCAGGGTAGGCAGAAGGAACCTAGTGTTAAGTCACTCCTTTCCTCATTTTCTGCCTAATTCTGGAGGCATTGCGTGTCGAGTCAACGCCGCGCTTAGTCTGGACACCAGAGCGAGGAAATGGAAATATGTGGGGGTATCGAACCCACAACCAGTCGGTTTTACAGTCACACTTCGTGCCACTGGCCTCAAATAAAGAACATGTAGGTAAAATGAAAAAACAAATATCTTTCCAACTCTATATTAAGGATGATAAGTTTATAATTACTATAAATATTTAATGTCATCCATATCAGCTTACTACTAAATAGCCTTATATTTTATTTATACTAATTTTTTTACGTATCAACACTGTATAAAGAGCAGGAAGACATTCAACACCGAGTTTGGCAATGACTGTAGATTAAAACAGTCAATAAAAGATCGGTAATTACATATAATAACTACTATTCGACATGTATATTCTAGACAATTATTGATTTTTTTTTACTTCCAAGCAATCAAATAAAAAAATATGAAGAGATACTATATAAAATGTTATACTACTTCCATATCAATGTGACTTACAAAAGCGAACACGTTACAAGAGCGAAAAAAATAATAATAATTTCCTCGAGAGGGAATCGCACCCACGACTTGTACCTGCACCTGTAACCTTACTATCGCACGATGATACTCGCCATTTCTCCCTTCAATATAGTAATTTATTTAATTGTATCGAAGGTATTTTATAAATGCGGCGTTGAGTTCCGCCACGCAATATCTCCAAAATTCAGCGGAAAGTCGGGAACGCAGTGTCTTAACAGTCCCTCTGGCTACCCTGCTGTGTGCGGAACACAGCGTGAAGATTTAGCGTATTACATTAGAGCTTATTGTTTTTATAGGACGCAACGGCCTACAATAGATAAAAGGTTAATGTTACCAGATGGTTTATTCTGGCAAAGGAAAGGTTGGTTAATGTTTTGAACTGTGGGGCATTCCTAAAATATTGGATTTACAAAAACATCGTTTTGGATGGTCGGGTTAATCCAATGGAATTAACGAGAGCAAATAAATATTATTTTAACATAAAATATTATTTTTTAAAACTTTACAGACGCTCATTTTATTTAAAATTTAGTTTTAGTTCGTTAAAGTGACTTATGATTAGATTTTTAGTTTAATTTAACAAATTGGAGATCGTTTGGCACTAATATTCAAATTAAAAACATATATTTGTGTTTTATACTCCATTAATGGAGGAAGGGTAAACTATATTACATTTATTTATTAATTGTTTCCATTTCACCACATCGACGCTAAGGGTAAAAGCTAGTAATAAAAACAATACATAAATAAACCGACTTCAAAACTATATCTATATGCAGAAATTACAATAAAACTTAAATGTAGGAAATAAAATTTTGATTATTTCGAACTAAACATAATAAATCATTTAAAAAAAAATTGTGATGATGTTATTTTTTTTAGCTGGCATTTTCTTCGCTGTCTGGCGTTTTGATTTTATTGAAAGCTGTCACATAGATATATTTCTTAGTTCAGTAACATCGAGACTATAAGATAAGTTAAACAAGTTATTAATATTATTTTAATCATATTTTTTGGTTTACTGTTATGGAGAAACAAAAACCTTCTAGGGTTAAATGTTGCATTATCTATAATTGTAATAAGAACTGTTAATATTTTTATAGCTCTTGCTAACAAACATTGAGAGTACATAAAAGACTTTAAAGATTCATTAATTTATTTAACTAAATTAAAATAATCTCTATATTTAATTAAAATATGCCAGAAAAAACATAATATCAGAAAAATATATTCAATGAAGTTATTTATTCACAATATCTTTAACACTTATGAAAGTAAAATTAATATATAAATATGAAGAAAATAGTTATATATTTGTTATAAAAATACTGCTTTAATTTTTATATTTTAGAAATATATTAAAATTTTGTTTAATAGAATATAAACTATATGAATATTAGCTACCATTTATTTGTAAAAATAATATTAACATATGGTACATTTTATAATTACATAAACCACAATTATTTTATATAGAAATATTTTTTGTATGTACGTATAAAAAATATACAATTCGAGAGTGCCGCATTCTCCGAATTTCCCGTTATTAAATCGAACTTACAACAATCATGTTTGCATTCATACGCTCTACCATTGGGCTACGATGGTCTCACTCACCAATAAATATAAATGTAATAATAATGAGAAAAGAAACGGAATTCACTTTATTATTTATTAATTTAATATAATAATCAAATATTTCTAACTGGCTATTAAATTTTAATATACATTTATTGTATTCGCTGACGTATTTCATTAAGAATGATTCCGTATCCGATGCATAAAATTTGATAATAAATTTCTGTACAAGAGGAAGCCCCGTTGTCATATGTTGTCTCCAGCTGTGGTCTTTTAAAGACCAGTTCATTCACAGCCACTGGAAATTTCGAGAATTTTAATTCTATATTTAGTACCTCTGCACTTATACTTACTTATACATAGTTACTATAGTAAAAGTAAAACACAGTAACACATGACTCTTCGATCAACTATATACTCGTACATATGAATATAGTTGATCGAAGCATGCAATAGAGTAAATAATCGAGATCCATTTCACATAATAGAAATTTGCAATAAATCGATCTATAAGTAATATTCAAAAAAAATATAAAAGAAATAACAGCAAAATAAAAGACTAACAAAGACGAAGATTATATATACATCAAATTGTAAAAATAATAACTTCATATATCTACTTGTATAAATTATCCATTTATGAGGATTTTCACAAAATTCAATGGTGGCCAAATTAAATAATTCTTAGATTACTTTCACTTTCTTATTGATAAATTAAAATAAAATATATTACTGTTTACCTGTGACAGTTTGTTTCTTGTTATCAGCATATGGTTCTCCAGGACCTACTTCATCTGGTATAGTTGCTGTGCATGTCAGGTGGAGTCTTCCGTGTGCTGGTGTGCGCAGTTCCAGAATTGACACCCATAGCGTTATAGATTGTGGAACAAGGTCCCTTGGTCTTTTGTGAACCTAACAAGAGAATTATATGTAGATACGAATAGAATGACACATACAATAGATAATGTTATTTGATTCCTCATTGCAAGTAAAAAGCTCTGCAGCATATATGAAATCGAAGTACAAGTATAATATACAATATTGTATATAAATATAATATACAATAGTGTACCCAATGGAATTTCTACTTTTTTTCCTATCTTGACTCCAGGACTCAGAGAATTCTCTGAGTCCTGGAGTCTTTGCCCATAATTATGGGCAAATCAGATTTTAATCAGTCTATCTTCATTAATGTATTTCCTTTTAAACATTACAAATTCTTATTACTTTCAATAAAATTTCTAATTTTCATTCATTCATGTATGAAAATATTTAGATCTTAGCCCATTCACGGCCATTGAAGCAAAACTAGCACACTAACATTTAAAGGTTTTAAAATTTTAAAAATCTTTGTTATTGTGTTTCACGATAGACGTTTACCGATTTTTATATAATGAACGTATTAATTTATTATATTTCGTCTTTAATTGAGTTATTTAATTATAAAAAACGTGTAATCACACCCACATAAAATATTTTGACCATATTCAATTTCCCGATAGTGAAATCATTAACTAAGTGCTCTCAAATTGGAACAGTGGTCGAGAATCGATTAAACCACACATAAGGCCAGAGTAAAAAATATGAGGATACAATCCAATCGAGATATAAATCCAGCGTAGAAGAATTGATATAATGTATATGTTTGATTTTTTTTATTATTTCTAATAATTAACTTTATTTAAAAAACAATTCTGGCTCTAATTTTATAATCACGCACACTATTGCAAAGCTCAGCTTAAACCTCGCGATCTGTACATATTATATATTTTTAACACCGTTACGTTAATAGGAGTTAAGAGGCCAGTCGTGGCGCAGTGGCACGAAGTGTGACTGTAAAACCGACTGGTTGTGGATTCAATCCCCACTCGAGAAGATGAAAGATTTACTTAAATTTATATTTCCATTTCTTCGCTCTGGCGGTGGCGATATTAATAAATAATAATTTATTCCTTGGAGTAGGGATCGAACCAACGCGTACAACTCTCGCCTTACAATCGGACCCTTGTACCATTTTTTTTCCTCCTCGGCTATAATATATTCTACCCGTCGTCTGCCATTTTCTTTGTGTGGGTTTTAAGACATGGATAATCTCGTCCGTGTGCTATCTGCCAGTCTAATTAAATAAATGTTTACAAATATCGATCTACTATAAGGTATTAATTACATCATGCTTCTTTAATATAATGAAGGGTGGCAATTATTGTAGATATTTTTTTTATTAAATGAAAAAAATATGAAAAATTACATTTCAATAAACTCTCTCTCTCTTTGTCCTCGGAGAAAAATATTTAAAACTGTTTAAACAAGGCAGGCCTGGGCTTGCGGCAGAATGAGAGCTGGCAACCATTGTCTTTCCAATTTCTTATGCGATTTTCTTTCAAATGATGTAGAATTCACATAAAAAAACATAAGAGTGCAATTTTCTCCAAAAACAATAAAAAATAAAGGTGATTGCAGCAGGATTCTTCTAGGCAACGCTAGTGTAATCTATTCTACTATCATTTTTCATTCTTAAATATAAGTTTCATTAAAAAAACAGACCCCTGCAGATTTAAGCAATGAGATCTCGACATATTATATTTATATAGTTTGTACAAAATATATGTACCTATTTGTTTTGCATACCTTAACTAAACTTGCATTTATATCATCTTTAAAGGTACATTTACTTTGTTTTGTCAGGTTCATTGGTGGTAATATTGTGGTATCGCCAGCTAAAGCCCAGTACTTAGCTGTGTAATTCAATTCTGGAGCAATATATCTATGCTGGTACTTTCTATGTCGAACTCCACCACCTTTGGTCCTAGTTAAACTGGAAACTCGATAAGAGAAATGTCTTACGGCTTCTCGAGGTACCTACAATGAAAAATATATTATTAACTAGCCACCCATTATTATTTATTTATGAATCTTAATTACTTTCGTGTTCTTAGAACATTATCACTTGAAAGACAATAATCTATACATTGAAAACTTAAGATTTAGGCAATTCAATAAAAATATTTTGTACCAATTTTGCCAAACCAAATATGTTATATTGATATATATTTTTTATTTGTGAACCGATTTAAATAAAAAGAGAGAAATGATAAATTAATCAGTGAAAATGCATTTAAATCGGTTTAGCCGGTTCTGAGACTAGCGTTAACTAACGCACAGGCAAACAGGCAAACCATTTAAAAATCAATTTTTTTTTTTTAAATATTTTTTTGAATGGATAAATGTTTGAAAGTGAAGACGTGTGTCTTAGTGGGAATGAAGTGTCTTAACACTTGATTCCCAGGTGCCTTCTGTATATCCTGCTATGTGCAGGATGCAGGGTGAAGGTACAAAATAAAATTATTATTTTAACTAGGTAGAGATCCCGTACAATTAGGTACATATATGACATCAGTGCTACTGTACCACAAAAACTTTTATAGATCTACATGACATTTAATTTATTAAAATGAGCAAAATCTCTGAAATCACTGGCATTTTTAGTTTCTGATTCATTTTAATTTTACCTCTTCGTTATCTATGTACCAAGTAAGCTTTGGTGCAGGAGCTGCTGGTGCGCTTGTGCAGTTGGCCCTCAGTAACCCTCCTACTACCACATCTGGCTTACCAAAAGTTATAACGGGCGGATGCTTTTGTGAATCTGTAAGAAAATATGTAATTTATATATAAACACAGAACAATTGATGAACGACAGGAAAATCAAACTATTAAATGTACATTATATAAATTTCCTAAGGAGTTTTATTATTAAGCATTCAATTGAATTTACTTATAATAAATATTAAAAAAATAATATAAATTATTAAATTTTTATTTAACTTTTTATAACTTGTAATGCTTACTCGGGACTTTATATTGAATCAAAATAGATTTTTTTTGTGTAATTATTTAGTAACTTTAATATACTGTATTATTTACTTACATACAACAGTTAGTTGACGAGGTGGTGAAGCGGCAGTAAAGATGGGCGTCTCGAGAGATACTTCGCACCAATATAAACCGGAGGCTGTCGGGTCCAAATTATCTAACGTCACTGAGTCCTCAGTCACGAGAGACATCTGTCAAATACTCTTATTAGTCTCTTTTTAAATGTACTTTTTTTTTAATTCTTTGTAGTATTTTGTTTAGCTTTCATAGATGTTACACTCGTTTTCATTGTAACTTACAAAAGCCAGGCGAAGAGAATGAGTTGCTACTCAACGCCACAGTTTGTTTTAGTTACTGTTTCGGGGAAGGAAAAACTATTTGAATATTATTATTCCTCTGAGGTCGAATTCACAACTCTCACATCGTTGTTACAGTTAAACGCAGTACCTCATTTTTTACCGTAAAACCGTATTTTATAAATATTATGATTTTTTTACAAAAATTAATCATGGGATATCACATCAAAATCATACATGTGAAATGAGAGCTCAGTTAAATGCTTAATTCACCGACAAAACAATAGAAGTTGTTGTTGTTGTGATTTTTAAATCGTCGGAATCTCCACGCGATATCGAGATAAATGATATTGACAAACGGACACGCAAAAACGAAGTGACTTTATAAGGTTTCCATTTTTTACTTTTGAATTACACATTACACATAAGTTGCGTGCAAATAACTCAATATCCGAAGTGTTATGTAATATATAAAAGTTTACCTGTTCATAATTTATACTAAATACTTACATTAATTGTCCCACCAAGAAAACTATAATTAATATAAGGTGGGTTTCTTTCTCTAATATACTGCATTATTTTCGAGCCAGCTCTCAAAAATTCCACTTTATACAGAAGTTGCTGCGGCACTTGATGGAGGCAGCGCAAAGTTGCGGTCCCTCCACGAATTACCCAGCTAGGCGCCAAAAGACGAAGGTCTAGATCTTTCGTTTGACCGTTTCCTGTATGAGTCAATTTTTTATTAGAATTAAACATTGAAATTTAAATTCAGCTTTACACTGTATCCCTTACACAGCAGGTACCCAGAAGGAACTTTTCCCCGAGTTCCCTAGGCATTTCGTGTTGAGTGGCAGAACTTAACGCCGCGCGTTGCCTTAACACCGGAACGATGAAATGAAAATATACATTTAAATAAATATATGACTTTCTAGAGTGAAGATCGAACAACCAGTGGCACAAAAAATTGCCTACCTGTTAGTTAAAACTTAAACTTCATGCTTTTTACGTGACCTTCCTCCAGTATCTTTGATACTGTGTTTTCGAAGGTCAACCGAGGTGTCCTCCTACCTCTCTTACCGCTCACTTTTCCGTCATAAATCTTGTTTGCCATTCTTTTATCACACATTCGATCCACGTGCCCAAACCAGCTGAGCACGTTCTTCTTTATTCTCACCGTGATATTCTCGCTAGTACCTGCCATTCTGTTCATTATCTCTTCATTACAGATTCGATCAGCTAATCTGACTCCGCATATCCTATGAAGAGATCGTATCTCCATGGCATTTCGCCGACGTTTCGGCATCTCATCAATGCAGTTAAGGCTCCGTTGACCCCGTCACCGGCATTTCGTATCTTCCATCTCTACTGAATATACGTTCCAAGTATACCACTTCATTTACTTGTTCTAATATCTTACCATTTACACTGATCTTGCATTCCACCCTTTCTTCATCTCTTTCAAAAACCAGAACCTTTGTCTTATATTCAGGAGAAATGAAACTATGAAAATATTTTTATGAGATAAATACTTAAAATAGGAAACTGAAAATCACAAGCGTTAGAAACAACATTAAACAGTGATTTTCTTATAAAGAAAAGTGAAGCCAGTCGTGACGTTGGGAAACAAGCGCGACATATATATGCGACAGGTTATGAATTCGATTTCCAGCGAGGAAATGAAATATTTCATATTTTCATTTCCTCCCTCTGCCAACGAGGAAAAGTACGGGATTGAGTTCCGCCACTCCACACGCAATGCCTTCAGAATTCGGCGGAAAGTGTGGAACGGAAGTGTCTTAATGGGAACGAAATGTTTTAACACTAGGTTCCCAGATTCCCTTTGCCTAGCCTGTTATGTCCAGAATACAGCGTGAAGGTTAAGAGATTTTCTAAAGAGAACCTAATTTTGACCGTGAAATTTTGTTCTCCGGTTTCCCTCTCAATTCAAGACATTGCGTGTTACGTATCAGAGTTCAACGTTTATATTAATTAATAAAAAAAAAGAAACGTTTTTAAAAGTTTGTTAAAAAATATATTCAAATATTTCATACTAACCTTGTCTTAAAGTACTCAGAAGCACCAGTATCACACATCTCAAACGAATTTTAAAAGGCACCATCACCCAAATTATCACTTCTTTTACACCATAACTAGGGTTCCGTACCTTTTAAGGAATAAAGGAACCCTTATATAATATCAGTGTGTTGTTCGTCTGTCTGTCTTTCTGTCAAGAGCCTTTAGCTCAAGAACGCTTGGATATATCGAGATGAAATTCAAATTATACATATACTCAGATCTACGGTCCCTTGCTTTCCTGAAAAAATCATATTTCTTCATTTACTTAAAAAGATATGGTCGAAAAATTACAGAAACATTTTGAGGTGTGATTAAACTATAAGTAAAATAAACAAGCGCGAGTCAGGCTCGCCCATCGAGGGTTCCGTAAAAAATTGGAGATCTTTTTTTGGAGAAAAATTGGAGCTTTTTCTGAAATTCTGGCTTAACTTAGCCAGAGCCCTTTTCATCTGATCCCTCACTTGAACTAACGAATTTAAAAAAAAATATCCCTTTTTAAGGTTATAATTTTTTTAGGATTTAACCACAAATGTATAGTTTTCAGATTTTTCCTGAACTACAACTATCTGTAAACGATAGCTGCCAAAATTTCATAATTCTTGGTCAACCCTATTAATTTTGATTCCCTTTACAGTGTCGAATAGCGCATATTTTGCTATGTATACGGCCATCATATCATTTATTCAAAGAAATGTAGAAATGTTATTTTTCAGGAAATCACAGGACCATAGATCTGAGCATATGTATAGTTTGAATTTTAACTCGATATATCCAAGCGTTCTTGAGATAAAGGTTCTTGACAGACAGACAGACGGACAACAAAATGCTCTTATAAGGTTACGTTTTTACCTTTTAAGATATGTACGCAACCCTAAAAAAGATCAAGGCAAAGTGCCTTCCCGATAAACTAAACTTAATTATATTTTTACAGGCGCTCTTCGTTGAAATAGATTTAAATAAATAAAATAAAATATATTCCATTCATAAAACTTTCGAAATTGTAATTCCTCGAAGCTTTACGATAGAAAATTTTATTTACTTTCAGCTTCGCTCATATTAAGTAAATATACGCTTTTGAAAATATTTATTCTTTTACAAGTTATAATTATTTTAATATATAAAGTTAATAAAATATTTGTTATATTGTTCTCGTATTCAAAGTATAGCCACCTGTGGCGCGTTTACTCTTTTAATACTCGCGTTTGACGCTGAACGAGCGTTCTCATTGCGATACGACGAAGCACTGAATCCGGCCCGCTCGCTTTCATCGACCCAATGCCAGCCAAGGATACAACTTTGTTGTTTTCAAAACCCATGAGGCCAGTCGTAGCACAGCGGCACGAAGTGTGACTGTAACACCGACTGGTTGTGGGTTCGATCCCCCCTCGAGGAGATGAAATATTTACTTAAAGTTATATTTTCATTTCTTCGCTCTGGTGTCGAGGCTAAGAGCGGCGTAGAGTTCTGCCACTCAACACGCAATACCTCCAGAATTCGGCAGAAAGTGGGGAACGGAGTGTCTTAATACTAGGTTCCCTCTCCTCTCCTACCCTGCTGTGTGCGGCCCTCTCCTCTCCTACCCTGCTGTGTGCGGGATACAGCGTGAAAACCCATAGATTTTCAAATAAAAAATAGTATAATAATATTTTTGTACCAAATTGCTAAATTACCTGTTAGGAAGTATGAGGATATATGTAAGTCTCGTGTAAATTTAAAAGGTTACTAAATGTAACCTTTTAAATTTATGATTACAAAATTGTAACATCACAAGCTCCCAGTAGCATGAGTTTGCCTGCCAATATTATATAGCAATCTATATCTATACTTATATTTATTATAAATGTATAATTGTTTATTATAAATCTGTATTTTTTATTGTACAATATGTATTTAGTAAAATGTCGTTTTCAATTAATATAAATATACATATATTAAGTGAACTTTAACATAAAAAAGGCATTTCTTAACCGTCCAAACAGTAACAGTTTAACTTTAGGCCCAATAAATGGCGCTCTGCATAACGCATCATTTTCTGAATCGCGCTGGTAAAATTCTTGGCTAAAGAATGACATTCAAAACATCTTAGTTATATGACAACAAAACAAAAATTGAATTGATGGTGAAGTTTATCTTCATTAATCATAAAATAATCCAAAAAATTGAAATTACGATAATGTAGTAAAAAAATCGTATTAGGAGTCATTATAGTTGTCAGTCAATTTTGTTTATTAAATCAACAATCATGTAGTTCAAGCGGGCGAATACCTACTAATGCTTATACATTTACTTATCTGCATCAATTAATTCAGAGTTGATCCATTGTACGTTAATTAACACCATTTCATTATTTATTATTACTTTGCCGCATTATTTGTTTTCTACTTACGTATTTAAATATTCAATAATACATATTTGTACAGAATTTATCAAATTAAATCAGCTTCACAATGTGTCTTGCATAAAGCGGGGCGGGCAGAGGGAAGGCGGCTGGAGGTTTTGCGTGTTGAGTGGTCTCTATTCATTATAAGAATTTTTAATAAATTGAATTTACCTTCAAGTTCTTTTGTGTTGGAAATAAATATTTTAATTCTTTTATTCGAAAAATTATGGAGTCCTAGATTTTCAAAAAGAAAAGATTAAAATATCTTAATCTGACCCTGAAACATCGACAGCGGTTGTCTTTGCAATTTGAACATTTAAACACTGACGCTAAATACGCTATTTAAGCTGTAACCCTAACATTTGGCGAGTGCAACAGAAATTTATATATTAATTATTCTAGGTACCTACAAAATTAAAAATACGCAAGCGCTGAATATCGGACAGAAATGAATATTGACAAATAATTATTCTTGAATATATTATGTATCTAAGAATCTCAGAGAGAAGATGTGACATGGATTAAAGAGTGTTATACTTATGCTTGCTTTTAAACATATTTTATGCAAACATTATCAAATTAATATAGATTAATCGCTAAACCAGTTGTTGTTGAAGTCATCGTGAAACAGTTGGACAGCATCTGACTGTAAATGACATGATTGTAGATTCGAATCCCTTTCTGAGGGAGTGATATATTATCATTTGTCTGCACAAACCAGTGTTGAGTTCTGCCAATCAACACACAATATATCAAATTTGGGCGGAAATACAAGAACGGAGTGTCTTAACACTAAGATCTTTCTGTCTACCCTACCTACCTACGTGCTGATACAGCGTGAAGCTAATTTTACTGTTTCTAAACTTATTACAGACATTTTATAAATAAAAAACTGGTTTTTATATATATATTTTATATAAATCTTCATAATTATTTATACGCTTGCATTCTTTAAGTATTATAAAGTGTTTTTAAATATCATTATTTTTTGAAATATTGTACCTCTAGTCTACTGACCATAGTTGAATTTTTCATAAATACCTAAATTATAATTATATCTAATCACATATTTTATTTTCGTACTAAATTTTAATTGTATTATAAAGTGTTTTTAAATATCATTATTTTTTGAAATATTGTACCTCTAGTCTACTGACCATAGTTGAATTTTTCATAAATACCTAATACAATTAATAATTTAATATCTAGAGTCAACAATATTTTATTTTCCGTACTAAATTTTAATATTTAAATAAGCTTATTTACTTATCGTCGTGACATCCATTGTAAATTTATGTACCTATATAAATGCAGAGTACTAACATGCTTCGTACTTCGAACCAAACCTTGTTTATAAATTATAATATCAATTAGGTTTGCGATTAAATATATAACTATGTTTTATTGGATGGCACACTTTATATATTATTGTAATATGATTATATTTCTTTTCTTTTTAAGGTTCACGCTATATTCCGCAACTGTTTCCCAGTTTACTGCTACAGTACTTCTATTACTTCTATTCCCGTGAAGTTTCGGAAAGTTTTCTATTAGTGCTTATTTATACTCCGCATGTTAGAAAACTTGCCAAGGTTGACAATTACTTAATAAAACAATATTGAACCGTTCTTGTTTTGTTTTTTTGTGTATAAATTGTATATACATATTTTCTTTGAATTTAGCTAGCTTAATCCTTTATGTTGAATTTTAGTTCATTCCTTTTTTTAGTTCTCAATAAAAAATTTGGCTTTTCGTAGGACCAAAATCCCGTTAAAAAGGACATCACTAGTATCCTCCATCCAATATGCTAAAAATTGAGGTGTGGTAAAATAGTTATATCTTTATTACAA
The DNA here is from genome assembly GCA_917862395.2 of Heliconius sara. Classification (NCBI taxonomy): domain Eukaryota; kingdom Metazoa; phylum Arthropoda; class Insecta; order Lepidoptera; family Nymphalidae; genus Heliconius; species Heliconius sara. The sequence goes on along the minus strand of OU860798.1, from coordinate 17,094,567 downwards.
AAATAAATACAATCTGTCTGTTGATCGAATATTCAATAGTCGCTTTTGTCTCCCCTTCAAGACTAACCGTTCCGTTAGATTTGATATATAAGTATATAAGTATACTTATATTTTGTATTCCAAGATGAATATTAATTCATTAGAAATGATTGACTACCAGGATAGAATTTATTGTATACACTGACAGTACTTATCTAATAATACTGCCATGACCATTAGTTTACTTTTCCAAAACTGTAGCGTTCTAACTGTTAATGTTGTTTGTATAATAATAAAGCTATAAAGTATATAATAATAATAGATACTCCTCAACTTCTTTGTTACATCAATTGTAATAAAGCTTTTTTTTAAACATTTTTAAAGTGTTAATCCACACTTAAGAAAGATAAATACTTAATTAGAAAACGTATAAAAATTTGCCTCTTGCCAAACGATAATTCTTAGTAATTATCTTTGGGTAGCGGAAATTTGCAAAAATCTCCCTATAGAGATGCTAACAACATAAATAAGTTGTAACAAGCGTATAAGAATTTTGACGTAGCTTGGCGAGAACGTATGGCTTAGTGGTCAGAGCGCCTGGTCGGTTTCCAGGAGGCGCGGGTTCGAGTCCCGCTACGTTCAAATTTTTATACGTTTTCTAATTAAGTATGTAATAAAGCTCTTCGATTTTGAAATTACGAGAAATAAACTCACAACAAGAAATGCAATCGAAACAAAGTTATAAAAATTCCATAAATTGACATCAAAATTGTAATAAATTAGGTCACTACAGGAGTTTGATTACGACAGATACGGAAATAAAAGTAAATAAGTTAATTATGAAGCTCATTAAATAATGAGCTTCGATCAACTATATACTAGATACTAGTAGATACAGTCTAAATATTTGTTGTTATTTGATTTTAGTATGGTCCAACCTCAGCTAACGTACGGACGTACTAAAATGGCTCTGTGTCTCAGTCAGTGTGCTTAATAAAATCAATATAAAACAATTAAAATATTTCATCATTTGGTCGATATATTGCATTGTCTGGACTAAAGCATGCATGGATGTTTTAATTTTACAATTGTTAATTTTTTTTGTCTTTAGTATTCCTACTGACCTATTCTGTGCATAATGGATATTCATTGTCGCCCAAGAATTAACAACTTAATATATTTGAACTTAATGTATATAGCAGTAGCAGTGGGAACCTAGGAGACTAGTGTTAAGACAATTCGTTCCTTATTAAGACAATCTTACAAATCTAGACACACTAGCCGACGCGTAAGCTAATTTTGATAAGGTTCTGAAAGCCGCGGTGCTTTAATTTGAAGATCAGTGATAATAAGTCGCATTTTATATTTTTTGGTGTCTATGGGAAAACCACGTCAGTCACAGAGGGTTAAAATCAGTCGAAAGTAAAATTTCATAGAGAGCTAGCTATACGAAATACGAAACTAAGCCTTGACGCACGGTTATAAGGTTGGATTTTATTGAAATTATCTTATGTCATAAGTCCGTGTGTAATAATGTTTTGAATTTCTGTTTATATTGACTGTTGCCAAATTTTTAAAGCATCACGGCACGCCCGCGCCTCGGCGCGGCGGGGCCCGACGGCCGAAATCCCCCATGATTAGCGCACGCGGGGTATTCCCCTGCGATCGCTAACACTGCACGAGCGCCCTTCATTGCCCGTAACTTCTTTTTCAGGGGCGAGCTACACTCGCCCCTCCCAGTCCGGTGACGCTGTTAAGACCATTCCAGGTCAACAGCAGTAAGTCCATCAGAAAAAAAAAAAAAAAACTTTAAAGCCGTACTTGTATGCAATCTGTTAACTAGTATATAACAAGTGGGCGCGCACGCTTCGCCCGCTTTTGCACCCTTAGGGGTGAAATCAAAAAAAAACACGAAACATGTGTTCAATAAAATATTTTTAAGTCTGAATTTAAAATTTTATAAAATCGGTGGCGGCGATTTAAAGATTTTTCCATATAAACTTTCAACCCCTTATTTGAACTCTTAGGGGGTGAATTCTAACAAACCATGAAACACGTGTTCAATAAAATATTTTAAAGACAGAATTACGAATTTAAGAAAAATCGGTGCTGTTTTAAAAAAAACCATACAAACTTTCACCTCTATTTCATCCCTTTAGGGTTAAAATTTTTCTAAATCCCTTGTTAGTGGATGTCCAGATTATAAAACTAAACATCTGTCCAAATTTCACGTTTCTACCATCAGCGGTTACGGCTGTGCGTGCGTCTTACCTCAGTCAGTCAGAACAAGTCCTTTTATATATATAGATTGGTGATGGTACAAAATTAAGAATGACGAAATTTGTATAGGAAATTGTTCAGAGATATTAAATACCTATAATTTAAATAAGAAATAAAAAGAGTCATTATTAAAATTGTGTAGATAATTTAATCACATATTTCAATAAGAGGGATTCATTTACGTTAACGAAAATATGAGATTCCTAAAATAATAATATGCCTATTAATAAAAATTTGTAAGGTAAAAGAAATGGACAAATTACTTGTTAAAAGATAAAATAATACAACTATCTAGATGTCCGTGGAATTTACCAGTACAGGTAGTTCCCAAGAGAATGGTATTGAGACAAAACGAAATAGTGACTTGTGATTGGTTATAGAACGATTTGTTTTATTTTTTTATTTTAAGATATATATTTAGATATGAAGATTTGATAATTAACGTTTTACACGGAAAAATTTAAACGCCAAATTGGGAGGATATTCAATTAATTTTAGAAGTAAATCATTCCAATATAACATAATGTCACATAGGTTTTCATGAGACAATTGAATAAGAAAATAAAAGCTAATTATAAATGGGATTTTATGAAAAAGGACATTAAAGAATTTATAAAGAAATGTAAATAATTTCAAAACAATATGGTAAATAGAAAGAAAAATAAGAAGCCAATGGAAATTATTTCGACTTCGACACAATCTTTTCAGAAAATTGCTTTATATATTGTTGGTCCGCTAAATTTAGCAGAAAATGAAAATAGGTATACATTTTTAACATTACTAGACGACTTAAAAAAATACTGTCAAGGTTATTCGTTAACTAAACACGATTCCGAAACAATAACCGATTGTTTTGTTCGTAATTTTATTTATAAATTTGGTACTCCTGAAATTATGTTTAACAAATCAAACAGAGGTCACTTCGAATCCAATAAAGGAAATTTGGAAACTATTTTGGATTAAAAAGATAGAAATACAAATACTTATCTTCCACAATCTTATGAAGTGATGAAAGAAAGAAAGAAGTCATTATCTTTTTTTTTTTTTTTTTTTCTATTTATTGGGGTAAACAAACAGTGCACATACATATAAATAAAAGAACAGCATAACAAAATATATAAATGTAAACAACACCGTTACCAAAGATTATTATAAATATAACATACTATATACGGAGGTACGCCAAACACATATTATTTAAGCAGTGAATGTATCGCTTTTTTGAAACTGCTAGGACGCGTTGCCAGAATTCCATAGAATTAAAGTGATGATTATAAGAGTTGACCATTCTGTATAGTGGTCGACGTTTACCGGCATTTGTGCGACATCGATTGGTTGCAAATAATCGACAAGGATTGCGGCAATGTGTTCTAGTTGGTATACAATAACAAATTTGATTAACCAGACTAGGGCAATCATAATTATTGTGGCATAAACTATACAAAAATAATGCTTCAAGCTGCTTACGTCTTGCTTCTAATGTAATGAGCTTATAATCCTTAAGCAATTGCATATACGGCATTTGATTGCCATAGCATCTGTACTGCATGGCACGTAAAAATTTAACCTGAATACTTTCAAGACTTACTATGTACTTATTATATAACGGGTTCCATACAGGCACAGCGTACTCAACCTGGGAGCGAATTAAGGCCTTATAAAGAGTGAGATAAGAAGAAGGACGCCTAAAATTTTTGGTAGATCGCATAACGAAGCCATACATCTTAAAGGCTTTATTTTTAATGCTTTCAATGTGTAAGTCAAGATGAAGCCTGTGATCCAGTAGGACTCCAAGATCTCTAATGGACTTTACAGTTTCAAGCTGCACATCATATAACCTACACGAAAATTGGCTAAAGTTTTTCTTTTTTGTGAAGATGATATGCTTACATTTATTTAAATTTAAATTAAGTTTATTGTCTTTACAATATGCTGAAAAGTTATTAAGATCTTCTTGAAACTTGAAGTGGTCATTGAGATTATCTATAGTATGATAAATTTTTAGGTCATCCGCGTAGAGTAGAATGTTACAGAATTTAAAACATTTCTTAATATCATTAATGAACATTAAAAACAATAAGGGGCCCAATATGGATCCCTGTGGGACGCCAGAGGTTATGGGCACAATAACTGACTCGTAACCACCAACGGCAACTTTTTGAGTACGATTAGTAATATATGACTTAAACCAACGCCATTAATTACCACGGATCCCATTAAAGGCAAGTTTCTCCAACAGAATTTTGTGATCCACTGTATCAAAAGCTTTTCGAAAGTCTGTGTAAACACTATCCACTTGCTTATTATTATCGAAGCTGTCAAATAAATGATTTGTGTAAGCTACTAGGTTAGTGCTTGTTGAGCGAAGTTGAACAAAGCCATGCTGTTCAGGAATGATGACCCTATGTAGCGAAGGGTATATAGCTTTGTGGACTAGTCTCTCAAAAACTTTAGAAAGAGCTGGTAATATCGATATTGGGCGATAATTTTCTACATTGGACTTATCACCATTCTTAAAAACTGGTGTTATTCGTGCAGATTTCCACACTAAAGGAAAAACACCTTCTTTGAGACATAAATTAAATAAGTAAAGTAAGGGTTCACAAAAGCTGAGGCACACGATTTTAGGAAGATTGGTGGTATGTTATCTAAGCCCTGACTTTTGGAAGTATCTAGCGTACGTAGCTCATTTAAGATTTCAGATTCCGATAAAACGAGACTTGTTAAGTTGAGATCTGAAGTTATATTCATATCAGGTTCATACTGTCTATGTCGTAATCATATGGTACATAATTCGGTTCAAAAACTGACTTGAAATATTGGGAGAATAAATCACTTATATTAATAGGATTATTTGCACACATATTGTTGTACCTAATTGATTTAGGAATGCTTAAAGTGCTTGTCAAATTATGAATATACTTCCAGAAATAATCGCAATGTTTATTAATATTATTTTCGACTGTATTTATATAGTGATCATAGCAAATTTTTGATATATCCTTAAATCTATCCCTGTACAAAGCAAACTTCTCATAGTCCGATGTATTTTTGTAAGTTTTCCACTTTATCCAGGCGTTATTTTTATTTTTAAAAATGTGAACTAAAGCTGAATTAAACCAAATAGGAAACTTGGACGATTTTACTGATTTAGTAGGTACATTTTGTTTTATAATGCCATACAGTTTATCGTAAAATACTGAGATGGCACATTCAGCTGTTTTGCCATAAAATGTAAAATTCCAATCAATTTCTTTTATGGCTGTCGACATAATATCAAAGTTTGAATTGTGGAAATTGTGAACAATTCTAGGCTTATTAGTTATAATTATAGATTCAGGATTACTACAAATAGGAACAAGAACGTAAAATGATGGATGATAACTATCAAGAGGCACTAGTGAAATTGGCGTAAGAAATGATTCACAATCGGTAATATCGGTAATAAACAAGTCAAGTATATGGCTATTACTGTTTTTAAATTTATTAAGTTGGAATGTGTTAAAGGATTTCATAAAGTTATATAAATACTTACAGGATGGGTTATAATCACTGGACAATAAAGGTTTAAAATACTTAATGGAATTTTGCCACTCCATTTTAGAAACATTAAAATCCCCTACAATGATGAACTTGTCGAAATAACCAGAATGTAAAATGACCTGTAAGTTATCAAAATACTGCTTATAAGTAGTAGCTGACATATTAGGCGGGATATAGACGGCATTAATTAAACAGCAATAATCTTTCGTATGCAATTCAATAAAAAGAGTATCTACGAGGGGTGAGGGGAACGGGTCGCGCGCCGCAGGCGCAACACGGCTCCATGCAATGAACGGCCTCGCTCCCAGTCCGATACGTACAGCCACGAGTATACCACCGCCGTCGCACCGTCCACATCCTTCAAAGTCGCGGTCACAACGAAATACGTTATAACGTGAATCCATAAATTCGCTATCTAAAATATTTTTATTTAACCACGTTTCACTTAAGATAATAATATCGTAATTGTGTGACAGAATATTCATATATAGTGTATTAAGCTTAGTTTTTAAGCCGCGACAATTCTGGTAATAAACAGACAAAGTGTATCTATCCATCGCATAACGGTTCACATAAGTATATTATGCACGTAAACGTACATATAAGAGGTGCATATTGTAGTAGGCCTTGATGTGCAGATTGAAAAAAGTAATTCGCAGTAATAAAGATTTCGATTAGCTTATATAGTACCTTTTCAGAAAACGTATAAAAATTCCCATTTAAACGTAGTTTTACTTGTGCCATATAAATTGTATTTTTATGTTTATGATTAGTAACAATAGTATTTACAGTGAATACAATATTTTGCCTGATAATAGCTATACATATATGGAGTACAAAGGGATGACACCAAACATGTACAAATATAATTATGCAGTGTGAAAAAAGCCACAAATAACAATATATATAAGTAATATTATGTATCTTAATAGTAAACTTTGTAAAGATAGAAAAATTATATAAGTACAAGCATGTTCTAAAGCATAATAACAACAAAAAATGATTATTTAATTTTTGTGATATCCGACGGTAACCTAATGGCGATGACAGGCGAGGTATCTGATTTCCGTGTGAGGACTGTACCGTGCTTAACCCAGACATACTTATACCCGTGCTGTTTTGCAGCGTCACGACACTGTCGAAATAACTGCTTATAGTATAATGTTAAATGTTCATTTAGGTATACGCGAGTCGGTGAGCCCGATACCGATAGTTTATTGGAGTCCAGGGCTTTCACAGTACGATAGGCACTCAACACATTATCTCGCATTACTTTACTCGTGAATTTCACTATAATATTTTTTGGCCTTCGATCTTGTTGGTCACCATGAGGCACTCGATGGATGGCTACGATATCAGATGACCGTATTGGATGCTTAATTTCGTTACCTATATTTTCTATTATTGCCACCAAATTTTCACTTCGTCGTTCAGGAAGATTTGAAATTTCAACATTACACTCCCTAGCCTGCTGTTCCATGGTTCTGATTTTGTTCTCCAATAGAGGTAGCTTCTCTAAGCAATCCGTACCGGTTTTGGAACGTAGTTCAAAAGATTTTAAACGAGTGTCGTAATCATCTAATCGGTCAGAAGAAAAGCTCAACGATTTTTCGATATCAGTTAAACGACTGTTTACCGATATTATAGATGTATCAATTTTGTTTGCTTCGTTTTTATATTCAAGAACGGTGTTTTGTAAAACATCAAACTGCTTTTTTATGGACCTCATAGATTCTTCTAAGCTGGAAAATTCCTTTTTAATTATATTAAATTCTTCTGTCAATGTTTCACGTATAGCAAGACGAATTTCACACCGAATTAACTGAATCATTGTTGGGTCGATACTGTCTAATGCTGTTGGTGGACTTTGCCCAGATGATGTTGATGGCTTAACTCGTCTCTGAGTAATATTACCATTATCTTTGATATTTTTGGAATTCATTTTGTATGATAATATTTTATTTAAACTGCACTTTATGATACACTGTTACACTACTTAAGATTTTTTTTTTGTTGTTTTACACTTGCGTCCGTTGTCGATTATGGCTACCCACGTAAGTGGTCTTAAGTATGACTTAATATATGTCAACACAATTCACTCTATTTAAAATAATAATATTTGAAAGCAAATTTACCTAATTCTATCATTAAAGAACCAGAATTTAAATACGTTTTTATGATACATATGTGAATATTTTAATAGATTCACATACGGGATACGGGATTTAATAGATTCTAAGGGAATAGAGGCAAAGTTATTGAGAAGTTTAACCAAACACTATAGTCATAAGGATATGAAACAATAAATATTTATAAGGCTTCGTAGGTATAGGAGTTACCTACCAACAATGTCATTACAGTGATAAGGAATAATATATTGTTAGAAATCGGAAGCGGTTACAGTTTTTAAAATACACGATAAATATACACATCGTCTATATGTTTTTTAAAGTATTTGGAAAGGGATACCACGTAATTTTTTTTTATGGAAAAGATACGGCAAACGAGTGTGCGGGTCACCTGATGGTAAGTGATTACCTCCGCCCACGACTCAGTGCAACCCCAGAGGAGCTACAGGTGCGTTGGCGGCCTTTAAGTTGGGTTGGGCGCCGGGGCCCGGCATTACCTGATGCGAAACGCAGTGGCATAAAGCCACTACTTCACGCCGGTTTTAAATGCCGGGAGTGGTAATGATCCGGTCGAGTCTGCCCATGCGTGTTGCCATTACTGGCGACGTGACCACACGTACTTTAGTCGCCTCTTACGACACCACCAGTACCAGGACGATCCTATTCTAGGCCGGGATCACACGGCATTGCAATAAGTGATATGTATCACCTAATAACAATACTTCACACTAGTTTCCTTCCAATAAGGGCCGTTGCCAACAAGCAATTGCCCCCGATTGACACAATTCCACTGCTTTTATCATCTTTTTCAGCTAAATCTACCCTCTTTTACACGAGAACACTAACATTATATAATAGAAATATAAATAAAAACTTAATACTATAAATGACACTGCTAATAGTTTACAGTGTCATTAAAATGATAAGGTATAATATATGTCATAGATATATGATTAAAAACTTAATACTACGTGGGTAATTACTGCGCCTTATAAATATTTAATGTTTCCTTAATTGTTCTAAATTGTACTTTTTTTTACTATTTAGATATAAATAACTAATACTAGAATATTAGTTTTTTTTTCATACAGCATAAAGTTGATTTCATCAAATGAAATCAACTTCATGCTGTACCCCGTAGGACAGAGGGGAACCTAATGTTAAGACACTTCCGTCCCATAATTCCCTTCGAATTCTAGAGGCATTGCGTGTTGAATGGCGGACCTAAACGCCGCGCTTATCCTCCACACCAGAGCAAAGAAATGAAAATATAAATGTAAGTAAATATTTAATTTCCTCGAGTGGGCATCGAACCCACAACCAGTCGATTTTACAGTCACACTTTGTGCCCCTGCTCCACGACTGGCCTCATATCTTCTAGTTATTTTAATAAATTATATTGTGGATATAAAACAAAAGTATATTGATGTTAAGTTATTAAGACTAATAAGTACCTTTCTTGTACCGGTCCAATTGAATGATATTTTTGCAACAAAGCTGATAAAAACCACATGATACCTAATTACTTTATTTTTTATTGCAATCGATTCAATTGGAAAGTGAAACGCGTTTTTAGCGGACCATTTCATGTATTTTTTTTATATTAATTAAAAAAAAATGCAAAAGTTAATAATAACGATTATAATAACATATGTCGTGTGTAGTGATCCAGCTAAAGAGCAACTGCAGATATTTAAAACAAAACATCGGGTATGTATGTTAAAGTCAATAATATAAAGGAAAAAGGTGGTAATTTAGCCCCCCCAAGAGTTTTGGTTTGAGGTCCAGTATGAAAAGTAAAAGGAATAGACGTCAAAATAATACATCACCGATTTTGACATTTATTTATCTATGAGTAAAAATATCTCAATTTGTTTTATGTCATTGACGCTTATGTCATTGTTTGTGTGAAAGTGAAGACTTGATAACGGGAGTGAGCACTGGTATGATATCCTCCTGAGACTGTCACTTCCGATAGCTTTAGTGGAGATGGAGCGGACACACTTCTTGGCCTCGTCTTCAGCTACTGTCTTAAATGAATCTGATAGGACAGTACAAGATAAAGAAGCAAATGTTTATAATTTTATTTAAGCTTGGGTTGTAAAGTGACAATTTAAAACATTAGATCCATTGACATCTGATGACGATCAGTGCTTTTATCTTCACCAAGCGACTCTAAGAACCTCACTAGAAATTTCACTGGATAGCGTGATTTTTAATGACAAACTACAGGGGCCACAATACCACCTTAATTCTTAATCTCTCATCTTCAATCTTAATCTCTCTTCAATTTTAATTTAGTAGAATATAAACTAGTTTATGTATATATTTTATATAGCATGTAAAGTAGATTTGCTTTTGAAATTGTCGAAAAAAAGTTAAAAAGAAAGGGTTTTCCTAAAGATTATTGATTTATTTAATATTACAGATTGATATTACCCCAAAATACTGAAGTTATGGAAAAGCACTCTTTAATAGGGGAACTTATTTTTCTTAGCTTTACGCAGCCCCAAATTCTGCGGTACTAATTATATTATTAATAAAATAAAATAATAAATAAATCAGCTTCACGCTATATCCCGCACACAGCAGTAAGCGCCGTGTGATCCCGGCCTAGAATAGGATCATGCTAGTACTGGTGGTGTCGTAAGAGGCGACTAAAGTACGTGTGGTAGAGTCACGTCGCCAGCAATGGCAACACGCATGGGCAGACTCGACCGGATCATTACCACCCCCGGCATTTAAAACCGGCGTGAAGTAGTGGCTTTATGCCACTGCGTTTCACATCAGGTAATGCCGGGCTCCGGCGCCCAACCCACCTTAAAGGCCGGCAACGAACCTGTAACTCCTCTGGTGTTTCACGGGGCCGTGAGCGGCGGTAATCACTTACCATTAGGTGACCCGAACGCTCGTTTGCCGTGTCTCTTCCATAAAAAAAGAGGGAACTTAGGGTTAAGACACTCCGTTCCCCACTTTCTGCCGAATTCTGGAGGCATTGCGTGTTGAGTGGCAGAACTCAACGTCGCACTTTGCCTCGACACCAGAGCGAAGAAATGGAAATATAAATTTAAATAAATATTTCATCTCCTCAACAACCAGTCGGTTGTACAGTCACACTTTGCACCGCTCCGCCACGACATGTCTTCAAATATTATTAATGTACGAGTATATCTATATCTATGTTATTCATCAATGTATTTTATTTTAACTGCAACATTTTTTTTTTCAGAGTCCTATTGGTATTATGACGACTAGCGCAGGGAAACCAATCCCTGTCTCTGAAACATCTAGTACACTAAACACAAGACTTATTTTTAACGAGTATCTCATGGACACATTAACACATTTATCTCGAGAACGACTTCCAGAACGTGTCGTTCATGCGAAAGGGACTGGAGCTTTCGGATACTTTGAAGTAACCAACGACATAACCAATATATGCAAAGCAAGTATATTTAGCAAAATTGGAAAAAGAACTCCAATAGCAGTAAGATTTTCATCTATTATTACTGAACGAGGGGCCAGTGACGTCTCGCGGGACGTTCGTGGTTTCGCTGTTAAATTTTACTCTGAACATGGAAATTTTGATATGTTAGGTCTTAACCATCCTGTGTTCGTGACAAAAGATGCACGCCTTTTTACAACTTTTATCCATTCCCAAAAAAGGAATCCAGCCACTCATCTTTTTGACAAAACCACATTTTGGGATTTTTTAACTTTACAGCCGGAAAGTTTTAATTTATTCTTACGTCTATTAAGTGATTTAGGAATACCAGATGGTTATATTCATATGCCTGGGTACAGCATTCACACGCTTCAAGTAGAAAACAGCAAAGGTGATATATTTTTTGTTAGATTTCATTTAATACCAGAAGCTGGTGTAAAAAATTTAACAGCTGAAGAAGCAAGCAAAATCTCCGCAAACGATCCTGATTATGGCACGAGACACTTATATAATACTATTGCTAAAGGTATTTTTCCTTGTTGGACATTTGCTGCACAGATTGTGACACCGGCACAAGTGGAGGACGTCGGTGCTGATCGTATATTCGACGTAACTAGAATTCTTCCTTTACATGAATACCCACTTACTAAAATAGGTAAAATAGTGTTAAATAGAAACTATTTAAATTATTTCGCCGATATAGAGCAATTGGCTTTGCATCCAAGTAACTTGATAGAAGGTATTCTCGGAGCGCCGGACAATATTTTCGAAGCACGACGTTTGTCTTACCGCGATGCTCTCTATTATCGGCTAGGAGCTAACTATAACAGGGTCAAGGTGAATTGTCCTTTGAACGACATATTCACTTACGACAGGGATGGCAGGCCCTACCTTTACGATAATATGATAAATATTCCCAATTATTATCCAAACTCTTTCAATGGCCCCGTGCCTTATATGGACTATGGAAGCCAACCGTTAATACATATAAAAGAGAATGAACCGAATAATTTTGATCAAATGACAGAGTTTTATGTAAATGATTTGACGGATGACCAACGAGATAGGTTAATTGAAAATATTGTTAATAGTTTGAAGTTGGCAGCAAAATTTATTCAAGAGAGAGCCACAAAAATATTTTCAACCATTCACCCTGAACTCGCTGTGAAAGTAAAGGAAGGACTTATACGAAATAGATAATAAAAAAATCGAAAATCAAGAATTTGACATTTCATGATTACATAAAGAACTTTAAATATGTCATTATTAATTAATTCTATATAATTTTAGGTCAAAAATCAAATAAAGCATTTTTTTATATTTGATACACCTTTTAAATTCATCATTATATTTTCAGATGTATAGTTATACATTAAAAGAGTATGTTATTATCAATTTATTTATACACATTATTGAAACTTTAATTTAAATTGAGAATGAGTCTATTTACTCATATACTATATACATATCGTACAAATTTTACATGTAAAAACTAGTTTAATTGAACGTTATTTATAAGATATATTAAGTGTTTTGTTGATAGAATGAATGAATTACATAGTACAATGTAATTATTGGAATAGGTACTTGCTTGTTTTATTATTCTAATATTCAAACCACTTCTGGATCATATAATACTCTGTATTAATATTATTTATTAATTTTAAACTTTGCACCGTCGAGTTCCACCAGTCAATGGAAACACAGTGTCTTAACACTAGGTTCCCAGGTTTTCTCTGCTTACCGTACTATGTCCGTTAAGTCACAATCTGAAGCTAATAAAAAAAAATCTAATATTGAGCCAAACATACTATTCTCGACGACAATGAAATGAAAATAAAAAATGTTCAATAAATAAAAAATCTATAAATATAAATAAAACAAATAGATTTATTTTTGTATATAATAATTTATTGCGTACTTTTATTATCTAGATGTATAAATCGCTCGCCGCCGATCTCTATACCTACCTTAACAATAATTAAAAAATTGGCATAAAATAAAAATATATCTCATTTTTTTTCTATATTCTGTTGAGGCACTATGTTTATGATACACACTTAGACTAATTTAAGTAATTTTTCGTTAACATTTGTAAGTTAGCAGTCACCGCATGCCGCAGATTCATAAACAATATTTTTTTTATTTCGCCTTATATTCATATATACATTATATCCATGTATTTTTTGGGAAACGTATAAAAATTTCAGCTCCTAACTTTAGGCTCTTGGAAACCGACCACTGAACTATACAAGTTCTTATAATACAAATTCTTAACGCGTATAGCTAAGTGGCCACAACGCTTGGATTCCAAGAAGCGCGGGATTGAATCCTGGAACGTTAAAATTTTCATACGTTTCCTAGAAAAAAAAATCTTAATCTTAGTGTGGAGTAACACTAGAGATGTTAAAAATATATTCTGTTAACTTACCGTTAACTTGAGAACTAATTCTAATCCCGGCCATAAAATTTATATGAGCATCAACTATCAAGTAATATTGAGTATAATTCATAAACAAGAACGATTTTAAGATAGTAAGATAGTAAGTTATACAAGTGTGGATTTTTTTTGTCCCCGCGAAAACTCGAAAACTGGACGGAACTCAATGAAACTTTCTGTAAAAAGGACTACTATATTTATTCACTCATTTATATTCGTTTCCTTTAGACATTTTATAAACAGTAAAAAGCATCTCACAAACGGCGACGGTGAGGCTACTCTCGCAATTTAAAAACACGAGAATGCCCAAGTTTATAAAAAGAAAATTATACGTACACGGCAAGAGTCAAAACCGCGCACGTGCACGTGCATTAAAAATAATAGTTAAAAACTACACATTATTTTGTAGTTCTAGAATGATCCATCACACTAATTTTTATTAAGCTATTATCACACAATAAGGCTATTTGATGAAAAACAGAAAGAGGTAGGACACTTGCCAAGTGATCGTTCGCTAGGAATTGTATATGTATTTGTGTATTTGTGTATGTGTGTGTGTTTGTGTTTTTGTGTGTTTGTGTGTTCTTGTGTCTGTTTGTGTGTGCGGGGGTCAGTCGGAGTCGCTGCCGGACTCAGACAGGCACAGATCGTCGTTGAGCACGTCGGCCGACAGCGCTGCGTTTGGCACACCTTAAAAACAAACATTATTTCGATATATAATCATCGTGGCGCTGGGGCACAAGCGTGCGGTGGTTGTGGACTAATAACGAGACAAAGCGTGGAGTTCAGTTCCGCGTTCCACTCAATACGCAATGCTCCAAAAATAAAAGGCGAAAAGTGGGGAACAGAAGTGTCTTTTGCGTAGTAAGTTAAACAGTTTCACATTTCGCTTGTCCGTAATTAGTTAAAACGGAATAAGTTGTCAACATTGTCGGATATGAAAATCAGCAAAGTTTAAAATGGTAACTATTTTTTTATATATACGGCCGTAGCCTAATGAAAATGTACAAGCTTCAATATTAAAGATTTATAATCTATATATATATATATATATATATATATATATATATATATATATATATATATATATATATATATAGTAATATATAATAATATGAGAAGTGTGAACTTTGTTCTTAACTATGTGTGAAAGTAAACTTAATACTTCTTTTTATAAAACGGACATACGAGTGTGAAATAAGGCACCGTTTTAATTTATATAGAAAAAAATAATGTATAAAAAATACATTAAATGAATAAAATAAATATGACACACACCACCATACATTCGACAACATATACGCACCGTTGGGCGGCGCGCTGTCGTCGCTGTCGCTGCCGCTGTCGTCGCTGTCGCTGTCGCTGGACGAGCTGGACGAGCTGTCCTCTTGGCGCGGCGCAGTCTGGAAATGTATTTTATATTATGTTAGAAAATATACATTTCATCTATAAAGTGGTTTTGTGATGAAATCAATATAGTAAAGAGAGTTTTGTAATAGGACTGTTGGATGGCCTACCAAAAAGTAGATATTTAGCAATATATCTGATTAAACACACATTTTCCAAGTTAATAATGCTTAATATAAATTTCCAAAAATATTAAACGGTACTACAGCTATTTTTTTTTTAATAAGCAGGGGCAGCAAATATTTTCTTATTTCATTTTTTTAATAATGACTTGTAATAGGTACAATAGGTACAAAAAGCATTCTTTATAGTATATTAAAAAGATATGTTTTAAAAAGAATGATGAAATAGGTGACATTAGACAAAATTAATAATCCTAAAGGTTGCACCGTATAAAGGAATATCTTCATTGAATATAAGGAATAAGTTATGATGTAAAAGATTTAAGAGTGCTTGTGAGAATATTTAAATTTTAAAATCATTATATTATAAATAGGTCAATGTTAAGTTCCATTATATTTACATATAATCTTCATCTTTATTAAACGCCATTTTTGGGACGACCTACAATTTATTTGATTATCTAAGATATATTTTGAGAATTAGTTTTTAGAACTACCAATCACGTGTCATTGCCGAAATTATTGGAGGAAATACCGCCTCGTGAGGTCGACAATTCGAACATGAACTTTTAGACTTGGAGCGGACAACGAGAGAGGTCCCCTAGGATAACATATTGTAAGAGACATTGTACAAGCTTAACAGTAATTTATAATTGATTTCTTTACGATCAGAATCAAATTTGGATTTTTAAATAGCCGAATAAAAATGTAACAAAAAAAATTCTATGAAAATACTTAAGTTTGTCTAGTTTTCCTTGACAGCCTTTTGTAAGTATAACGCTTAATAAATTTTCTTAAGATACATTTTTCGTCATATGATAATTTTTCTCATAGCTCATAGCATAGAATAAACAATTAGAATCTAGCATCACTCCGTTGCCCTTTTTTATATTCAGGCATTGCGCGGAACGCATACTGTGATTAAAAGAATAAAAATAACAAGCGAAAAACATACGTACATAAAAATTATATACTTACAGCCATAGGCGGAAGGGAAGGTTGAGGAGTCGGTTGAGGAGGGGCGTGTCTTTGTGGAGGGTGAGAATTATGGGTATTGTGGGTATTATGGATATTTTGCGTATTTTGGGCATTATGAGCATTATGGGCATTATGTGTATTATGAGTATTATGGGTATTATGGTTATTTTGGTTATTATGGGAATAGGGTGGTGGGGCTGGGGGGGAGCGGGGAGGTGCTTCGTCAAAGCCAATCATAGGGAGGGACGCTAGAGTACTGTTGCCGCCTCCGGACCATCTGTAAATAGAAAAAATAATACATTATTTACATTGCTTCAGAATACATATAAGCTAAGCTAATAAACTACGTCACTATTAAAACTAGAAAACCAATTGATGAGTTTAATAATACATGGTGCCATAGTAATGTTTACGTGACTTTATAAATATAAAAGTGTCATATATATTGCCAAATGTATGGTATTGTTTGTATATATTTTTTTTCTATTTTATAATGTATATATTATTGATTAGCCAAATAAATTAATTAATTAATTAATTAAGTAGTAGAAATAGAGACCATCGTTCGGCCAACAAACGCTCGCGACTGTAAACGCGACGGTTGTGGGTCTGAATCAATATTTTTTTTATATTTTCATTTCCTCGCTCTGGTAACGAGGCAAAGCGCGGCGTTGAGTTCCGCCACTCAATGCGCAATGCCTCCAGAATTAGTCGTAAAGGGAGAATCGGAAGTGTCTTAACACTAGCTTCCTAAGTTCTCTCTGCCTAAAAAGTGTGCGGCGGCGGCAGCATAAAGCTAAAAACTAGATACAGTTTTATGTAAAAAGTACACGCATCGAAAAAAATAAATGATTTATGAGGAATTAGATTGTTACACATAATTTTTTATGAATATTAATATGTGTAAATCAATTACAAATCAAATTTCATTAATTTGCAAGCTTCATTGACGTCTCATAATATTAATTATTCGAGTTTGATGGCTCAATTTGTACATCGTGGTAACGTAATACGATACAAGTTACGCTTAAAAAAATATCAACTACAATTCGGAACGGAGTGTCTTTAGATTAGGTTCCCAGTTTCCTTTGCCTACTCTGCTATGTGCGGGGTACAGATATACAAAAATTTATGATAACGAGGTAAAGTTAGAAGAATTCGGTGCTAAGAATGGAGTGCCCGAACGGGAATGGACCGTTTTAACACTTGAGTCCCGTGTCCCCTCTGTCTGTTATATGCAGCTATATGCAGGATACAGCGTGAAGCTAAAAAAAATAACTTAATACTTACGGTGCTTGTGGTGGCGACGATTTTACTCTAGTAGGAGATCTGACCATATTCTGTGATTTAGGTATATTATTGTTGAACCGATTTTGCGTATTCACTTGTACACCGCTTGGACCTATTAATAATAATGTATAAAATTAATATATTATACTTTATAAAAAAAAAGTGTTTATAAGGAAAAATTACTTTAATTTTTCATCCGCTTGAACTATACAACATCTTTGATTGGGGCAAAGCGCAACAGTCGTGGGTTCGATATCTACTCGGGGAAATGTTAATATTATACAGGGTGGAAGCGTCTGCGCTCCTTTTGAAGCAGCATACCTAAAGAAATCAATCAAGATACCACAACCGTTTAGACGTAGGATTTTTTTTCATTTCGCGATGTTTATCCATACCTGTATTCCGTGTGACGCAGTTACGAATAGATACAAATAAATACTACTAAGCGTTGCCGAAAACATAGTGCGGCGTTGATTACCGGCACTCTACACACAATGTTCCTTTTATAAGCGGCAAGAAGTAGGAGAGCTATTTTACCTGTATTATTAGTACGTTTGTTAGTCGCGACTCTTGTACGCGACGTTGAACGCTGTGTTGTATTCGTAAAGTCTGTTGTAACAGGCGTCAATGGTCTGGGCTTTTGGTTTGTTTCTTGCCTAAAAAAACATATTTAAATAAAAATAAATACTTTATATTAGTGAATAATGAAAACAAACAAAATAAATTAGAGATATAAATATAATGTCAGTTAAACACCTGTTCCTCATTATCTGTACTTTTTTTATGAAAAGGACAAGGCAAACGTGCGTGCGGGTCACCCGATGGTAAGTGATCACCGCCGTCAACGACCTCGTGCCCTGAGGAGCTACAGGTGCGGTATTGGCCTACATGAAGACAGGACACGCCTTTTGAAGTACTCAAGTCGTATCGACCTGGCAACACTGACGCAGGTAGGCCATTGCAGCGATGCGTGGCGAGCAGAAGGAACCGCACAGTACTGGAGTGCCACGTTCGGAGTGAGATGATGTGGATGATATTTAAGTTTCTGACGTACAGTTTCCGCATACATTCACATGTAACTTTTTTTTAGAAACAAACGTGCAAGTATTGTCATTATTGTACCAATTGAATAAACAATAGAATGTGTGTCGAATAAGATATATTACGTATTAAAAATATTTAAAATAACATAAATCTTATGTATGTGAGGCTGCTGTGTCACAGCGGCACAATGAATATCTCCTCATAAAGATGGTGAAAAATGAAGAACCATATCAGAAGAGAGAGAATAATATGATTATAGAAGAAGAAAAGCATTATTAAAGAAAAGGCGGAGGAGTTTATGCTATAAAGTCCAACAGAAATCAACATTATTCTTACCTTTATATAATTCAATACATTATATTAACCTCATGTTAAAATTATAATACATTTTTTTATTATTAAATAAAACATACCTTGTTTTCTTTACTTGTATATTACTAGAAAGTTTTTCCAGTGTAATTTCTCCTGTAACTCTATCTATAATTAGGACACATTCTTTTGTATAAGGCCGTTGGCTTCCTTTAAATACTGTTTGGGGTACTCCTGCTCCATCTAAAGATGTTATAAAATATAAGAATAATCAATAGAAGATATAAGAAAAAAATATTTTTGTGTAGCAGTGTAGTCAGGGAAACAAGTGTTATAGACACTCCGCTAAAACTTAAAAAATATATTGTATTCATAATAAATAAATAAAATAATTTCAAGAATTTGCACTTATAACAATATAAATTAATTCTAAGTAAACGTAATTATAATATGAATCTTCTTGTTATAAAGAATATTTTAATGTAGATATAGATTTTCTGACAGTGGACGAGGCGAAAGAGGTATGTAGAGACCGTAGCGTTTGGCGCTCCGTTCTCTCTGACTACCCCGCTAGGGATAAAGCGTGAAGTTAAGTTAAGTCAAGTTAAGTATATAGATTTTAAGGTTCCGTAGTGCAAAACGAGACCCTATAACTGAGAATTTGAGAAAACTATCTGGTCTGTCTGTCACCAGGCTCTATTACACTATCCATGATATTCAGTTGAAATTTTCACTAGTGAGAAGCAGAACAAAGTAATTATTTAAGGGCCCACATAAAAAATGTGATTTTTTACCGTTTTAATAAATAATGAATGGTACGGGACCTTCATGCTTCTTTCTTCTTTATTGCTTTGCCAAAGCAACGTATATGTCATTTAATCATTTTAAACAAAATATTGAGTGTCATATATATGTTAGTGTTATTATATTAATTGTAGTGTTATTCTATTAAAACTTCTCTAAATAAACTATTAACTGTGCCAAATTACACACTCCTTCGAAACCTCAATTTTCGTAAAAATGGGTACAACATCTTTGCTTGCTTATTAATATTTAGAATAAATAAAAGATCTACCTAAATGTGGCACTGTAACGGTCACTTGATTATTAGTCCCAACATCAACCGTCGCCATTTTGTTAACATCCACCGACGCTGGTTTAAAATCATCTGAAAAACATAACATAATTTAACATACGATTCGATTTTACAAAATTTTCATAAGTTACAATTAATCGGACCTAACTAATTATTTATATAATTATGTTATTGTTATTTCAAAAACTAACTCATGGCGTTCGTAAACTGACTTTACAGACACCTAGTATTTTTTTAAATGTAGGTCGCAATTTCGTTTGTGTGAACTACAAAATTAAAAATCTTATTACAGAAATTTTAAGACATAAAGATGTCTTGAAATTTCTGATTAAAGAATCTAAGCTTTCCAACAAAGCTACATGCGTAACTTCATCTTTCTATGTACTGTATTATCGACTACAGTTATTTGAAGAATAAGAATGCATTAAACATCTAAATGTAACATTTTCCTTAAGTTTTTTTGATCCTTTTGGATCAAAGTGCAGTCTACGGGTATATATACTTACATATAGACTGACATGTAATTATGTAAATATGAGTTATATAAAACATTAACACGGCGCAGTTACGACCCGTAACTGTCTAAATGCAATGATTGAAGATTTAACTTGACTAAGACAACATTTAAAATTATAATCTATTGTATAAAATAAAGCATTTTTCATCAAATAAATACTATCTGTACTATTAAAGTGCACTTCAGCCCAAAATGTATTTTTTAAATATATCTTAACTTAAACCAAAAATAACATATTAATATTCAAAGGCTCGAGGCCAGTTATAGCGCAGAGGCACAAGCATGTTACTGTAAACAGCGGAAAAGGGGAAACAGAGTGTCTTAACACTTGGTTCTTTCTGCCTACCCTGCTGAATGCAGGTACAGTGTGAAGCAATTTTTTTAGGTTACTTAATACACGCAGTGCTTGAATAATACAATTAATCCTATGTTTCAAGAAATTAATATACTCAAAGGTTCTAGCTACACCAGCATGGGAAAGCTGCACTGACTTCTAATGAATTGTTTTTAATGTGATTGTATTATTTTTATCCAAAATAGCAACATACATATATTTATTTCTACTACTACAAGTAATATCATAATATTGTTTATATGATGACAGGTCCCTTCTCTCTATGCATGTTTGTTACATGCCTGAATTTTATTAATTTGAGATATATACCACTACCTTAATTTTTTTGTAACTTATAGTATAGAGAGCTAGCTGTATGTACATAATATACATAATTTTGGTAGGGGGCAATTCATGGGGTGGTGGATAAAAATGTCAACATAAATTAAACTTTTTTACAATTTATGTCTCAAAAATACAGAAAAATTAAAAAATAAGCTTATGGATGATGTTCAGCTTAAATTTTCTAAAACTATCTTCCAAAGATACCAAGAAAATAAATTTAAACCTTAAGGACAAAAACATGGTGTAGTGCTCTTTCTAGTTACGTTTTTAACGCATATGCATGTATGTAAGTATGTCCATTCTTTTGTTTCCTTGTAACTGTTATCAATTTTGGTACATTATAAAAAAATTGCAGTTACAAAGTAATTTGTAGCAAGCATGTAAGAATTCCAATATAGATTTATAAGATCCAACATTCCACTTCTTTTAAAACAATAACATTGAAATCATTCTAATATGATTTTTAAAAATTAAGTTGTAGTAACTTGAAAGATGTTGCTAGATTAATTAGAACTATTTAATATTTTATTTATATTTGGTTCTTTATTCAAATTCATATAGTGTATTATAAAGAAATAGTTAAAAAAATTGGAAAATTAAAATAATAGAATACTTTTACTTCATGCATACAACATGTAAAGCAAAGAAATTTTTATGTTGAGACACTCTTTTGCCCACTCTGTCCCTTAATTTTGTGTTAAGTGACAGAATTAAATATCACCCCTTTGTTTTTATCAGAGCAAATCAAATTCATTTCCTAGAGTAGGAATCAAACCCACAATTGTTGCATTTACAGTTAGATAAAAGTCAGCCAGTAAATTTTTAAGTTTATACTTACATTTAATTGTATGATATTGTGATGATTTATTGTTTGTGAAGCTTGATCCTAATTTCAACTCCCTCACATCATAATTCAAAGTGTGCTTATCAGCCATCTTATTTTTTGTCTGCCATATGTTTATGCCTATATTTGAAAAAAACGTATATAATAATTTAATGCTATATTATTTGAGGATTAATCAGATAATATATTCAGATACAACAGAGAAGTAAAGATAATTTTATGATGATAAGCTACTTTATTTTATGATATAAGAATTAAATTTTGTTATTTTTAATAAAGTTTTTGTGAATTCTAATAAATATATGACACATTTACTCTAATTTACACAACAGCATTCATTTTAATTGAAACTTTCACTTCAATGATTATTATATTATAGAATACATGGACTATAAGCAATTGAATAAATTTAAGAAAGGTTATATTATATATTATGTTGTTCTTTTCTTGTGATTAGTGATATGCATACGTATTACATTCACTCGACTACAGCTGACAAGTTAATGATTTATTTTTGTCTTACTCAAGATATGCCTTGACTTTTCGCCATATTATATATATTAGCCTCTTGAATGCTATTTCTTCTTTACAAAATCTAGTTAATATCAACGGAAGAACGGTTAAATTATAATTTAAAAGACAAAATATGGCAAACTTTTACAATTATTGTCTCTACTATACCTTCGATCACTTATTCCAGCGCTGACTTGTTAATTACATTAATGAAATAAAATACATATTTAAATTTCGTTTATAAAATGTTGCAATACTAATAAGAATATTTAAATCAAGAAAGACTGAAATAGTACAAAAATTAGACATTGACTACTATTTCGACCTAGTTCTCATGACGGACACGACGGTTGACGCCTGACGGCTGACGAAATGACTGTGACATCTGCTCACAGAACACATATACCCAAAGGGTATCTGCTAATCATTCTGAAAAGTATTCATATGTTAAAATTCTAATATAAAAGATTAAATAAAATAAAAAATATCTAAATGTTTGTGTAAAAAAATATTGTAGGTATTTGTTTAAACCATATTGTTTAATGTGTATCATATCTATTTAATTTACCTTAAAGTATAATAAAGGTGGCCCGTAATAAATTTAGTTTAAATGCTAACATAATGTTGAAAATGAACCTGATTCATAAAAAAAATAAAATATACAATATGTTTATTTTTTTTATTTAGCATATTACCATTATAATTTTAATGAAAATATTAAAAACTTTTATTATTATTTTAATATTTAATTAGATATTGGTAATTAATATTTACTGAGTAACAGAACTTACATTAAAATTAATATATTATTCATATTTTTTTTATTTTCTGTTTTGTTGTCGTACGCTTACACGCTTCCTGAGACTTGCGAAGCGTTCACCAGCTCAAAGCGTGCGTGCGTGCGTGTAACCGGGGTGCTTGGGTTGGCTTGTAATAGGCCGTTTCCAACTAATACCAAAGCGTGAACATACATATTAAGTCCCACTCATGAGCTCATGCTAGTAATTTGTTAAATGTTATAATAATTTTAATGACTGACACAAGACCCTGTTGTGTGTGAAGCAGATTTTAATTTAAGTTTTTTACTTTTTCATGGTTTCATACTAATGAAATAGGTATATATTTTTTAACTAATGTATATTTTTAAAACTAATGTTAATCTTTTTTTTATTTTCTGCCGAAATTTATGATTTTTTTATAATATATAAATACGTCTAGCTTAACGCAATAAAGCAGCAGAAATAGTTTTGACATCAACGTCTGTTATTCTTATCTCCTATGTGAAAATCATAAGCGAAGTAGTAAAAAAAACGTACCATCAGGAGCAGAAGGATACTAACGCACTCGCTGTCTTAAGTAGATATTGTATAAACATAGGAATATTTGTATGTAATAACGTAAGTCTAATTCTAGGTAATATCTACAGGAAAAAGTATTTAAAGAAATGTAACAATAACAAAAGGTACTTTCCATAAGTCTGTAGTGTAAGTAAGAATTAAAATTTAAAAAAAAAACGCACTCGCTAGCGTATAAATGGCATTCTAACGTTTCTTAATGATTAGCTTTGTGGACATGTAAGCGTACCGTCAAAACTCTCTTCATTGGTATAAAAATAGTTTCATAGATACCTATTCTATAATTTTCCTAATTTTTAAATAAAAACCGCACTTACAAAGCACAGATTACTAATTGATATACTGCTAATATTAGCAGTACAATATGACATTTCTGTTCCTATATAGGAACAGAAATGTCATATTGTCATTTGACATTTCATCACATCCACTGATTTGTAGAAACGGAAACTAGAAAGGAGACTGTTTATATTTATTATTATTTATCTATTCAACTTTAATGGGCCGTGTAGCGTGTACTGCGGTAACGATTTGTATTGTAATATAGACTGAATTAGTTTCCATAGAAACAAATTATTTACATTATCAAATATGAAGAAAAAATCAGTAACACTTGAAATAGATCCTACAATTTTGGAGAAAAATATGAGAATTGTTAAGGTATCAATGTACTTCTGTAAAAGTATTTATTTTCTTATTAATTGAACTTACAATGCATGTAAAACAAGAAATAAAACATTAAAAACATTAAAACATAACATTTTTTTCATATTTGCAGGAAACTCCCGTGGAAGAAGAAATTAATAAATTACTAGCAGATACAGTTCCCTCGCAAGTTGTAAAGCCTAGACCAGGTTAAGCATTTTCCTTACTTTAAGAATAAATCCGTAAAATTTATATGTTACCTACATATTAATTATTATTTTTAGGATTTTGTGTAAAGTCATTTACTAAGTCAGATAACAAGAAGGTTTTTGTTAATGTTTGCCTTACTGAAGCAATCCCGTGTCCCAGAGATATCAGCAATGAAGAGTTGATGCAAATATTAAATTCTGAAGATCCATCCAGTTATAGAGTTCCTATGAGTATTGGTGAAGGAAGGACAGAGCACGATAAATCTGGTTTACCAGCAACAGTTTATGATGTCGCGATAAACCCAGATTTTTTTTCTAAAATAGAAAAAGATGATCTCTTTCAAACATTTTTCCTAACAGTTGTTTTTGAAGGTTTACAAGATAAGTATCAGTTTGAGTTAGATATGCAGAGGTTTACAATACTCAAAAATAGAAAATCTATTGGTACATTGCAATCTCATAGAATTCAAATTAGAGATGTGAAAAAATGTGAAGAAAATATTAGACCTTTAATAGAGGAAATACAAAAACCACCCCCCAAGATTCCACAAGTACCTGTACCTAAGAAGGAATTCATTTATAGACTAAGACGGGAGCCACCTGCTGGGGAAATAGAGTATTTATTAGCAGAATTTATGATACCAGCATCTGTATGTATTTATTTATTTTACATTAAATAAAAATTTATTAAATATTATATAAAAATAAGAAGTCAAGTCAAAGCCAAAAGTTTCAGGTTCAAGTTCCATAACAATTTACACAACATAAGCAATTTTTATGTTTCTACAGATTTTAATGATTTTATTCACATTTTCAGGTTGAACTTAAAGATCTAAACCTAGAAATTGGAGAAGACAGATTAGTTTTAGATTCAAAGGGTCTCTTTGAATGTGTGGATTTCTTCTTGCCTTGTAGTATTGATCAAGATGTAGTAGATGCTCAATTGAATAGAAATAAAGATGTAAGTTTTTATTTTTCTTTTTGTTTTGTATCTTTACCTGCACCCTGCATAACAGAGAAAACTTGATGTCAAAAACTTCATTCTCAAATTCTCTCTTCTCAAATTGAGACATTGGGTGTCGGGTGGCAGAACTGAATGCCATACATTGTCTTGCGAGACTAGGAATTGTAAATAAATTGAACCCAGAACCATATTTTTTTTAATGTTTTCATAAAATTTTTCAGATGCTATATGTGAAGATGCCTGTTATATATTAACCTTATCTGCCAATGAAAATTCATCTAAACATAGGAAATTAATTTTGTCAAGGCACTATCATAAAATAAAGTCATTATTATATTATATAGCCTTTTATTTCATGTTATTTCAAAAATAAAAAACAAATTTAAGTTTAAATATTTATTTGTAAAATGAAAATGTTGTAATTGTACACATGTATTAATATAGTAAAAAGAAATATTAATATTGTAAAAAAAGTAAAAAGAATAAATTAGTTTACAAATAAGGTTTATGTATTGAAAATAATAAGGAGATTCTAGAAAATATCTACATAATACAAAATAGTAAAAGTATTATATTATTAAGGGGCCATTCATAAATAACATGACAAAATTTTATTATCATTTGTTAAAACCATCCTCTACCTACAACACGCCACATTTGTGAGACTCCTCTTAGTGTGACACTATATATTTTACAACTAGGAATTGTTGAATTAAAAATGCAGTTACGAAATTCTTTTTATATTACATGACTATATAAGTCATGTCCCTTAATTTATGACACCTTGTCACACTTCGTCATCGACCCGTGATATGTGACATTTATGGATGGCTCCTAATTTCAGGAGTAATTCATAAAAAAATATTACTATACATACAAACAGTCCGCGAGGACTAATCTGAGCTTTGTATTTGTATAAGATTTCATACATAGTGTATGTGATGTCACTTGCCTCAACCTGTTTATACTGCTTTTTGACAACGGCACACACCTTTTGTGCTGCGGCGTCTGCAGCGTCACATATTTAATTCTTAATATTTTAGTTTTGTGTCGATTTATTAAAAATGAACGATAAAGTGACATAACTATTGCAAAATAATAGAAATATGTGAGACCCAGCATTAAAAAAAAATATACATGGACACAACGCTTTAACATTCTTGACAAGTATAAAAATAATTATGATGTAAATCATTAAGATTTAAATTTTATTAAAATTTTTAGATTTTTCTCAGTCCATACTTCTATAATCACTCACACAAATGCAAAGCTCGGGTTAAGCCTCGCGAATTTTATATCTTATGGTATAAAAATATTGACTTAATTTATCACATGGTTTTAATTTTTATATAATAAATGCAAAATAGTTTAAAAAGCACAAGTAGATATATCATGTACTAGTTGTGCAATATGAAATAAAACATATATTTTAAAATTTAAAAGACTAATTTCATTTACTTATAAATAATAGTTATTCTTTTATTTTTATTAAGATCTAGGATTATTATTAAAACAATATAGGAATGGTGAGTCAACTTATACGAAAGTATTAAATGTTACATAATTTTTTGACAAACATAAATATGAGTTTCATATGTATGTTTCTCATATAATATATGCATTTCATATATTGAGAAGTAAACTCAAAAATAAGAAAAATTTAATTAGCATGGCTTTTTAGTATGGTTCTAACTTTAAAATGTGATGTACGATCACCAAAAATAAACACTTAAATGAAACAAAGATTTCAAATTTTGATAAATAGACTATCCAAGACAACACAATATTTTATTTGTATTTTGTGTTATAAATTTTTTGCTTTACAAAATTATGTTTCCGCTCTATATAATAATTCCTCTCTCACAAAAACATAATATAAGCTTTTTTACAAAAAAATCTTTTAAAAACAAGCTTGTGTAAAGTGCTCTCTCGGTGCTCAAGAGCTATGTTCGCGTTCAGAAAACGAAGTTTCCACTATACATAATAATAATAATTATTAAATATAGTCATTTACATATACCGACTGTTTAAAAAAACCATTATTATTATTTAACAAGAAAGCCTTAAACAGAAATCAGTAGCTAACTATAACTATAAAGGAACGTCCTCGTAGTTAACTAACTTAACGTCACACCATACAGTGCTCGCAGTTCACATCGGAACATACACATTGTAAGCGAAACTAAAGATTTTAATAAAAAAAACTCACAATTCATCTCTAAAATTGACATGACTTTTTATATCAATACTATCAATATCTGAAAACAATTCTTCATTATAACCTCTGAGATGAGGTTTTATATCTCTTATTAGTTCCAAATAATGTTTCGGTTGGAAAGGAACAACTCTACTGACAGTATTTTGTTTATTTCTATTGAGATATAGTTTGATAGAAGGATAGCTATTTATGTGTTCGTGCTGACAGAGACTCCTTTCTGTTATACAATTCACTTTGCCAAATTGTATGTGCTTGCCCAATTTCTGAAATATGTATAAGTTTACAATATGTATTGAAATAACACCTTTTTTATTCGGTTCAGATCTTTGATAGTGTTAAGACACTGCAAAGTGGAGCCACTATAGCAGGTAAGGCAGAGAGAACCCAGTGTTAAGACACTACGTACTCGTGTTAATATTACATAATAATAATAATTATTATTATATTAAACAAAAATATAACACGGTTACTATAGTATTTTTTAGCATCACGCTGTATCCCGTATATAGCTGGTTAGGCAGAGGGAATCCAGTGTTAAGCGTGTTGAAGTTTTATTGTTTTAATTAGGATAAAAATACTTACAATAGCTACTATAGCGAAATCTGGAAACATTTCATAGCATCGGTAACATCTTGGCGAATGAAAATAGACGAGCCAAGGCTTTTTATTACTAAAAAAACCATATGTATTTAATATCAATCAAAAGTTTTTTTATTTTTTTTAAAAGGAAAATTTTAATTTGTACATTAATTAGCTTCACGCTGTATCCCGCTTATAACAGGATAGGTAGAGGGAAATTGATGTTAGGACACTCCATTCCTTTATTTCCGCTGAATTTTCGAGATATTGTTTGTTAAGGGGCAGAGTTTAACGCTGCGCATTGTCTTGCTACCAGAGCGTAGAAATGAAAATATTAAATAATTAATTCCCTCCATTACCTTTTAAGTCAACATATTTCAAAATTATTGTAAAAGTTATTCTAAGATGAAATTACCTGCTAGGATTTAACTCATCAGCTATAACTGTTTTGGTGAAACTTTGCCAATTTAATTTTAATATTGAATCATCTAAATGTTCCAATGCCCATTCCAATATATATGGTGCTTCATTTAAATTCTGTAAGCTCACTCTGAAAATGATGATTTTATATATACATTTATGTAGATAACTACACAGAAATATTAATATAGTTGATTAAATTTTATATATTCAGGTATTTTAATAGTAATAACATATTCCTTCTTTTTAATATCGTGTTATTTCTTTTACTTCACGTTGTATCCTGCATATGGCAGGGTAAGCAGAAGGAACCTGGAAACCTAGTGTTAAGGCGACCCATTTCTCATCAAGACACTCCGATCCAAATTTTCCACCGAATTTTAGAAGAATTGCGTGTTAACTGTCGGATTGAGGAAATGAAAACATATTTGTTTATTATTTATTTTATGCTTTACAACAACAAAATCTAAAAAAAATAATAACAAAAAAATCTAATTTTGGTGTAAAGGCATTTATCACCACAGTTGGCCTTTTTAGGCAATTTTTACCATAAAAAAATATCAGAAGAAGAAAGGAAAAAGGTTGGTGCACGCAAAAATGATAATATATGTAATCATAGGTAACAAATGAAATGTACATGAAATTCGTTAAAAAAATTATATTATATTTCATTCCCCCAAGTCGGAATCGCAATTTTTCACGTTTACTTTTCCACACGCTTATGTCTTCGCCACGACGGTCTCATAATAATGTAGTTGATTAAATTTAGGCTGCTTCATTTCCAGATGAAGAAAAGAAATGAGGAACGAAGAATCAGTTACTTTCATTACCTCGCTCTGGTACCGAGTCAACGCGCGACGTTAACATTCGCCACACACACACACACACACCACATATATTATATTTGAAAAATGAGCGGAATGGGAGTGTCTTAATATTCCTAGATTCCTTCAAGATAACAAAAGAGGATTTGACTTACGTATAATGATGTCCCGATCCCAAGGGATAAATGCGTGCCGTTGGAGCTCTCACGTTGTTGCAAAAACCGTCCTCATATTTAGCACAATCTAGTGCACCAACCCGAACAAAGTCCAATGGACGAAGCTAAGAATAATAAATTACGTATTTAGTGATTTTTTGTGATTGTGAGACAAATGAAGAAGTAGTAAATAGGTTAGTCAATTTGGCCAGTTTAATCATTATAAGTTACAGTTTTGAACATTGTTCATAATTAAAGAAATCAAAGAGTCTAACTACATAAACATGGGAAAGGTGTACTGGCTTGTACTAAATTGTTTTTATCACGATTGTACTGCTTTTTATTCCAAATAACGACACACCAAAATATAATTTTCGTAGGTGTACGGTGTATATGCAAGCGTCAAAAAGACTTGTAATTTTTTATAATTACAATAATTCTAAAAAAAACATTATAATAAGTTTATGTATAGCCACGCTCAGTTTAATTATTAAAAATATATCTTTAATAGATACCAAAAAACTATTTTTTAAGTGAAGGGTCGCGACTCCCTCACTGTAGCAGTGACAAGAGACACAAAGAGGCACCCACCCGGCGCGCCACCTGGCGCCACTGCTGCAGCAGGCGGCGGCACGCGCGCGCGCACGCGGCCGGCGCGTAGGCCAGCAGCCAGGCGCGCGCGCGCGGCGCCGCCTGC
Source organism: Heliconius sara (assembly GCA_917862395.2). Taxonomy (NCBI): domain Eukaryota; kingdom Metazoa; phylum Arthropoda; class Insecta; order Lepidoptera; family Nymphalidae; genus Heliconius; species Heliconius sara. The sequence goes on along the minus strand of OU860798.1, from coordinate 17,063,886 downwards.
GCCGCCTGCGCCTGCGCCGCCGACAGCTCCACGTCTGTAAGCACCACTCTAGCTCAATTGCAGCTCGTTCGGAAAAACGTTGCATCCCCTGGATTTACCGTACCCTCGTCTCGAGGTCCAACAGTAGGTTGCAATGGGCATGCAAATAAACACTAATTTAATTTTTCTGTTCCGCTCTTTAGGGTTACAATATATTAACAGAAAAAATAGAAGCAGTACATCGGGCACTACCTAAAAATCGAAAAAAAACAAAAGGGGAAAGGGTCGTCGAAATCTCCCACAACACTCCAAACGAAACTTTTAGAGTAGTTATAAATCACAAAAACAATCAAATAATAAGTTCTTTGATTTTCACGATTATTACACATATTCGTGATCACGGGTAGACCCGTGACTACTGTAAAGTGTTCGAAACGTCGGGTCTCCAAAATGTAAAATCTTAAATATACGCGATTAATCCGGTTAAATTAGTTTCATTTAAAAACAATCAAAAGCACGAAAAAGTCCGTAGAGTAATAATATGCAGAAAATATTTTATAGTCTCTTATATAAATTGATAAGAAATGAAAATGTTAAGCCTTTCATTTCCTCGAGTAGGAATCGAACCCAGAACCTGTTGCGTTTACAATCATACGTTTCGGCTCCTCCGCCACGACTGGTGTGAAACTATTACATCTAAATTTGAGTGTGTTTACACTTACCAGCAGTTTCTTTGATCAAATTTACAAATTCCACTATTTGATCTTTGTCAACGTCACCGCTGTATATATGTCGGTCTGTACCATTTTGCAATAATATGGTCGGTTCGTTGTGTGCGACGAGACGACAATGGGAATCGGTATTTAATGTACACGACATTATACCGAACTAGAAAACAAAATATTTATTTTAGCTTCAAGGCAAAGGGAAACTAGTGTTAAAACAATCTATTCCCCATCATCCAATTTTCGAGACATCATGTATGGAGGCACTGCGGCACAGCGCGTTATTGTAAACGAAACGGTAGGGAGTTTCATTCCTATTCGGTGAAGTTAATTAAATTCTTCGCTTTGGTTACAAGATATATATAGCAGGATAGGCATAGGAAACCTAGTGTTAAGACACCATGTTTTCTACATTCCGCTGAAATTTTGGTGGTATTGAGTGGCTGAACTCAACACCGCGCTTTGCCGTCGAGGCAGACTAGAGCGAAGAAATTAAATTATAAATTTTAAGTAAATATTTCATTTCCACTAGTGGGGAACAAACCCACAAAAACACACTGCGCCACGACTACTCTATATATAACTGTACAAACTTCGTTAATATAAGCAAAAGCTAGTAACATGAATGTTTTACTTACATTAATATCAACGCCGACCAATTCCAAGCACGCCTGAGTAAAGGGCTCTTCATAGTGATCCCATACAACTTGATAGGGAATTACGATAAGAACCCACGCATTCATATCTGGAAACGTATTTAGAAACAAAAAAAATACTTATTAAAAAAAAAGGTTAAAAAGTAATCAATTTTAAAACTAAACTAAACTAGCTTCACGCTTTATCCCTCGGATATTATATTTAACGGAGCGCCAATCGCTACGGTCTCTACATACCTCTTTCGCATCAACCTCTTCATACATGCCCTCCAGGGGGTCCTCATGCTTTCTACGTGACCTTCCTCCAGTACCTTTGATACTGTGTTTTCGAAGGTCAAGCGAGGTCTCCCCCTACCTCTCTTACCGCTCACTTTTCCATCATAAATCTTTTTTGCCATTCTTTCATCATTCATTCGTTCGACGTGCCCAAACCAGCTGAGCACGTTCTTTTTCATTCTCACCGTGACATCGTCGCTAGTACCTGCCATTCTGTGTATCTTTTCATTGCGGATTCGATCAACTAAGCTGACTCCGCATATCATACCAAGAGATCGCAATAGTCAATTTTGATATATATATTAGACAAAAACTTAACACCTAAAAGAGAGGAGTTAATTATAATTAAATAATAATTAATAAAATATTGATATCTATGTACATACATGTTACCAGTCAAATTGAGAGTGCGCGAATTTATATTAGGATCGACTCGAGGTCCCCGTTGCGCAGTGGTACAAGCGTATGATTGTAAATGCGGCGTTTGTGGGAAACATTCATGTAAGTGAATTCGGAAAGTGGTGTATGGAGTGTCTTAAGATTAAGTTCCCTGTCTACCCTGCTATATACGGTATACAGTGTGAAGCTGAGAAAAAAAAAACAAAATTGTAGTTAACAAGCATTTGTAAGTCTTATTCAAGTCAGTCACAGACAGCGTATGTAAGCATTCACCACTCAGAAGTGAGCTGCAAATTACAAATAATTCATAAATAAAAAGTCACCTCCTTCACAGATCCTGTTGAAGTCGGTCACAGACAGAGTGTGCAATGGTTTAGCTCTCGCGGCATCCTGAAGTGCGCGGTGAGTGGGCGTGGCGTAGAACCTTTGATAAGCCCCGCCCACCTTGAGCACCGCCCACGCCGGCACTTCTTCCACTTGCAACGAGTGACATAATTCCGACAAGTCTTCGCAGTTTATTTCACCTGAATTCCATAATAATACATTTTAACAAGCGTATGAGGTCATTCGTGGCGCAGGGACACAAGCGTGCGACTGCAAACGCCACATGTTGTGGGCTTGATTCCTACTTGAACAAGGCAAAGCGCGGCGTTATGTTTTGCCACTCAACACGCAATACTTCTAGAATTCGAATCGAATTCGAACAGTGAAAATCGTAACGGATTGGTGTCTGTACATGGAAAATATTGAGAAAATTTGGGATATAATAATGTGATAGAGCACAACACAAATATAAAAAGACTGTTTGTATGTGCGCTTGTTTTTTTTACGTTAATCTCAGAAAAAGCTTAATTAAAACCAACTTAAATAAGTAAACTTACCAACGTTCATATCTGGCAAATTAACTTTCATTTGTTGCAAGAGTAGCTTATCATCATCTCCTTTGGTGAAATAAATAACCCATGGCTTATCTTTGCCAGCACGTAAGTCATTTCTTATTTTCTGTAAAAGAAAAATTATATGTTATTGAGATCGAGCAGCGTGTAAATGAAAACTCGACAGTTGTAAGCCCGATACCCATTCGGAAATGAAATATAATTATTTCATATTTTTATTTTCCCATTTTGGTAACGAGACAAAAGTACGCCACTCAACACGCATTGCCACAAGAATTCGGCGACAAGTGGGGACCATATCTTAAGACACTGCATTGAGTCTCTTAAGACATGTTTCCCAGGTTCCATCAGCCTGCCCTGCAATGTAAACGCGACGGTTGTGGGCTTGTTTCCCATTCGGGGGAATGAAATATATAATACTGTCATTTTTTCGTTCTGGTGACGAGTTAGTGCGACGTTGAGCTCATGATTGAGTAGAAGTGTCTTAGGTAACCTTGTTTCCCAGATGTCCTCTGCTTTCCCCGTCTTTGCACGAGATACAGTGTGAAGCTAAAAAAAAATATTTTTACCATATAATATATCGAAGTTACCTGTAGCTTTTCTAATCCTATATTTTCTATCTTAGGCAGCATATCAACAATTTCACTTAGAATACTCTTTTCGTCAGTACTTTGTATTTCTTTATTTATATTTTTATATTTGAAAACAATAACAGTATCTATATTGGTACTTAATCTAGGATGAATGTGCGCAGCCATTGCCACTGATGCTAGTCCTTTCTGAAACAAAAACACATTCAAAATTGCAATGTCTCTATATTGTTTGATAATTATTAATCAAATTGTTAATTTGTCAAATGGCACGTTTGTTTTTCTAAATAAAACCATCAAACTCTACAGAAATTCGGTTTGAGAATGTTGTAATTAATTACGTCCTAACATACAATGTTCTTATAAAATATGTATTTATAAATATATACAAGCATTAAAACTAGAGGTTTTTGATTTTTTTATCGTGTGCAATTAATATGTTGAAATATAGAATATTAAATCCTATGCTTTCTTTCTGTAAATTTTTTGTCTATCCGCTTTTTTTGTTTGTCCGCTAATATTTTTTTTATAGGACTCTAATATTTTTTTTATAGGATTGGATTTGGAGCAACATATAGGTTAATTTAAATTCCAGTATTTGTGCCTGATCGGGATTTACGTTGGAAAATCCGCGTTTATGCGCTGCCTACTAACCTATGTATGAAATACGTAAACATTTTTATATAACATATATGATAATTTTAGTGTGAAAAATCATATTATTTTTTTTTTCTTAATTTATTTATATTTTTTTAATAAATAAGGTAATTTAAATATAAATAAATTACATTTAAATTACCTTATTTATTAAGGTAATACTAAATAAATATTTCTACTTAGTGGTAGTATTTAATATTTCTATAGGTTTTACTTACAAGATGATAAGCTATTCGCACTAGCATATTTTCATCCAAACTGTCATCTAATATATAAAGCATGGGTTTATCAATATTCCTAATATGGGCAATAGTAGGCACATCTACCTTATTTCTTATATTTTTTATTACAAAATCTTCTAACGCTTCAAATGCATGAGCGCCTCTGTAGTAAAGGTAGTTTCCTTGTTTTCCCTGAAATAATATTTTAATTTTATATTTATAATATTTTTTAAGCGTTATTACATACTTAAGAAAGAAAAACACTTTTGAAAGCAATATAAAAAGTAAACATAGACTTACGAGCAAGATTTAAACCCGCGCTTCATAGAAACCGTTCTAGTGGAAGGTACCCAACAAGCGCGTGTTCAAATTCCGCTACGTTCAAATTTTATAAAGTTTTTTTTTTAATTGTTCAGCTTCACGCTGTATCCCACATACAGAAAAGTAACCAAAAATAATCTAGTATTTAGACTGCTTTTGTGTGGAATTGAACCCAACCAACAAAGGAACAAAAAATAAAATAAAATAATTAATTTATCAGTTGGGTATTGAACCCACAACCATGATGTTTACAATCCTCTCATATGCTTGTCTAGGTTGTACTTACATTAGGATAAAACAAAAGTGTGGGATAGCTGCCAATCCTCATTGTATTAAAGCAAAATGAATTATAATATTTACAATTAACTGCACCCACTTTTATCTGAAATATATTTAAAATAAAATAGTTATATTTAACAGTAAATATTTGAAAATATAATTCATATTTATTGGCCAAAAAACCCGTGGCTCTTCTGCTGTATATAACTTACTATTCCTTTGTAAATTTCAGCAAGTCTTTTCCACTTGTCTGCCAAATTTTGACATGGCGGACAAAAGGGAGAGTAAAAGTTTATAAAATATAGACCATTGTCTAGATATGTATCTGAAATACAAAAGATATATTAACACATGACCATTCACATTCACTATATATTTGTCTTAAACAGATTAGGCTTTATCTTTATATCAATTTAAAAATGTGACAAAACGTAAGTTACCATCACATTATAAATGCGATGGTTGTGGGTTCCATCCTTTACTTAGACGATGCACCACAGTATCACAACATACTAAACATAAATGTTAAGCATAATTATATTGATACTAGCAGCGCGCAGCTTTGCATGCATATTTGCACCGTTAGGGGTGAATTATAAAAAAAACCACGAAAAAGGTGTTCAATAAAATATTTTGTAACAGTCTGAATTTAACTTTTTATAAAATCGGTGGAGATTTAAAAAATTTTCCATATAAAATTTCAACTTCTTATTTTAATCCTTAGGGAGTGAATTCTAAAAAACCATGGAACACATGTTCAATGAAAGATTTTAAAGAGTCTGAATTTCAAATTTAATAAAAATCAGTGTTGTTTTTAATAAAAACCATACAAACTTTCAACAGCTATTTCATCCCTTTAGGGTTAAAATTAAAAAAAAAAGAAATTCACTTGTCACAATCGGCTGGAAAGTTGATAGCTACTGTTTTTGGGATTGTGAGGGGATAATACTGACTGATTACAAAGAAAAGGGAAGAAACATAAATGGAGAATACTATGCATCAATACTAAAACAAAGAAAAACTTTGAGGAAAGTTGGCTAAGGGTGTGTTGCAATTGCAAGACAACACACCAGTCCACAAGAGCAGAGTTGCAATGGCTACTCTCCACACCCACGGCTTCGAATCACTAGTCCACCCATCTTACAGTCTAGACCTGGCCCCTAGTGAATTTCATTTGTTCCCCAATTTTAAAAAAGACTTAAGGGGAAGGACATTTTTCTGACAACAATGAGGTGAAGGAGGCAATTTGGGCCCATTTTGAGGCTATAGAAAAAAATATTATTTCAATGGTTTAGAAAATTAATTCTTAGATCCAATAAATATATTCAGCTTAAGGGTGATTATATTGAAAATGAAAAATAGATTTAATTTTTCATTTAATTTAGAACCCTTTCATTCCATGAACTTTTGGACCTCCTCATACATGACAACCAGAAAATACTTACGAAAGCTTTTTCCAGATAATGTTTCTACAAATGGATCATCATGGTATAGACCATTGTAATACAAATTATTGTACTCAGCTTGAGAATGGTAGTCATATTTCTTAGTGTAAGATTGTTGAGATCCATATAAATCATATTGATGTCTTTTTTGTGGGTCTTTTAATGTCTCATATGCCTCAGTTATTTCTAGAAATCTTTTTTGCTCATTAGCATTCTGTAAAATATTAATAATTATTAAGTCATTTTAAATTTCATCAATCTTCAATTAAAAAAATTGAAGCAACTTTTACATATTGTGGGGATCATAGTGCTAATTTATTAATACAGGAAATATGAAAATACTTATGAAAGTGAGAACAGAAGCTACAATTATTTGAAGTACAATCTCTAATGCTGTTTTTATTAAACTTAACTAAAAAGTAGGACTATATGTAGCAATTCTATTGACCTTAATATTCACCCACTCACTACCCACTCAAAACTTCAAACACATGCTGATTCGTAGAGACAATATGTGAATATTGTGAATCTCAATTAGAAATTTAATTTTTAAGTACTTTATTCTATTATTTATAAAATAAACTATGGATAATCCGGAAAATCTAATTACTCATTAAATATGGAAATGACTTATAAAAATAATATTTCTTTAATTGTTTTACATATATATATATAATTTAATGTATTTGTGTATGCAATATTTACTGGATTCTTATCTGGATGTAGTTTCACTGCCAATTTTTTGTATGCTTGCTTTATATCTTGTGTAGATGCTTGCTTAGATACTCCCAATAACTCATAATATGATACATCACTCAAAACACTTTGAAGCATTACAAATAAGATGAAAAATAATTTTAGCCTAAAATAATATTTAAAATAGAGGATTATCTTAATAATAAATAAAAAAATATTAATTTAACTAATAAGTTGATATTTTACTAAACTATTATTGATCAAAGAAATTATTTTATTATTTAACACTTACATTTTTTCACCTTTTTATATTAAGTTATATAAGCGCACAATATGTAAATATTTATTTTTATTGCAATATATATTTTTTTATATTATTTATTAATTATATTCTTTTTGAACATAATCGTAGTGAACTCTAATTAGGGGGTTATGTTTGTATAAAGTGTTGTACATAAAGTTTGATTTTTACTTTCAAATTTATTTGACGTATTACACTTGAAGTGTTGCTAGAGCTATCTTCAAATTCAAATAGAATATATACGGTGGGTAAAAAAGTATTTGCACACCTAATTTTTTGAAGTTACATGTACAAGAAAAAATATTGTAGTTAATTATTGTATTTAATATCTTAATTATTTAGTTAATTATTGTATTTAATAGCTTTTTCCGCCACATTTTGACATTTTACTTAAGATATCAACATCATTCGTATACACTCGAACATCGGGAGACGTATCCTAATATCAAGATTTTTGTTCAGTGTTCAGAATTTTTTTTCAAAGCAAATCGACGCTTGAAGAAATAATTTCTTCTGTAATAAAAGTCGAAGTTATCGCCGAATCGCATTAGATTTTAAGTTTTATTATAAATGTCCTCGCTATATTATAAAAAAGCGAGAAGAAACGAGTTTTGAAAATAAAGTAAGGTCCGACCGTCCGAAGAAGATAAGTACAAGAGATAGACGGCAAACTGTAAAATCAGTAAGGACAAAATAAACCATTTGCAAGCGCTCAAAGATTAGCAAATGACATTGCTTCAAGTTCGAGTAAGGTGGTCTGCACCCAAACTGTAAGAACCCGTACTGCATAATGCTGGTCTTTGCGGCAGAACAACCAGAAAAAAGCCTTTTATAAGTGAAACCAATAAAGAATAAAGACTAAGATTTGCGAAAGAATATGTAAATAGGTCTATAGAATTTTGAAAAAATATTTTTGTTTTCTGACGAAAGTAAGTTTAATCTTTTTGGATCAGACGGACAAATATTTGTGTGGCGCAAACCAAATACATAACAACGACAAAACACGTTCATTGTACGGTCAAACACGGCGGTGGCCATGTGATGCTTTGGGGATGCATGGCAGCAAATGGTGTCGAAAACTTCACTTTTGTTGAAGGAACATTGAAAGCAGTAGATTGTCTTTAAGTGTTGCGCGATAATTTACCCTCCATCAAAATTAGGCATAAGTGAGACATACTATTTTCAGCAAGACAATGATCCTAAGCATACAGTTATGAAAACTAAGGAATGGTTGCTGTGCAATGTCCGTAGAATGCTAAAAACTCCGCCGTAATCCCTAGACATCAGATACACAGATTTCATTTAGGTACATAGATTTAAATGTGCGGAAAATGAAAATTTTAAATAAAAATGATTTTTCTACCAAAGCATGGCGGAAGAATGGGCTCAAATTTCGATTCAAACAACATGTAAATCGGTCTCACTCTAACTTTTTCCCTTGTTAAAGATAGCTCAACCATAATTTACTGATTAAAAAAGCATAAACTTCGTAATAAGATAAACAGTTTTTCGCTGACTCTTGACTGAATTACATTTTTAACGTGTTTTGGTTGAGCTAGCCTTATGAAATGTTCAGAGAGTACATGAATACCAGCAGTTTTTGACAGCAGTTGTGTGAAAAAAACACAAGTAATTTTTTTTCACCTCTGAAAATTATATAAAATTATACTTTGTTTTTTTTGTTTGTTAATCACAAATTCTCAAATATCTGCCGAACAACTGGCAATCTAATGTCTAATGATATGGTATCGGTATGGGGTGAAATGGATAGGTACTGAGGACTAGAGGTCCCATAGGACAAACGTTGATGCGTCGATCGCGTTATATCCTGTATAGTCAGACACTTTTCAAATGTGTTATAAAGGTGACATTACATGAATTAAAAGAGAACTAATGTAATAGGAATGTTGTGAAATAAAAACCATTTTTAATTAAATTATTTAATAATTAAAAAGTTATACATATTTAATTTTAAATGATAATGGACCTTTTACCAGTTTTTTGAAAAGTCGCGAATACACACCAAAATACTATGAGATCGATTTTCTGTAGCTATTTTAAAATTCAGATCCAAGGAGAAAAGGAGAGATTTTTATTCCTTAAAATAACTTAAAATATTACCCAAAAACTTTTGGCAGTACCTATTTCTCAAATGAATTAACCAGATGAATTAAGTTGAAATTTAAGCACCTGTACCATTTTTAGATGAAACCACTGTAGCTGTCAATATCATTAATTTCTAATCTTCAATTAATTTGTTACATAAAAAAGTAAGAAATCTTTTCTTGTAGGTTTCAATATTACCCAAAATATCTTTTTCTTGGTAGACCCACATCGTGAAGATATGCGACTTATGCCGTCGTTATCTTTGTGTAATTTTTAAGTTTTAAGAATTATCTTTACATCTAAGTTATTTTTATTTCTTTTCACCGTGCGTAATTGGTGCCATAATTAAAAATAAAACGACTTTTAACTTAAAATATAACTTAAAATATACATTTTTTAAACTTTAATTTTGTATCTAAGTACATTTTACCAAAAAAAATACTGCACTACATATACTTATATAAATTGTTACTTTTACCTACCACATTTATTTTTCATAAAATTTAAGTAATAAGTAGGGGAGAGGGGTGTAGCTTAGAACAGGGGAACAGGGAACACCTTTGAAAATATGTGTTAACAGAGCTATTTAAAAAAGAAATTTTGGTAAATTTTTTGAGTTGTGGCAGTACGAACCTGCACACGTGCCATTTGTCACCGCTGATATATGAGAGCCAGCCGTTGAGTTACGAGGACTGTTTGATGTTGAGTTAACATTTTATGCATTTTTAAATAAAAGCGTAAGGATCGCAGGGATCCAATTCAAGGTATATAAAATAAAAAAATAAATAAATCAGTTTCACGCTGTATCCCGCACACTGCAGGGTAGGCAGAGGGAACGTAGTGAAAGACACTCCGTTCCCCACTTTCTGCCGAATTCCGGAGGCATTGCGTGTTAAGTGGCAGAACTCAAGATATATGGTTTTATTTTTTCCTCTTTTAGTTAGAATGTTTCATATATCATGCAATAAACTAGAGATGAATACAATTTTAAAACTTTTACTAGAAAAAAAAAAACGTTTTAATTTTTCAAATACCACTGAGGCAGCTTTGAACAAAATAAAAGGGGCAGTTTTGAATATTATTATATATAAAAAAACCGCGAAAGAAAAACAAAACTATACTGAACTCTTATTCACAAGATACTTACTCCAAAATGCATTTGGAATCAGAAGAGGAAGTGACAATTTACTGTGAAGAGAATGAAGATACTGATACCTGTGCGTATGAAGACTACGAAACGGAATTAGACTACAACCTAATAAATAATGGAGACTCCGTTTTAGAGAATGTTTCTTTAAATGTGTTGTTTAAAAATCGTCCCCTCTCCCCTACAATCAATCCAGCTGATATAAAAAAAATATGTTTCAAAACTTGTCAAAATTTTGTATAGTAAGTAGGTACTTACTTTATCAAAATAAATTAAAGTAAAAACTGAAAGTGAAAACATAAACGTACACAAATATATGAATACTGTTAACTTTCACTTTTCATGTTTGACATAAGTATTTCACATGTCACTATGTACATTTTTCGTTTGACTAAAGTCATCCAATATCACCCATACACCTAAGCTATTTTATTATATTCTTCACTATTAAATACATTTTCATATTCTAAATTATTAATTACAAAAATAGCGTGCCCTCACAAAAAACCTTCAGTCTCACAAATCACAGTGTCAACAAATGCCATTTTCGTATTAAAACAAGACAAGAGAAACCGAATGTATATTAAAACATATTCCCAATAATACACCACCATTTATAGATAATTGGGACATAGCTACAGGCATTTTATTCCCATTAACGGGCAATTACAACTACTTTTAAAATTTAATGATCTATGATGTTTTTAATTTAATGGTCTAAAATGTTTAATTATGATTGCAACGAATAATATATTCGGTCATAGCTTATACACAAACATATTACCTATGAACTGTCGTTTTTTTATATATGTACCTATTGGAATAAATTTTTGCGAAATATAAATGCGACGAAGTAGAAGTAGAAGTATAGTTTATCTGTGCTCCAAGGAATTGTAGAGCTGACTATTTAATATTAATTTCAGCTTGATATCTCCATGCAATTTCGAGATAAATAGTTTTGACAGATGTTCAACGAATTGTTCCTATAAGATTTTTTATATATGTGCCATTTCCTGAATTATTTTGCTACAACAAAATCTTAATAAATTACCTACTTGATAGATATTTGGCCAAATACGACAATATCAGCCAAGTAGTTTGAATATCGAATGCGAATATTCGTTGCAAGTCTAATTATAATGCATTTTTATTAATATTCAATAGCTGTTAAGAGGGAATTTTAATGTGAATTAAAAATGTTTTTTCTCCTAACAGTCTATTTTTCTTTCAACAAATACGTAATAACTAATAATCTTAAATTAAATATCTGTATACTCGAACTATTTGCTTATTAATAACTGTACATTGTATATTATTATCAATAGATCAATATATCCAGGAAATTCAGGAAGTCAGTCGCGGCGCAGGGGCACAAGTGCGACTGGTTGTGGGATCCTCACTCGAGGAAAAGAAATATTAATTTTAATTCCTTCATTCTGGTGTCGAGGCAAAGCGCAGTGTTATTTTCTCACCACGCAATGCCTTTTCGGCGGAAGGTTGGGAACGGGGTGTCTTAATACTAGCTGCTGCTGGGTGCGGGATACAGCGTGAAACTGATTTATATCAATATAATAACAATGTACAATGTGTCACGATATTGCGGTGAAACATATGGGTCTCTCTTTCTATTCTTCATATTTACCTTCTTTTTTATACTGATGAAAAAACTGTTTAAAAATACGTCCAAATATAAATACATCTTTAATTTGCAACTTTCAATTAATCCATTTGCTATTAAATAGAAATGAGTCAATAATCATATATTTAAAACATTTTTCTTTAATAATTATTAATAATCACTGCCATTCATTACCGCGTATTAAAGTAGTTAGTTGATTTATATAAGACTTTTATTCTGATTTGTTGACTTTTCGCCGCAATGTGAAGAAGACTAGGCATCTTAGTATCACAAACTCTGCAAAGAGTATACCAATGTCCAACCAATAATTGTCTGCGGGTACGTCGAGCTGATGCAAAATCTCCTTTGGGTATCTGAAATTATATAACACTTTTATTATACCTAAACTAAACAACAGACAAAACTACTGGAAAGAATCTGTAACAAAATTCTTCACTTTTTTCAAAAGAATGAAAGACCGACGCCAAGTCGGTAAGTAGAAAAATGTAAAAGTGAAAAATGAAGGGTGTGATTGTAAAGCGACAATTGTGGGTTCGATCCCTACTCGGGGAAATAAATAATTATTTATTAATATTTTATATATTACTTTTTTCGCTTTGCCACCAATTCAAAAAGCCTGGCGTTGAATTTTAACCGGCGTTTTTTATTTTAATTTCACGTAAGAAAATCGAAAGGGGCACAACCAATGAGTGGCAAAATTCTGTCTTTAATATAGCACGAAAATATTTAATATTTTCATTTCCTAGCTCTGGTGTCAAGGCAAAGCGCGGCGTTAAGTTCCGCCACTGAATACACTGTGCCTCCATAATGCGGTGGAAATGGGAAATGGAGTGCCTTAACATTATAGGTCTCCTCTGCCGACCCCGCTGTGTGAGGGATAAACGGCCATATATAATATAGATAAGTAAATGTATAAATATGATTTTTTCAGGAAATCAAGGGACTGTAGATCTAAGTATATGGTTTGAATTTCAACTCGATATCTCCAAGCGTTCCTGAGATAAAGGCTCTCGACAGACAGACAGACAGACAGACAGACAGACAGACAGACAGATCGACAACAAAACAAAGTAATCTTACTTAAACGGAACCCTAAAAAATACGTTGACTATTGCTAGACACTTAGCACTACTTTAACCCTTTTAACTTTGACATTTATAATATTTTTATTAGAATTTCCGCTGGTCACAAATACGAGTTATTGAAGAAAATTTCAAGATCTTTTATTGGGATTTTTTTATTTGGCAGTATTTAGAGAAGAATAAATAAAATGCGTGTTACTGGGTATGGTTGTTACAATATGAAGAAAACTGGTAGTTTGGACCTAAAAAAGAAATTGCAAATTTGCTCATACGCATTTTGTAGGCGCTTTGCGTGAACACTATTTCATATAATAATCTAAAATAATGATACTTATATAATACTTAAAATATAAATAATGTAAAATGATAAAAGGCGTTTCTAAGATTTATCTTAAGTTTTATAATTTAGAATTTTCTTGTTTAGAATTATTTCTTTGTATTATTTGTAAAGTATTTTGTAAACTTGTTATGCGGTGTACGCTATATTCCGTAAAAAGTTGAAAAAAAATGCAATCTTCCTCATAACTTACCTCAAATGGCAGTATTCCTTCGTAGCGGGACACTTGAGCGGTGCTCGATTGAAGCCATACAATGATAAGGAAAGCGCTTCAAATGATTGCTTGAAGAATGAAGTGTATGATATGTAACGCATGAAGGTTGGCATATGTGCTGGCAGTGCTAGGAATCCCGCAAAAACTAGCATGAAGCAGGTTGTGATAGCGCCAAGGAACGTGCCGTTCTAAAAATATTATAATTATTTGTATCATCTTTTTTTATTACACACTTAGAAAAAATAAATACTTATTTAGAAGACGTATAAAAATTTGTACGTAGGATTCTAAATAAATATTTTTATAATTATTGTCTCTATGGATAATACATCCCGCACACAGCAGGGAAGGCAGAGGGAATCTAGTGTTAAGACATATTTTACTTCTCACTTTCCGCCGAATTTCGGAGGCATTACGTGTTGAGTGGCGGAACTCAACGCCGGGCTTTGTTTCGTTACCAGGGTGAGGAAATGAAAATATTAAATATTTCATTTTCTCAAGTGGCGATAGAATCCACAAGCAGTCGCGTTTACAATCACACACTTGTGCCCTGCGGCTGCGCAACGAATGGTTTCTGAAGTTTAATTGATTTTAAAAATTTACAATAGAATCAGTGCAAGTCCCGATAATATTCCCAAGGGCTTCGGCGATGAGAGTGATGTTAACCAGCACCAAAGCAAACATCAAGAATCGTGATAGCTCTATCGGTTGTCCAGATATGACGTACGAAGGTGCAGTGTACACAAGGCTGAATGAAATCTGTAAAATAAATTATTTTTATTTATTTGAAGTTCAAAGTCGTCAACGACCTTGAACGTGAACGTGTAGAGTGATATAGTTATTATATTTATTTGTAATGTTACATTATTTAACATAAAATAACAAATATGCATGCTTCGTTTGAAAAAATATGTATTTTTGATGTAAGACTTGCGATTATTGACTTTGATTTTTTGATTGAATGGGGCTGTAAGCGCGAGATATTGTGGGTTCTATTCATTCTTGAGGAAATAAAATATTAAATATTTTAATTTTATGATGGCAACTGGTAACGAGGCAAAGAACGGCGTTGAGTTCCGCCATTCAACATGTAATTGCCTGTAAAAAAATCTACCTCAAAAAAGTGGGAAACGGAGTATCTTAATACTAGGTTACCTCTGCATCCTCTATATATGATATGGTGTGAAGCGAAAAAAATGCCTGTTACAAAACAACGGTTAAAATTGGGATAAAAAAAAACATTATCTTACAGTACGGCCAACAAGTCGTGGCCACTCTGAAGTTAGGTTTTAGGATCTTTTGCGCATAGTTCACTCGAAAACAAAATATTCATAAGTTAGAAAAATTTTAAAATGAAATCTGCGCAGCCGTCTACAGATAACTCCAGGGTGGCCACGGCTTGTTGACCGTATTTTACTAATAATTACCTGTAAAGGTATGCTCGTTACCAGAATGGCGGCGTAATATGTCTTTAGTTTATACCAGTTGTTAAAGTTTTCTTTTTTTAATATTGGTAACTCGTCAGGAACTAAAAGTCAAAATCATAATAAGGTTTAAGGTTACGTTTGTTCATAAAAAAACACATTTTGTTTTCATAGGAAACGTGACAGACGTTGAAGAAGACATAAATAACATTTATTGTCATCATGATATATTAGAAAAATCTTATTAGCTAAACAAAGTTGTAAATTTTAACTTTATACATGCTTAGTAAATTAAGGTAGTAGTTTCCCGCATACAGCAGGATAGACAGAGGGTGCTTTTAGAACCTAGTATTAAAATACGTTCGCAGTAAGAATCTTCCGTTCCCCACTTTCTGCCGAATTCCGAAGGCATTGCATGTCGAGGGAGGGCGGAACTCAATGCCGCATTTTTGCTTCGTAACTAGAGCGAAAAAATAAAAATATTAAATGTTGAGTTTCCTCGAGTGGGAATCGAACCTACAATCAGTCGCGTTTATACCACGACTGGCTTCAGAGGAGTAGAGTCCTTGATTCTATGATAATTTCCATGACTTCGTAATTTAGGTAGGTAAACTGACAATAAAGATTTTATCGTGAAATCATATATTATATTTTTTGAGGTGTGCATACATATACGCGCAATTGAGATATAAACTGTTACATTTTATGTGTCAAAGACACTAAGAGAAATAAAATGTTTTTTTCATTTGTTTCATTGTCATTTCATTGAGGCCGGTCGTGGCGCAGCGGCACAAGGTGTGACTGTAAACCGACTGGTTGTGGGTTCGATCCCCACTCGAGGAGATGAAATATTTACTTAAATTTATATTTCCATTTCTTCGCTCTGGTGTCGAGGCTAAGCGCGGCGTTGAGTTCTGCCACTTAACACGCAATGCCTCCGGAATTCGGCAGAAAGTGGGGAACGGAGTGTATTTCACTACGTTCCCTCTGCCTACCCTGCAGTGTGCGGGATACAGCGTGAAGCTGATTTTTTTTTTTTTTCATTGTCATTTCCTTTCGGGAAACCAGCCAGTGATCTAATACCACTATAATAAAAGTGAAGACATACAGTCTTCACTTACCATAAACTAAAACAACCGTCACTGACTAATGGATCTTAAATAAGAAGTACATACCTCGTTCGCCTCGTCCACTGACATCAACCTCGTCATACATGCCCTCCGGGGGGTCCTCATGCTTTTTACGTGACCTTCCTCCAGTAACCTTTTTTGCCATTCTTTCATCACTCATTCAAACTAGCTGAGCACGTTCTTCTTCTTTCTCACCGTGACATCCTCGCTAGTACCTGCCATTCTGTGCACCTCTTCATTGCGGATTCGATCAGCTAAGCTGACTCCGCATATCCTACATAGAGATTGCATCTCGACGGCATACATCTTTCTTGCATTCTTCTTCTGTAGTGCCCACGTTTCGCTGCGTTATAACAGCGACGGTAGGCTATACTTACATATATAAAATCAATTTACTGTAAAACCGATTGCTTTTCACTTCATACAAAGTAATAACTTATTTAAGAAAAACATAGCAACAAAAAAGAAACTAACGATTGAAGTCTGTGGCGTAAAACCCTCACAAATAAAAAAAGGTCATACATAACATTATCCTTGTGTTACGACTTTTAAGATTCTGTAACGATAACAGAATTGCTGTCCAACTATTATATAATCATTATATAACTAAATTTTTTTAGTAAATACAATAGCTTCAAACCCAAAACCTCAATATGTTATGTGTAAGATTGTAGAAGTTTCTTAGTCTATACTTTTGTTAGTTGCATACATTTCCGGTGTCTTGTAGGATAAGTAGAGGAATAACTTACTATTGAGCGGATTGTTTAAAAATGAAAAATAAATATTTACATTATGTAAAAATGATTTAGACATTCTGATACTGTACAGTTTCTGTACTGTTTCAACATTTATTAAAGCGTTCGTAACGACAGCAACTTGTGCGTGCCTGGTTATTACAGAAGAAGAATGAAAGAAAGATGAATGCTGTGGAGATGCAATCTTAACTTAACTTAACTTCACGCTTTATCGCTAGCGGGGTAAAGAGGGAATGCAATCTCTTGGTAGTATATGCGAAGTCAGCTTAGCTGATCGAATCCGCAATGAAGAGTTACACAGAATGGCACGTACTAACGAGGATGCCAGTGCTGTGAATGAAGCAGAACGTTGAAATAATAAGTGATGAAAGATTGGCTAAAAAGATTTATGATGGTAAAGTGAGCGGTAAGAGAATTAAAGGGATCCTTGATTGACCTTCGAGAATACACTATGAAAGATACTGGAGAAAGGTCACGTAATAATCACGAGGACCCCCCGGAGGGCATGAATGAAAGTCAAAAGTTTTTACTCGTCAATGTTAATGGATGTTACAATACTTGAAGGACTAGAAGAGTCCTTCCAAAGATAATTTCCTGTGTTTGATAAAACTACTGCTTTCCTTCTTGTCAATATTGGGGTTGACGGATGGTAGTCGTCCGCCACCTTAGTTATGTAATTTTTTTCGAGATAACTAACTTTTTTTTCAAATTTTCCAAATGTAAATAGGAAATATGCTTAAACTACGCAGTGCCGATCACGTTTCATCATAAAACTTGAAAATCCTGCCATGTTGTTATAGTAGAGGCTGTTTTACAACGGCTATAATTTATCTCCACCATTGACGTAGGAACAGAAATATATTATGAATGTTTACCTATTTTCCTTATGAATATTTCAAAGCCATAGGTCAAAACTCCTTAAGTGATTATTATTATTTGAAACAATGAAATAATATTTGTTTTTCTTTTTTATCTAAATATAACAATGCCGAAGTTTTATAATTTAAATCTAAAAACAAAAGAATGAACGAAGAAAGGACGTCGCTTACACTTAAGTACTCCGGGCATCAGGGATGTGTAGCACAGGTACGTACAGGATATAAGCAGGTAACCGACATTGCCGAAAGACTTTGACCCATCGTTGCCAGATTGATCGTGGAACAGGCCTATTAAGACCCCGACTGCTATGTGTAGTATTATCCTTAGATGAGTTACAGTCTGAAACAAAATATCATATAATATGTTTTACCATATTCGAAGAAGAGCTTCCAATCCCGCAGACTGTATCATCTCAATATTTGAATTAATGATGCGGGATTATGATTTTTCAACACCACAAATACCAGAATCCTGCAAGGATTGAAAATTCAAATAACATCATAGCAAATATATAAAACGCAAATAAATCAATGAATCCATTAACATAAATCCACATTAATTTGAATCTTGCTATTGGAAAATTAAACAATCAAAGTGCACCGCTTAAATACATTGAAAACAAACAAATATAACGACTAATAAAACTGCACTGGCTTGTAATGCATTGTTTTTGACCTAATAGAAAAGTAGAAAATAATTTCGTAAAAAGTTTTTGCTTTAATAAAAAAATTTATTGTTTAAATTTGTAACTTTTGCTAGATATTTTGTTTGTTTCGTTGCTCCTTCATAATGGAATTTCTAAATAACATTGCAAATTTTAAATATAAGTTTGTAAGCGTATACGTACTTGTGATGGCTTTAATTATATAAAAAAGAAGTAGAATAGACAGGGGTAGGATAGCCCGAGCGGGGGTTTCGGGATTTACTAAAAAAGCGCGACAGATTAATATACTGTGGAATTCCTTTAACTGGGTTGAGTACTAAAGTGTCCTGAAATTCTTGGAGGGTAAAAGATACTCCATATTCCCGAGCATGATTATTTTCTTTTATTTTAATTTGATAATTCAAGGATTACGAAAAATATCTGACGTATATCTGACGAATTCCACTAGCCAAAGTAATAAAAATTGATCGATAAAGTTTAAAACAGCTACTGGTTATATTCTTCTCTCCGTGTTTCTATTCTCCTCTCACTCTTTTTCTATTATATTACTAGTGAGTAATATAATAGAGAAAGAGTCATAAATAAAAATGATAATTAAAATAAATGTTCAAAAAAAAATTACAATACTTTTTTTTAAATATCAGTATTCTACTTCAAACATACACTCTTTTATTTACATGCTATTTCTTGATTAATATTATAATTGATTAATTAATATTATATGTAAATGTAAGATATTTCCCATTGATTCATAGAGACTCATGTTTACTTTATGAATCAAATACAATACTATACCGAGCAAAGTACATTACATGCTGACGATATAGATTAAATTTCAAAACCTAGTCATTGGCATTTGTCAACATTTTGTTACATTTTGATACTGCTAATTTGTTTTTTGTTTGAAATACACATTTTGTTTTAAAAACAGATAAATCACTCATTCCAATTATTTGATAGTTTTCATAGTTCTACTTCAACGGGAAGTACTCTATAGTTTTTTGTTACACTGCGAACGTCATAAAAAAATCGTTAGATTGCAATCACTTAGAAGTTTGCTTTTTCTTTGCTCGTTTCATTTGCATTTTCATATACTCTGAATATTTGATTATTCTACATTTGATAATAATTTCTGCTTGATACCTTCATGGATTCTTGAAAAAAGGCTCTTGATAGACGGACAGGCATAACTCTAAAAGGGTCATGACATAAGGACAGACGTTAAAGTGATCCTATAAGGGTTCCGCTTATTACTTTTGTGGTATGGAACTGTAGAATTTTTTAAAATTTTTACAGCTTCATAAGCACTTTTCATCAGATAAAAATTCTGGATCAGGGACAGATTAAGTGGAATACACATCCTAAAAAACATACACATCCTAATGGGACATTTTAGAAAAGGCCTTATTATATATTAAGCCTTTTGAAAGTTTGTTAAAATAATAATCTTAGGCGCTAGCCTTAGTAGAAGGTGAACAGGAGAAAGAGCCTGGATAACCATTTTTTGTTTACATATAAAAATCGAAGGAACACTTAATATAGAGCTCTTCTATATCAGCTAAATTATAATACTATAAGATATGTTGATTGATTTTTTTTTTATAAAAAAAGGAGACCCTTAATATCAAAACATATAAGTAGAGCTCTAAGACAGTGGTGTCTTCAATATAAAATAGCTATAGTTATAAAACCTACATATAATTAATTAGTTTATAAGTTAGTCATTAGTTAGTTTATAAATTTGCGAAACCATTACAATACACGCAACAATACTTTAGTAAAAACTTATGAAAATAAGTCTTATCAATAAAAAAAATAAACATAAATTCAAAATAAATATGACGTATGAGTATTTTTATATGAGGATATTATTATTTCAGTTCTTATAGAATAACTAGGCATTGAGAATGTTTCTAATCAATTATCTTAAAATCTAGCCATACAAGGAAAATGTAAATCATTTCATTATACTTCTCTGACTGGAGATCGAGTAAACAATTAAAGCTAGTTAGATCCTTTACAACTGCTCTAAGATGGCGTCTATTTAACTTAAATGCTATTGACACCGATCAATTACAAAATAAAATAAAAATTTGGAAAATTCAATAATACTTTCGTCGAAACAATGCGTGTTGAGTGGCAACAACAACGCCCTTTGCCATTTTATCAGTACGTAAACAAATTATTTTCCAGTTTAAAAATGATCTAAGTCTGGTATTTGAAAAAAATTAAGAAAAGACGGAATGCAAGATTAGTGTAAGTGGTAAAATATTAGAACAAGAAAAGTACGTTCAGTAAAGATGGCAGATACAAGATCGATGCAGAAAGGTAAACGGTAAACAGGGTTATCCGTACCATAGCTGCATTGATGAGACGGCGAAACTTCAGTACAGCTGCGCGTTTGGTAATGTTGGTGTAATGTTGGTGGTAACAGTGTTGGTACTGACGTTGTTATACAGCAGCGAAACGTGGATATTACAGAAAAAGAATGAAAGAAAAATGCATCTTATAGAGATGCGATCTCTTAAGAGGTTTTGCAAAGTCTGCTTAGCTGATCGAATCCGCAATGAAGAGATCTATAGAATGGCAATTACTAGCGAGGATGTCACGGTGCGTCACGGTGCAAAGAAGAGCGTGCTTAGCTAGTTTAGGCGTGTTGAAAGAATGAGTGATGCAAGAATGGCAAAAAAGATTTATGATGCAAAAGTGAGCGGTAAGAGAGGTAGGGTGTATCAAAGATACTGGAGTAGGTCACGTAAAAAGCAGGTCGATGACAGTGAACGTGGTGGATATATATATATGTCCAATATATTTTCTCAATTAATCTATTGATTATTACTTGACCTATCGTCCACGAGCGCGATGTTTATAGGGGCGAAGTAATAAATTTACAAAGTACACATGGTAGGTACATTTATAGCCGTACTTACAATGTGATTAAAATACCATATAATTTCATAAATTATACCTTGATTGTTTTTATTTGAAAACAACATGATATCATTTGTCATCATTATGTATGAAACGGACGGAAATGAAACGACAATATGTTTTACTAAGCAAAGGTCCATTGTTATAAAATTAGGTATATTTATACTAATTATATTAGACGTACCTATTTACTGGTAATTAACTTGAACTTTATATATGTTTAAGGCAAATCATTAAATATAATAATTATAATTACTAAAATAAAAATCAGCTGCACGCTGTATTCCGCACACACCACGGTAGGCAGAGGGAACCTAGAGTTAAGACACTGTTCCTCACCTTCTGCCGAATTCTGGAGGCATTGTGAGTTCAGTGGCAGAACTCTAACGTCGTGATTTGCCTCGATACCAGGGCGAAGAAATGAATATATAAATTTAAATAAATATTTCATCTCCTCGAGTGGGGATCGAACCCGCAACCGGTCGGTTTTACAGTCACACTTTGTGCCCCCGCGCCACGACTGGCCTCAATATTATATAATTACCAGCGTATATAATACAAAAATAATAATTATTATTACTTTCTGACGAGGCAGACGTTGTCTTGCTCGGAAAATAAACTTACATTCCCTAATCATAAGACATCATAGTTACATTGAATTTGGATATTTCATTATTAACCTGTTAGTCTAAGTGATCTTATCTTTTTAATACAAATTACAAAGGTAGACAGATCGTTTATCTACACAATATAATATTTACATATATAAGATATGAAGTGGATAGCGACCAAGACAAAATAAAAAAAAAAAAAACTGTTTTTACAAAGAGAAATAAGAGCCAGCGACATATTCTTAGAATAGGCTCTGCTTGCGTTAAAAGAATGAAACGATATATAATTTCATAAAAAACGATCTAATCGTTTCGGAGGAGTTCGATAACAAAGTATTGAGATTGCTATGATAAATAAATAATTAATTAAATATTCATAAACGCTCTACCCGTTTAGGAATGTAATGAAATAATTATAATTAATAAGAAGCAATTAAAATAGTAATCATAAGACATTATCACATGTTTAGATAAATACAGCTACTACTCGTATAAACACTAGTTACGAGTATATACTTTATATATTTATAAAGCAAATTGTTTTTTACAGGAACTAGGTATAGAAATATATACTGTGTTCGATGTACATTCTCCTACACTACAATGTACATCGAACAAGGTGCACTTGAACTATGTTACGTTACGCCTAATGGGCACACGTGATCTCAACTGGTTTGTCTTGTGATTGAAAAATAAAACTAAAACAAGTTTTTTTAATTAGGTAATCAATTAATATTGTCTTTGGACACTTCGGGGCCCTTGACCACATGTTAATTTGAGGCCTATTTGGAAAATAAAAAAATATATATTACTACGTTCTTTTGTATGACAAGACGTTCGGCCTTGTCGAGGTCGAGAGTCCTCAGCATGTGCCTCAATTTTCACTTTCAATTATGAAAACAGTATTGCTTTAATGTAATCTCTATTTTCTATCTCTTTCAAAATATTGCTTTTGTTGCCAGAATGAAAAACATATAAATTTAAGCCGATTGCTAATTTGTATCATATGTATGTGAGTTAGTAGTATAATTACGTATATAAAATATGACCTTAGATACGAAGATAATTACTAGAAATTGCTAGTAATTATAGAAAAGAGTCATTCCGTATTAGTAACGTGCAAAGATATGGATATAATAAACAACCGCAGCTACTTAATACGGAATTGCTAAGCCTGTTTGTTTTACGTGGCATTGACTTCAAAATTATAACGTCTTTTTTAATTATATTTGTTTAACTAAATCAAAGTACAGTAAAACTTATTTTTTACTTCTTAATTCGTTGTATATGTTAAATTATTTTTTTACTTTTTAGTTCCTTGTTTGAAGACGGTTTTTTTTGTTAAAAATGAATTTATTATAGAGTGTTAACATCACTGATGTTTCATGTCTATTTACGAGTTTAGTTTATGAGTTTGGAATTTATTTTATTTATTACTCTCTCAAAACCAAATTTTACAATAACTTTCTATATATTTTTTATTTACTTTATTTTATAGAAAATAATAAGCAATTGTCATTCACTATTTGGATATAACTTTCATGCACGTTTCTAATAAACGCAATATACATTTAAATACTTTAAAATGTTGATTTAAAATAGTGACTAAAAAGATATTGCATTTTTTTTCTTAATAACATAAGAAAATATGTGGGATAAGTAAATTTTGAGATTAATGCGACTGGAGGTACTGATTGTTCGGAAAAATATTTGTATTTAATAATACAAGTATGCAATATTTTGAATTTAACTTACCCAATCTCTATATTGCTGCATAACACATCTCTTAAAGAGAACACTAAATTTATACATTTCATGAGGCTTGTTCACGGCGATATTCATTTTACCACATGGTAATAGTGGAGGCTCTTCTATATTTTGTATTGGAGGCTTGTTGTCGAAATAGTGTTGGCTGCGTATTTTAGAATTTAAAAATTCGTTGAAATTTCCATATTCCCCGTTAGCTATTTCCAAGACTGTAAATAAAATTATTTTTATGAGGTAAATAAAACTCGTGAAAAAAATGTTTAGATGTATTTTCACTTATTACAGAGATAGTACATATACCTTCCTTAAAATCAAATTAAAAAATAAATCAGCTTCACGATGTATCCCGCACACAGCAGGGTAGGCAGAGGCAACCTAGTGTTAAGAAACTCCGCTCCCCACTTTCTGCCGAATTCTGGAGGCATTGCGTGTTGAGTGGCAGAACTCAACGCCGCGCTTAGCCTCGATCCCAGAGCGAAGAAATTGAAATATAAATTTAAGTAAATATTTCATCTCATCGAGTGGGGATCGAACCCACAACCAGTCGATTTTGCAGTCACACCTCGTGCCGCTGCGCCACGACTAGCCTCTGGCTTATATACCTTCCTTTTCTCCTTTTTTGACATAAACTTGCAAATATATGCTAATTAGTATCTTGATTTTACAAAATTTTTTTTACTCAATCAATACTAGTTTTTTATGCAAGATATATTTTTTCTTACTAATTGAATACATTTATGCTGTTAATACCGATTGTTATATTAGCTGTTTAATATCTACATTCATTTATTTTGTGATTTTTTAAATAATTTCAAAAAAGTATTTTATAATATTTATGAAATATTTTTAATTAAGAATTTGTAATAGAAATCATTCACTCCACTCACCATAGTCTGCGGGATTGTGATATTTAGGACAATGGAAGTCCAAAGAGGCTAAATAAGGTACCGTCTCCCCACTGGGCCCATTGTATATGCACATACCTTCTGCTAAAATGTATACCTAAAACATTTTTGAAAAATCTGAGATATTGTATGCTGTTAAAATGCAGAATCACTAATCATATCAGCTTCACGCTGTATCCTGCACACTCCGTTCCCAATTTTCCCCAGATTTTTTAGGCATTGAGATGGCATCGGTCATCGGAGGACTCAGCACCGAGCTTTTAGTCTTGGTGCTAATAAATAATAATTCATTGCCTCGAATAGGGATCGAACCTATCCCCATCCATCGCGTTACAGTCACAATTTGAACCCCTGCACCAAGACGGCCTGATGTATAGTATTTTTATAACTTTGTGGCCCCATCGAATTTTATAGCGATATCGAATGACCCTGCTAAAAATTAAAATGCTAGAATACAATAAATAATGATGATCGTTTTGAAATATAATGTTAAGACAAAGGATATCTCATAAAAAATACGTCAAAACTAGATATATTAGATTTTTTTACATTATGATTTTAATAAAAGGTTACTTACTTGATCAAATAATGTGTATATAGACGCTGGAGGTTGGTGTATTGTACATATTATTGTTCTACCGGCACGAGCTAATCCTTTCAGCATTGTAATGCATTGCGCTGATGTTAAACTATCCAGACCCCTGAAAAAAATAACTAAATATATAGAATTCTATATAAAATAATAAAATATTATTAGAGGAGGTTGTCTTATCCAGTGCCACAATAAAATAAAAACATGATTGCACATTGTTGAGAGTAGATTTATTATACTACTCATCTATATTTCCAGAACAATTCCAAAAATCAATTCAAATCCGTCCAGCAATTTAAAAAGAATCGATGAACACCCGTACATACGGGGTAGACAGAGAAAACGGAGCGCCAAGCGCTACGGTCTCTACATACCTCTTTCGCCTCGTCCACTGTCATCAACCTCTTTAAACATAGCGTTCCCTCTGGGATGTCCTCATGTTTTATACATGACCTTCCTCCAATATCTTCGATACTGTGTTTTCGAAGGTCAACTGAAGTCTCCCCTTACTTCTCTTACCACTCACTTTTCCATTATAAATCTGTTATGCCATTCTTTCATCACTCATTCTTTCGACGTGTCCAAGCCAGCTAAGCACGTTCTTCTTCATTCTCACCGTGACATCCTCGCTAGTACCTTTCATTCTGTGTATCTCTAATATCCATCACATCTAATAATTCATTCACCTTTTCTTCCATGCTCTCTTGAGGTGCACGTGGCGGAGAGAACGTTGCAGCCCTCATGAGGGCTGGCAGGGGTCTCTGCGAGCAAACCCTCCATCTTGGACCCCCTATTGTGTTAGGTATTAGGTAATATTTAGAAAAAATGTTTTTTTATCTAACCTTTTTTTTTTTCTTATGATTCTTTTTTAAATATACTTGTTTTTCTTTGAGGTATCATTATCATGCATGAAAAATACGAAACACACAGCAGGGTGACCTAGCGTTAAGACACTTTCCGCCGAGTTCTGGAGGCATGTATTGGATCGCGAAACGCGAAGAATAGGAAATATAAATTTAAATAAATATTTCATTGCCTCGAGTGGGGATCGAACCCACACACAAACGCAATTTTGTATGTGTTGTATTTCTATATTATTTGTTAAACACAATGATTTGTAATCTATTTTTGTTGTACTATACCTGTTTAAGATTTTAATTTGCAATTAACCATCGCTGATGTACTAGTAACGGGAACGGAGTATCTTAACACTAGGTTCTCTCTTTCTACTCTGATGTATACAGGACACAGCGTGAAGTTAATTTGTGTACTAGTAACTAATATTAAATAACTATGTAATTACGAAAGAAAAATAGGTCTTTTTTTCTTATGCACAATTAACGTCATAACTATACAAACTGCATAGAATATAGAGTCTTAACTTGCAAAACATAAAAGTCATTAGGTATTACCGACATCATGTTTTTATAAGAAGCGTAAAATTGCATCAATTACTGATGAACGTTATATTAAATAAAAAACCTGATGGTAAAGCAATTCTTATTCACATTAGATATTATATATATATATATATATATATATATATATATATATATATATATATATATTTAAAAAGAGATACTATATCGTTGTCTGTCTATATCAAACGAAAGGGGAAACCAATACACAGGGTGAAAGTGTTAACAGCACTTTAATGGAACCATAGTTTTAACTACTCCATAAAAGCCTAATAAAAGGATTTATTTAAAAAAATAAATAAAACGCCATTTGTAAGGACGACGTACGCACACATGAACCTATTGGTTTCGTTTAGTTTAGTATTTTTGTAGTAGTAAGTGATTGTTATTGGGGTCTTTGCGTAATCGCGTCTCACACAATATTATATAATCGCGTCACATAAAAGTTGTGAAATGAAAAAAAATCCTACGACCAAACTGTTGAGGCATCTTGATTAATTTCATTAAGTATGGGTTTGAAATATATTACCCTATATGCTATGCCCTGTATAATACATTGTACTAGTGGCATATGTATAAAGGGACCAAAACTAGTCTTCTCAGTTTCCTTCGAGACCTTGGGCTTTCAGATCAAGTGGCGATTATTTTTTTTGTCGCCAGACAACAGACAGATAGATAAAACATACTAAACTCATAAATATCATTTCTATGATATATATATATATATGTTATAAAAATATTAACCTACATAACAGTAATAATAATAACGAAGTTTATTAATTATTACTAATAAATTGGACAAAACGAGGATAAAAAAGAAAAAGGAGATAAATAAGTTTATTAAACTCGCAAAAGGTTACATACCAAACAAAAAATCCATTTACATCAAAAAAAGCGTTGAGTGCATTGCCTTAAATTTTAGTTGTCATATATATATATATATATATATGACAACTCGAGGAGATAAAATATTTACTTAAATTTATATTTCCATTTCTTAGCTCTGGTGGCTAGGCAAAGCGCGGCGTTGAGTTCTGCCACTCAATACGCAATGCCACCAGAATTCGGCAGAAAGTGGGAAACGGAGTCTCTTAACACTAGGTTCTCTCTGTCTACCCTGCTATGTGCGGAATACAGCGTTAAGCTGATTTTATTTTACAAAAATTACCAACGTGGTAGGCTCATCCAAGAACAGGACTGGTGGGTTATCAACAAGCTCCACGGCGATCGACAATCGTTTCCTCTGGCCACCGGACAAATTACAACATCTTGTATTTTCAGCGCCCAGCAATCCTAAGGTGCTTAATATATTATTCATCTGTAAAATAATAATAATAGTAATAATATGTAAAATAACATAGAGTACCATAAAGAATCCTCAGATCTGATATTGGAAAAGAATGAAAAAAAGGATGTATTTTGCGAAATTTCTAAATTCGCAAAATATTGAATTTTGAAGGACTAAAAGATAAGGTTTACGATATGTTGGTGCTTTGCTAATATATTTTGACAGTTTTAAATAAATGTAGCATATGCGTGTAAGCAATGACCACATTTTTTAAAATTTCTATTATGTAAAACATGTTATTGCTGGGTTCTAAAAGTGTGACTTATGCAAGCATGCATACTCTTGTGGTACCACACGTACTCTTGTGGACAAGTAACATCAAGAGTGACTAGTTGCCCTTGATCCTAATTATAATTAAAGAACGTACACTTGAAGATTGTTTTTTAATATATTTTATAATAATATAATATATTTCCCTTCGAAACAATGACATATTTAATATTTCCATTTCTCGCTCTGGTATCATGGCAAAGCGCGGCGTCGTCTTTCACCACTTAACAAGCAATGCTTCAAGAATTAAGCGCAAAGCGGGAACGAAAGCGTATTAATGGGAACGGAGTCTTTTATCACTAGGACCACATGGTCCTTCTGGCTACCCTGCTATTGAGGGACACGGCGTCAAGCAAAAAAATGTTATAAAATACAGTAATAATAATAACGAAGTTTATTTATTATTAGTAATAAATTGGACAAAACGAGGATAAAAAAGAAAAAGGAGATAAATAAGTGTATTGAACTCGCAAAAGGTATGTAAAACAAAAAATCCATTTACATCACAAAAAGCGTTGAGTGCATTTATTGCCTTAAATTTTAATTAAGCGATTATACAAAAATAATTGTGCAAATACAAAGTTTAT
This sequence comes from Heliconius sara, assembly GCA_917862395.2. Taxonomy (NCBI): domain Eukaryota; kingdom Metazoa; phylum Arthropoda; class Insecta; order Lepidoptera; family Nymphalidae; genus Heliconius; species Heliconius sara. The sequence continues at coordinate 17,034,639 of OU860798.1, read as the reverse complement.
GAATCATTTATATCTTTCTTGTTAAAAAGCATAAGTTAAATGAGAAATGAAAGTGTCTTACTGGGAAGGGAGTGTCTTAACACTAGGTTCTTAGTCTAGTTTCCTAGTCTTTCTGTCTACTCTGCAATGTGCGGGATACAGCGTGAAGCTAAAGAGCATTAATTCGCATATGCAATGTTAGGTCGTACAAAATTGTGTTGTAATAAATATAATGACGCAAATAAAACGAATGTTACAGAAAAAAATGTAATTCGAGAGCTACATAATGCGGTCTGAAAGTAAAGCAAATTACACATAAATTGTAGTGGAACATGTTGCGTTTTAAAATAAACGCTTGATAGTAGTTGATCGTTTTTTTTGCTGAAGTTTACTTATCTATTTATAATTGCTTATTATTTATAATTGGAGTAATATGTATATTAAAGTATGAATATATTTTCTTATATAATGTTTTTTTCAGCTTCACGAATGTAGCGTGAAAGTAAAAATTTTAATATTAAATATTTCATTTCCTCCAGTGGTAACAAAACCCGCAACCGGTAGCGTTTACAATCACTACCTTGAGCCTCTGCGCCACGACTGGCATCAATTTTAAGCTAAAATTATATATGCGCTATAAATGGTATGCTTGCTAGCATGCTTGAAACGAGCGCGCTACTCAAGTTGACACTTTTGCCTTTTTGATGCTTTCATAATATGCTAATATGAGTTATTAAATGCTGTTATCTTTTGATTAGGTTGACTTAGAAGCTTGATTTTTCTCTATGCTATTATATACCTTAATATTTTATATTAATTTCAGCTTGATACCTCCACGGGATCTCGATATAAATGTTCTTGACAAATGGACAATTTGGGTTCCGTTATTCCCCTTTGAGGTACGGAACCCTAAAAACAATTAAATATTAATAAATAAATAATATGTATATCTAATATATTATATGAAATTGTGTTATATAATTAGGTGCCTTTTAAAAGCGTTCCATCAGTCTTAACCAGCGTTTTAATGGACATCAAGGACTATACTAGTAAAGCAACATTTAAGTTGTATTTTTAAAATATCTCATTTATTTTATTCTTTTTTTCTATTTTAGTTGAATGATGATCAACCAAACAAACTGGTCAGCTTTATAATATGTTATGTAGTTCAGTTCAGTTATTTTATTATGAGGCTTCTAGCGTCACCTAATAATAATATTAAAATAGAATACTTACAACTGACATTTTTATATCTGGCGGTAGTGAGTTGCCAAGCTTCAGATCTGTAGCGAATTGCATAAGCTCTCTAACTGTAAACAGAGGATTGAGTCTGTCATCTTGTAATATATAGCAGGATCTTTTCCTATATGCCTCTAAAGTTGCCAAAGGCACTTCATTCTTATCTAACTCGCAAAGAATATGCCCCGCTCTTAGTTTGCCTTGTACTCCTCTTACCCTGATAAATAATAATTCAATGGATTTATTAATTTTCATTATGGCATTAATTGAGTTTCTTATTAGACTAAATAAAAATAAGTTGCAATATACCTAAAATATTTTATCAAAGGTAATAAACTATAAAAACAAGGCAGGACTGGAACCTTTTTTTTCTGAATAATTAATTTATTTTGAGAAGGAACAAAAACTTCAGAATTGCAATACTGTCTGTTGTCCATTCACCTGTTTATATGACGACTTGACTGAGGCAGCATATACCGCAGTCAACGTGGCTAAATACTGGCAAAATATGATCTGAATTTCCAAGCATTGACACGAAGAAGAAGAAGCGGAAAAAGATCCATGGTGTAGGACAATATTAGCTTAAATGAGCCTCATGATAAAACCAACTTACGAGAATCCAGTTAGTGCATTCATGAGTGACGTTTTACCAGAACCAGACGGTCCCATTATAGCAGTAAGTTGACCAGATTTAAAGAGACCGGATGCATTTTTTAAAATTGGTTTTCTGACTGTAACAAATAAAAATATGTTTAAATTTTTTATTGCTTATTATATTTATTTATTTATCATTATTATTTATATAGGTAAGCGGTACATGAGATGCAAATCTAAATAACTAGTCCATGTTTTAATTTTTTTATTAAACATTAATATTGTCTAAGAAATTTTCTACAAATACGCAAAAATTCCGTGTAGACTTCTAATGGCGAAGAGTCTTTTACAAATACACGCTTGAAAAGCATAAAAACGCCGTATAGCAAAAAAAAATATGACCTATTTATATTAGATGGGTACAAAGTCAAGTATCAACATAAACTATACTTTTTTATTGCCATAACCATCAAAAATTTTTATGTAAGTTACGATTACTTAACCGAAGGTACTAAAATTTTCATATTAATAGGTCTTAAATCATTAATATTAAACACTAATATTTTCATGATTTCGCAGGAAAAGCCGCGAGTGGGTCGCTAGTTATATCATAAGTTACTATACACCGAAAAGTCGAGTCAATATGAAATACACCTAAGATGGACTAATACTAAGTTTTTATTAAGATTTCTGTATAACAATTACAAGTGTAAGTTTTAAATTATTGTCTATTTAAATTATATCACACATACGTTATGATTTCTTTATTTTTAATGAAAATTTAGAAGCGGTATTATCTTAAGTAATATTATTTTATATTTAATACTTCTAAAGTCATTTACCTCCAAAGGTAAGAAACTCGTTTGGAATGCCGTTTCTAAAAAATTATTAACCTGTTCTCTACCTGTAAAGGAGGAGTCAGGACATATTTGCAGCAAGGCAATGTGTTTAAGTGACTTCCACGAAGAGACATAGAAAGTCCACAGTTAATAAATGATCCTTTATAACATGAGGCAGTATTAGACCATATCAGCACCAGCATACAACTCTATAATTGGAGTAAATTCACCTCCTTCAAATTATTTTAAAACTGGAGGGGAATTTTATAACTAACAATATTATCTATAATGATGTATGTACATATATATGAATGACTATTATATATTTACATACATCATATATTCGTACCCGTAAACTGAGGTTTTTGAAAGTCCAGTAAACTGTGTAGAGTTAAAGAGAGTGGACATTAATCACCATTAAAGTTTATTTTTCCGCTTCACGCTGTATTTGCGTAATGCTGGGTAAGTATAGGGAACCTAGTGTTAACTCCGTTAAACTCCGTTACCCACTTTTCGCCGAATTTTTCGAAGCTTTGTGTGTCGAGTGGCGGACCTCAACATAAAGCTTTTTTGCCTTGGTGCCAGATATAAAAAATGTAAATATTAATAAATAATAAGTTTTTCTTCTTAGTGGAGAGAACCCTCAACCGTCGTGTTACAATGACACCCATGTACCCTGTATAGTTATTATTACCCTCGATGCTACAAAAAATCATGATTTTTACTTTTTTAATACTCAACATACAGACACAACGAAATGTACCATACGTACAAATTCGATTGCACGATTCGATGCACCCCTTAAATTTTAAATTAATACAGGTGCAAATCATAAGTGCCTTTCATAAGTCCCGGTGAGGTATCAAACTTTTATTTAGAGGTTCCCGGAAATTACGATCCATTTCAAGTGAACAATACTAATAAATGAATATTAGTGGTAGAGAGCAGGCTACTTTTCTGATAAAAATCAGCTTCACGCTGTATCCCGCACACAGCAGGGTAGGCAGCTGGAACCTAGTGTTTTAGACACTCCGTTCCCCACTTTCTGCCGAGTTCTGGAGGCATTGCGTGTTGAATGGCAGAACTCAACGCCGCGCTTTGCCTTGGCACCAGAGCGAAGAAATGGAAATATAAATTTAAGTAAATATTTCATCTCTTCGAGTGGGGATCGAACCCACAACCAGTCGGTTTTACAGTCACACTTCGCGCTACGACTGGCCTCAATAATGATGTTTTTTACCTTTATATTTTTTTGTGTCACGCCGTATCTCATACATAGCAGGGTAGGCAGAGGGAACCTGGGAACCTAGTGTTAACCGTGTATGGCAAACCGCTTCCGTTATATGACAATGACACTGACAACGGTATAATAAAAGATCTTTTGCACTCGACTGGACTGGACTTATTAATATTAGGCAATAACGTCGATAGAATGTTAGAAGGAGTTAATAAATTCGAAAATTCTTTGGTGTTTATCAGAATACCTGACGCTCGTCACCTACTTTTGAAAATAGTAGATTTAAAGGCGAAGTTCAAATTATTACTTGATCTCCAAATAAGATTTATCAAGTACTACTTTCCCTTCTCTTCGTAGCAATTACTAGACATAACTATAAGTACAGGCGGAATGCTCATGCCACACAAGGCAGAATTAGACTATGAGCCTCATGAAGAGTATTCAACAACTTATTGCTAAGCATTAATTGATGAGCAAGTTCTCGTTGAGTTCAACGAGAACGAGGCGAAAACTTCAATATCAATGATGATATCTTTATCAAAAAGGACATGTTGAATAAACTTTCAACAGTAACATTTATTAATTAAAAAATCCCGGATATGTTATCTTAATAAGTGCCCCCACAATGTCTATATATCATATATTTAAAAATGAATAATAAGGAAATACAGATATTTAGTTGAACCGAATCCCCGGAATTCAGATGTCGACATTACTAAGAGACGAAAAGAAAAGAAAAGAAAAGAAAGATAAGAGTAGAATATGATAACATTTCAGTGACTCTACCTAATAATAATTAATTATCAGTTTCAATCGGTTGTTTTGACTATGATTTATATGTTATCTTTACTTCTATACTAATATAATAAAGCGAAACGGTTTTTTTGTTTCTTTGTATGTTTGTTTTTTTGCCTACACGCTGTCTGGATCTACTGGTCTGTTTAACATTTTTTTGTTTCAGACTTATAGGTTATAACATTACGATGTTAATCTTAGTTAGCCTTAACACACAAAAAGAGCCAGTGTTAAGTTTCTTGACGGTTTTCTTCTGAACTGCCTATAACATTATATATAGGTAGTTCCCTATAGGTAATTACGGACATTTTTATGTAGCGAAGCGATTCAAAGGTGCTAGTCATTATTTATAACGAGTTTGTTAAACAAAGAATATATTTTTGATTTCATTTGATTTGCTGTGATTCCTTTTTTAGCTGTAAGATAAACCCTACCTGTTTATGAGAGAAGAGATGCTGATTATTAATAAACAGATTTCAACTCTTATATATTATATTTTTTACAATGTATTATAATTCATTACATTTTTTTATAAAGATTGGAAGCCTGAACTTCGCCTGTAGGCTGTCATGCCCATTATTCTTAGATATTTTTATTGCATGGCTGATAGTGCCTTTTATGTATCCGGGATAACTCTGACGGCAGGTTCATCGGTTGGATTACATCATAATTAATTTTATTAAACAAATAATAGCGTAGTTCAAGTGGGCGAAGCTGTGGATGGATCTGCAATATAAAATGTCAGTGTCTTTTTTCCGAGCAGTGAAAAAAGAAAACAATAATATATGTAATGGTGATTTCTTATATTTTATAAGTAAAATTACTAGAGGTAAAACGTATTAATTACAACTTACTACAAGAAGGATTTTTTATATCAAGGCTAAGGTCTCCAATTTTTTTATATTTTAACTTAGTAATTTATTTTAATTTTGTACTGAATATGAAATGGGACGTTAACATTAAACCATAATTAAAAAAAACAAAGAAATTTCGATAGTTGTTGATCTTGAAATTAGATTTAAGCTGATCTTATTGAGGCCATTCAGCGTAATTACTGTTAAGTAACACTTACTCGATCACAAACCGAAGCAATTCTCTTATTCAAGTGTAGCAACATTTAAAAATAATGTGGAAATTATTTTATATACTATATAAGGGCAAAAAATTGTGGAATAATAAAAGAAGGAATTACCACTATCTATATGTACTGATACTATTTTTTGCTTATAATTGACAGACAATCCACGAACAAAACTAGTGAAATGTTTATTTAGAAAACGTATTAAAAATTTAACGTAGCGGGATTCGAACCCGCGCCTCCTGGAAATCGACCAGGCGCTCTGAACACTAAGCCATACGTTTGAGAACTGGCTCAATGATCAGAGCGCAAAACACAAAACTAGTAAACTTGAAAAGTTGAAATTTGACATATAGCTAGGTTAGAAATTGTACGGGAGCACTCAGAGGTGATTTCTCAAAATTTCTACGAGAACGGAAAAATTGTTGCGGAATTTTCAGATTGTTAGATATTGTGCTACATATCGAGATAGGAGATTTTTTAGATTTGGATTGGATTTTCATTTGACAACGGGAGCAAAGCCGCAGCTAAAAATTTGTAGTAATATAAAATGGTTTGGTTAAACGCGCTTATCTCAGAAACTACTGATTCGATTAAAAACAATTGTTTTAAAAAGCTCTATAGGCTACATCTCCTAAAAATAAGCTACTGTTACTCTTTTTATGTTTCACAAATCACAAAAAAATAAAAGTTTACTAATCAAACTATTTAATTGTACTTTATGTAGACAAAAAATGCCATTTCCTTAAGAAGATATCAAAGATTCATTGTACTGGGATTGCCATCGCCGAACCTTTGAGATAATCGCTTAAAATTGTAGTATTTTTATATTATCTGTGATTATAATACAAACAATAGAAATATATTTACATGCATATTTTATAATATATATGTTTATTTCTAGTAGCGTTGTAGAGACCAAACGAATTGATCGATGCGTTTTTTCTTAACTTTGCACTGCTTGTTGTTACCATACGCCAAATTGTCATAATAAAAAAATGAATCGTAGAACTATTTTAAGTGGAGCATCGTTGAATGGTATTCAATAAAGATACCTTCATAATTTTTAATTTTTATTTGGCTTCACGCTTCACGATGTATTCCGAATATAGAAGGGTAGGCAGAGGATACCTGAGAGCCCTAATGTTAAGAGACTTCCGTTCCGTTATTTTCGCAGAATGCTGGACACAGTGCGTGAGTGGATGAACTCAATGGCACACTTTGCTTAGTTACCAGAACGAGTAAATGAAAATATTAAATATTCCATTTCCTCGAATGGGAATCGATCCCACAACCTATCGCATTTACAGTCTTATGGTTGTGGCCCTGGCGCAGGGCAGCCTCATGACTTTTCCATTTTAAATAACAATTTACCATATGTTTAACGATTTAAAGTTGTTCTTCCTCCGAGGTTTTAACAACCGTTTATGCTAATTACGAGTATAACAGGTTTTCTATATGTTCATTGTCGTCTGCTCTTATTACGTGAGTTTTTATTTTTTGTCTTATTATGATTAAAATCAACTAATTAATTAACAATTAAAACTTTATATTTCACAAGGAGCCCTGTAAAATCCAAATCGATCCTATTGATCCCAATGAACTTCTAGATTTATTTTATTTTTCATTTTAGGATTTCGCAATTAAGCTTAAAAATCTTTCTCATTTTTTTAAGTCACCCGATACTTAATTTGTATGTTGTAATCAAAAGTATTTTTTATGCGAATGTAATATAAAACGTTAATATCAGAAACTACGGTAATTAATAGTATCTTCGATGTAACTGCGTAGTATAGGATCAGGATCATAGAATGTGTCGTGTGTTGCAGGTTTCTTAGGTATTCTAATATTTTATTTTATGAGGCTAGAAAAAAAAATCCTAATAATTATTTATCTTATAAAAATAGTTTTTTAATAAAATAAGGCGACTTCTTCAATATCAACCGGATCAGAACCTTATTATCAACTAGCGGCCTGCTCACGGCTTTGCCTGGTTGAATTACATGATTATTCATTTAAGAAATATAGATATTATAAACAGCCTTAATTATAATTAATTGATTTCTATAAGTGTTCACGATATTCTTTGTAAAATAACTTATATTAGCTCCTGTACAGTTTTTAAATTAGTAACATATATTATTAGTTAAATATATAATTGGTATACAGAATATACATATAAAGCACGTTTTTAGGCATTTTTATATAATCTATAAAATAATATCAACTTTTCGGTCAACTTCAAGTACTGTAGACCAGAGAGTTTCGTACCAGTTTTATGCATGGAGATACACCAAAAGAATAACTAATTAACTTGTCATTTTGCATCAAATTAAGTACACATTAAAATTTGTACCTAATGGTTTTTTTCTGAGGCACAAATACAATAAGTAGTCAATTTTTGAAAAATAACTTTTGTAATTTTCCTTTATACGTGTCGTAAGTTTTAACTTCTTAACTAATACCCTATAGTTATGATAGAAAATGCGACAAACAACAAAACATAACCCTCATATTTCATCGTCATTTGATTCCGATGATTTAGAAGATAATTTTTTTTGTGCTCTAAGGGAATATAGACTTGAACATTGAGGTATCTAATCTTTAACCGATCTTGTACAAAATAGTCTTGACAGACGGACAGACGGACAAACAACAAAGTTATCTTATAAGAATTTTGAGGTATGTACCCTAAAATACCCTTGGCACATACATATATGCAACGTACAGGTGCAATAGTGCAATAGTGATATTTTTATAAACAGTGTCAGAGCATTTCTTTCTTGAGACACTATTTTTTAGAGGTTGCCCCCAAAAGCTATTTTTTTATATACGTTTGTTAAAAAAAATATTTATAACATAAACGAACGAACGGAGTGAAGAACCCATTCAAAATATTTCTACCAATATTAAGTCATTCTTTATCACTGTCTAAAATAATTAGGAATTAAACTAGACTGTTCCGAAGGTAATGTTCACCAACAATTCAATTTAGTTTACTTTGTAGTTAGTACTTTCAAAAATTAAAAAATACGTAAATTTTTCAACAGTCAAATAAATAAGACGTTATAAGTTCTTTGATTTTCACGATTATTACACATATTAAATGAAACTAATTTAACCGGATTAATCGCGTATATTTAAGATTTTTACATTTTGGAAACCCGACGTTTCGAACACTTTACAGTAGTCCGTGGTCACGGACAAGCGATTACAATGAAATAAACACTAAAAGTTACTCTGATTTATTTGTAATTTTTATATATAAAACTTGCTCAAATTTGTTGTGTACTTTTTTCGTGATACGTGTTTACATAAACCGATAAACAGACAAACAGACAAAAATTCCAAAAAATGGTGGAAATGGATTCTATTAGGTATCCTTTAACACCCTGGCAATTTTTTTTTTTAATATTTTTAATGTACAGAAACGACTTTCCTACAGATTTATTATAAGTATAGATTAGAACCTTACCAAACTTTCATTAAACTACCGTTCCATTTCCAATAAAACAAGAATCATCGAAATTGGTTGGCGGAACATTGAGTTCTTCGTCCATTTATCGTTCACATATTTAATGTAAATTTAATACTGAGGTAAAAAACATAAAATAAAATTAAAAAATGAGTCGAATGGAAAATCCCCTTTCGAGAAGTTGTTTAAAAAACAAAAAAAAAACTTTTAAAAAATCAACATATACATTCGACTGAAAGGATAAATTGTTCGTCGTTCCATTCCTACTTAAGAAATTAACATTTAAATTATTTATACTTTCTCAAAGTGGTAAGATGCAAAATTTCAGATGCAGAAGTAGAAAGAGTCAGCGTAGGAATGAGAGTATAATATATTAATTACATAATAACGATAGGTAAACAACAGTACAATGTTAACTTCTCTGCAGCTGGCCTTGTTCTAGCATCTGATATTTGATAATTGAACATAATTATGGCAAAGTATATTATAAAAAGTATATTAAAAGTATATTAAAGTGTATTTTTTATTTTGCTACTTTTGCTACAATGTATTCAGTATTGAATTAATTAGATATACAGTAGACTTTTTGTATAAACAAAAAAATTTTCTTTTATAGTGTCGAAATACGCGTTTTTTTGCAATATAAACGGCCATATCTGTTTTTAAAGAAATATGATTTTTTCAGGAACTTATCGGGCCGTAGATCTGAGTAAATGGTTTGAATTTCAACTCTTGAAAGACAGACGGAGAGATGGACAACAAAGTGATCTTATAAGGGTTCCATTTTTCCTTAAAAGATGCGGGATCCTAAAAAGGAACCGTCCGTCCGTCCGTCCCGTAAATCATATTTCTAAATTTACTTAAAAAAAGTATGGCCTTAAGGTTTATATTGCAAAAATACAGTTTATAATCAAAATTAATAGGGTACTTCGGGTTGACCTAGAATTATAAAATTTGGCAGCTAGTATATCCAGGTAGTCTATTACTACCTGTATATGCTAGCTATAGGAACAAATCAGAACACTATACATTTCTGGTTAAATCCTAAAAAATACTGACCTTAAGAAAGGATGATAATTTGGTAATAAAGGCGCTAGTTCAAGTGAGGTATCAGTTGAAAGGGCTCTAGTAAGCTAGATAGTTAGGTTAAGCTTGAATTTCAGAAAAAGCTCGAGACCTCGGTGGGCGAGCCTGACTTGCGCTTTTTATGCTTATATTGTTAATAGTAATTCATTTCAATAACTGTAGCCTGAGAAAATGTGTATAATATATATGTACGTAAGAAGTCATTAGGATAACAATACAATAAGTGGTTTCAGTTATCTTTATATCAACGTGCAATTAAGTTTATTATCTTTCTTTTTGCCTTGATATTTGATCTTCATACACTTCTAAGACATGGAAAATTTGTTGGCTTGTATTTTGTACTCCGGTTTTCCCATTAAGGGTATCGCATTGAAACAGAAATATTATTCGATTTATTACCTTAGTACACGTTATATATATATATATATATATATATATATATATATATATATATAGAGAGATAGATATAGATAGATAGATATAGATATAGATATAGATAGATATAATATATCTAGATATAGATATATATATATATATATAGATATATCTATATATAATATATATATATATATATATATATATATATATATATATATATATATATATATATATATATATATATATATTCATGAATAACAAGTCATAAATATATATATGTCCAGCTTTCCGCCGAATTCTGGACGCATTGCGTGTTGAGTGGCGAAATTGAACGCCGCGCTTTGCCTCGACACCAGAGCGAAGAAATGAAAATATTAAATATTTCATTTTCTCTAGTGGGAATCAAACCCACAGTCTGTCGCGTTTCCAGTCAGACTCTTGTGCCCCTGCGCCACGACTTGTTTCAAGTATTATATATATTTATAATTAATTGAGTACGTCAAAGTAAACGTGCAAAAATAAAATAGCGGAGCGAAGTTATCTAAAACCACAAACTTCTTCTTCTATTTAAAAGGAGTAATTTCTCATAAAATTTTGCATTTATTTTGACCTAAATTATCCTTTATAGATATTGCATTATGACACTTTTATTATTTTAACCTGTGAACCATGTCTCTTATTGCTTATGAAATATAAAAAAAAGATTTTCTTAGAATCTCTTAACAAAAATTATTATGCCTGTATTACAAGTACTATGCCTGTATTACAAGTCCGTTATTTATATCTATGGCAATTCTTTATTTTAAAAACACTTTAAATTTCTTTACTTTACTACTCTATTTTTTTTTTCATTTCGCTTTCCATTAATTAACGCTTCACGCTTATCTCGTAGATAGCAAGGGTAGGCAGAGGGAATCTAGTGTTAAGACACTCCATTTCCCACTTTCCGCCGAATTCTGGAGAGGCATTGCGTGCTGAGTGGCAGAATTAAACGCCGCGTTTTCGTGCCACCAGAGCGAGAAAAATTTAAAATTAAATATTTCATTTCTTTAAGTGGGAATCGAATCCACAACCTCTCGCGTTTATTGTCACACGCTTATGCCTCTGCACCACGACTGGCTTCCATGTTGGCAAAGCGAAAGCGAGTGCAAGCAAGGCGCCTGCACGCACTCCAAGGCAAAGGACGGCGTTGAATTGTGCTCAACACCCAATGCGTCCAGGATTTGGTGGAAATGGGAAACTAATGGAAACGGAGTGTCTTTACACTAGGTTCCCTCTGTCTACCCTGCCGTGTGCGGGATGCATTGTGAGAAAAAATAAGGTTTTTAAAATTTATTGTGAAGAAGCCATAAATATAAATAAATGCATAATAATTCCTAAGCAATTTTACACCGATTGCATGCGAATAAATAATAGTAATTAATGGATACCAGGAGGTATAGTTATTTTCTTATTCACATCTAAACTTCTTACTCACATTCAACAATTATGATTATTAAATTATTAATATATACCTATTGGACTTTGCTTTTAAAAGAGGAAACATTTATTAAAACATCTAAGTATATAACAAATGTCTATATCATAAGATATATATTAGATATGTATTATATTAATATAAATAAAAATTAAAGTCGTGGTACTATAACAGTTTCAAGAACCACTATTTTTTTTTAATTTTCCAAAATTTCAAGTAAGTCAGAGGGATTCTGGTACTTAACGAACTTTTTTACACGTTTTTTTACCAGCTTTGGTTGTGCGTAACTTTGTAACGAAATCTTTGAACGCGATTTTGACCGACATCGACACGTCGGATTAATTTGTAATTTTGCATACTTATCAAGAACCGATGACTAAAATAAGTATGAAAAAATAGTAATAAAGTGAATAATATTTAAATAAAAACACGATTTTATAAAAAAATTATACGGTTGTAAAAAATTTATACAGCAGATTACCTAAAAAGTACCCTCCGAGTTTTTTACGTTCTTTTACAAAAAAAACCCTTTTAGTAGTATTTTTTAAGCGTGGTTTTTAAATTTTTTTAACTATTACGTTTTAGTTTTTATTCTAATTTGTTGTATTAGCCTTTGTTATGTAAAAACATATACAGTTCTCTTAGGATCTCAAATTCGGCAATCTTGAAAGTGACCTTAATTATATAAGTAAATGTAATAAAAAAAAACATAGTTATGAAAAATCTGAGGCCGTCGTGGCGCCTTGTACTACACAAGGCTGTGTCTGTAACGCGACGCCATTCGAGAGAATTAATTATTATTTATTAATATTTTTTTTGTTCGCTCTTTCTGGTGCCGGAAATGCCTTGGTAGAGATAAAACCCGGCGTTAAGTTTTGCCACTCAACAAACATTTTCTCGAAACAATCGACGGAAACATCTTACTAGTTTCCCTCTGTCTCTGTCTCTGTCATGCTTTGTGCATAAAAAAATCTTTTGATAAAAATTTAAAAAATGTTCAAGGTATATAGTATAGTATAATGAGTATGCTTGTTTTATTTTGGGCAAACATAAAACAAGCATACTCATTATACTATACTATAAACACACGTGTCTAATTTTTTTATTTTATTAGTATGCGGCTAAAAAGGCATCGTGCTTAACCACGAATTCATTATATATTTTTTCTTGTATATCCTTAAGATTTTTAACAAAAACCAAAAAATATGCAAACAAAATATAAAAAAATTCTAACTTTTTTCCAGTTTACCAATTAATTTTTATATAAATTACTTAAAGAAAAATTAACATGTAAACGTTAATTTTATCAATTAGCTTAGAGTACCTACCTTCTGCTTAGTACTTACAAATATATCAATGGCATTGAAATCAATAAAAATAGCAACATCTATTTTCATTCATTTTACAAATGAGTTCATATTAATTTTGTTTGTTCTTTAATAATTTTATTTTCTGATTTATGAGTTCATGTATATTGATATACATTACTAATATATTTACAAACCCGGCCAAGGCCGGTGCGAGTCGGACTCTCCCAAAGATTTCCATATCAATTACATAATTGTAGGCAAATAGAGAAGTATAGCTTATAAAAAAAAATTAAACTTATGTGTACTAATTTTGTATTAAGTAAGTATTATTAGAAGTTTACAATTTTTTTTATATACCAAGTATTTTAACTTTTAAATTATAATTGAGATGCCGCTTTCATTTATATTTGTTATTTATAAATAAAATTATATAAAACGGCATCCCAAGATCGATCTCAAAAATTGTTTTTTTTTTTATTCGCGTAGGTTCCGCTTAGAGAACTTAGACCACTCAATTTCCCATTTTCCGATGAATTATCGAGGCATTTGCTTGTTGAATTGAATGGCGGGACTCAACACCGTTCATTATACAATCTTTTCACTAGTATACTTTTACATAAATGATATCCAGAAAATATTTGAAATAAAATTATAAATAAATTTTTACGAGTTTCTATAAATTCTTATGGTTTAGTTATGTAACTAAATAATTATTTATATCCAAAATTTTATACTAACATCGCATCGGCTAAAGCACAAAAATGTAAAATATATTTGTTTTTAAATAATTAATGAAGAAATAAAAAATAAATGAACATAGTAACGTACGACTGAACTAAGTATTATAAAAAACTGTTTGAATTAGTTATAATTTTCCTTAAAATTGTATAATCATACGAATAAAATAACAATAAAATAACATTCATCAATTTAAGAATTATTATGCTCTAACTCTAACAGGTGACTCTAACGCGACAGATGTGAGTTCATTCCCCTCACGAGGGAATGAATTCTTAATATTTTTATTTCTTCTCTCTGGTATCGAGGCAAAGCTCGACGTTAAGTTACGCCACTTGACACGCCATGCCTCGAAAAATTCTGTAGGAAGTGGAAAAAGTAGTTTCTTAACAGTAGGCTCCCTCTGCCTGCCCTGCGAAATACGACGGCGGGATACGGCATGAAGCTGATTTAATTTTTTATGTTAAAAAGTAAAATAAATGTTGGTTATGTTGCTTAGATTAATTTGCTGTAAATTAATCTAACCAATGATCATAAATATATTTAAAATTATTTATTTGTACGTAAATATGAAACTGGGAAATTATTCAAACAACGACGGAATGGACGCAAAAAATAAAATAGCGTAACAGTAATTATAATTTTAATAGTTTAATTCGTGTAACGTACTTATATATTATAATTTAATGAGATTTTTTTATGTCCTAATTTTATAACATTTAAAAAAAAATTGACCAAATATTTATGATTATAATATTATTTATGTATGTTTAGGATAATAGCTTGGTTACTTTAACATAGTATACATACTGTTATTTTTAATACACTTAATAAAACCTATTTGAAGCCTTTTTATGCTCTCTCAAATACCGTATTTAATACTTTATTTTTTACTTTTTTGTAAATTTATTGTGAAATCTTACTTATTATTTAACTTTATTATTAGAATTGTATAATTTAAGATCACTTTTTTAACATCATTACAAACCTTTATGGTTTTTTAGATGTTATATGTATGGTTGTTCTTTTATTAATTTTTAAATGGTAATAAATTGAAAAAAATGTTAAGTTATGTCATATCTTTATAGGTAGGCGGTATATGGCAGTATAGCAAATAAGATTTTTCCCATGTAAATCCCACGAGAATTCCTGAATAAATATGCTGCTCTATAACGTTTTCTATAGTGAAAGTGCCATAAGAATTTGTCCAGCTTTTCCAGAGATTAGCCCGTACAAATGAAAAGACAGACAGACACCATTTTTAAATAAGTAGTTTGCTTGTGTTTAGGTATCGAATAAATTACTTAAAATAAATCCGGTTAAATGTGAGTCGGTATCACCCACCGAGAGTTCCAAGCCAATTGCATGGTTATGCACATTTATTTTATTTTATAACAAATTTAATTTAACAAATTTACTTCTTTGGGCGCAGGACATGTATGTGTATTGTAAATTTTCTTTTCGTGGCAAATTTCATGAATAGTTCCACTCTATAGGTTTTGATAACTTCAAAACCCCATACGTACCCCATTTATAGAGTAGTATAGTTTTTGTTGTATGGTATACAACAAAAAAGAATCATTCAAATTAGTCCGGTAGTTCAGAAGATGTGCGTGTATAAACAGACAGAAAAAAAATTCAAAACAATAAATTTGTATTCTATCATTTATTTTAACTTCCTACATGGGTTTCGCAAATATATTTGAAACACAGACATAATTTTTACTGATTTATTATGTATATACATGATATACATGTTAAGAAAAGTGTTCAATAAATGTAAGGAAGATCCTTTTAAAGTAATTTAAGGAATTCTCACTTTCACTCTTTCTCTATCTATTACTTTCCCACTCATCGATGAAGACGATCATCGACGAAGATTATTTTATTGTAAATAGAAGTATTCTACTTCAAACATACACTCTTTTATTTACAATCTATTTCTTAAGCTTTTTAATTGATTACGATCAATAATAATAATAATTTATTTGTTTTTATTTATTTATTATATTAGTAACATATAGAGTAATAATGATAAATATTTATTCGTCCATTTATCTCGCACATACTTAATCTATACTTCTGTACTAAAATAATAAAGCGGAAGAGTGTTTGTTTGTTTGTTTGTTTGCTTAAACGCTAAGATCTCTGGATCTACTGGTCGGATTCACTTTGTTTTTGTTTTGTATGAAAGCTGG
Source organism: Heliconius sara (assembly GCA_917862395.2). Classification (NCBI taxonomy): domain Eukaryota; kingdom Metazoa; phylum Arthropoda; class Insecta; order Lepidoptera; family Nymphalidae; genus Heliconius; species Heliconius sara. The sequence goes on along the minus strand of OU860798.1, from coordinate 17,018,216 downwards.
ATTCATCAGAAGTACTATAGGCTATATAACATTACAATACACATATATTCTAAATATATTAAAATACTTTCTAATTTGACCTGCAATTTATTCTGTCATGTTAATAACAACCGACCGTAGCTAAGCAATGGTTTGCAAAGTTTGTTGTTTTAAGAAAACGTCTCCCAAAACGACCTTGCTTGCTTAATATTCATCCTTATATACATAAATGTAATAGTCACTTTTAGCACACATATTTCTAAGAACAAAAAACAATAATTAAAAAAAAAAAATTATATAGAATTTTAAAAATTAAATAATTAAACAAAAACCCCCTTTATAACTATACTCACATATAACTTAAAATAATCTTTATTTTTTTATAAAATATTTAATAATTTTAATCACTTCAAAGTAAAGTAATAAAATTCAAGATTTTTTTAAAATTCATTATTTTTGAAAGCTCAAGTACATCTTAAAATCTTAATAGCCTTAACTGTGAGTCAACTTTTGCCAGTAATGAAAAAACATTATGCAATTAACAACTACTTAGCTGTTCATACCTCATTAATTAAATTAAATCAGCTTCATGCTATATTCTGCACACAGCAGAGTAGGCAGAGGGAACCTAGTGTTAAGACACTCCGTTCCCCACTTTCCGCCGAGTTGAGAGAAGCAGTGTTGAGTGGCGGAACTCAACACCGCGTGTTGTTTCGACACAAGAGCGAAGAAATGAAAATATAAATGTAAATAAATATTTCATTTCCTCGAGTGGGAACCGAACCCACAACCAGTCGATTTTACAACTGGCTCCATACCTCATTAATATGGTGTACCACTGAGCAAGGTCAATCCTGTCCTTTTTAAAGACATTGCGTGCTAAGCGGAACCGCGAAACCTAACGCCGTATTTACCAAATAGGATGTACCTATTTATGGGCTCATCACGTGTAGGTACGCGTGCCACTGTCAGCCACTGTTTCACGATTAGGTCGCTGCTTAAAAAATAATGTATTATTTAGTTGCTTAATTAAAGGTTGTTTATCTTTTACAACTTATATCACCATGAAATACTTTTTGTTGCTTAAATGATTAATCAAGGGTAATAAGGCTGTTATGGTGCAGGCGCACAAACGTGCGACTGTAAACACAAGGGTTATGGGTTCAATTCCGAATAAAATGATTAATATTTTATTTTCCTTGCTCTCGTGAAGAGGCAAAGCGCGTAGGATTTCGCCCCGCAAGAAGAAATCGAGAATGGCGCCTCGAGGAATCGGCGGAAAGTTCCAACCCTCCTAAACATGAGATACAGCGTGAAGCTAAAGTAAAATATTAATAACTAAAACCTTTGCAGATAAGAAAAACCTTTTGCAGATAAGAAAAGTACACTATGGCATTGTAGGAAGATGTAGATTGTAGAAACGGTCATATTCGATATTCATAGAAACTAAGAACCCACCGCAACAAGCACTTGATAACCATAATAGCATTACTATCAAAATATTCTCTATGTAGAGATATGTACATATGTGTACGTACTTAGTCTTGTTAATTATCGGAATAAAAAGATAGTCATTACTCAACACATAATGCCTCGAGAATTCGGCGGTCTTTACAGTAAATTCCCAGGTTCCCTCTGCCTACTCTGCTATGTACAATGTGAAACTAAAAAAAACCTAGTAAAAAAAATCACTAGTTCCGATAAAGTGTATTTTTTTCTACAATATTTAAATAAGAATTATTTAATTCTTTGTAATAATTTAGTTGAATTGGTAATTTATTGTTTAGTGTTGCTATTATTTCGTTATGCTTTTATTTTAAATGTCATTTATATTTGTTTTCTTTTCTGGTATTATGTACATAATATGTGTACTTATTTATAATTGATATATGTTTTAATATTGTTAATAATCACTACAATATAATATAAATATATTGATAATTTAGAATAAGCATTGATAAGCTATTGTTTGTAAATATAATTTGATATATTTCTTTGACTTTACATAAGTAAACTTGTCTATTTTTTTTTAAGAAAAATTATATCTAAATTGAACTAATAATATTTTTTGATACTTTACACGGCACGATTGAGAATACGGTTAATCAGGGCAACTGATTAAATTTTTAATATTATTTTAATGATCATTCACGTTTATTTGAGACAATATGCTTAAATTTTAAATAGTTTACCTTTTTTAAGCAATCCCGTAGATACTTCCATGCAGATATTCTTAAATTCAATATCCACATTTGCAGACGCTGCTGGCATGTTTATTTGAATACTTCTAAAATCCCCATTGCTTTGCAAATTTTTTCCCATATCTCGATGCAACGCTACTGCACTAGACATGACTCACTTTTTATAAAAAAAATATATATAGTATTATTTTTATTTAAAAAAAAATATATCTCTTTCTCTTTTTTTAGAATTTTGATTTGATATATTTCTAGCAGCACTAAGTATCGACAACAGTGCTTCGCGAACGCAGGTGCCTTACTGACAGACTTGTTTAGTTTACTGACTTGTTGACGAATCGGATTATTATTTTATAGGTTAAAAGTGTCATTTATAAATACGATCTTAGTGCCGCTAGTTAATGCGCATTGTCTCTAATTCAGGCGGAAAGTAGAAACTTTCCGAATTCGCTCGGTTCTCTCTGCCTATTCTGTTATATGCAGAAAACATGGTCAACCTAAAAAAAAGTGATAAAGAGATCATTCTTAGTTTCTAATATTTATTATTCCGATTGGTGAGCAGTGAAATGTTACTGAAAAAGATTATTACAACCAAAACAATTCGGATCACCCGAGTATAGCATTATTTTTATCCGACTGCGCGACACAAAGAAGAGTATTGCGTTTATCAGTGTAAGTATGTATGTACGAATATCTTTTTTTTTTTTTTTTATTTTATTACTATCAAATATCCATACAATATACTTTACAATAATAAGGCACTACAAAAAACCACGAAGGTTTGTCTCGAGTACCATAATTCGTCTAAGTTATAAATTTAAATAATATTTCTTTAATAGTTGATTTAAACTCCTCTCAGTAATTTCACTTCGTATTTTATTGTCCAAGTTATTTATTAAGTAAGGAACCATGTATGCCCTGGTGCGCTGTCCGTATTTGTTATTAGCTGATAATGAAACCAATTTATTTTGTGTCATATTGCGTGTTGCAATTTTATGTGAAATTTTATTTTGAAACTTCGAGTCAAAATAATTTTCTTTTAATATTGTAAATTTAATTTTATCATAAATGGGAATAACTTGGCAGTATTTAAAGATAAAGTTTTCCTCGGTAGTCTCATGCAGTTTGATTTTTAAAGGGACGATGTTTTTTAATATTCTAACTTGTAACCGGTATATGTGATTCAAGTATGTTTTGTCAGTTCTGCCGTAACTACTAAGTCCATATGAAATAATAGAATCGGCTAATGCGTTATAAAGCATTATCTTAGTCTTATACGTTAAACTACTTTTTATAATGAAAATATTTGCCAAAAATGATCTTAGTTTATCACATACATAATCAATATGCTTATGCCAGTTAAAATTGTGATCAATTGTTAATCCTAAATATTTATGGGATAGTACTACCTCAATTGAAGAACAACCGCAGTGGTTACTGGGGTTGTGAAAGCAGCTGTGAGTGTGGGCTTTAAGATTACAATTTATATCGCTACCTACTTTAAGGTTTGGTGAATGTATATGCATCAGTTTAGTTTTTTTGCGGATTTAATACAAGATGACTATCATGACACCATTTGTTTAACATATCGAAGTCTTCCTGTAATAAGGTTATGCCTTCATTCACGTCTTTAGCAGCTACAAGCATACAAGTATCATCAGCGTATTGATAAGTTATACAGTTATTAAATATTTTACTCATATTATTTATATAAGCTATAAAGTGTAAAGGCCCCATGACTGAGCCTTGAGCCGTGCCCTCTGAGACTTTTATACTTGTACTAAAACTGTCGCATATTTTTACACAGTAACTCCTATCTCTAAGGTAATTTCCACACCATTTAAACAGTGGTCCACGTATTCCCGTGTTTTCTAATCTTTGTAAAAGTATGTTGTGGTCCAATGTGTCAAAAGCGCGGGAGAAATCAATAAACAGCGCCAAAACATGTAGTTTTTGATCTAACCACGAATTTACTTGGTCCGTAAACGCTGACAATAACATTGTTGTATTTTTACCTGGACGAAAACCGTACTGTGTACTGTTCAGAATATCATTTTTTTCATAAAAAGAATGAATTTGATTACTTATATATTTTTCAGTAATTTTATTTAACAGAGAAGTTACCGTGATCGGCCTGTAATTGCTGATGTCATCTCTTTTTCCTTTTTTATACACAGGTCTCACACAACCAGCTTTTAACTCATCCGGGTAGATGCCTATTTCAACGCTAGTATTTATAAGTTTGGCCAAAGGTTTACACATATGTTTCACCATTGCCTTAACTTCGACACCTCTTATACTATCAATACCTGGGGCTTTATTAGTATTTAAATTTTTAATCAATTTTAAAACGTCATTTTCAGACGCTTTTTTAAACTTTATGCTACAATTGGACGAATGATTATTATTTATGGTACTATTTAGTAACTTTTGTCTACAATTAGGGATGTTTTTTTTAACAGCATCTGAAAAACCTACTGCGAACATTTGTGCAATTTTTTTCGGGGATAAATTAATACAATTAAAAGCCGACAACACTACTTCGTCAACTGACCTGCATATTCTGCCAGAAATTTGATTTAGTATATTCCACAGTTTTTTAGTATTTCCATAATTTATACTTATTTTATTTTTATAATATAAATTTCTATAGTATTCAATAACTTTATGAACCTTATTTCTCGTCTTATTATATTGTAATCTCAAGTAAACATTATACGGATTATGCCTCCACCTTCTAAATAGCCTATCTCTTTTTTTAGACAGATTAATAATGTTTTTATTAATCCAGGGTGCAACGCGTGAGTTATTTTTAGTTTTAAAAATTTTTCTTTTGCTAGCTTTCGAGTACGCAGATTGAAATACATCTCTAATATGTGTATATATTTCCAGTGGTGTGCATAAATCATCAACGCGCTCCCAGTTTGCATTACTTAGTTCCTTTCTTAATATTACAGAGTCGTATATATTTATTTGTTTATTAAAATGACAATTCATTACCGGTGATTCATAAACGTTGCATAGTGCAACGACGATAAGCCGATGGTCCGCTAGTACAGTGTCGACTGCAGCGGTGCACGGACTGATTAATCGCGACCTTACAAATATGTGATCTAAACACGATTTCGTAATTGTTTCTAATCTCTTTTCAATGCGCGTATATTCTGTAATGCCACATAACAGTCCGTACTCCGCCATCAGATTCAGATAGTTATCTCTAGTATTGGATGATATTTTTAAGTCAAGGTTCATATCCCCTGCTATTACAATATTTAATGACGAATGCAAATTTTTTAATAGAAGTGAAAGTTCAGATACAAAAAGTTGCTTATTATATGAAGGAGGTCTATAAATTGCACATATTGTGACCGTTTGGTTACAAGAAGTTTTAATCGTGCCTATTAGTGACTCGAACAAATATGTATTACAGTTATGAAGTGTAAACTTTAAATAATCTTTTATACAAATAATTATACCTCCACCTTTTTTATTTTTACGTAATTTTGTGTACATTTTATATCCTGGAATGTTAAATAAATTACTAGTTTCGTCCGTTATTCCTACCTCCGTTAAAATTATAATATCAATAGGATATAATGTTACATCTACAATTTGTAATAATTTAGAATAATTTTTAACTATTGATCTAATATTTATATGTATACATAATAGATTTATATCTGATGTGTATTGTGATTATCTGCATGTGTATATAGGTCTTATTTGACAACACAGGGTGGAACAGGCAGCGCTCTTTTTACGGAAACAGCATTTAGGGTAAAATATTCCAAACCCGGTATGGCTATAGAAATTTCCACATCAAAGAAGAGATACCTAAAATAAGCACTCCTAGAAATTAAATCGGGCAGAAGCTATGATTTGTAGTGTCCAAATGAACCTTCGGCTGTTGTCAGGTTTGGCCGAAACCGAAACATTTTAATAATACAGTATACTTAAAGACTAACTGAAACAGTCGATATAGGTGGTGATTACCAGCTATGCTCACCCTATATTGCATATGAAATGAAAAATTGTTGTAACACTAACTTGCACCGACTTCTAAATTATAAAATCTTTTTTAATTATTTTTGTTAAACAAAATCAAAATACGTTTTACGTTATGTAAAATTATCTTTTACATTTTAGTTCGTTGTTTGAAGTCGGTTTTTCTCTTTGTTAAAAATTAATTTATTGTGACATAAATACTCTACTATGAAAACCCTGAAAACGCAAGATTTACATGTATTTTTTTATAAATAATTTTATTTTTATAATTAGGAATTTATAACCTGACTTTATAACTCATGGACCACAATAATAAGCATAGTAACAAGTACTTAGTTTCGGTTTGGTCGCATTTTGGCCGAAACCGAAACCACTGCTGAACCTACTATTTTTGGCCGCCTTATTATGCTGTAATAGTCTCTTGATCCACTGTGCCTTCAGGTAAACCCACTGTGTACTCACCTAAGTACACAGTGATTCAAAGCCCATATATTTTTAAAATAATTATATCTTGAACCAACAAATATATTACAATGCTTTCATAACCAATCTGTAGCCAAATAATCTACCTTTCTTACACAAGAGTTCATATAATTCATAGAGCTCATATAGTTACAGAGCTATGAGATTTAAAAAACAGATTGACCCACTACTGTGCGCACAATCGACTACTGATAACGTTACAACTGATGATTTACCACTGACCTTATACTTTAATTATAATAATATTATTATTTGATGAAATAGATATTATAACAAAAAATATATTATTAGCTTCAGTTTACCATAAATTAATGTCATATTATTTATATATAATGAAAGGCTGCATAACTCTATTTAGTAAGTATATTATGTAAGTGCAACAGTTAATAATGTATATTGTGTGTGTATGTATAGTGCATTATCACCATGTAGTAAAAGAGAAACATAAATTGTACATAAGGCCGGTCGTGGCGCAAAGGCACAAAGTGTCACTGAATACGCACCTGGTTGTGGGTTCGATTATCATCGATGCCTCCAGAGTTCGACGGAAAGTGGGGAACTCTGCCTACGCTTCTGTGTGCGGGATATAGCGTAAAGCTGATATAATTTTATTTTAAAAATGTATATATATAAAAGTGAAGCTAAAAAAAGAAGTACAGTTAATATTTGTTTAGTCTACCATAATTATTATTTTAATCGTCATAACAAAAATAATAAAGTAGGTATATTTTTCAGGACTAGCTCAAATGGCGGTGTCTACGATAAAAAGTACATGTATTTGTAAAGTAAATGCTGATTGTGAGTTCATAGTTTATAAAAGTTTATATTGTGTGAGATGGATCACGTGGTGATATCAATACATTTTAATGTCACCTTATGTTATCTGTTAAAATAGCGTGAACCTGACTAAACTTAATGCTATATTCAAAACAAATGAATTGTTTGTAAATTTATTAATACGTATGTATGTAGTATGGAAAAAAGAAAAAATGCAATATAATTGTGTTTCTCCTTTTCTTTCTAATATTTTATATTTCTATTATTTATATCGATATATCAGGGACGTAAATGCGGGAACAAAGTTGCCATATTAGTACAGAGTAACTTCTAAAAAATGAATTTACGTGTTAAAGAATAAAAAGAATGTAGAGGAATCTCTATAGAATATATTATTCTAAATTATACATAAAAACAGGTTTAAACAGTTCTTATGAAGGTATCCTCCGGTAGTATAACTATTTTCAACTGCTATCAACACTACAATCTCGATACTAATGTGGTATTACAATACATTTTGAATATTTTACCGCCATTGTGATGACATAGACAATTTTTTTAATTTGAAAAAATTATTTATTAACTATAACAATGTTGGAAGTTTTTCAAAAGGTAGGTATAAGAATTAAAAATTGCCTAAAATATTCTTTCTTCGCAAGTGTTGTAATAGCTATTGGTTCTGTTCACCAAAAAATCACTACAAATATTAAATATGCTTAATTATACAGAGTTTTTTTGTCAGGACCACTTTAAATGAAACCATAGTTTAACTACTCTATAAAAGCCTATTACAATAATAAAAAACCATCTAAACCCCCAACTTTTTTAACCCAAAAATAAAAAAGTTAGTTTTTCAAACAAAATAAATAATAAAATTATCGTTGTAAAATAAAATACAATTTGTCAAGAACGACGCACGCACACATAAACCTATCAAAGTGAAACTGCCGCATACGCCTCATTCCGAAATCGAGTCGTAGGTATTGGCGACAAAGTTCAAAGTTCTAAAGATTTTAGTAGTATTTTTGTAGTAGTATGTGTATACATTATTGGTACTTACGCGTGACCGCGTCACACGAAATATATTATAGATATCGCAATATAAACATCGTGAAATGAAAAAAAAGACCTACGTCTACACTGTTGATGTATCTTGCTTAAATTCTTTAGGTAAGGGTTTAAAATATCTTACCCTATATGCTGTTTCCGTAAAAGGAGCGCTGACGCTTCTCTTCTCTTCTTTGTTAAAGGCCGTCGCGGCACAGGGGCACAAAGTTGTGACCAGTTGTGTTGTCCGATCCCCACATGGGGATTGAATTATAATTTAATATTTTCATTTCACACATCAGTCACACATTATACGCAATATCTTAACACTAAGTTGCCCTGCTAAGGGCGGGATAAGCGAAATATTTACTTAAATTTATATTCACATTTCTTTGCTCTAGTGTCAAGGTTAAGCACGGCGTTGAGTTCTGCCACTCAACACGCAATGCCTCCAGAATTCGGCAAAAAGTGGGGAACAGAGTGTCCCCCACTTTTTGCCGAATGTCTTAACACTAGGTTCCCTCTGCCTAACCTGCTGTGTGCGGGATACAGCGTGAAGCTGATTAAAATAAAACTAATACTAAATATTTAAGAGCAGTTTGTCAAAATACAAACAGAAAAGTCTTTAAATCGATTAGGCCATTTCTGAGATTATCGTGAAGAAACACACAGACAAATAGACAAACTGACCATGTTCTATTACATTGTTAATTGTAATATCTTCCATGTACAGACACCGATGGGTTAGGATTTTATTGTAAGTATCGATAAGTTGTGTTTTTATTTCAACCATTCAATTGAAGATTCTTATGGGAGGTACGAAAATGCAACCTAATGTTTAAATAACTTTCTAAAAAATGTTAATTGCGTTGCAAACATACATTATAGGTATATCAAAACACGAACATAATTCAGTATGTTAAGTAAATAAATCTGTGGTTTAAGCGGGCGAGGCCGCGAGCGGGTCGCTAGTAATAAATATGATGATTTAATTTAAATAGCTCGAAATTTAAGTAAATTTATTATTATGTGAATGTTATAATTTATATTTATTAATATTATAATTGATTATTATATAACCTAGATTGCATTTGCATCCTTGATCACCATGGTCCACATGTGACATGACATAATAGAGCTAGCGACCTTCTCGCGGCTTCTTACGCTTGAACTACATACATTAATTTACTAATCTGTATTACTTTAAAAAAATAATAAATAATATAAAATATTTTTTTATTTCGTACAGGCCATCTATATTACTAGTTACTGATACTAGCTTATGTAGTTTGAAAAAAGAAGAATTTGAACAGAATTTCACTTACAAATTTGCTGCTTCTTATTAGTGTTTTAGGGCTACCTGTGAATTTATCGAATACAGAGTGTATAATTCTTTTATTTAACAATTTTAATATTATGTTTGTTTCTTTTTGGCAAAAATTGACATTATTCAGTGAAAACAATTTCATTTCAAAAGTTTAGCTTAATGACGCCAGATCTCAGCATTGTTCAGGTGTTCAGCTGTAACTTGAATTGAAAATGGTCACACTTACAATTAATTGGCTCAAACATTACGAGTTTCTAAGTCCGTGATTTTCGCAATTATAAACGGTAACGGTAGACTGGTGAGTATTAGTACTTGTGAGAACAGAGTCCTGAGAAACTGCACTTCACTTCTTCCGAGGATTTTCTTCCAAAGCAAGCTGCAGGAAGTTCGACAAGTGACTGTTAGCATCAAAACGATTCAAAGAAGGCTTAAGAAAGCTGGCATAGGTTCGTACACGCTCGCCGGAGGCCTATTGCTCACCGCAGGTCATCGAATAGCTCGGTTCAAATTTGCTCGTTCGCACCAAATTTGTATCATTCCAATGGCGCTTGGGGAAGAGTACTCTTTTCCGATGAGTCCAGATTCTGTCTATTCAATATATGCCAAATATTCTAGAGACATTCCAGAGCAGATTGTGATGCCATTGTGCTCCATTTATATTTTTTTTTGTACATGATAATGCTCGACCAGACACCGTAGCAATAGCTTCCGAGTATCTTTCTGATTTTGAAATCCAGGTTTTGGGTGGTTAATCTCATGGAACATATCTGGGATAAACTGGGTAAACAAATCGACCAAAAAAAATCTTTCCTATGCCCAGATAGGTGCAGGCAGTTTTAACAGCAAGAGGAGGCAACATTTAATACTGATTACGACATCCATCACGATAAAAGCAGTGTTTAAAACAAATTCATTAAGTAAGATTAACACCCCCAATTAAGGAAACTAAAGGTTAGTTTCCTTAATTGGGAGTGTCTACTGCCTCTAATTTTATTTTGTGTTTTGGTATATAAATATAGACATAACTATAGAGATTCCTTCATCAATTTCTATATCTGAAATATGTAAATAAATAAAAATAAATGTCTATAGCTTGAAATTCAAATGAAACAAAACTAATTAAAATAAATGTTCGTCATTGCTTTGACCATGAAAATTTTCAATTGCCACCGATACTGGGGTCAAAGATGTGCGTCAGTTGTATCATTACTACTTACTATTAAAGAATTTATGTAATTTTTTTAAGAATTACACTAATATTATCGTAACTTATATTTTTAGATGAATATTTATGAAATTAATTTGAGTTCCCTGAAACACCTCAATACAAATCCTAAAGTAAATGTAGCAGAACGTCCTATATCATTTATGATTTGAAAAAGTCAGTCTAGCATAAACGGTAACGCCAAGGTCACGTATTTCACCTTCCTCCCTATAACATATGGCTATTCCTGCAACAGTATATATAGTCTCAAATATTTGTTTCTCCTTCATATGTTCGTAAAGTGGTTTAAACAACAGCCGACAGGAACGGTTGCTTAAAACGGTTTATACTGTTTTTTGACAACCGAACTACATCTATTGTCCGTCAGTAAGGAAGCAGCTTCACATATTTATGTGTAGATGTGTGGATCCAACGCTGTCCTTGATGATATAACGGAACGAATAAATATATTAACGGTTTATTAAATCAACTAACACATCAGACGAGAATGAAAATCATGTGGATGCAAAGTCCGGTGTAGAAAATTGATATATTTTTACATAAATTATCTTATCTTCTTATTGATCTTAATAATATATAGGGTCACCTAACCATATATATTTTTAAGAAGTAGTAAACTGTGGCCGAGACACGGTGCACCATCAGTTCAGAGCCAAAAAAGTAAGTATACCTACGTGTTGTCATTTATTTTCTTTCTTGTTTTAAAAAAAATAGCACAAAAATGCCACAGATTTTTTTTGTTCCGCGGAGTTGTCAGCGTTTACAAACTTTGTAACACAAAAACATACATAAATAAAACATAACTTTTTTTTTTTTTTTTTATGGAAAAGACACAGCAAACGAGCGTGCGGGTCACCTGATGGTAAGTGATTACCGCCGCCCACGACCCCGTGCAACCCCAGAGGAGTTACAGGTGCGTTGCTGGCCTTTAAAATGGGTTGGGCACCGGGGCCCGGCATTACCTGATGCGAAACGCAGTGGCATAAAGCCACCACTTCACGCCGGTTTTAAATGCCGGGGGTGGTAATGATCCGGTCGAGTCTGCCCATGCGTGTTGCCATTGCTGGCGACGTGACTCTACCACACGTACTTTAGTCGCCTCTTACGACACCACCAGTACCAGGATGATCCTATTCTAGGCCGGGATCACAAAAAAAAATCAAAACATAACTACAATTTATGAAAAACCTATCAGAGAATACAAAATAAATTTTTATACGACATTTTATTACCCAAATATGATTTTTAATAGAAATTATTTTGTATACCTTATATCTCGTAAATTGTAAAACTACGGACCATGTGTATGTTTAGATGAATATTTATGAATATACAGGATTTAAAAATTAGTGAAATAACATTGTGGCACAGTCATTTTGCGGCATTGTTGCTTGAAGTCAATTTTGTATAAAGGTAAAGTCTTATTACTTGACTTGAGTCCAAGTTCAGTAAAATTAAAACGGTTTTTACACGAACCATTTGAAGCCACTTTTTACCCCTTCATAACTCAAAAACTATTCCACCTAAAGCTGTCAAATTTGACTCAAATATTTAGACTTGCTATTTGTATACGTGTATTAAATTTCATAAACACAGCTCAAGCGATTATTTAGATAATGACGTCCGAAAATCGTCAATTTTAACAGGGGACTGACCTATAGACCTTAATTCTGACCCAGTTCCAGATGATCTAGAACAGTGAAATTGGGCATCCAGTTAAATAAGTGAGTGAGTGAGACATAAAGGGAAAACTTCGAAACTAGATTTTTTTTTTTTTCAATAAATAGATTCTATTAACCCAGATAAGCCTACTGTCCTATATTTAGGACAGTAGAAATAAAAAAAAATATCAGAATACCCTCTTTATCTAAGATTATTTAGTCTTATGATTTGCAGTAAGAAACGTGTCAGCTTTATTAGAAAAAATAAAAAGACAGTTATTTTAACCTTATATTTTACCTTATAAGTGTGTAATTAAAGTGCGTTGCAGACATGGCAAATGATATGTATTCTACCTCCTCCTGTTGATCCTGACTGTCTCACTGTCTCACTGACGAAGATTCGGGTGAAGAAGATAATGTAACTTTGAATAATTTGCCACGAAACTGAAGCTGAAGTAATGATTCAAGGGCAGATTATGGTGAGTGATACAGAAGAAGAACCTTCTGATTCTACAGGTCGAACTAAACGTAGGCGTACCTACTCATGGAAAAAACGGGACTTGGCAAAAAATCCCGTGAATTGGCCAGATGTTCAAGGCGCTTGCCAAGATAAGCGCCCAATTGAGTGGTTTGAAAACTTCTTATATGAAGATGTTATTTCGTTGTTGGTGTCAGAGAGCAATAAATATGCTGTCAAAAAGAATTTGCCTGGAGACATAACCACTGAAGATATGAAATGTTTCATCGGCATATTGTTGGTTAGTGGTTATTCATGGCTCCCTCGTAGAAGAGTGTATTGGGAAAACTCCCCTGATACAAAGAATGAATTGATCAGCTCGGCTATGACTAGGGATAGATTTGACTTTATTTTTCGCCACCTTCATGTCAATGATAATTTGGATTTGCAAGACAAATACACAAAAGTACGCTCCTAGTTACACTTCTAAATAAAAAGTTCTTAGAGTTTTCTCCTCTTGAAGAGCATTACAGTGTAGATGAGGCCATGATCCCCTACTATGGTAGACATGTATGGTAGACATACAAAAGGTAAACCTATTAGGTACGGGTTCAAAGCTTGGGTTGGTGCTACACGGTTAGGGTATGTTTTATGGATGGAACCATACCAAGGTGCTACAACTATGTGCAATCCAATATATAAAGAATCTCCCATCATGAACATGCGGATAGTCGTAAAGACCAAATGAATCATCTGGTTATTCCTCAATCGAAGCAAACACACTGTCGTCAATGTCTAAACTACACTTTTTGATTACATTCTGTTTTGTCATAAATGGTCTTTTATTTCCTCTTATTATCCTACTGTCCTACATATAGGACGGCTGTTTCCCTGAAAGCCTTACACTTAATTTTTTTTTCATAATTTTTTTTATGTAGCATAAGATCTAATAAACTAAATAATGTAACTTTTTTCAAAATTTTTAGAAAATTTTAGTTTCAGGCTTATCTGGGTTAAGAACATTTACTTATAGTGCCTGTAATGTAAGAATAGCAATCAAAGTTGATGACAGCCAGTATTTAGACTCAATGCCTATTAAATATTATTGCTCTTATTAAAATGTCAGGCGTTAGTAGTTATTTTCTTTGTTTGTAGACTAGCTTCAATATAGTTACGTAAGCCATCTAAAACGAGATATTATCTTCAAGTATATTTGTAACGACTGTAGTAGTAGCTGAAACCGACTGTCACTTATGTCCTGAGACCATTAACTTAAACATATCAGTTTTAGTACTTATACCTAAGAGTACATGTATAGTCGACGATCGTATTTATTAATCTAATCAATCTAGCTTCACGCTTTATCTCTAGTGGGGTAGTTAGAGAGAACAAAGTACCAAACGCTATGACCTCTGCATACCTCTTTCGCCACGTCATCAACTTTTTTATACTTCCGGGAGGTCCTCATGCTTTTTCATAACCTTCTTACAATATCTTTGATACAGTATTTTCGTAGGAATCATATTTATTACGGTATTAAATTATTATTTTTGGTTGAGGTCAGTAGTGGTATATAGGTACAAGGTACTGTAAAAACGGCTGCTTGTGGATTCGATCTCTACTCAAGGAAAGGAAATATTTATTTAAATTTATATTTTAATTTCTTCGCTCCGGTGTCAAGGCAAAACACGACGTTGAGTTCCGTCACTAAACACACAATGCCTCTAAAATTAAGACTTTACTTTGACACTTTTTAAAAAAATATATATACACACAATTTAAATAAAACAAACACTTAATGTTGAGTTCTCTCAATATTTTGACAATTTTCTATATGTCAAAGTATTTTACGGAAAACGTATTTAAATCGTTAAAGCCGTTTCTAAGTATGGCGTGCACAAATGCGCAGACAAACATAAACAGATAAAAAATATAAAAGTCATTGTTTTTTCGTTTATTACCTTGACAAATGCTTTCAATAATAGATTTCCTACCATATCTACCATGTACAGACAGCAATCAGTTACAGTTTTATTATATGTAAATAGAGTAGCGGGCGGCGGATGTACGTGGTTTTTCTTGCGTGTATCCCGATTCTGCAAGAATTTTAGGATAAAAATTGGCCTATTTGTTTTGGTATCGTGAGCTATATATGCACTTTAAAAAAAAGATACGGTTATTTTGAAATAGCAGACAAACAATTACATTTAATGTATATGAACATGTAAATAAAAATAATGTACATATAGAGCCATCTAGTTAAAATTCTAAATACTTTAATAAAATTGTTTTAGCACTAGCTTCAGATTGCTCGTACCTCGAGATGGCGCTGTGCATTCATTATGTCAATTCATAATAAACAAAAGAATAATAAAACAAACATAAAATTATATAGAACACAATTACTAATTATTTAAAATAGGTAAAATTAAACTTATTAACGTAACTAATATTACAGGAATTAAGGGCATGGAATGAACGGAATTGAGGAAGAATAAAATAATATCATGTTATTAATAAACAAATAACATGTTTCATATAAAATAACAATTGTATATACAATACAAGAAATATTATAGGGCTTTATACTTTTGTGACGATCTTTTGTTTTTGTTACGATTATGTATTATATTTAAAATACCTTTGACAAAGGAGAAACGCAAGAGATTTCGCTTTGTTCGACGATGCAGATGGGCTAAGTGCATTGTATCACACAACAGACTTTATGTTGAACATTTACAAATTAGCGAGGAACCGTACATATAATTATTTAGAAGACAAAAGACTTTTGATAGACGCCAGGCGTCAGCGCATTCTATCGCGCGTCGTCGTGTATAGCGCACGCGCGTTCTTTATATTATATATTATATGTGATCATATTTCGATACAATGATGCTCGCGGGGGCTGAAATTGTGGAAAAGGGGAGTGTAGAGTACAAGACTGATGAAACGGGAAATGCTGAAGCGGTCATCACACCTGGACCGTCCCAAAGCCAGGCAAGAGGTCTGGCCAAAGTACCGATTAAAGAACCTGTTGACATCCAATTTACAAATATCACGTGCACCGTGTCACTGGGGATAAATAAAGGTAGTGTCAATTTACAATATAAATTGTTTAACACTTAATTGTATTAATAACAAGGTATTTTGGATATTAATATTTGAATAGTTATTACTGTACTATAATAAATAGTTATAAGTTTATAGTTATCAATAAATGAATACAATAAACAAGAAGTCAGGGACATAAAAGGAATTATTTGTTGAAATAGAGATTTGTAATTGCTTCTGCTATTGTTATTGTTCGTAGGTTAAGGGTTAATAATCACAATGTTCATTTGTTGTATAAACAGTGTTAAACGATCAGATCTAAATGGCGTCATTAAACAAAAAAAATACATACAGTTCCTGGTTAACTCTTAACGAGATAATAATGATAAGTTAAGTGGTATTATTAATAAATATTATTTAGACCTATATATTATATTATTATTTTTTATTAGCGAATTTCTTAACCGAGATGGCTTTTTAGAAAGCTCTCTACTGATAATTTTAACTTGTAAAGTGGATTATGTCTAATCTTGTATTATTTGATATTATATTTGGAATCTTCGTACAATCGTTTCCGTTGACATGCCAATGTTATCGTATAGGTGCATATGTACTAACTTCTTGACCGTTTAGAAGGTAACCTACCTTCGCGTAAAAAATAAATAGATCAATTAATAACTGGTTTCCATTTATTATTATTTACAATTTTTTATAGGCCTAATTTTTTTTATGGCAATAAAGTCTACTTCTAAGCATATTTGCAGTAAAATAGAAATAAAATTACTTTTCACGCTGTATCCCGCACACAGCAGGATAGGCAGGGTGTAGTGTTAAGACACTCCTTTCCCTTTCCTTTCCGCAGAGTTCTGGAGGCATTGCATAACGAGTGGTAAAACACAAAACCGCGCTTTGCCTTGGCACCAGAACTAAGCAATGAAAATATAATTTTTTAGTACATATTTAATTTCCTCGAATAAGGATCGAAATGACGTTTACAATCACATTTTGTGCCCCTGCGCCACGACTGGCCTCTTTGTAGTTTTAAGCATATAACATTCAAAACATTAATATTTAGTAATTGCTATGTTTGCGTAACATATTATGGTTTACTTGACGTGATTCATCTGAACAACTTTTTGCTTGCGATGCGACGAGAACTGGTTATCTGAAGTTAAGGACAGTAATAAGGTTCAAAAAGCAATTTACTTCGGTATTACCAGTGGCGTAGTGAAAGGGGGGGGGGGGGGGGACATCATGCCCCGGGCGCTACACACAAAGTGGCGTAAAATCAGCTTCACGCTGTGTTCTGCCACTTAACACGCAATGCCTCCGGAATTCGGCAGAAAGTGGGGAACGGAGTGTCTTTCACTACGTTCCCTCTGCCTACCCTGCAGTGTGCGGGATACAGCGTGAAACTGTATTTTTTATATACATATAACAATTTGCGATACTTTAATTGCCATATAGATGATCATGAGATGATGAATGATAAAATTCTTTAAAGGGATTAATCGCAACTGTGAGAGCGACAGGTTGTGGATTCGATTCCCACTTAAGGAAATGAAATATATGAATATTTTTATTTCCGCGCACTCAGGTAGCGAGGCAAAGCGCGGCGTTAAGTTCCGCCACTCAACACACTCTTCCACCACAAAGTCCGGCAATGCACCTGTAGCTCCTCTGGTATTACACGGGGTCGTGGGCGGCGGTGATCACTTACCATCAGGTGACCCGTACGCTCGTTTGCCTTGTCCTTTTCCATAAAAAAAATAATAATATTATTATTATAAAATACTTGTCGACTAAACCTAAGAAAGTTTTAAGTACTGACTGGTTGACCTAGATTTGGTGAGGAGAAACACGAAGCATAATATGTTATTAAGATAAATGCAGATATCTATGACCAATTATTATACCGGTAGTCGTTAATATTGTAAATTATATAGAAAAATATATTTTTTACGTCATATACTGCAAGTAAAAAAAATTGAATCTTTTTGTTTAAAATAAAAACAAAAAATATTTGTATGTAAACCAACCGAGTATCAAGCCCGGTTTCCACCACGAAAGAGAAATAAGCAGGTGAAATATGTTTACATTTGTACCAAAAAAGAGTCCTTTCCGTCGGAATATTTATTGGTGGTACTGTAACTGCATACTTATACAACAATACGGATTGCTTTTGCGAGTTCAACGTTCCTAATTACACCGTGGAAACCCCATTCTTTCTCCCATTACTGGAAACCGGGTTTAAAGCTTATAAAATCAAAAAAATTAAAACAGGTTCACGCTGTAGTCTTAAGACACTCCGATCCCTACTTTCCACCAAGTTCTGGAGGCATTGAGTGTTGAGTGGCGGAAACGGCTGAGAGACAGAAATTACTTTTTAATTATATTAAAGTTTATATATAATTAAAAAGTCATTTCTGTTGCTCTATTTGACAGCTAAGTCTAATTTAACATAATTCAAGTAATGTATAATATTTTGTTGGGCATTTAATAGAAACGAACGAATATTTATATATTTATCGTTAAATTATTTATGCGATGGTACAATCATCCAAGCTAGATAACGACTTGGGGGAATTATATATTTAATGTTTTAATTTCCTCGTTGCGGTGCCGATGCATAGCGCAGCGTAGAGTTACGCCACTCGACACGCTATCCCTCCAGAATTCGGCGAAAAGTAGGGAACGGAGTGTCTTAGCAATAAATTCCATCTGCCTACCCTGCAGTGTGCGGGATACAGCGTGAAGCTATAATTTTATATATATTCGTTCAAGAAGAGATTGTCAAATGCGAGTCGGGCTCGCATACCGAGGGTTCCGTGACAAATTTTCGATTGTATGTCTATGGGTAGTGCAATTTGAAGCTTATCTTAAATTTGTGGACGCCTGCACTCTTTATATACGAAATGAACTACAATTATAAGTGTGTATATACTTTTCTGTGAAATGTCTATATTTTCTACTTTGCACAATTTTTCCTTTATCTGTGCTATAAGACGTTGCATGGTACCAAATTTCAAGCTTCTGATTTCAAAGGAAGTACTCTGTAAGTTTTGAGTCTCTTGCGTCTCTTTCTTATTTACATTCGTTATTTAATTTTTGTGCTATTTAATTACATGTAACATTTCATGGATGGATAGATGCGTCGCAAGCCAAACGTAGTACGTAGGTCTAAGACCTATCGAACGTCGGGCCATTTAATAAAGAAAATAACAATCTATTATTATAAGTGTTGACAAGAATGTTTGATGGATCTACCGATTTCCAGGTCACCTAAAACTGTAAGAGCACTGGTACCCATAACACAAGTTAAATCTTACAATGGGTACCAGAGTTCAATAAAACCAGAGTAGAATTGCATTACTGATTGCTATAACAAATAGATTTGATTTATTGTATCTGGTTACTGTACTTATATATTTTTTTTTTTGGACAATAAATTTTCATTTCATTTTCATTTCATTTCAAGTTGTTAGAGCTTACTTAGATTGCACTAATAAGAAAAGTGCCAGAAAAACCTCTTCTGTACGTGTTCAATTTGTTTTTAATATAGATTCCATACTGCAGTATTCAAGACGGCTACGAACTAGAGCATTAAAAATAGCCCCTAAATTATTTGTGTAATGGGCTCCTAAATTATTTTTAATGGAAAACGGAAAGCGGAGACCAGTTTGTCCTATTGCTTTTTACTCACTGTATACTCGTTATATACGGCGTGAAAAGCGTGAAACTCATTTTTTGTTACTTCTTTTTCTTAAAATCTTTCTATATATTTTTTATAACAACTTTATTTTATATATCTACAAGTATAATTATATATATATATATATTAAAAATTAGTATCGATTTTGTAAAATAACTTATAAAATTCATACAGTACATATGAGTATGTAGTTACACGATACAATATATTAATACTATTTATAACTTGTAAGATATTGTAATGAACTGAAGTCTATTGTTTAAAATATATAAATGTAAAATTAATAATATATATTTTAAAAAAAGTACAAGAACTACATAGACAACAACCAAGGTTACAGTTTCGTAATCTTATTATATTCTCCGTGTGATTATTAATTATGATAATATATTTAATCACGATCATTATCGATATTTACATTCGTACTTCGCTTTCTGTATCTAAGAACCATATCGATATTTTCATGATATCTTAAGCATTATCGCAGATATGAATTTCGACAACCATTTTCATTATGATTAAGTTACAAAAATGTTGACATTCATACCTAGAAGAAAAAAATATCTTTTTTTGGTTCCGTGACTCAAAAGAGAAAAAACAGAACCCTTAAAAGATAACTTTGTTGTCCGTCTAGATTATTTATATCGAGATCACGTGGAGATATCAAGCTGAAATTATCGAATATTCAGGTGTACGGACCCTTAAAAGCACAGAAAAGTAAAGAAGTGAGAATTTGCAGTGTACATAAATAATAAATCCGGAGCAAAATAATTTAAATTTATATGACAGATAAAAACTATTACAAACTTATAATAAATCAGCTTCACGCTGTATCCCGCACACAGCATAGAAGGCAGAGGGAACCTAGTGTTAAGACACTCAATTACCAACCTTCCGCCGAAATCAGGAGGCATTGCGTATTGAGTGGGTAAACTCAATGCCGCGCTTTGCCTCGACGCTAGAGCGAAGAAATGAAAATATAGATTTGAATAAATATATCATGTCCTGGACTAGCGATCGAACCCACAGCCAATCGATTTTGCAGTCTTACTTTGTGCCTCTGCGCCAGGATTGACATTAAACTTATAATATGTTGTGATATATTTCATATTTTTGATCCATGGGGGATTGAATTATTTTCATTTCTTCGCTCTGGCAACAATGGAAAGCGCGGCGTTGAGTTCACATCATTGTATTGAATTCTTTATAGAGGTAAGTACAGAGGTTGTGAGATTTGGTTAAAGACAGAGGGAACGTAGCTGGTTCTCTTTGCCCTCCCAGTTATATGCGGGATACATATGCGGGATAAAGATGAAACAATATACGAGTTCTTCTAAGAACTAACAAAACATACTTGTTACCTTTTTTAAGGCGAAAATTATATTATTTATTAATTATTTGTATGTATTTTTTTGCTAATGCTCTTTTATTCTGTGACGTTCACTGAGTGCCAAAAGACAAACTGAGTATTATTGTTACAAAATTTATTTGTATGTGTTTGTAAGTAAATTTTAAAAGTAGACGATATCTACCTAAAGTAACTTTATATCAAATGGCAATAACTTGTTTATTTACACTCCATATCAATTTATGAAATATCCTACTCACTACTTCTTACTAATATCATAAAAGTGAAAGTTTGTGATATTTGTTCCACTTTAATGCAAAATCTACTGAACTGATTAAGATGAAACTACATTAACATATCTAATAGATATTGGCTCCAATTTACATATGATTTGGCTATAATATACCAATAAGTTTAAGCGGGCGCACCCGCTTGCGTCACTAGTATATTAATCTTTATTAAATATATTTTATAACGTTATTCTCTTAAGATCATATCAATTTTCGATGGATATTTTTTTAGCTACACGTTGAATTCCGCACATAGCAGAGTAGGCAAAAGGAAACTAGTGTAGAGACACTCCGTTCGCCACTTTCCGCCGAATTCTGAAAACATTGCGTGTTGAGTGGCGGAATTTAACGCCGTGCTTTGCCTCGACACCACAGCGTGTAATATAAAATATTTCAATTTGTGGATATTTCATTTTGTGGATATTCGATGGAAATTTCTTTTTACCTTTTTAAATAGAGAGTTGTATCTATTTAATAACTTCGTAATGAATACGCGACATATAAACGATTGACTCAATTTTTTCTACAATGTTAATTAGTATTATGTATGTAGAGAATCAAATTAACCTATAATGAATATCGATTATTTATAGTCTATGCTGATATATTGACAGTATTATGTTCAAAATTCAAATAAACCACACGTCACGACATCTGAGTTCAATAAACTCAATTGATGCAACGTTTCCGCTACTCTCCCCCTCGCCTACAAGGACTAATATTTGCCCCTTTTCAAGTTGTTTTCAAATTTTAACTTTAATGATTGACTATCTACTTATTTATTGGTTTAAATTTTTAATGTAAATGGTTTTAAATGTACAAGTAAAGGCAGAGGAATTTTGAGAGGAATTTTTAGGCCGTTGTCGTGTCGACGGTTGTGGATACGATTCCCACTCAGAGAAATAAAATATTTAATATTTATATTCTCGACGTAAAGCGCGGGCTAGAGATCCGCAGTCAATACCTACGAAAGTGGCGAACGGTAGTGACTAACTGGGAAATTTGTGTTCAAACATTAGGTTCCCAAGGTTCTAGAAAAGGGAAATTACATCCCAAATTTTATGAGTTTAAGAAATGAAAAAAATAGCCATCTTTAAGCCACTGGCGGGAAAATATTAAATATATTTACTAAATTTCAATATTAATTATAGTTAAGTCCGGTCGTGGCGCAGAGGCACAAAGTGGGAGTGTAAGCGCTACTAATTGTGGATTCGATCCAAACTCGAGGAAATGTAATATTTACTTAAATTTATATTTCCATTTTTCCGCTCAAAAGGCAAGGCAAGTGCAAGAGAATAGGAGACAAAGGGCGGCGTTGAGTTCCACCACTCGGCACGCGATGCCTCCATCATTCGGCGGAAAGTGGGGAACGGAGTATCTTAACACTATATTCTCTCTGTCTACCCTGCTGTGAGCGGGATACAGCGTGAACCTGATAATTTATTTTAAACAAAATTTTACAAGATTTTATTTTATATGAGGTTGTAAACAACCTCATTAAATTTTTTGCGGTCAAAGTCAAAGCCTAGTTCAGTTACTTAACTGTTATACGATGTTAAGGTTATTGATTTATTAAAAAAACAAACATCAAGCAACTACGTCGGAGGCAACGACTACTTTTTTATAATATTCTTTTTTTTTATTTTCCTGCGCTAACCTCGCGAACCTCGTTTATTTGTAATAAATGTATCTTTATCACATCATGATGGCGAAATTATGCAAGAATGCATAATATTATTCCTTGTCGAGGCCATTGTGGCGCAGTCCTACAGTGTCTAACAATAAAAACGATGGTGTGACTTAGGGTAATGACTAAATATTTTCCATTGCCCCGTTATAATATAAAAGTGTGAGCTAGACAAAATAAATTGTCAAGATTTAAATATTTAAATAAATATTTCATTTCTTCGAATAGGGATAGACCCCACAACCTGTCGCGTTTACAAACACACTTTACCCGACCCAACTTAAAGGCCGGCAACGCACCTGTAGCTCCTCTGGGGTTGCACGGGGTCGTGGGCGGCGGTAATCACTTACCATCAGGTGACCCGCACGCTCGTTTGCCGTGTCTTTTCCATAAAAAAAAACACCCACACTTTGCACCACGACTGGCCTATTTTTTTTTATTTCTTGTAAATACATATCATCGCAACTGTAGCTCCTCTGGTGTAACACGGGGTCGCGAGCAACGCTGTTTAATGAAAATTTGATCTGTATGCTCGTTTGCCTTGTTTTTTCTACAAATAAAAAATTGACACAAAAGTCAATTTAATTAGAGGCTAGTGTATGCAGGGGCACAAAGTGTGACTGTAAACGTGAGTGCTCGTGGGCTCTATCCCCACTCGAGGAAATGAAATATTTATCTAAATTTATATTTTCTTTTGATCGCTCTGGTGTCGAAAGTGGGGAATGGAGTGTCTCAACATTAGGTTCCCTGCGCCTACCCTGCTGTTTGCGGGATACAGCGTGAAGCTGATTTGTGTTTTCTGTATTATAAAGGAAGAGCAAAGAAAGATGGATGAGACAAAGAAGTTTCATTTGCCGTCTGTGATAACGTAGCAATGGTCAATAATTAATATTGCTCAAATTACCTCAACATGTTTCCTGAGAATTAAATGTGGTGTGAATAATTACATTTTCCTACTGTATCCGGCTCCTCGAACTTTAGACCGTAGATTATCTATAATATCGCTGTGCACAGAAAATAACAAAACTATATCGTTAGGCGTGGCGGTAGTAGTATATTCAACAATTTATAATATTTATTTACAAATCAATGATCATAAAATTTCCATTACATACGTAAGTGGGTAAATGTAGAAATTGTAAATGTTAAAATTATACACTTAAAGAAATTTGATACTGTGTAATTTTTTATGGTTCCCGCTGTATCCCGGGCATAGCAGGCAGGCAGACCGGAATGTAGTGTTAAGACTCTCAGTTCCAATTAAGACACTTCCGTTCCCCACTTTCCGCCAAATTATTTAGACGAGTTGAGTGGCGGAATTCAACGCCGCACTTTGCCTCGTTACCAAAGCGAGGAAATGAAAATATTATATTTTTTTGGAATGGGAATGGAATCCGCAACCTGTACCGGTTTCAGTCGCACTGACCTCCTATCTATAGATTGTATAATATATAAGTATATAATACACGACATACATACATATATATAATATGTGCAGATTACATATTTATCTACGTACTTATAATACGTAGGTTCTTCAGGAACGTCATGAGAGCTCTATGTAACCGAATACTATATAATAGTTTCAGATATAAAATGACATGACATTCTAAATTATTATTGCTACGAATGGTTTTAGAGTTTATACGGCCGAATCACCCACAAGCGCCTAGTATGAAGCAGCGATACGTAGAGACAAAGAACTTTTGTTACTATAAAAATAATAAACAAAACACAACTTTTATAAATAATATATAATCGAAATTATTCGAATATAAGGATTTAATGATACGATCGATATAATGATTTCTTTATTTGTGGCGTTACAAGCACAATTCAGTTCTCCGATGTCACGTTTCATGAAAAACACACGAAGAAAATTGACCGTAAAAAAGAAGCAAATGTAAACAATTATAGAGTAGGTACATGTAAAATTGTAGATTTGCTCAAGCTCTCTTGACGTGAGTTCGGAACGAGAATAATTTTTTCATTTTATTTTATTTCGAGTCTAAAGTTACATTTGACATTATTAATTAAATATAACTTTACAAAATATTTGAATTAAAATAAAGATTTTTAAAAGAAAAATATATCAGTTATTGATGCGACACAACCAAAGGATACAACCACAGGAAAGTTGTGCTGCGTAGTAAAACAAATACATATATGCAAAACCTATTATTGTGCTTAAGCAAAACCTATATGTTTGTTCTTTCGGCTTTTACGAATCCAACGGCTATATTCTTTTTTTTTCAATAAGACAAAAGACAATAGTTTTCAAATACAAGTCTTGTTCATGGAACCAGAACAGAAAAAGTATCTAAAACACTACGATACGTGAAGTCACGAATTACATACAGATGACGTTTATTTGTTTACAGTTTTATCTTTCTGACGTTTCATCGAAGAGAAACTGGAAATGCAAGTCGGGCTCGCCCTCCGAGGGTTCCGTACAAAGATTGGAGGTCACGAGTTTTTTTTTAATTAAGCTAGGCTTAGCCACAGCCCTTTCATCTGATACCTTATTTGAACTGGCGGCCAAATTTTGCCCCCCTTTTAATTGACTATAATTATGGCTACTATTTTCTATGCATTACCTGTAGATGCTAGCTGCCAAATTTCTGGAAAAATTTAGCCTTATATGGACGCCTATTGTACATAGTCTTTTTATATCAGAGTGTTGAAGAAGGGAATAATTATCCTATTATATTTGTTTCAACTTTTGTTTGTTCACATAGTACAGTAAACATGTTATGTTCTCATACTCCGCCAGATTACGCCCGGGAAGGCTCACTTGTATATATATTATACAATTCAACTATCACATAATATTTAAAATTAAAAATTGATAACAATTTAGTAAAATAAAATACTACAGCCCTAAAATATTATCAAAGATTTTATTATTTTTTTTACGAGTATTCGTTTTATTATAAAGTTATAATGCCCAATTACATTTATATGTTAAAAATTAATTGAGCGCCAAAAAACTTAATCGAAAAAAAACGTAAATTTTAACCTTAAAACCGTAAATTATATTATAATGTTTTCATTAACCTGTGATAAAAATCATATTTCTACCAATTTATTCTGAGGAATACAGTGTTAATATGAAAAAAAGTGATACTCCCGCTATCACTGAGTGTCTTACCTAGTGGTAAGACACTCCGTTCCCATTAATACACTTCCGTTACCCACTTTCCGCCGAATTCAGCAGGTATTGATGAGTGGCGAAATTCAAGGCCTCGCTGTGCTTCGTTATTACGTCGGTATTACGTCATCTTCGTTATCTCTGACACGACTCTACTTTTTAAAGTTTTTTTAAATATTTTTTTATATTAAATACGTTATTCAAAAATTCTAGTTTATTTAGTGTAACGCATGTGTACCTATTACTTAAGTAGCTAGTAGGTATATATGCGTTATATTACTCGTGATGCTTTACATAATTTGGTTGGTTTGTCTTTTGCTTTTATATTGAGTTTGGTTGGTCTATTGCTTTTATATTGAAGCTTGTTTTCTTTTAAATACGCCATCATTTAATTCTAATTATTGTATAACTGTTAATTTGACTAATTTTATTTTATTTTGTTTTCTTAAGTTGGAAACATATGTTCTTTGAAAAGGTCACTTTTTTTACGTAAACCAGGAGATTTTATAGAAAAAACGTTCGGGCACGTTACATGGGGATTAGAAAGGGTAAAAAAAAATAATCAAATCAGCTTCACGCTTTATCCCGCACACAGCAGAGTAGGCAGACGGAACCTAGTGGTAAGACACTCCGTTTCCCACTTTCTGCCGAATTCTAGAGGCATTGCGTGTCGAGTGGCAGAACTCAACGCCGCGCTTAACCTCGACACCAGCGCGAAGAAATGGAAATATAAATTCAAGTAAATATTTCATCTCCTCGTGTGGGGATCGAACCTACAATCAGTCGGCTTTACAGTCACCCCTCGTGCCTCTGCGCCACGACTGGCCTCACTAACATGTAATAACTGTATCTATTTAAATACAGAAATTTAATTTAAACCCCCCCAACGAGGTTTGTTTTCTATGAATTTTCAAAACAAGTTTCCGAAGGTATAAAAGATGTCCAAATGACAAATAAAATAAATAATAACAACAAAAAAGTACATAGATAAATAAGTCTAATAATAGTATATCTATTTACTGCAATACACACAAAGGAAGACATCTTGATGTGTGCTTCAATGAAATGTTATTATGAATATCAATTATAGAAGCAATATAACTATATGATATTATTTGTAGTTATGATATTTATTAGAAAATGTTATGCAAATATGTTAGGATCCCGGATATGACCTTATCACTATCTCCCACTATTCATTTTGATTACGCGGAAATTGATTGTACCTATTATATTCATCGATATTATTGTAATATACAGGAGGGGAAGTGACTGCATACCTTTTATAGGAGAAAAATATACCTTATTCCCAAAAAAAATCAAGATTTTTCTATAATTTTCAATAATTTCATGATTTTTGTTACGTGTGACGCAGTTACCAATAGATAACGATACAAATAACGTAAATAACTACCACTACAAAAATACTACTAAACGCTGACGATCTACCACTTTCATTTCCAAAAACCATACCAGAGAGAAAGGACTATCTCGTTCTAGTTTCCGCTATAACCTATTTTCTAAACAAAGTTCAACTTCACCTTCAATACCGCCACGTGGAAATTGAATTTTCTTACCACAAATAATACCATAGGTATTGGCGGTGACGTTTATTAGGTCGATTTTGTGAATAAGGTGTGTGATGTGTCGTGTCGCTTCGATAGATTAGTGTATGTGTTCGTTATTCGTAACAAAAGGTGTTTTATTTTACAAGGATAATGTTATTATTTATTTTCTTTAAAAAAAAAAAACCACTTTCATTTTTGGGAACATCGCTATTAGGCTCTTGTAGAATAGTTGAAACTATGCTTTCATTTAATATAGTAAAGATAAAAACTCTGTATAATCAGCCAATGTTATGCCAAGGCCTTGTGCAATTAGTGACATTTAAAAATCGATGATAACTTCAATGACGATCAAAGTTCATTATATATTGAATTAAGGATGATCGAGGTGTGGTTTACAAAAGTGATATGAAGAATGAAATAAATTATGTCCATTCTGAATAATGTCCGAGTGTCATTCGTAATTATAAAAGAGTATCGGCCCACTCGCAGCTTCGTCCGCATACCTCCTATAACTCTTTCATTTGCCAGCAGATTAGTTATATAATTTATACATTACGCTGAAATAACTTGCTTTTTTCTTCTCAAAAATTAATTTAATTGCTTTTTTTTATCAAAAAATTCTTTATTGTTACTGATTTATAAGAGATAGATATACGGCGTCGCGGACTTTTATTTTGAACCAATAAAATAGAATATTTTTGTGAATGTACAATTTACTGACATAATATATGTGTAGCTATGTTTGTGCAGCGCGCACAGCAATTTGACGGCGTTCATTATTATTTTTATTCCGTTATTTAAGGCTAACTAAGACTTACACCGTAATTACATATAACCTATAGCACTCTTCCGCTTTATTATATATTAGTATGGATATAATATAATTATTTTTTAATATATTTAAAGTGGTGGAACGTAGCGGGATTTGAAAAATTTTAATCCCGCAGTATCAAATCTGGCAGGAATAAAAGGTCTGGTAAAAACAACAAGTGCACATTTTCAATAATATTTTTCACAGCATATGTAAATGCGAGCGTTTACCTTAAGTTTACACGTTCACCTACTTTAACATAGACGCCAACTCTGAACGGGCTCCACTTTCAGGTTAGTGACTACGCATACCGTTACCGTACTATTGGTTAATAGTCCTTAAAATTTTAGCTTTGTTAAAATAACGTAGCCGGGTAGAATAACAAATTGTTAAAATAACGTAGTGGGATATTGGGCTATAGGCCTTTATTTGTGCCGCGGCTTGCGCTATGATCTTTTACTATACCCCCGCCATACCTTTGCACGTTTCCAATACAATTCTGCCCTGATAAAAAAATATTTATGTAACTAAAAGATATTTTATATATAATAGGCACTCATTTTTTACTGTTGCAGTTATAATTAACTCACATACATTTTTATTCCCAATTTAATTCTTTTTTATTTTAATATCATGATATAATAAAAGTTGAAATAAAGCAACATTCGTGTCACCATTTAAATTATAAACGATGACTTCAGCCCCGCAACGTTAATCGACAACAATGAAATAAAGTGCGCAAAAATAAGAAATCCCAAGATATTAATTATCCTTACAATTTCAATTATTAAGTATCTGGCCATTGTTTGAACATTATTAAAATATTTTTTAAAACTTTTGCAACACATGCAACACTTATAATTTTATTTTCGTTTTGAATATAATATTTGTATTATTTACAGTATTACAAAATAAAAAAAACCGGTTAATTGCGAGTCGGATTCGCCTTTCCAGGCTCCCGTACCAATTTCAGGATTGTAGGTGAACGAAAAGTACAACTTATAAAAGTTGTAAAAAGTCATTCATTAACATTCTCGTTTTTTTATTGGAGTTTTCGCTTATCGCTGTCGAGGAGACAAAGAAAAAAGACACAAGGTGGTAAAATCCCCATTTTTTATATTTCATGAATACTGCGCTAATTTAAAATAGCGGATTTAGTTGTTTATTTGTTTTATAAGCTTCAATTAACATACCAGAGGGTTGCCACCAATAACATACCAATTAACATACCAAAATAACACTGTTCCCAATAATTATTTTTTGAAAATAATGTTTCTTGCGGTCCCAATCACGATAATAAAATTATATTATTTTTAATCTAAATATATTGGTAAATTGATAACAGTGACTGCAGCAATACTGCCTTTGAGATAACATAGAAAGCCAGATAAAAGTATTAACTCCAACGCTCTTAAAGACAAATCGGAGGATTGCATATTGACAAACCACGACAAAATACTAATAAAGCAATAATGGTAACACTGGTAAAAGATTTTTTTTAAACTACCATTCTTCTGTAAAGATAACGGGTATTAATAAGAAGTTAATAAAACTTCTTTATAAATCTTTAAAATATGTCGTCAGGACTTGCCATAAATTTCGTAATCGTAATTTTATATTAACAAGTACAACTGGTATCACATGCCTTATTCGTTGTATAAGATTTTATTTAATTCAGAATAAAAAAGATATAGGTTGCTTTATGCCAGTCGCGATGCAGTGGTATGAAGTATGACTGTAAAACCGACTGGTTTTGGGTTCGATCAACACTTGAGGAGATGAAATATTTACTTAAATTTATATTTCCATTTCTTCGCTCTGGTATCGAGGCTGAGCGCGGCGTTGAGTTCTGCCACTGAACACCTCCCTTCCTTCCCTCTGCCTACCCTATTGTGTGCGGGATACAGCGTGAAGCTGATATTTTAATTTTTTTTGTTACATATTATACATTTTTTTGTTTAAAAGCCTAGATTTAGTATACTTACGCTACTTTTAATAATTTTATACTTTTAATAATCTATTATTTTAATATATTTTATTATATCACTTTATCATATAAAGGAATCTAAAATAAAGGATTTATTACTTATTGAGTCAGTACTCGACAAGTAGTTATGTACTAGGTCCTTGCCCGTAGAAGACAAAGACACGTGTTGAGTTTGGTCATAATACAACTGTCTTATCACGATGTCAGTGAACGTGTGACGTAAGCAGCTGATATGAATATAGGCCGTACCGAAATATATTGGCGTATAAGCGTGTGTGAAAATATGTATATTACTCGAATTAACATAAATAGAAGAAGAAATAAAATAAATCAGCTCCACGCTGTATCCCGCACAATGCAGGGTAGGCAGAGGGAACGTAGTGAAAGACACTCCGTTACCCACTTTCTGCCGAATTCCGGAGGCATTGCGTGTTAAGTGGCAGAACTCAACGCCGCGCTTTGCTTCGACACCACAGCGAAGAAATGGAAATATAAATTTAAGTAAATATTATTAATTTAAGTAAATAGTATATAATAGTATAGAAGAAGAAATGAGCGTATAAAAACCCAATAAGAAAAAATCTGGTCTGGTCGTGTATAATAAAACTAGCCTGCCTCGTTTTACCAATTTAATTTGTTTAAAAATGGGTATTGACTTTGTATACTTTTTGCGCTCTTTTTGGACTAGTTTTTTTTGCGTTTTTATTTAGTTGGTTTTTTTTATGTATATATATTTTTTATAATTATTTGTAAATTTTACAAATATTATTATTTCATGAGAAGGGTTAAAATCAAGGGGATGTTAATCTCGGCTTTCACATTATTAGCAGTAGAAAAACAAGATACTGAATGTAAATAGTAATAATAATAGTAATATATAATAAGCCTTATAAAGTTTCATTAAAGTATTTCTTGTTTTTATTTATATTTATTACCCATAAAACCCAAAAAGTGACAAAATTTGACTTATTGCATTATTAAAATGATTTTAGTAGCTATTGAAATATAAGAAAAAACTATAATTTAATTTTTTTTGTTGGTAATCGATATACAATATCAAAGTTCAATTACGTCAAGAAAAATAAAAAATATACCTACATACATATATTAGTTACCTTGAAATAACACCTAATAGTGACAACTGTACAATACGGTCAACTCGTCGTGGCAAAATAGGTTTTCTAAACTTTTGCATGCGCAGATCTTCACTATGGATCAAAATAATCAAAAGTAAAAACCTAAAACCAACTCGGCGCAACCATGGGGGCCATGACTCGCCGACCGTACTATACACAAAGCATTGACGTAAAAATGGCGTATGGGGAAGTGAACATTAAACCGAATTTCCTACTATGTTGTTCTCAGTTCTTTTCGCAGTTCGATAACTTATTGTCAGTATTTATATGCTTGTCACATCGTCCAAATAAAACAAGGAAATTTGTAGACATAGATTTTTATCATAGAACATTTTATGCAAATTATTGACTATATATCCAATTTTCATATGTTTTAATACTATAATTCCAAAGAAGCATTACTTATTTATTTTCTTTGTGTTAAAATTCAAATCTTGATTTACTTCTAATAAGTGCTGGAATCAGACGAAGCGAATAACAGTGATTAGCAAAAAAGTTTTCTTAAAAAAAGTTAATTTACCTACATACCTACGTACTTCAGATCGAATAATAGCCTCGCGCACAATGAAATGTGACTCATTCCATTGTGACTGACCGAAGATTCCATGGACATCTATATTGAAGACCTGGAACATCTGACG
Organism: Heliconius sara; assembly: GCA_917862395.2. Lineage (NCBI taxonomy): Eukaryota > Metazoa > Arthropoda > Insecta > Lepidoptera > Nymphalidae > Heliconius > Heliconius sara. The sequence continues at coordinate 16,985,675 of OU860798.1, read as the reverse complement.
ATTAACCATAACAGTCCAGCTAAACTATAGGAAATAATGAAATGTCTTCTGATCTCTTCTTCTTCTTGCTGTAAGTTACAACAAAGAAGTAGGATAGCAAGGGCCATAAAGTCCACGTAAACGAAGTTACGGGCAGCCAGTGAAGTTTAAAATACAATTTATGTACTATTTATAAAATATTATTAATTAATTAAGTTTACTAATAGTGAGTGGTAAGAGAGGTAGAGGGAGATATCCGTTGACCTTCGAAAATACAGTATCAAAGATACCGGAGGAGGGTCACGTAAAAAGCATAAGGATCCCCCGGAGGGCATGTATGAAGAGGTTGATGACAGTGGACGAGGCGAAAGAGGTATGTAGAGACCGTAGCGTTTGGCGCTCCATTCTCTCTGACTACCCCGCTAGGGATAAAGCGTGAAGCTATTATTATTATTATAATATCCTAATAGTTTCTTTTTTTCTCTTTTTATCAGTAAATATTCTATTTCTTTAACAATTTTAAATACAAATAACTATAGTCAAAAATAAAAGTCTTCACTATAAGCGAGACGGTGGTGGAATTTAAATTTGGTAAGAAAACAAAGTCAACGTGTAGTCGGAAAATTGGGGAACGGAGTGCCTTTAGACTAGGTTCCCTCTTCTATATCGGAGGTAGTGTAAATATAAAAATTTTTTAATTAATCTAACTTACAATTAATTTATAAAATGTTATCATAAGTATAGATTAATATTAAAGAAATAATTATTCATGTTTGGTATTTAATGACAAACATACTTACTGCAGCATTTTTTACAATATTTGCGCAAATACGACACTTTAAAATGGCAATATATGCGTTTCATCATTTCCGTTGAATTAATATTACAGAATCATTTTTCCCCTATAATATAGTACAACTATAGTTGCGTACATAGATTTCTTATTGCTTAAAATAACCGTAGCGTTTGGCGTTCCGTTGTCTCTGATTACCCCGCTAGGGATAAAGCGTGAAGTTAAGTTTAAGTTATATATTTATTAAGTTATATATTAAATAAAAAAAAACAGATTTTAAGTCAAGAATAAATATTCTTGGCTTAGTTTACCAAAATCATAATTATTTTTCTAAATTTTACCTCAATACATACACACTTACACTTCCTTCCTCTAATCTAGGTGTAAAAATTGCATTGCATATTCCATAACTACACACTGTATAGCAAAATAAATAAAAAAAATAATGCATTCACTTACCGCGATATCTTAAAAATTGGTCAGGGTGTAAGGAAAGGTATCCTAATATTTGGTTCCTTCGGCCTGCCCCTCTACAAGTAAATATATGGAAAAAAATGTTAAGCCGTTTTTTTTTTAAGTTCCGTACCTTAAAAGGTAAAAACATAACTCTTATAGGATCACTTTATTGTCCGTTTGTCCGTCTGTCGGGATTTATCTTTAGACCACCTAGAGGTATCAAGTTTAAAATAATATTATATATTTAGGTCTATGGTTCCTTAAAGCACAGAAAAACAAAACTTCTAAGTTAACACAAATTAAATATACGAGCATTTATACGAATGAAGGAAAAATATAGAAAGTAAAATTTAATAAAATACCTACAAGGTATTTCGATAACAACATATATTATATTACAATTTATTGTTTCTAGTCCATTTCTTACACATTTGGTGCTTATGACTGCAAATTTAAGTTTGTCAACTTTTATAAAATGTACTTTTCTTTGACCTACCATCCAGATATTAGTAGATACGGAAGCCTCGAGCGCGAGTTCAAACCGCTCTTAACCGTTTTTTTTAGATGTAGTTTCAGGAAGTCTGGTCAGGGCTATATAAAAACATATTAAATAAATAAAATATTATTACTTAAATGCTAACGATATATAATAAACAAGCACGCGAGTTTTGTAATAAACGCTGTTCTAGTTCGCTTTAGCTCTAGAGGTCAATGATACCTACTTTGATTTTATATTTCTGTGATAAATAATTATATATAATATATGTATTTGGTCGATTAATATATATTTCTGTAGAAATTTGTAATCATTGCAGCGGTGAGTTATGCCAATCAACACGCAATGTATCAATAATTCGGCGGGGAGTGGGCAACATAAGTGTGCAAACATAATGGCAACAGAATGCCTTAACATTAGGTTCCTTGATTCCCTCTGCTTACCTTACTATATGCGGGACAAAAATATATTTATACAGCAAAAGAAATATACGTACAAAGGTACTATTCAGTGTTTAATGTTATTATTCTTTACGACGTAAACGTCGTATCGTTACAGTTGCGTAACTAATGAATAGATATTGACTTATATATTATAAGCGGTATCAACGTAATTAGCTCTCCATACTTACTGGTCTCCTAGTCATTTAAAAATATAATTACAATATTTACAAGACGTTAATTACGACTGAGATAGATTTTATTTAACTTATAATTATTATCACCATTGTATTACGAGGGTCTATCTAAGTAATATCGATGCTCTGATGTTTTATATTTATAATAACGTGGTTTTTTCACGCTGTATCCCGCGCACAGCAGGGTAGGCACAGGGAACTTAGTGTTAATACACTCCGTTGTTCATATATTGCGTGTTGAGTAGTGGAACTCAACGCCGCGCTTTGCCTCAACACTAAAGCAAGGATATAAAAATATGAAATATTTCATTTCTTGAAGTGGGAATCTACACCACCAAACCTGTCGCGTTTACAGGCATACGCTTGTGCCCCTGCGCCGCGACTGGCCTTATTATGTAAAGGCCTTATAATAAAAGCTTTATTTAATTAATTATATTTGATCTGAACACTGCCAAATTTAATAAAACTAGATATAAAACTGGATTAGGGTTTCAGCCTAATCCACAAAATTTCTAAAGATAAAAAAGGAAATAAAGATAAGTATATAATAATTGCTGCAACACTATTAATGCAGTTCATTATTAAATTGAATATAGTTGAATGGAAATACATGATTATTTCTCATTATGGTTCTAAAGGAGTTCCATACAAATCTATATTCTAACAGTAAAGGCGGTCTGTAGCGGGCTGTGAAGGCAGGCAGGTCACATTGGTCGCGTACCAGATAGTGTATCAAGGTGGCTACAATATTAAATTACTTAAGGCGAACGAGACACTTATAGTGCCACGACTCCTATTCATCTATTTATTTTTTTCTAAAGACAAAAAATTCGCCGTTTAAATGATAGAACGAAAGGCTTTTGTACATTTTTTTTGTGAAAACCATACTTGTAAATACCAAAACAAAATATAAAAAATAAAAAACATACTTGGCTTTAACCAAGACCGTTAATTGGATGGGTCAACTAAGGTCTCGCTGTTTGTCAATAGACAGCTCCAGCAGTCACCGCTAGTCGATTTTGACATATCTAAAACATCGTCAACCTGATATATATGGTAAATAAGTTTATTTAACTTCACATTAGTGGTTTTATTGTGGCGTCATAGTCTTTTAGTTTTGTGATAATGTCCGAATTTGTGCCAAATAATTGTTTTTGAGGAAAGTATTACTTTTATTATTTTATTCTTAGAAAGCATCGATAAGCAGTAAGTTAAACAACGTGCCAAGATTGGTTCTGACGCTTTTAAGTCAGATCGGCTGAACGTTCTTGGCTGCGACAGTTTTGTTGTGTATTTGGTGGGGCCAGGTGTGTGTTGTTAATTATGAGCTGTTGAAATCGAACGAAACCATCACTGGGGAATGGTATCAACTACAATTGATTCAAGTGTGCCGAGCAAAGAGCTGAAAAATGGCCACAATACGCCTAGAGACATGGGATTCTACTTACGCATCGCATGGCTTCAAAATGCCCAACCCTTTAAAACCTACATACCTCATCCGATATAATCCCCAGTTATTGTATCGTCCGATTATTATTTGCTCCGTTCGATGACACATGGACTACAGTCTGGCTAATCAGCAGTTCTGTTCATATGACGGTATGGAAAAATGATTTTTAATTCACGTATAGCCTCAAAAAAAAACTTTTATCGTAAGGTATTTTTACCAGAAAGATAGGGAAAAATTGTAGCTAACGATGGGCAATACTTCAAATAAGTTATATAAACCGCTTTTTACAAAAAAAAATAAAAAAAAATGTTATTAAAACGTCGAGAACTTGGCAACTTAGTTCTCGATGTTTTTACACCTAATAGGAGCAGAATAATGTAAAATAAAAAAAGCAGCTATACAACTTAATGGTGATATAAACAATAAATTAATTAATCAAAATATGGATATATAAAGAAAAATAATTAGTAATGTATACAAAAATAGTTGCACAATATGTTTTGCGCAATTTAACACTATCGCTATTGGTGTGGGTGTGACGTGTATGTGGGTCAAAACTATGTGATTACAAATTTACCTATGAAATGTTCGATATCTGCGTTCAAAGTTCACTATCAACTCAATAAACTACGTACTTTTGTCATATAACTATGTAAGACTTGTGCAGTGGGACTTAATTATTTAATTTTACTCTATGGCAAATAGTATCGATATTGAAGGTGTTAAGTATTATTACATATATCCTTATAAGACGTTTACACTGAGAAAATTTATTGCAATACCATATAATTAACTGCAGTTAGTCTAATTGAGACAAACTAATGTTTATAGTTATTAAGAATATAACTAGAGTTCCGGCTGCGGCATCGCCTGTGTGGACTATATGATTATGAGTATATGACTATAACGATATTTCCCATTTATATCTACACATACATATGGCATATGCGCAGGGGCACTAAGTGTGACTGTAAACGCGACTGGTTGTGGGTTCCATCCCCACTCGATGTGTTGAAATTTTTATTTATCTTTATATTGTCATGTCTTTGTTCTGGTGTCGAGGAAAGAAAACGCGGTGTTGTGTTCCAACACTCAATACACAATGCCTCCAGAATTCGGCGGAAAGTGGGGGAAAGATTGTCTTAACCCTAGGTACCCTCTGCATTTTGCAGTATGCGAGATGCATATCATTGAAAAAAGTTATTTAGACTTTAAAAGAATTAAATAACAACTCACAACAGCTTAATATCAAATTCCCTAAGTTTGAATAATTTTCAATCTTTAACTGATTGAACTCTTTCAACTAGAATTAAAAGTAGGTTATATGAATATAAATTTTAAATAAAAAAAAATAAATAAATCAGCTTCACTCTGTATCCCGCACACAGCAGGGTAGGCAGAAGGAACCTTGTGTTAAGACACTCCGTTCCCCACTTTCTGCCGAATTCTGGTGGCATTGTGTGTTCAGTGGCAGAACTCAACGCCGCGCTCAGCCTCGATACCAGAGCGAAGAAATGGAAATATCAATTTAAGTAAATATTTCATCTCCTGGATTGGGAATCGAACCCACAACCAGTCGGTTTTACAGTCACACTTCATGCCACTGCGCCACGACTGGCCTCAATATTAATTTTAATTACTAATATTTTGTTAATTTTATAAAAGATCGATAAAACAAACATACAGCAATAGTATACATACAGGAGATAATTGAAATTCTTACCTCAAGCCACTAATATTATATAAATAATACTTTCCTGTCCAAAATTCTAACTGCACGTTTTGTATAAAATAAGCAATTCTCGTGAAACAAAGCCGCAAGCCGAAATTCGAGTCTCGCAGGGGACGCCCTTGCCACCGTCGACATCTTCTCTGCTTGCTAATTATTAAGGACAGAGTACCCTCTTCCCTACCTAGCCGGTGTCGCTGTAAAAACCAGTAAGGCCAACAGCATTAACCTTAAGTTCGAAAAAAACCAAGCAACCTAATGCCTATACAATAAATATCTGTATTTTTAATTATATTAAAATAATTAAACAACAAAGACGCTGATTAGATTATGAGTATTAAATCTTAAAAGGTTACCGTATGGTAGCACGGAATGGACTTTCCACCTCGTATACAAATAGGTAATAACTACCTATAGTTAGACTTATAATTCTCTATGTTTTAGATTAGTTCGTTTTTAGGATTTCATACTTCAACAAAAAACGTATTCCTTATAACATCACTTTGTTGTTAGTCTTTCTGTATGTCTGCCAAGTCCCATTATCTCAAGATCGCGTTGATGTATTAAGCTGAAATCAATATCAAATATCTAAGTTGCAAATGCTTAAAGCACAAAAAAAAATAAACTTCTAAGTCAACGCAATCAAAAGATACGAACGGTTTATACATTTTTTTTTGTGTGCAATAAAGTATAAACTAACTAAATAACTAACTATTTTAGTTGCATTTTGGATGAAAGTTATCGCGTAATCAAAACTATAGGGACCCATGGATCTACAATTATGAATGTGAAGTGAGAATTTACAATATAAATGAAGGAAAAATTCCTATAATTAAAATTTATATACTACAGAAAAAAACCATATAGGCAACTAACTTTAACAAACCTGAAATTGAAACGGAATCTTTCTCTCTTTATCTTCTTCTCTTTATCCCCAAAACCGCAAGCGGAACACAGAGAAGTGTAATGACACTCTCTTCTCCACATTCTGCCTGAATTGAAAATATTTTATGTATCTCTGTTTTACCAGAGCGCGAGCTAGAAAATAAAAATTGCGCCAAGCTTATTATGTAACGTTTTTAAAGACATTCAATTATTTGAATTCTCAAAATGTTATTTTTATATTTTTTTTAAAGACTCGGAAGATATTTTTGACCACACATTATTTACTTTTAACTTTAATGTTTACGAAACAATGTTTGTTTTTTTTTACCTAAATGTGATGATGCATTATTGTAAAGCAAATATATTATATGCAAAGAACATAATTTTAACTTTATGAAGAAGTACGTGTAGGTTTATGAATATTTATAATTATAATATTCAGTATTTCTTATATTTTATACGTTCTTGTTTTATCTGTTTTCATATATTTATTTTTGCTCTGTACTCTTCCCGGTCTTTTCCATTGGTTTCTGAGATAATTTTAAGAGCTGCTATTATTTAGGACTTAGCTACAAATGTATAGTTTTCTTCCTGAACTGGTACACAGACAACAGATTAACTTTATAAGTTCTTTTTTTACAAAAAGTATGGAACGCTATTAATTAAAAATAAATAAATCAGCTTCACGCTGTATCCCGCGTACAGCATAGTAAGCAGAGGGAACCTAGTGTCATAAGGCACTCCGTTCCCCACTTTCTGCCGAGTTCTGGAGGCATTGCGTGTTGAGTGGCAGAACTCAACGCCGCACTTTTCATCGACACCAAAGCGAAGAAATAGAAATATAAATTTAAGTAAATATTTCATCTTCTCGAGTGGGGATCGAACCCACAACCAGTCGGTTTTACAGTCACACTTTGTGCCGCTGCGCCACGACCGGCCTCATTAGGCAAGGATAATTATAATTAGCAGTTAGTTACATGAAAAATGTGTTCTAGTAGTTAGTAACTGATTATTATAAAGATCAATAATTTCAATGGCTGAGCACGCTTACTTTAACAAAGATGGCGTAACCGCAAACCGTAAAATGTAATCTCAAAAAAAAAGTGGCTCGAATTTATAGATAAAACGTTTTTGTGTCAGTCCATTTATCGATGGTGACACGGTCACAGATACAGTTGCGGTCATACTTACCTATGACACTTATATTGTGTAACGTGTCATATATACTAATCATTATTTCCCTTTTACCTACCCATATAAAAATTGAATTATTATGATTTTATAACTATAATAAATAAAAAATTGGTTATAATATTTGTAAACAAAGTAATGATAATATACAATATATTTCCCGCATACAGCAGAGTAGGCAGAGGAAACCTAGTATTAAGATACTCCGTTCTCCACTTTGCGCCGAATTTTTCTCGAGGCATGGCGTGTTGAGTGGCGTAACTCAATGCCGGGCTTTTTGCCTTGATGCCAGAGCGAAGAAATTAAAATATTAAGAAATAATAATTCATTTTTACAGTTAATTTTATTATTAAAATTTTATTTAAATATTAGTCACCTTACGTTGAGCTTGTAATCCTTGCCTTATGTAGTTTCATTTACAACCCGTCGTACGTAGTAGGTTTAAAACAGTAATGTTACGTACATTAGTAAAACAATAATTTCCTTTAATAATCCTATCAAAACTGTTTAACCGCAACCCAGAGTTACGGTTAAACAGCCGTGATAGGATTATTTAAGAAGTCAGTTTCTGGTTTCTTTCCAGGTCCTGGGGTCGCATATACCTTATTTTTTTTTATTATACATTATTACGACCTTCGTTCTAAATAACGTTTGCCGCGTTAGGCTGATAGGGGTCCCATTTGGTACCTTCGTTTTTTTATGTCAAAAGAAATTGCTTATAACGACGGCTTTTAACAAATCTATACCAGAATAAAACATTAAAAAAATTGTGTCTGCACATTGAATATGTTTGCGAAGAAACAATGTAGAGACCAGCTAATGTATAAGAAATAATGATATGCCGCCTTAACAAAAATTGTTAAGCGTGATAAGCATTTAGCAGTGACCTATTATAATTGAATATCTGAACCTACTACTACTTTTTATACCGGAATTTAACTAAACATGTATTTATTTATTTATTTATTTAATACTTTACACCGACTTAATAATAAAAATATACAAAGAAAACAATGGAAAAATATGATGTAAACATTTTTCTATATTAAATACGATCATTCTTGGCCACTAGTAAAAAATAAAATTATAGCATTTAAGCGTGTGCGGTTTTAATTCCAATTTAAAATATCAAAAAATCAGCTTCACGCTGTGTGCGGGCACACAGCAGGGTAGGCAGAGGGAACCTAGTGTTAAGACATTCCGTTCCCCACTTTCTGCCGGATTCTGGAGGCATTGCGTGTTGAGTGGCAGAACTCAACGCCGCGCTTTTCCTCGACACCAGAGCGAAGAAATGGAAATAAAAATTTAAGTAAATGCTTCATCTCCTCGAGTGGGAATCGAAACCATAACCTGTCGCGTTTATAGTCACATGTTTGTGCCCCTGCGCTACGCCTGGCCTCGATTGATCTTATAGATTTCCGTAATTTACGTTTGTTATTCTTGTCCGTAACACAGTACCGTAGTTCAGTAATACAATATTATGTATACATTGATGGTATTAGAATAATAATTTAAATGTTTACAATTCAATTAGGCCCTCGTGACGCAGACAGCAGCGTCCGAAAGTAAAAGGCTGGCTGTGGGTTCGATCCTCTCGGAGAAATTTATTATTTCCATTTATTCGTTCTCGCAAGATAACTCTAACTCAACACTCAACGTCTTAAGTTCGGACAGAAAGTGTCTTAATATTACACTCTATCTCTACCCTTGTATATGAAAAATACGTGACTTTTTTTTTTAAAAAAAAACCAGTTCTAAATAAACAATATAATTAATAATTTCATTTTATTGAAGTAGCGTAACTAAGCGCTGTTATAACTTTGTCCTGTTACCAGAGCGAGGGAACGAAAACAAATCTTTCCCCGAAGTGGGAACCTGTGGCTTTGGTCGCCTCAATATTTAGCTTTATAATATGATACCAAACCAAATTATAAATAACTAAACAAATTATAAATAAACTAGGGATGTGACAGATAGCATTCCAGATCCTGATATGCATGTAGTAAGATGCTATATCTCTTTCAATTATGGTTACGGAGATCGAACTCCTGATACAAACTCCGCATGAGTTTGTATTATACCGTAGGAATCTTTAATAGTAAGTAAATAATCATATATATTTTTTTCAATTATCAAGAAAATGCATTTTATTTTGCAGGATCCAAACAAATTCTACATGGAGTTAACGGAAGATTACGGCCTAACCAACTTATTGCTATCATGGGGCCTTCAGGCGCAGGAAAATCGACGTTGTTGGATGTACTGTCTGGATACAGAATTACGGGAGTTGGAGGTGCCATATTCATTAACGGAAGAGGGAGAAATATGAGTAAGTATCGCAAATTCATGTTTTTATACATAATATAAATAAAAAATATACTGATTTTTGAATAGCTATTTTCTCTTTTCAGTATAGTTCAGTGTCATTTTTAATACATTTTTCTCCCATTATCTATTATGCGGCGTGCATGAAATAGGACAGCTTTACGCTGTATTCCAAACGTAGCAGGGTAAGCAAAGGGGACTTGGGACCCTAGTGTTAAAAGGCTCCATCACCATCACCAAAGCGTTTTAATAACGCTTTCCACCGAATTCTTAAGGCCAAATTCAACGCCGCGCTTTGCCTCGTTACTAGAACGACGAAATATTAAATATTTTATATTATTATAAAAATATCCTAGTACCGAGTGGGTAAGGAACCGACAACCGTCACGTTTACAGTGGTACGCTCGTGTCCCTACGCCACGACGGTCTAATTCTACCCAGGAAATTATTAGATATAATACAAACAATAGCCCGAATAGACATTCAACAATAGGATCTAAATTAATATAATATTTTATACAAATTATAATCTAATTATTAATATTTCAGAAAGATTTAAGAAAATGTCGTGTTATATCCAGCAAGATGATAGACTGCAAGGATTACTCACAGTTGGTGAGAACATGGCAATCGCTGCTGACCTGAAGTTGCCCACTAAAATGGATAAATACGAGAAAGGAGAAGTGGTAAGATATATTTTATTTGCGTGAATTGATACTCAATTTAATTGCGTGGATTGATACTCAATTTAATGAATCGTAATGGTAGGTAATAAATTAACTAGAATATTAACTTGACGTAACCTCAACATACTCGTAAGTAGGAACGTGTTTGGCGAAAAGTTTAATTAGTCCAATGTGTTAGATATCATTTTTTTTTGTTCTCTTGTCTATAACTATATAGTCAGTAGTATTAATTAGATCCTTATTCGGCTTCACGTTAGTCCCGGCCTTTGTTGTCAGGCTCTACCTTTCAGCTCACTCTACTTCACATTGCATGATCTAAACCTTCGTCAATGATTTTTTATCCTGCATTACAACATTTAGCCATCGTTTACTTGGGAGTCTAGAGAGTCTAACTTTAAGCTTTGGGATCTTTCCATTAGTCCACCAACAAGACGCGGCTTCGCCCGCTTACACTTATTGCTATATTATAGCCAAATTATATAAAATTTGCCTACATTGTAGTCTATGTGCTATTCTGATGTATAAGTCATATTATAAAAAGATAAGAATTGATCTAAATCTGTTCAGTCGTTTTTGCGACAAATTGGATGAAACATTCATTTTCAGAATCACTATTATTAGGCAATCATTTATATTCAGCAGAATAGAAGAGAGATATAGAGAATACAATATACTAGTAATATTACATAACATTTAAAATAATAAATATTTTTCCCTTTCAATATACAATAAAAGTTATAGGCCAAGGATTTTAGGTAAATTTAATTTTAATAAGCGGCATTGTTAAAAAAATATTTGTTTTTAAAACTTTGTATTAAATATTGTTATATATGTTATATGTATATTCAAAATTGTTTGGAAATAGCATATTATCATATAATTATGTCACTTTAAATAAATATATATATGTAAACTATTGTGTTTTAAATATGTCAAGTGTAAAGATGAGACTCACATTAAAAATTAATTAATTTTAAGGAAAATCGAGCAATATTTTCAAAAAGTGGCTTCTATAACTTTTACTTTTAATACGTTCTTCTATAAGACCATCGCAATAGGATTGCATCTGATTATAAACGCGAAGGTTGTGGGTTCGATGCCTACGCGTGGAAATGAATTGTGAAAAATAGCTCTTGTGCACTGCTGTGGCACGGAAGATGTTTTGAATTATTTTATTTTTGTCTTCGTCTAAGCAAAATATGTAAAGTTTTCTTTTAATGCAAACCACTTTATAGCGTTTGAATATTAAAGTTTAAAATCGTAAAATATGAGAAATATATATTGCAATTTAATTTATAATTTCGACACGGCGAATATAATTTTTCGACCCCCGAGGAGTGTTAGAAATTTAACGTATCTGTGTGTCTGTCTGCGGCACCGAAGTGTCGGAATTAATAAGCCGATTTGATTTATTGTTCATCGCAGCGATTCTTAGCTATATTTTATGAAAATCGAATTAGTAGTTTGAGAGCTATAAGCACTTTGCCAACGTTAGGTAAAAATTTGGTCGGGGGTTTTGTAAATTTTTAAATTTTCCTACATATTCCGAGTATAAATTTTCCTAGTTATAAGTACCTAATAAAAGATTTGTTTATAGATAGAAGACATCTTGACCAACTTGGGCTTGTACGAGCACATGAACACACGCGGGGCGCAGCTGTCCGGTGGGCAACGTAAACGTCTATCTATCGCGTTGGAACTTATCAACAATCCTCTAGTCATGTTCCTGGACGAACCTACTACGTGAGAAGACTTCAATATATTTCTTAATAAATAAATCAAATCAAATAAATCAGCTTCACGCTGTATCCCGCGCACAGCAGGATAAGTAGAGGGTGTCTTGACCCTAGGTGTGTTAGGACACTCCGTTCTCCACTTAATGCCGAATTCTAGAGGCATTTCTTAATAGTTTTTAATTAATTATTATTTTTAAATTAACGCCTAATAATTAAGTGGGAATCGATCCCACAACCGTGGCGCTTAAATTTAAACGTTGTGGTGGTGCGCCATGACGGCCTCGCTTATTAGTTACTTAGCAGGAATATATAACTACTTACCTACTAGCTGAATAAAGTATGTAATATAATAATTATAATTAGTAATTGGGATATATCTGTAAGTAAAGATTGTGTGTGTGTACGACATATCATTTCTACATCACAAAGACGCTATATTGCTTGCGTGCGGGTTATAGAGTTAAAGGAAGAGCATCTTTTTGGTTTTTGGCTTATCGATAAGGAAAACAGAAATTTGTCAAAATAAAAATTGCTATATTTTATATACGAATTTTGGCTTAATTTCAGTAAGTGTATGTTATTTTTTCTTTAAATTTCAGAGGATTGGACAGTTCATCGTGTACCCAAGTTGTAGAGCTTTGCAGAAGTCTCGCGCACCAAGGACGCACAATAGTATGTACTGTGCACCAGCCGTCCGCGTCCCTGTTCGCTCTCTTCGATCATGTATATGTATTGGCCGCCGGAAAATGTTTATATCAGGGCACGACGAGAAATCTCGTTCCATATCTTGATGAAGCCGGTGTACCTTGTCCCATCTACCACAATCCTGCAGATTACAGTAAGTGTTGCCAAATATACTATTAATAATAAATATTTTTTAGAACACCTATTAAATATATAAGAGCGTATCAGGATTTATGTTTTTTAAAAAAATATATTTTTTCTCTCAAGAGAGGAATAACACTATAAAAATGATAAATTAAGTAATAGTTTTATTATTCGTTTTTTATATTTATTTTATCTACTGTTACTCGTACTTCGACTGACCACTGAAGTGTCAAGAATCAAGATATAGATAAAATATTTTTTATCATGATATATTAATTTAATTCCCCGCCTTAATTTCCCACCAATGTTGATTTGAACGGTCCGCCATAACTGTCATCGGCTTAAAAAACCTATATTGCAAATACAATTGACTCCAGGAATGGGATGGGATAATATTGCATTAAAGATACCTCATACAAGCGAGTTTCTTCCCGGCTCTTCTCAGAAGAACTGCCTTATGGTGGTAGCTCTATATTCTTTCTATGATTCAAAAGTGCTAGTACAAGTCTATTTGAATACAGAATATTTAGAATTTGATTACTTAATTAAATTCAAATTTTGAATATTACCTTATAAATATGTTTTTAGGTAACCTTACAACTAAAAATTGTGATCACACTAATATTGTGTAGTGTGTTTTAGTTTTACGCTTTATATCGTATATCAGAGTATGCAGAAAAAACTTAGGGTGCTAGTTTATTCTACACTTTTCGCGGTATTTGTAGAAATTGTACTCTGAGTGACGTCGACGTCGCGCAATGTTCTACCAGTGTGGATATAAAAAAAATTAATACCCCCAAGCGAAAATCAAATCCACTATAGGCATGCGGTCAGACGCTGTCTCACTGTGCCAGGATCCCCTTATATTATATAGCTAAAAAAATATTTAAATATTTTTTTGATTTCAGTCATAGAATTAGCCTGTGGCGAATATGGTGATGACAAAATAAACGTTCTTACCAATAAAGCGGAAAACGGCAAGGCGCTCACATGGTTTGAAAATACTGAAAACATACTCTCGATGGAGGCCTTAAGAAAACAGTATCCGCTAAGCGTGATGAAAGATCAAGATTCGGGACCAGAAGCCGAAGAAACGTCGCAGTCTAACCAAAGATCTGTACTTATAAGGCGTGGCTTTCTAAAAGCTAAACGTGACCCTGTAAGTTCAACTTTAATTTTGTTATTTACTTATAGTTACATTACATTTGCATGTATTGAATAAAAAAAGAGTAAAAAATAGATATTCTCAATCGCAGTTATATAAATTAATTTACGTCTGATATTATTAATTGGAGTTAATAATAAATTAATTTGCATCTTGTAACAAACTTTATAATGAATTACAATTAACTGACTCTCATGAGGCTCGAAATGAGGGTGAGACGGTGGCTTATCAGAATACCATGTCGTCTTTCGATTCTGAGCCTATAAAATTAAATATCAAAATTTTGACAAAATAAACTATTACGAAAATAAAGATAGATACTTACGTACGGGCGCCACCGCAGCTCCAGTTTCTTTTTAAGTTTAATAGTGCAAGATAGGTTAAGTCATATTCTATTTATTTAATTTAAAATTTACTCAAATGACGAATTTTAATTTACGAAAATGCATTTGTTTTTTTTTTAAATCGTAAAATCTTTTCAAGTGCAGGCTAAGTTATATAAAATTACGTTACCCATTCTGCACATAAAACCCACCAGATCTGTGGTCGCGGTAGCGTAAATACGATATAAGAACACAAATATTTTAAGTTTATATGATTTTTGGTTATTTTTTGTTACTTGATCATTATCTGTTTCCAGACAATGACTCACCTTCGTCTCGCTGTGAATGTAGTAGTGGGAGTGATGTTAGGAGCGCTCTTCATCAACGCGGGCAACGAGGGATCTAGAGTTTTGGAAAACTATAATTTATTATTTGCTATATTGATGCACCACATGATGTCGCCGATGATGTTGACCATATTAACTTGTAAGTTGTAATAGATTATTGTTTTCTTCGTCTTAATATTAGACCAGATTATTACACGGACTCATTAAGACACGGTTACCCACTTTCCGTCTTAATTCTAAGGGCCTTCTCTCTATTTTAATTTCCTAGCTCTGGCAAATCGCGGGGTTGAGTTCCGCCACTTAATACGCAATACTATGTGAAAAGCAATTGTAATGTAAAGCAAAAAAATTGCCTATAGCTTTTTTCAATAAATGAGTTATCCAACACAAAAACTATTTTTCTATACGAACCAGCAGTTCCTGAGATTAGCATGTTCGATCAAATAAATTTCTCCCCTATATAGTTTTAGTATAAGTAGTACTGAAGTATATAGTATATGTTATAATGCATCGATTGTCGCATTCAGCAAGCAGCGAAAGTCAATATTTTCTAAATAACTAAATAAAAGCGTTAATAATTTCAATTGATATAAACGATCAACAACTCAGGCCATATAATACGTTTAATTAATATGTATCATATTTCATTCCAGTTCCTTCGGAGATGTCAATCTTATTAAAAGAACATTTTAACAGATGGTATTCACTTGGCTCCTATTACATCTCAATAACAATTGTAGATCTACCTATATCAGTAAGTGGATATGGTTATTTTAATTTAATTCTAAGGCATTAGTTGATACACGTGTTGGATATTTTAATTAAATTAGCTTCACGCTGTATCCCGCACACAACAGGGTAGGCAGAGGGAACCTAGTGTTAAGACATTTCTTTTCCCACTTCCGGCCGAATTCTGGAGGCATTTCTTGTTGAGTGGCAGAACTCAACGCCGCGCTTTGCTTCAACACCAGAGCGAAGAAATGAAAATATAAATGTAAACCGAACCAACAACCAGTTGATTGACAGTCACGCTTTGAACCCCTGCGCCACGACTGGCCTCTATAAGTCGAATATTTTCTCAAATATTAAAAAGTTAAAATCAAATCATGTGTTTTTAGATAGTATCATGCGCAATATTCAGCGTGATAGTGTACACGATGTCCTCCCAGCCTCTGGACATTGCACGATTCGGAATGTTTTTCGCCATCTCCGTGTACACCGTGCTTGTAGCTCAGAGCTTCGGGTTGATGATCGGCGCTGTGTTTAATGTCGTTGTAAGTATTGCGTTTCTATCCATTGGCAAAAATGGAATAAAAAATGAAGGAAAAATACTAAAACCAATCAATCACCACCAATTAGACGACAATTACTTGCTATAAAGCCGCACGCCGATGTACTGAGCCGTAAAATGATATTCATGGCATTGAATGATATGCTTCTGATTTATGTTGCTGTCATATTTTAAACAATTCTGATTCTACAAATTCCTTCCTTAGCCTTTGGAGATTTGCTAATGTTATCGCTATACCTAAAATTGCCAATCGTAAATCTTTCCCTTACTGTAGACTTATTCCTATTATTCCTTTTTTGTCCTAAGTAATCGAGAGAATTGTACATCAACAACTTTCTTAGTAATGATAAACAGTCCTCATACTTTCGATTCAGTGCCGGAATATTACATACGATTAAAATATCACTAGCTGAATCTCTTCTTTACTCCATACTGGATTATGCAGATTTCTGGTCACAGCAATAACTAAAATAAACTCGAACGTCTCCAAAACGTAATAATCAGGTTAATTTTTGGACTGAGGAAATATGCCCATACTACCGAATATTAATTTCGACTTTAATGGTTGACCATAGAAACTTCGACGCAGTTATCATGCACTCATCCTTTTATACTATCTTGTATCTGCCTTAAACTCCTTCATACCTCAAACAAAGATTTCATTTCCTGGATTTCTACTCTCAGTTTTTCAAAATTTGACAACCTATTGGAGGTTCCATTATGTCGCACCAGGTGCTATAATGAATCAATCATTCATCGTAAAGACGGTAAAATTATGGAACGAGCTACAGTGGCTTATCAGGCATCATCATCATCGACATCTGTTAATATTTAAGCACCACTTTAAAGAGTATTAGTATACCTATCGGTATAGTATATGTACTGGCTTGAAATATTTGGATTGGTTTAAACGCATCAAAAAGAATTTTGGTTCGATTTTCAATCAAGGAAATGAAATATATAACATTTTTATTTCCTGGCTCTGGTAATGAGGCAACCCGCAGCGTTGACTTCCGCCATTCAACACGCAATGCCAGAATTCGGTGGAAGGTAAGGTAAAGCAAGGGAAGTGTATTAATAGGAACGAGAGTGTTTTAACTCTTATGTTTCGAGGTACCTACCCTGCTATGTGCGGTATACAGCGTGAAGCTAAAAAAAACATATTAAAAAATAATTTAACTAATGTTTTCATATTAAACATGCCTAATTTTATAATATTATGGTTTTTTTCAACAGAATGGCACTTTTCTTGGACCAACTCTATCCGTACCCATGATGATGTTCGCCGGTTTTGGCGTTACGCTCCGTGACTTACCATATTATCTTCACTGGGGCTCATATGTATCCTACTTGAGATACGGCTTAGAAGGATACATCGGAGCTATATATGGTCTGGAACGACCCACTCTGGACTGCAATGAAGCCAAATATTGTCACTATAAGTAAGTTACTTTTTTTCTTCTTACTTTGTACATATTGGTGCATGTTTATTACCGGTCGTTAAACTATTTTGAACTCCATTAGACACATTATTCACAGTATAACAATTTGTGGACTTACAAATATAATGTTAATTCAAATATAATGTTGAAAAAAAAAACAAGGGAAATTAATTAAAAAACAAAGTCAATCAATTTCACCCACATACAGCATTGTAGGCAGAGGGAACCAAGTGTTAACATATTTAATTCCCCGCTTTCTGCCAAATTTTTGAGACATTGCGTGTTTTGATGCCGGAACTCAACGCTGGGCTTTTGCCTTGGTGCTAGAGCGAAAAAATGAAACTATTGAGAAATAATAATTCATTCCCTCGAGTGGGGAACGAAACCACTATAGTCGCGTTACAGTCACACCCTCGTGCCGCTACACCAGAACGGCATCGAATTAATTATAATTTTTCGTATTATTCACAGGTATCCACGAACGTTCCTTAAAGAGATCGCAATGTCTCCAAACAATTTCTGGTGGGACATACTCGCGTTGACTGTCACATTACTCCTTTTGCGTACAGCTGCTTTCTTACTGCTGAAATGGAAGCTACGCGCTGTACGATAATCGAAGTACGAGTACTATCAACGCCAGTAACTGGGCTTGATATGTTCAAAGATGCATTTTTTGTATGTAGTTAATATGGAGTTGCACGTTTTAGCAATTGAGAAGATAAAGTAAAGATAATGTAGAAGATGTAGTCCTGAAGCCGCTATTCTTGCTATTATGTTTAGTAGACTATATTATTAAAATTTACATTATGGGTTCAAATTTATATTTTAGTTATCATTTAAGTCTTTAATATTTATTTTGTACAATTATATTTTTAATATAATAGGTGAGAAAGAACGGAGTTAGTTGTTAGTTAAGTTAAATTTATAAATATAGATAAAACTTACTTTTTATCTTATTATTTGAATCAAATTATTTGACATAGTTATTCATTATGGCCATTTTCCATCTAACTGTACCAGAAAATAAAATTTAATGCAGTCAACAGAAATTACAATTTGACTCGTTTCGTAGAATATATTTGATTGAATAATTAAAATCATACGATTTTATTATAAAAGCAAATATGATTTATTTACAAATTTTACGTCATAGTGGAAAATTTGTGCAGTATTTACCTACTTGATATTTATCGGCCACATAGTATTTGGCATCTATTGTAATTTGTAACATGGTTTAGATAAGTTGTAACTTTTATTTAAATATGTAAAGTGTTTTAATACTTGCCAGTATGATACATTATCATTACGTTTACTACAAATAGTTAATTGATTATTAAATTTTATTATAAAATACATAAAGACATATTAAATATGAATTATTTTAGATTTTTAGTTATTTTTATAATAGTCGATATATGAAAAAACGGGCGATCCGTCAATATGTCACTTTACTTTGATAAGCACAAAAAAATTTATATTTTTTGTTTCTAACTGCAAAATAGATGTTACTTATTATTTACCGTAAATCGAAACGTTCCGCATTTCTTTATAGAATTATAGATAAACAAAGTTTATTAAAATAGCTTTTTTAACACTTATGTTTAAGTGATAAATATTGTATACTTGTAATAAATGACAAAATTTGAAAAGACAATAAGAAGTTGCTCAAACATTATTGAAAATTAATTAAAAATTATGTCTATAAATAAGTATTGGAGATAGCGCGCACTGGTAACTTGTGACGTGGCGTCACTGTCATCATGTACCAACTATAAACAAATTTGAGAGTGTGGTGACGTGACAGTGACAAATAATTTATAGTCACCAGTGCGCGGCAACTCTTACAGTATAATTTTTATATGTATTATGTTGTTACTTTAGAAAGATATGAAAAAACATACATAATGTTAGTATTTGGATATTCCATAGTTTCGAAATTGTGATTACAAAGAAGGCTGTGATCGAAATGAAAATAGACATTTATATAACAAGAACCACATAAAAATATTATTGATAAAATAAATATAAACAATAATAACTTGCTTATAATTATTAAGCATTTCAATTATTAGCTTTTTAGAGAAGTACTCTAGAATTTTTTTTTAGTAATTAGAAATAATTACAAACAATTTTAAAGGTTACTTACTATTATTTATATAAGTAACAAAAAAAACTAGCGTTTCTAATAGCGTGTAAGTAGGTATTTTGAAATGGAACAAGGCTTTTTAAAATTTTATATATAATGGTATTTTGTAATAAAAACTATATTATTGGTTATCTTTATTTTATTATCTCTATACCTTACATTTAAATTAATTTATTTTAATAATAGTAACTAATAATTTATTCGATTACACTATTATTGGAGAAAAACCGAATCGAATAATCGTCAAATTAGATTTTATAATATTTTAATTACATGAAAATAAAGATTATTAAAGGCAACTAAACTAAGTAACTATACCTAACTAAATTATTGATAATTATACGTTGTTTTTGTCCGCATCACTTCAAATAAAACCACAGTTTTTACTATAAAAGCCTAAAACAATAAAAAAAAATATTGCCAAAAATGAAAGTGTTTTTTTTTTTCAAACAAAATAAATAATAAATTATGGTTGTAATATAAAACGCAATTTGTCACGAACGTCGCACGCACACATAAACCTATCAAAGGGAAACCGCAACATACGCCTCATTCAGAAATCGAGTCGTAGGTATTGGCGGCATAGTTTAAAGTTGTTTAACCTTTTGTGTTGCAAGCTTGCTGCCTCTAGCAAACGCGAGGCATATAAAATCTGGGCCGAGGTACTGGTTACTAAGAATACGGAGGTGAAAATCTCAAAAATGAAGTATAACCGAGCCTCTACGTCCTTTAAGCGGCAAATTGCTAGGAGCAATGTCCGAGCATATTGACAAAATAGGCGAGAAGCTTGAGAGCTACCCGTCCGGAACTCATCAGTTCTGAGAGCTCTCAAAGACGGCACTTCGCATCTTTTACGCACAAAAAATAACATCTTGGTCCAGACGGCAAAAGATAAAGCCGATCTCCAGGGCACTCTCGTTGCCTCGAACTCGATTTTTGATGACTAAGGAACAAAGCAACCGACCAGCCCGCGGTGCCAGAGCTCAATGCCTGATTTTAAGTTCAACCAAACAGCTGTTAGGCGAGCTCTGTCCTCTTTGGACATCCACAAGTCGAGCGGACCAGATGGCATCTCTCCCGTAGTGCTCCGTTCTTGTGCTCCTGGGCTGACACCGGTGCTAACGTGTTTGTTTCGGCACTCTTATTGAGCCGACGTAGTTCTGGACTCATGGAAGAGCGCTCTTATCCACACGTTCCCGAAGAAAGGCGATGGTTCCGATCCATCTAACTACAGGCCTATGGCTATCACCACCCTACTCTCAAAAGTCATGGAGAGCATCATCAATAGCCAGCTCTTGGTTTATCTAGAGCATCACCGATTGATTAATGACCGACAATATGGCTTCCGCCATGGTCGCTTGACCGGTGACCTTCTGGTTTACCTAACCCACCGTTGGCCTGCGGCTATAGAAAGAAAGAGGGCCTGGCAGTTAGCTTGGACATAGCGAAGGCCTTTGATCGAGTGTGGCATGAGGCGATCCTGGCTAAACTTCCATCTTATGAGCTTCCCAAGCATTTATGCAAGTGGATCGTCAGCGCTCACTGGGTGCAGCATCAAGGTTTTTGTTTAAAACATATTCCCGTGAACACTAGCGTTCCCTAAGGCTGAGTACTGTATCCTATGCTGTTTCTTCTGCATATCAGTGACATGTTAGAGGATTCTAGACCAAAATTTTGAAAATCAATGTTTTGGGTTCTATTTTACTAATAAATGCCCCTACTAATATTTTTTCTGATATATCTTCCATGGACAAACCCCTACATAGTTATGATTTTATTATAGGTGTAGATTTACCATTCAATATACCATTACCTTTGGAATCAAGGACAATCCGGGAAATTTATATTATTTCTAAAGTGATATTCCAAAATTCAGAAAAAGAATACCTTTTTAGAAAACGTATAATTTGTTTTATGAAGTGTTGAAAATATTTAATAAAAAGCATTCTCTCTTGCCATACGGTAATTCTATGTAATTAATTTTATTAATTCGTTTTATGTTATTATCTTTGGTTATCCTTAGAGGTAATTTATAAAAATATCCCTACAGAAATGACAACACAAAAATAAATTGTAAAAGGATATGAGAGGATATATGGCTTAGTGATTAGAGTGCTTGGACGGTTTCCTAGAGGCGCGGTTTCAGATACCGTTTCTTTTAAGTTTTAATTCGTTTTCTAAAAAAATATAATTAAGAGTAAGGTTTGTATATTTTAAATAAAACTACTCGGTATATTATTACTTAAAATATTCTTTCTACATCTTATGTTTTTATATTTATCACAACATGATTTCTCATATAGGCACCATATAAAAATATGGAAAAATCATTATAAAATTTGGACGAATAAATTCTTTGGTGGAAATATATTAATATTAAATAAAAAAACACTTTTAAACTAACTAATAAAATCTATGTCGTTCAAATAGTTTCTTAATTCCTTTTTTTTATCCTAAAAAACTGAGACTTGAAACGTATCTGATGTCAAATTCACAAAATGACTTTAGACCAAATAGCCTCTCAACCGTCGATAAAACGTTATTTAATTTTATGGCTTTCTACACTATCACTACCATGGTTCACTGAATCATTACGTCCCCATCTGAAATCAATTATATGCCACTGTATAGCGTTATACAAAAATAATTGAGCCATTGTAAAAATAACAAATAGCAGGACTTCAAAAGAATTGTACACTTCCAGAAACCTGTAAACAGCTTCTCCTTGAAAGCTGCTTAGTAGTAACCTGTAAACAATGAAAAAATAAAAATAAAAACTACGTATATAATATAGTCGATAGCGCGAGATAATAAAAAATATCAGGGATTTAAATATTAAACATAATAGATATTATGATTGACATTGACAGGTCATACATGTTACAAAGGACTCGAAATGTCTTTATCTCTATCTATATACTAATCGATCACTAATACGATACGCACAGATTTTCGGCAGGAAAATAGAGAAAGGCAGGAAAATAGGGAAAGGAAGGATAAACATTAATAAACATGTTATATTTATAATCCACCTGTTTAAATATTTATATCAAATATTGAGGCCAGTCGTGGTGCAGAGGCACAAAGTGTGACTGTAAAATCGACTGGTTGTGGGTTCGATTCCCACTTGAGGAAATGAAATATTTATTTACATTTAAATTTTCATTTCTTCGCTCTGGTGTCGAGGTAAAGAACGGCGTTGAGTTGCGACCCTCAACGCACAATGATTCCGGAACTTGGCGGAAAGTGGGGAACGGAGTGTCTTAACTCTAGGTTCCCTCTGCCTACCCTGCTGTGCGCGGGATACAGCGTGAAGCTGATTTATTGCGTTTAAATATTAATTGAAACTCTTTTAAAAATAACGAACCAAAATCATATTATAGCAATAAACATTCTTTAGGCGTAATTGATATCGTCACAATTAACAAACGTTATTGTTGCCATAACTCATCATATTAATACGACTGTTGTCTGTTCCTAAGATAGCGGTGGCAAGGACGATGAGTTGAAGAAGCTGATTCCCAATGCAATAGGAAATTAATAGAACGATGAAAATCATTGTGATCGAATAGTAAAGGACGCACGAAGTGGTCCTACCACGGTAGCTATGCCTCCCACTGGTATGAACTCTGTTGTGGAACAAACTTAGATAATTGGTTTTTATGTTTAATTATCATAATCAGCGTATTATGATAATGACAAAAAATAATAAAAAATATTTATAAAACATTTAATAAATAAGCATACATATAGGTAAGCACTAAGTATTCGTACACTAAGTATTCGTAGTGATGAGATAAAATTAGAAAATAATGTATCCTCACAATTTAAAATTTTATAATATAAACTTTATTTAAATTAGGTAGGTTGCTTAGTTTTTGTTAGTATAAATAATTCCCAATAAAGTTTTTTTAAAGACCTACTAGCAACCTAAACCTAATTACTAGGATGATATTTTTGGTACTTTTAACGATTGCTAAGCATAATAAGAAAAAATTATTTACAGATCACATTTGTTATTTTCATCTTTAACCTCCATCAGCCGCAGTGGAAAACAGAACTGATTACGTTTGTTATATTATTATGATGTATGCTACTATTATGTTTCTGGGTTAAAACGTGAAGGTAATTACTGTTAATAATGACTTATTAAGATTATTAAATATAAATAAACGATTATTTATTATAAATTAAATTCTAGTATCTAGAAACTTATTATTATATTTGTTATTTTTAAAATCGAACTGTAAAATCCTGCGTCCTTAAAAATCTTCTACAACTATCAATATTGGTCGCACGTATGTAATATTTTGTTTGACATTGATAGCCTTTTTGCGCAATAGCTTACGGTTCGTGATCCACATAACTATTTTCTTTTATTATTTTAAAACTAATGGTGAATTATTTTAAATACGGTCATTTTTTTTAAAGCTAGCGTCAGTATTAGCAAAGGTATATTATTTTTATAATTTTATGTTTAAGTTAAAACGTAGTTATCGTTACGTACCTATTTCAGCTAATATTGAATATTTTTAACTAACTTAAAAAAAAGGGGCTATCAGTTTGATATGTAAGTATAGAAAATTGTTATATGGAATAACATATATGTATGATGATCCATTTAGGCCTTCAAGGAGGTGTGCTTAATTTGCTTAGTGTATGTTTGTCTACGAATTTCTCTAAAATTAAAAGTCATATCGAGATGGTTCTTAGTTTTAGATAAATCTTTAATTTAAGTTAGGTATACTTCAACTTAGAGAACGTTATAAGTTTCATTAGAATCACTTTAATAGTTTTTTCCTTTTGAATTCACTATCTGTTTTGTTATCTTTTATACCAATTGTTATTCTTGCTATACCAATTTGTACCAAAAATCGTTATATCAATGTATATGATGACGCGCTTTTATAAGTAAAGCAACACCGTAGTCACACACAGTAACTAATTAGGAGAAATTCAGACAAATTTAATGTACGTTGTGGCTAAAAGCTAAAAAATAATCCATCATAGACCATTTATGTGATCATAAAATATCCAAAAAATCGGCATTTGACAATGCCAGTTGATTTCAGTTTCATAATTTATTTTATGAAATTGTTTGAAAGTAACTACAAATACTTATAAGTTGTGATGATTTTTTCCTATTTTTGATTATTTCTTTTGTTTATAGTTTTTAGTTCTCATTTGTTGCCAAATTTCCGTACAGGTAGGTCACGAAGTACAAAAACAGAATAACGAGGCAAATTTCATACAAAATACAGCAAAAACGTTTTGTAGACGCTCGTATCTTTAGACTTAGAAGTTTTTTTGTGCCCCAAAGGACCGTAGACTTTTGATATCCATTTCAGCTTGATACCTTCACGCGATCTTGAGATAAATGATTTTAACGGACTGAAACATATACAGACAAGACAGACGGACAACAAAATGATCTTAAAGGCTTCCGTCTTTTTCGAGGACCTACGGGAACCTAAATACATGCAGGTTAAAGAAGCAATTTAGAAGAATAAAACTTTGCTTACACAGATGCATATAGAGCGCTGAACGCCAACATCAACCGTATGCCTGGCCACATATTTTGCGGGCGTCTTCTTGGCAGTAGTAAAAGGTCGGTTAGCACGACCAATGCCGAAACCGTGTGCAAAGAATGCTGCGCGAAAGATGGTAAATAAGTAAATATGGCCACTGGTGCTATTAACGCCGGATCTTTTATCCACAGTATCCAGAAAGTCACGTCGCTATACTGAAATTAATGAATTATAATTATTGGTGTTAATTTCCAAACAATACACATTAATAATATCATATAAATAAAAAACACAGATGTTAGCTTTGTTTACCAAAACTGTCATTGTGTTATCTATTTGGAAATTCAATTAAACGATACGTAACTTAAGGCCATGACCACATAAACAAAAAGAGACGGTGTACTATCCAACATACACATATCGCATACTGATTATGAGTCAAAAATGGAATAAATTACTGATGCTAGTCTGTCAGTACGTCACGTTGCCGAGATTTTATTTTATTATGTACCAACTAGTGGCGGCACACCACTTCATTTGCGTGCACTATATAAGCTTTGGTATGCTACTTCCATTGTGAATCATAAATTAGCAACAGAAAACTCAGTTCTCCGCTTTCGTAACACTAATTCTTATTACAGTACGGTCAACAAGTCGTGGCCGCCTTGAAGTTAGGTTTTCAGAACTTTTACGCACTATTCAAACGGGAAGAAAATATTTAAAAGTAAGAAAAATCCTAAAATCAAAATCCTAAAAACTTCAGGGTGGCAACGATTTGCTGGTCATAATGCCTACAGCGTGTTAAGTTGCAACTCAATCGCACACATTATATTACAGAAACGAAAAACTATTTAAATATTGTTAGCAATCTCGTGTAAAAGAGAGTAGATATAGAAGAAAAAGATTTTTTTTTTATGGAAAAGACACGGCAAACGAGCGTGCGGGTCACCTGATGGTAAGTGATTACCGCCGCCCACGGCCCCGTGCAACCCCAGAGGAGTTACAGGCGTGTTGCCGGCCTTTAAGATGGGTTGGGCGCCGGGGTCCGGCATTACCTGATGCGAAACGCAGTGGCATAAAGCCACTACTTCACGCCGGTTTTAAATGCCGGGGGTGGTAATGATCGGGTCTAGTCTGCCCACGCGTGTTGCCATTGCTGACGACGTGACTCTACCACACGTACTTTAGTCGCCTCTTACGACACCACCAGTACCAGGATGATCCTATTCTAAGCCGGGATCACACGGCAAATATATTATATGCAATACCCAAAAAATTATAATAAATATAATAATGTAATATAATATTTATATTATATTTAGTAATTTTTTTTATATATAAATATTATATTATATTTAGTACGTTTTTTTTTGAGTATTGTAGTAACATAATATTATTTTTGAAGAAAAATATATTCTTAAATCATCTCCACCCATACTTAAATGTTACACTTATTTTATTTAAATAGCTACCTATATGATTATTAACCATACAGCATAGAACTGTCTATCATGAAGAAAAATAACTAACTAATAAATGTATTTTTTTGTTTTAGAATGAACACGTATTAATATATATTTTTAATACTTACCAAAGTGACTGGAAATAAAATGCTTGTCATTATATTATCCCTGATGTTTCTAAGCCTCATCACACCACTGTCTGTCCATTTGCCATGTTTTTCTTTCCAATCACAATAAAAACAAATCGGAAAATAAGCCAACATAATGAGCTGTAATAAAATAAAAGAAAAAATTACAATTTACAATTGATTCATTGATCCTTAAATAAAAAAAAATGTTTTTTATTTAAATATTTTGATATTCATTGATACTAAAACAAAAAAAATATAAAAATAATGTTTTTACAGTGTCGGGTTTTTTTCTAGAATTCGAGAATTTTCGTCAAGCTCTGGTATAACAGGGAAAACACCACGAGAGTAGAATTATTTAATGTGGTGAGAATTTAAAAATGCTGCAATGACCTCAAATAAAAAAATTACAGTACTTCGTCCAGGTCCTTAGTCCAGCCTAAATAAAATAATATATATATTTAAAAAAATATATATTTTGCCTTTATTATATATTATTAAACTTTGTATTTGTTAAGCGTTTTGTTAACGACATAGGGGATAGAGATAGTCGTTTCCAACCATTTTTATATGGCATGGCCCAATTTTTCGCCATTTTCGAAATCTTGGCCATTTAAAGTGTCTTTTCCAGATGCCAGTGACTGAGTGCAATAAAATGTTCGGTTTAATTTTTTTTTGTGTGTGTTTCTTCACCAACTGCTAATATTTATGTGTTATCAGATACATTCAGTAAAGTATAATTCCCTCATTTAATCATGCAATATGATCATATGTAATGAATATTGTAGTTTATCTTTAATAGAGTTAGAGCTCAAAACTGATTGAAGACATTACTTGCAAAAGTTATAGAATGCTAGATTAAATATGTCAACCTATATGTTTTAATACTTATAGTATTTAAAAGTGAATAAAAGTTATAATTAATATCAGAAAATAAGAGATTATCTATTACTTACATTAAACCAACATGTGATTAATTTCCACCGCACTCGTATGTACATACTGACTCTGGGGTCCCCGTCGTTTGACATATCAATCGGTAATATTATTATGGCTAGAAATATTAAATGTAGAGTAGCCATGCCGTAAAACCATAGCCTGATAGTCAATAAGAATTCGCCACTTTTCAACATTGCGCTACTGCAATTCCGACACTGTAGGATAAACCACTGCGACTGCGGTTCATTTATAAAATGATTGTAAACACACGAGTGCACGTCCTTATGAATTAAATTCTCTAACCTAAATATAGATAGAGGTCTTTGCACACTGCCAGACGAAACTAACTCTTATGTACATATAGTTCTTTAAAATATATTGCGATATTATTGATATTGCAGACATTTTAATATTAAAATCGAACGAAAGGCTACAAACAGTTTTTAGTTTGTCATTTGTTATCAGTTTTTTACCTTACGTGAATCACAATTGCAAAAGAAATAATTTCATGATAAAAATATTGCAGAATGGCTTCCTTAAATTTGTGCTTGCAATAATTTTTGTCATAATTGACATGAAAATATTTCATATAACGTGGGTAATAAAATATTTAACAATTCATAAACAACAAGTACAACTAATAAAAATCCATTTTTATCGTTTTAAAAGTATTTTTCCACACTTATAGGTCGAGATCCCATTGCTTAAAACTGTAGGGATCTGTTTTTCTAATGAAACTTATATTTAAGAATTATATATGATAGTAGAATAGATTACGCTAGGGTTACCTAAAAGAATCCTGCTGCAATCACCTTTAATTATTATTTTTCCAATTCCTTATGCGATTTCCTTTCAAATGATGTGGGATTCACATAAGAAACATATGATTGCAATTTTCTCCAAAAACGAATTACAAAAAAATTTGATTAAAGGTGATTGTGGCAGGATTTTTTTAAGGCAACCCTAGTGTGATCTATTCTACTATCATGTATCATTCTTAAATATAAGTTTCATTAGAAAAACAGATCACTACAGATTTAAGTAATGGGGTCTTAGGTCATTACGAAAGAAAAACATTTATTAGGAAAACGTATAAACAAACAAATTATATTTATATATTTATTTATTTACTAGCGACCCGTTCGCGGCTTCGCCCGCTTTAACCACAGAATTATTTACTTAAAAAAACACTAAAATTATATTAATGTTTTAATATACCTATAATGTATGTTTGCAACGCACTCAAGATTTTTGAAAAAGTGAAAATTATTAAAACCTTAGGTCGCATTTTCGTACCATATACTCATAAGAGAGATGCAGCTGTCAATATATTAATTTCTTTAAGCTTTTGCCTTAAGGAGTCTTTAGGGCCTAAGTTATGGTTATAGCTATATAGTTATAGTTATATCAATACTTACAATAAAATCCTAACTCATCGGTGTCTGTACATGGAAGATATATTAGAAAAATTGTTATTACGGACATTTAACAATATAATAGAACTTGGTCAGTTTGTCTGTATATCTGTGCGTTCACGATAATCTCAGAAAGGGCTTAACCGATTTAAATGCAGTTTTGTAATTTGGCTAACTTACTTGAAATATGTAGTATTAGTTTTATTTTAATCGGTTCACACAAAATTAAAACCAGATTCACGCTGTATCCCGCCTATAGCAGGGTAGGTAGAGGGAACTTAAGTGTTAAGATACTGCGTATGATATATGACTGACGTGCGAAATAAAAATATGATTAAATTACAATTCAATTCCCCAAGTGGGAATCGAACCCATAACGTCACGTTACAGGCACAATTTTGTGCCCCTACGCCACAACGGCCTTTAATATTTATACAGAATGGATGCATCAGTGCTTCTTTTACCGGGACAGTATATAGGATAAAATATTTTAAACCCATACCTAAAGAAATTAATCAAGATACCTCAACAGTTTAGACGTAGGATCTTTTTTATGTTTATCCATACCTGTATTTCGTGTACCGCAGTTACGCATATATACCAATAACGTTAACACATACTACTACAAAATATTACTAAAGGCTAAGCAACTTTGAACTTTGTTTCCCTTCGATAGGCCTATGTCTGTTTGCGTCTTTAATGACAAATAGCGTTTTATTTTAATATCAACGATAATACATAATTTATTTTGTATAAAAAAGTAACTTTTTCATTTTTGGGATTTTTTAAATTGTATTAGGCTTTTATAGAGTGATTAAAACTATGGTTTCATTTAAAGTGGTGCTGACAAAAATACTACATAATTGAGCATATTTAATATCTATAGTGATTTTTTAGTGAATACAACCAATACTTATTACAACACTTGCAAAGAAAGCATATTTCAGGCATTTTTTAAATTCTTATACCTTTTGAGAAACTACCAACATTCTTATCTTTAATAAATTATTTTTTTCAAAATAAAAAACTTTTGAATATTTTGAATATTTTCGCGCCATTATGACGGAAAAATTAGACAAAATAGTCTAATTTATTCGTTCAATTCAAAATGTTCAAAATTAAAAGTTAAAAAATGTTGATTGCAAATAATTATACTGCAAGAGGATACCTTTATATATCCTGTTTAAACTTGTTTTTTCATGATATTATGTAGAATAATATATTCTATAGAGGAATCACACATTCCTCTTCACACTTTTTATTCTTTAACTATACTACGTAAATATATTTTTTAGAGGTTACTACGTCCCTGAGATATCGATATAAATAATAGATATATAAATCACTGGAAAGAAAAAGAGAAACGCAATTATATTGCATTTTTTCTTTTTTTCCTACTTGAAACGTATTAACAAATTTACATACAATTCATTTGTTTTGAATATAACATAAAGGTTGATTCATAAAATATATTTTTACTTCCTTAACATGACTATTTCATGTATTTTTTTTATGTACAAAGTTTTGATTAAGTTCTCTTGAGAAATATATGTACTGTAAATGAATGTAACGTACCTACGTGCCAATGATTAAAATGTATTGACATCATCACGTGATCCATCTAAACACAATATAAACTTTTAAACACTATAGCAACCAGCTCGCGGCTTCACCCGCTTAAATTTGGGAATTATTTGTTTGTTTCGGTACAGGGAATTACGTTCCTTTTTTAATAAATAATGTATGCTTGCAGCGCACTTAAGATTTTTTTTTAGTTTCCCGCTATATCCCGCACACAGCAGGGTAGGCAGAGGGAACCTAGTGTTAAGACACTCCGTTCCCCACTTTCTGCCGAATTCTGGAGGCATTGCGTGTTGAGTGGCAGAACTCAACGCCGCGCTTAACCTCGACACCAGAGCGAAGAAATGGAAATATAAATTTAAGTAAATATTTCTTCTCCTCGAGTGGGGATCGAACCCACAACCAGTCGGTTTTACAGTCACACTTCGTGCCGCTGCGCCACGACCGGCCTCAACTTAAGATTTCTAATGTGAAAATTATTAAAACCATTGTGGCATTTTAGATTTTCATTAGAAAAATTATTATTGGGGGCAATTAACAAAGTAATAGAACCAGATACAATAATATTTGTAAATTTTGTTTGTTGGTTGGTTTTTCTGTTAGTCGACGCTTATCTCAGAAACGATTTAGGCTATTTAAAGAGCTAAGACGTGAGCGCGGTGCGGGAGCGGTAAAATCGGTTTAATTGTTTTTATTGTAACATTCGTCATGTATGAATGGTGTAATGATTAAAAAGCTGACCTTTATAACTATTTATTTATATCCTCATAGAGAAATGATAGCTTTTTTGGGCACTGTTAATTTTTTAAGAAAATAAATTTGATCAAAATACACTTATTTATCTATTTATCTATATATATAAAAGGACATGTACCTGACTGACTGAGGTAAGACGCACAGCCGTAACCGCTGTGCGTAGAAATGTCAAATTTGGACAGATGTTTATTTTATAATCTGAACATCCACTCAGTTTTGGGATTTTGAAAAATTTTTACCCTAAACGGATGAAATAGGGGTTGAAAGTTTGTATGGATTTTTTTAAAACAGCACCAATTTTTATAAAATTTGAAAGTCAGACTCTTTAAAATATTTTATTGAACACGCGTTTCGTGGTTTTTTTAGAATTCACCCCTAAGGGTGCTAATAAGCAGGCGAAGTTGCGCGCGCCCGCTAGTTTAAGGTCAAAAATTAAAATAATATATAATATCTTATATATTATATTGTTATACTGTAATACCATATAATATATTTATCAAAATAAGAATGTTTTGTTTTCTTTAATAGCTCCTGATAGTTATTACAACACATGCAAGGAATCATTTTAGAAAGTTGTTTAATTATATTAGAATTATAAAAACTACTAACATTTTTATGGTGAATAAAATATTGTCTGTGTTATCCACCTGAAAAGCAATAAGGGGAGAAAAAATATGAAATATATATAAAAATATAGATACCACATTAGTATCGATACTGTACTGGTAATAATAAATGAAAAAAATTATATACTACGTACGGGATACCTTTGTATGCAAAGTTTAAAGCTATTCATTATGACAGAATATAAAATATTTATATTTTAGATGTCCCTCTGTACTACGATGGCGGCTCTGTTCTAGTTTGCACTTTTTCCTTTGAAAATTAGTTATTGTAACATAACTACAGTTACACATGGTATCGTCAACTTTTTGTACATATTGATGTCTTCTATGAAATTATAGTACATCACTTTGCTCTATTGTCAATAATTTCCACAGGGTACGCGATATAAGGTTTTTTTTGGTATTGTTTTACACCTTAATCGTCTAATTGTAAAAGAATTTTCCAAATCAGTCTCGTAGTTTCGGGGCCTATTCAAATCAAATAAGGAAACAAAAGATCTAATCGATTGTCTTAATAATTTTAGTGATATCGATGCACCTCCCCCTCACCCCCGCAGAGTTACTCGCCACGATGCGCGAGGCCACATGGCACACACTCCGCATCTTTTATTATTACATGATTTTCTTTAGATTAATATTTTTAAATTCGTTATATCTTTTGAATGGGATGTCCGATTTTATTAATTTAAAAAGTATTTTACAGGTATTGAAATTATCTTTAATCAAATATCATTTAATAGGATAAGGATTAATGCAGAGGTATGAATAATATGGTTTGATTATTGTCGGCACTTTTGTTAACTTATCTAATATAAAAAAATGGTTATATTGTTATAACTACAGTAGTTGGACATATGCTATCGCGGACTTTTTTATAGATATTGATGCGCTCTACAATACTGTAAAACATTGTTTTGTTCTATCATCAATAGTTTTCGCAGCGCATGCGATGATAGAATTGTTAAGATCAATTTCTTCTCACCTTGGGTTACATTATTGCATTTTTATTAGGGATCTCTATTTTTTTTGAAAATGTAATATATCCTATGCTGGTCAGTAAAGATGCAGCTTTCTAATAGTGAAAAAAATATTGAAATCGGTCCAGTAGTTTTTGTGTGAAAACTCTACAAACATACACACATACATACATACATACATACATACATACAAAAATACAAATCTTACCTCTTTATAATATTAGTATAGATTTATTTCTTTATTTGTACACCACTTATAAAAATACAGAGAGAAAAATAGAAAAAAGAAAAACAAATGTACAAAAAGGTGGCCTTATGGCTAAGTAGCCATCTCTTCCACACAAACTTAGGGCGAAAAGAAACTGTCATGATATTAAGAAGGTGGGTGGTGGACGTAGTTAAAAAATATATTAATAAACAATAAATAAATTTAGATATAATCAAAACAATATATTGATATATAGACATTTCTAATATAATACAATACGTAGACTAATAAACAATATAGAATATATATAATACATATAAATTTATACACATATAATACACATAATACATACATAAAATAGATCCGATGTAGACAGTGATAACTCATGAAGTTGTCATAAAGTGATGACGTACAGCTTTTTTAAATGTCAGTAATGATTTTGCTTGACGAATATTAAAGGGCAAACTGTTCCACAGTTTTATAGGTTATTGGTCAAAAAATTTTGACTTGTGTACAGGAAGATGCAACGTTAGGTTGCGTAACGGTCTAACTAAATTTCCTGGTGCACTAATAAATTCAAATTTATCCCTTAAGTAAGAGGGAGCAGTAGGACTAAATAACACACAGTACAAGAAGGCAAGAAGTCGTAAATTCCGGCGACGGCGTATAGGGAGCCACTTGAGCTTAGAGCGATACTCAGATACGTGATCATATTTACGGAGGCCGAATATGAATCGAATTGAAAGATGTTGAATTCGCTCAAGTTTGTTAAGTTGGTCCTCGGACAAATTAGTGAAGCTTGCATTTGCATAATCAAGAATTGGTAATAATAGAGAATTTGCTAACATAATTTTGGTAGGAATTGGTAGAAAAGGTTGTAGTCGTCGTAGTGATTTCAGTGCAAAAAACGTTTTTTTGCTAATGTTATTAATGTGCGACGACCAAGACAGAGTTTGGTCAAAATAAACACCAAGATTTTTTACAGTATCACAAAAAGGTATACAGGTTCCGTAATATTCTGAGTAATTGAGTTAATAAAAATCGCAAAGAGCAAAGGAGAAAGCACGCCGCCTTGAGGTACCCCGGCGACGACGCTGCACCAAGATGAGAATTTTTCATCTATACTGATGCGTTGTCGACGCCCCTTGGTAACTGTGAAACCAATCTATTACTGATGCAGATATGTTGAAGGAATATAAAAGTTTTAGCAATATATCATGATCAACGTTATTAAAAGCGTTGCTAAAATCTAAAAGTGTCAAGATAGTACATTTTTTATTATCCATACCCAGTCGAATATTGTCAGTAACCTTAACTAATGCAGAAGTCGTACTATGACCTGTTCGAAAGCCAGATTGAAAAGGATTGAGAAGGGAATTAGTACTAAGGTACCGGCTTAGTTGACTATGGACTAATTTTTCAAGGATTTTAGAGAGGAACGGAAGAATAGAAATAGGACGAAAATCAGAAGGAGTCTTAGGGTTTCCATTTTTTGGTAGAGGGATAACCTGAGCCTTTTTCCAAATTTCTAGAAATTTGCTACAAGATATGGAAAAATTTAAAATATGAACCAATATAGGACACACGATGTCAAGGATAGGAATAATCATATTACGACTTATGCAGTCATAACCGACGGCATTCGAGGATATAGACTGTATATTCCTTTTAACATCACATTCGGTAAATGATTTAAAGTAAAACGGTTGAGAATGAGGAGTAGATCGTGATGAAAGAACGTTTATAGTCTGCCTCTTACGAACAGAATCAATCGTATTAGATGCTGTGAAGTGGTTATTGAGGAGATCAACATCAATGTTGACTGAAACTGATTTATGTGATTTACCAACTCCCAGTGATTCTAGAAATTTCCAAGTTTTAGCAATGTCGCCGTTTTCGACAGAATTATAGATATGGCGTCTTTGTGCATCTCTACATGATGTATTGCAACGATTACGAGCTTTTACATATTTTTCCCGATTAGCTTCACTATCATCGAGTTTATATTTATGCTTTTCCAGATTTTTTTATGCATCAGATTTTTTATTTCAGAGCTTATCCAAGGAGCTGGCAAGTGCTTCATCCTTATCGGCTTAATGGGAGCATGTACATCATATAGCTGCTCTAGCAGGGAATTAAAAATTTCCACCTTCCTATCTATTGTATCTGCATCGATAACTGGATTCCAATCAATTTTACTTGCGTCATCTAATAGACGATCTCTATCCATTCCACCAAAATTACGTCGCAGAAGAATTCTTGATTTTATTTTAGGAGGACGAATTTTATAAGAGAGGTAAATAAGATCATGAAAGGAAAATGCATCAGCAGGACATTGTCCATGCTTTGAGACAAAATCTGGAGATGATACCATTATTAGATCAAGAAGAGAGGAAGCACAGCCAGGGGAAATATGGGTAGCAGAAAGGGGAAGTACGTGCAAATTACATGATTCTGCAATTGTTAAAAGTTTTTTACTGCGTACATCGTTTTTTAATAAGCAAGTATTAAAGTCGCCCATAAATATAGAGTGGCTGTATAAAGGTAGCATTTTTTCTAATAAATTTTCCAGAGCTATAAAGTAATTGTTTAAAAGAGAGGGACTATAGAAAACGCCTAAAAGAAGTTTTGTATGGGACAAAGGAACCTCGATTAACAGGTGTTCAGCATACATCCTATCTATAAACCATTTGCTGAAAATTTTATCATAAATCGAATGGCTATTAATAAATTCCTTATGAAAAAATTCGTTACTTTTATACATCTATTTAAATATTCGCAATTACTAAGACAAAGAAATTATTGTTATTATCAACAATGTCTTTTTATTGCAGTGAAGGACAATTCGTATCGTCCTTCACTATATGTAATTTGTAATCTTGTGACTTTCTTATGATAAAAAAAGATAAAATCAAAAAATAAATCAGCTTCACGCTGTATCCCGCACTGAACATGGTAGGCAGAGGGAACCTAGTGTTAAGACACTCCGTTTCCCATTTTCTGCCGAATTCTGGAGGTATTGCATGTTGAGTGGCAGAACTCAACGCCGCGCTTAACCTCGACACCAAAGCGAAGAAATGGAAATATAAATTTAAGTAAATATTTCATCTCCTCGAGTGGGGATGGAACCCACAAACAGTCGGTTTTACAGTCACACTTCGTGCCGCTGCGCCACGATCGGCCTCAAGTTGTGACGGTGATTAAACCACACGATTATTTGACTTTCACGTGATATTGATGTTGCCTTTGCCAAAATATCAGTGCATACTAAAGTATGCTATACGAATATTGTAGATATGAAATATGATCTGTATCGACGTGTGGTTCTGATGTCTCTGTCTCTGCAGCTTGATCACCTACCATAATAATAGCAAGTTTGTATATGGTTGGCGCGCTAGACTTGCCAGCATGTTTCTGTTAAAACTACTAAACCTTTAATTTCAATCGCTTCTTTCTCCATTTGCGAATGGTACTCTTGTCAGCTTAGTAATTAAACTATTGTCATTTCTTATATGTGCGACAATCTTTTAAACTGCTAAATAAGATGATTGTAATTTTCATGAAAAATTCAAACAAAAGGTGATCAAACAGACAATTGATATTCTTTCTGCTTTTTTTAAATTACACAGGAATGAAGTTATCACACGTTGCTCACACCTATGCATAAAATAAATTAAAATAGTCATCTGCGACTCAATGTTGTGATACGCTTGCCTTCGAATTTTGTAGTTTCAAAATTATATTATCAGATATAAAACTAAGAATAAAGTAAGAATTACTTGTATGACGTAATAATTTCGAATCATCTAATTGTGATGATGGTGAGGAGAGAAGACGAGCTGACAGTACAACTGTTCGTGATGCACGCCAGTTGTTTCATTGCAGAATTTTAGCGCTTGGCAATATTAACATATTTTGAAATTATAATTCTAAAATATAATCAATATCTGGTACTCACTCGAACGCAAGTCGAACGAAGACCTCGCGCCGTCCTTATGCTCTATATATTTTGTCGCTACTGTCCGTCTGTCAAGACTCTTTTTCTCAGAAACGTGTGGAGGTATCAAACTGCAATTTATTTCAAATACGCAGGTCTATTGTCCCTTGAAGCTTTGAATGAAAATTAAACTTTTAAGCCTTTTATTAAGATAAAGCCGTTTATGATGCAAAATTTAGATATTCGCTAGAAAATCAAAACCTACAATCATAACTCAGAATCTTGAAATTTGGTACAAAGTAACTTATTTTATTCTATCACAGATAAAAGAAAAATGGCAAAAAGTAAAAAAAATATAGGTATTTTAGAAAAAAATATTATAAACTTATATTTGTAGTTCCTTATTTAAAAAAATGCTGCTAAAGAACAAATATCCAATTGTGTATGGGGACACGTACCAACTTGCGTTAATCCAATTTTACTTTCAGTTAATCCAGTTTTTATTTCACTTTTCAACAAAATTTTAACAAAATTTACCAACATAATTTTAGATATTTAAAAATGTTCAAATACGCCTGGTTATATTATTTATCAATATTTCATTACTGCCATTACTATATTATTTATTATTTACGTTGTAATGAGTTTCAGGCGGCACTTAAGTGCACAATATAAAGAAACACTCCCTCTAAAATTCATTTATAGGGTTCCATAACTCTAAACGTAAAAATAGAACCCTTACAGGATCACTTTGTTGTCCGTCTCTACATATCTCGAGATCACGTGGAAGTACTAAGCTGAAAATAATATCAAATATGAAAGTTGCCGCGTAATCCAAGCCTGTGAGGAAATCCCATGTACCTACGGTTATGAAATTTGGTAGAGAGTGAAATGTCGAAAAATAAATACTTATAACTTTTTCAAAGAAAAAAAACATATTTCATAGAAAAAAAACAAAAATAAACAAAATTATATATATTTTATCTTTTTTATAAGTTGTATTTCCGCTGCACAATCCTAAAATTGGTACAAAACCCTCGGTGGGTGAGTCCGACTCGCACGTACCCGATTTTTTAACTAATATCCAAGCACCATGAACGCTTGCCGGTGTTATTTTTCACCGACAAAATAATTGGAGCTATATACATAAAAGTGCCGAGTTCTACATGCACTCTAGATATCATTAATTAATCATCGTCATCGTCATCATGTCCCCGATATCGATGTTCCATCGTTAATATCGACATCGACGACAACGACTTTGATAATGTTAAAGTGAATTTACATCCAAATTTATAACTCAATTCGCTTCAAGTCATCCGTAACAATGAAACATATTTTATATAAAAAAATAAGACAGAATAAGAAAGTATGTCCTGCCTGTGGTGTGGAGAAATATTCTTATATGATGTACGAGTATATAAAAATGCAATACTAATAATTTTATTTAATTTTTGTTTTTTACTAATAATGTAGAGTACAGTGCCGTTATTAACAATAGTAATTCTAATACAATACTAATTCTAAAAAAAATCAGCTTCACGCTGTATTTCACACAAAGCATGGTAGGCAGTTCCCCACTTTTTGCCGAATTTTGGAGGTATCGCGTGTTAAGTGCCAGAACTCAACGCCGCGCTTTGAGTCGACATCACAGCGAAGAAATGGAAATATAAATGTAAATACATATTTCATTTCCTCGAGTGGGTATTGAACCCACAACCAGT
Organism: Heliconius sara; assembly: GCA_917862395.2. Classification (NCBI taxonomy): domain Eukaryota; kingdom Metazoa; phylum Arthropoda; class Insecta; order Lepidoptera; family Nymphalidae; genus Heliconius; species Heliconius sara. The sequence goes on along the minus strand of OU860798.1, from coordinate 16,946,488 downwards.
CGCTTTTACAGTCACACTTTATGCCCCTGCGCCACGAATGGCCTCAGAGTTGCTTTCTTTTCAAAAAAAATCTTAAAGAACATTTTGGTTAAATTTCAATTTAACGTATTCAAACAACCATCTTACTAATAGTACTCCCTTCATCCTACAAAAGCCACTGTCGATTTCACACTTGACTTACTGTGTTAGTTAAACCACGGGTTATAGAAAGAGCAGGTTACGGTTTTCCTGTAAATGTTAATGATAAATGATTTGCATGGCCTATTTCTAAGATTGTTAAGGCTTACACTTAGTAAGTGTCTGTGGATTATAGAAAAGTCAATAGTACTATATGGATCAGATCATTCAGTAATACATACGTATACGTAGTATAAGGATTAATGCTGATCAAATAATCATTGATCGATCGATCGTCGATCATAATATTAATTATAATATTTTTTAATTATAATATATTTTTTAGATTATAATATTTTTTTAAATTCATTCTTCGTATTAGGTTGAATGGAAGAGATTTTTTTTGATTGATAAGGCCGCCTTTTCACATTTTTTTGTCTGTATTTATTTGTTAATTGTGTAAAAATAAAACGAAGGAGTTCATACTCCTCAGTCCGCGCATTTGGCGCACTTGTAGTCTATATGTAGGTGAAGTACAGAACTCTTATATTTTTCAATAATAATGCTTATAAAGTACATTTAATCAATTTAAGATAGTTCTTCGGAGCAGAAATATGATCCTTTACCGTCGACCAGATCACTTACATATTTTCCTTTCTTCCCAGAACAGAACAAAGCACCTTTGATTGGTATTTAGTGCATCGAATATATTACAGATTAATTAATATATAAAAATTGTAATATGCTGCGGCATATTGATTTAGGTAGAAAATTGAATATTATAAATTTATTATTTGTGAAGCTCTATTATAATAAAATACGACGCCGCCATGTCTCATTGACCTCTTATCTGTTGACACTTTGATTAAGCATTTTACGTCAGAACAATTAAATTAATTATTCAAAACAGTGTAAAATCTGCCACATCGTATTGAATAGGCATATTTAACCTATATTTTCTCCATTATATATTTTCTTATTACAAAAGGAAGTTTTCCATCCTTATTAAACACTTAAATAACTTAATTAGTCACTGTATCTATTTAATGATTGTAAGATCCAAATCATAAGCGTTTCTTTTACATAAACGGGCCTTTACCGCTTATTTTTACTTACGTTACTTAAATATTTATTTTGAACCTATGTCTTCTACACATATCAGTGATTTCAAAATATATGTACCCAAGATATTTTAAAAAAATAATTCATTTTTAAAATTAAAAGTGAAATTAGACATTTCATTCAATATTTACATATTTTTTTATATAAAATACAACTCGATGATCACAAATATTCGTCACAATCTACAATTGTTTTATCGCAGTCACGTTGTCAATCATTCATTTACGCTTGTACGTTACACTTATTTATTGTATGTATAAACATTATCTATTTAATTGGAATATTGTTAGAGCTCTCAAAATTACGGAGATTGTACAAGGTTCGATTCCATTTTTAATAAGCCGATGTAAAAATTAAAGCTATAGTTGACAAAATAAAAAGATTTTGTGAGTGTAGAATGTAATTAAAAATATAGATGATGTCGCAAATCGTTTAAAAGTAATCATGAAAAAGTATATTTATGTTAAGATAAATATATGATATAGGCACTAGGCATCCGCTCGCGGTTTTTTATTTACTGAATTGCTTTCATGTTCTAATAACATTATTATTTTAAAGATTAAAACCTAATTTCAGTATTTTGTAGCAATTTTGCGAAAACAAAATACTTTATATTGATATAATTTCCTTATTTATACAAAACGAACACTAAATATTAAGGGAAGTTTGCCAAAATACAATTGTGAATTGAATAATGCATTTAAATCGGTTAAGCCGTTCGGGGATTAGCGTGCACAAACGCCACACAAAAGTAATATCGGATAAACGCGACTCAGGCTCACCCACAAAGGGTTCCGTACAAATACGTACGTACGTACGTACGTAAAGTTAGTAGTCTCGAGCTTTTCTTGAAATTCAGGCTTAGCTTAGTCAGAACCCTTTCATTTAATACCTCACTTGAACTAGCGGCTTTAATACCAAATTTTGTCCCCTTTCCTGGCTATAATTTTTAATGATATGTCCATAAATTAGATTTTACAATTATATTTTGTACTACCTGTGAATGTTAGCTGCCAAATTTTATAATTTAAATTCAGCAGGAAGTAGTGGCCTATTAATTTTGATTCCATTTATAGTGTGGAAATACGCGTTATTTGCGATGTAAACGAGCATATGGTTTTTAAGTAAATGTAGACCGTCAATTTTTTCAAGAAATCAAGGGACCGTAGACATGAGTTTAAATTTTAGTTTAGTTTAGGTTTAAATTTTAATTCGATATCTCCAAGTGTCCCTAAGATAAAGGCTCTTGACAGACACAAAGTGATTTTATAAGGGTTTCTTTTTCTTTCTTTTTTTCTTAATAAATACGGAACCCTAAAAATTAATCAAGATTCCCAATGAAAATAATAATCCTACGTCTCAAACGTAGGATTATTATTTTTATTTTTCATTCTGTATTACATTTGAGGCAATTACGAATAGATACCAGAACTAAAAATGGATATCTCTCGTTATTTTATGCAATTACCTATGTTTTTTAATAAACTTAAACAACGTTCAACTTTACCGCCAATATCTACGACTCGATTTTGTGAATAAGGCGTGTGCAATGTTGTCGCTTTGATAGGTATACCCCCATGTATGTTCAGTGATTTTCAGTGGTGGTCTAAATCTTACACAGGTTAAGTGAGAGTCAGACTCATCCACCGAGGCTTCCATACCTATTTCAGGATTGTAAGTCAACGGAAAGTAAAAATTATAAAAGATTATCAACTTAAGTTTCCGGGTACATGTACTTATTTTGTATAAAATGAACTACAAATATAAGTTTGTAATGATTTTTAATCTTCTCTATACCTATAAATTTTTATTTTTCAGAAAATTTCCGTTATTTGTGTTGTAAGTTCTCACTTCGTGCCAAATCTCATAACTGTGCGTCCACAGGATATTACGTTTACGGGGTCCCTTTAAGTTTTGATTCCGCCGCGAGTTTCCTACAAAATGCAGCAAAACGGAGGGGTGTAGGGTGTTTTCCATTCGAGGTACGGAACCCTAAAAATGTTCTCGAATCATGAAATACTTTTTAGCTTTTCTACTATTGAACATACACTTATCATCAAATCAACGTTCTAATATCTTATTCATTCATACGAAGTAGTTACGTCACGTAAGGTATGTGAGTTGACCACGTGTGCGGCGCGTGCGCAACATGCACAAAGCACGCTATGCACACATGCTCCCGGCGCGCCATGGAACATTACAGGAGACTAGCAAAATGCATAATTAGAATAATTAGCTATCGAGTAATTACATAACGTAGTGTACATTAAATATTATTTTATTATGATTATATGTATAAAAGTATAATTTAACTCTTTTTAGAGGGAAGTGATTAATATATTTGATTTTTAATGTACTTCCAAATCAAATCAAATCAAATCAGCTTCACGCTGTATCCCGCACACAGCAGGGTAGGCAGAGAGAACCTAGTGTTAAGACACTCCGTTTCCCACTTTCTGCCGAATTCTGGAGACACTACGTGTTGAGTGGCAGAATTCAACGCTGCGCTTAGCCTCGACACCAGAGCGAAGAAATGGAAATTTAAATTTAAGTAAATATTTCATCTCTTCGAGTGGGGATCGAACCCACAACCAGTCGGTTTTACAGTCACACTTCGTGCCGCTGCGCCACGACCGGCCTCAAATGTACTTCCAGTAGTGTGTTTTAGAAACTTTAGCATTTTTTATAAAAACAAAGCGACGTATTGGTATTAAAAAGAGAGAATTAAGACACGTAAAATAGATAGAGGCCAGTCGTTGCGTTGGGGCACAAAGTGTGACTGTAAAACCGAGTGGTTGTGAGACCGAGGCAAAGCGCGGCGTTGAGTTCTGCCACTCAATACGCAATGCGCAGTGAATCCGGCAGAAAGTGGGGAACGGAGTCTTAACACTAGGTTCCCTCTACCTACTCTGCTGTGTGCGGGATACATGAAGCTGAAATCAAATATAACATAAAATATAATGTAAAGCAAAGTTTTAGGCAATTCAATTATTTATAGCAATTTTGTCGAACAACATTTTTTGACACTTTCAGGCTGGGTAGTTAGTTTACTAACTACTTGTTCGAGGACATCTTAATATATTTTCACTATATGTATTGATGGTATGCTACACTTTTATGAATGTTTAAGAAATATGTAGTATAATTTTGTACAAATTTTGGAATTCAGATGCGGCAGTTAATTTTTATAAATATTAGAAAAATAGTTAAGTGTCATTTATTCACCGAGAAACTTTAAAATTCAATAATTAGAGTAAGTGTGTTTATTTTTTTTATTTAACGATTTTAGTCTTTATTTATTACTTAGTATTTCTTTAGATGAATTGTAATAAAAAAATATTTTTTTCTATTATAACGGTATTTCTGATAAATAACGGAAATTATAAGGTGATTAATTTACTAACTGTGGTCATATTTTTCATAATTTTTCAGGATTCTGAATGTCTTTTTGAGTGTGCTTGAAGAACGTGACATGTTAGATTTTCTTCAGATGGTGAGAGTGTGTGCTATGTGGCATTAAGTGGATAATGCAATGTTGGACCGCAACTATGGTAGTTCTCGGCGACCTATTTCCAGGGCTACTCATGAAAAATTTAATGAAAAATATGCTTTAGTTAATAAAAACATCGGTAATTTCAGCCAGCACATCAAGTAGTCAAGAGCCTACTAGCGCTTATAGAGTTCAGTTTAATCAAATGAGTATTTGGAGAATGCCACGCTGACACAGCTATTTGAAATGATTTAGTCGTAAAAACTTTATGAAACGTCTCTTTACTATCTAGAGAACTCCACTAAGAATACTGTCAGGAATCAGATCAATTGGACCCCAAAACTTTTGCATAAATGTTAACCAAGAGATCTTGACACTAGCAACGACGACAAACTGCAAGCCTAGTTCTTTATATTATTTCAATATCTCTGATTATATTTCAATATTGATCTTGATGAAACGCCTCAGTTCTAACCAAATCACTTACAGAAAGCAATTTGCACCAGCAGGACTGATTTATTTGAAGAAAAGATGCAAAAGCAACACTACAAGGAGACTTGCATACTCTACATGGCAATAAAGTACCTGTAAAATATCTGTTTGGATCCAAAAAGAGAGCAAAGACAACAAATGATTTTTAGATATTTATCTATATTAATATAATAAGCGGTAGAGTTTGTTTGCTTGTTTAAATGCTAAAGATCTCTGGTTAGCACATATAGCTTATTATGTCAGTACGTTGTATGACAAACATATTTAATTTTATTAGATTTAAAATAAACTCCGCGACGCCATGTACCTATCTTTCATAAATAAGTGACAATAAGGCATTTTGTGACGAAAAATATTTGAAAATTGTAAGGTGACATTTCATCGATTTTTATTTCACATGTGTATTTAAATTTATGAGTGAAAGTTATTTCATCATCAAGGAAATTTAATGTAGATAATCTTCGGCTTTCATAGCATGTAATTTAGAAGTATACTTTTCGGGAAATCGTAAAATTTATATAATTCAACGCCCTGTTACGGCCGTCCTTGTCGCCGATGACGTCCTATCACACAGCTACGTAGTGTTTATGATTGAGTGGTATGCGGGCGAAGCCGCGAGTGTTTTTACCGAACCGATATTTGTTATATATTCATCTTTAAAAACAAATAAAAATAAATCAGCTTCACGCTGTATCCCGTACACAGCAGGGTAGGCAGAGGGAACCTAGGTTCCCTGTGGAATGAAATGTCTTAATACTATTATTAAGACTCTTCGTTCCCCACTTTCTACCGAATTCTGGAGGCATTGCGTATTGAGTGGCGGAACTCAACGCCGCGCTTTGCTAGAGCGAAGAAATAGACAAATAAAATTTAAATTAATATTTCATATCCTCGAATGGGAATCAAACCTACAACCAGTCGATTTTACAGTTACACTACTGGCCCCTGCACCACGACTAGCCTCATAATCATTTTTAAATAACATTTTATATTTATTTTTATTAAATTTTATACCGACCGTCAAGGTGTTTAGAAAACTAACCACCTTCCTTCCTTTTTCGAAAGCCTTACACATTATATTCGTATAACATTTTTTTTCTCAATAATTCATCGTTATTTAATACAAAAATGCATTTTTTAATCAAAAAATTCTTTCATATAAAAATGTGGCTGAAAGTTAAAATGGTATATTTTTTTTATTCAAAAGCCGATTGAAATAATACAAACACTCAATGTTGAAGACAGCTTGCCAAATATAATAATGAAAACTGCAATTAAATTGATACATAAGTTTCTGTGATTAGCGCAGACAAACAGACAAAAGTTTTAAAAATCTTTGTTTTTGGTTCTATTGTTATTATTTTATAGCAATAAAACCAAAAAGAAATATATTTTTTTATTATATACAGGTTTAACGTGGTCGACAGATCAACGGTTGGCTATGTATAGAGGATCTCAGTGCCTATCCATCGCACCTGCATGCACGTAAGCCGATTTTCAGTTGTTCGGCATATATTTCAGAATTTGGGACAAGTCTGCTCTTGTAATTTTTTTCCCAATATAGCTAAATAGTAGGCCTTTTAAATAATGTAATATTTTAAAATTATCGACTTATAAATCAATATAAATGTCGATATATAAAAATTTATATTATTTTAGTATAATTATTTTAGTATAATTATCTATACTGTTATGCACTAAATCTTTTCTTTTAATGACTTTTCGGAATTCATTTAATTGAAAACACAATTATACTGACGGACAGACTTTCCAATTTCATTTATATTTATGTATAGACTAGCGGCCCACCCGGCTCCCTCTTCGCCCGCATACCATCTATAATACTTTTATTATGCTGCATTTGCCAACAGATTGATTATATAATGTTATAATTCAATAATGATAATTTAGAGTCCCTAAAATAATCCTTGGCAGTGAAGTCTTTTTCCGTAGAAAGAGTACGTGCTGCTATTGATAACTGGCCTCAACGTTTGAAGGACTGAATTGCAGCCAATAGAGACCACTTTATATAAATATATTAAGCTGTAATAGTAAAAAATGTTATGTACAATAAAAAAAAAATCTTTGTTATAATAGTTATTGCAAGACTAATATTAATAAATAAATATATCTTTTTCGTCTAAAATAAAATGTATACGAAATAACTAAAAAAAAAAGATATTGCACTCACTTTTTGTTGCAGAAAACACACATCACTATTTTCTTTAAATAAATCAAAACACACGGAAAAGTAATACTGTTCCACTCTAAAAAATTACTAAGGAAATGTATTGCTGAACATTTATGCTGCAAAAGGGTTGCAAATGTTTATTTTTTCTATTTCACATATTTGTTAAATTTATAGTCAAAATATATGTTGTTAAATAACCACCACGGGGTTTTAAATTATGTTAAAATCATACTTTTTGTGTGCGATTGTAACTTTGCTATAACTGATTAAATGATGAGAACAATCATGGCGCAGGGACACAAACGTACGAGTGTAAGCGCGACAGGTTGTGGTTTCGATCCCACTCGAGGAAGTGAAATATTTAATATTTTCATTTCGTCGCTCTGGTAATGAGGCAAAGCGCGGCGTGAAGTCCAACCACTTAACCCTCAATGCCTCCTGAATTCAGCGGTATGTGAAGAACGGAAGTGTTTTGATGAAACGGATTGTTGTTGTTATTACACTAGGTTCCCAGTTTCCCTCTACCTACCCTGTTCTGTGCGGGATACAGCGTAAATCTAATAAAATATATTAATGATACTATAAAATATACACGATACGATTTACAGTTTGGAATTACACGCAAAGCAAACGAATCATTTATTGATTGTAGTTTTAGCAGCACTACTTAGTTGTAATATTGTAATTAGTCTACGAGAAGGTATAGTTAAAATAACGATATAGATAATCGATTTTTTCTGAACCACATATGTTATGCCGCCTTAATTTCTCATTATTTTATATAGTTAAGCTTTGGCTTTTAACGGTTTGAGGAAGTCAAATGTCTAGAATATTTCATAAAAATTGGATATTTGTATGCCAATTGATATGAGCGTAGGAAGAGCAGGCGGATAGTAAGTACCCACTCCAAAATTATTATAACCGCTACAATATTTTGTGTAATTAATTAAATTTATTACACAAAATATTTCTATTCGGTAAAATCGTTTTGTTTTTAAATTAAAAAAAAATTACCTACTCGGCTAGAAAAGTAAGCGCCCTATGCCAAAGCTCTCTTATAATTTTGCATCCAACACCATTTAATGTCGTAATGATAAATTAATAAAATAATAAAAATATTAATAATTTTTAATATAAAACAATAATATTTTTTATGTTTTTAACAATTTTTAAGTGTTATTCCACACGTAGGAAAGAAAAATACTTATTAAGGAAACGTATAAAAGTTTGAACGTAGCGGGACTCGAACCCGCGCCTCCTGGAAATAGACCAGGCGCTCTGACCACCAAGCCATACGTTCTCATCAAGCTACATCGGAATTTTTATTCGTTTGTTACACCATACGAGTATTTATGTTGTCAGCATCTCTGTAAGGAGAATTTCCGCAGTATTGGTGCAATGGTGGAATTAACTAAATAACGCGATATTTCTAGATTTCTAATTTGTATACGTGACGCAAAAAACAGAAAAAAAGTGTTAATAGCTGTATAAATTTTAACATGGAATTCCTTATCAAAGGGGAGAAAATTGTGATTAAATTGGCCAGTACGACAAAATGCCTATTTCAAATGTAATACAATGTTCCTAACACAAATGGAAAAAAATTGGAAAGAACATCTTTTTTTTTATGGAAAAGACACGGCAAACGAGCGTGTGGGTCACCTGATGGTAAGTGATTACCGCCGCCCACGACCCCGTGCAACCCCAGAGGAGCTACAGGTGCGTTGCCGGACTTTAAGAAGGGTTGCGCGCCGGGGCCCGGCATTACCTGATGCGAGACGCAGTGGCATAAAGCCACTACTTCACGCCGGTTTTAAATGCCAGGGGTGGTAATGATCGGGTCGAGTCTGCCCATGCGTGTTGCCGTTGCTGGCGACGTGACTCTACCATACGTACTTTAGTCGCCTCTTACGACACCACCAGTACCAGGATGATCCTATTCTAGGCCGGGATCACACGGCACAGAAAGAAGGAAATAAACTCAAAATAAAAATAGAAATAACAACAAAATTTTAACAACTACATACTTTCAAGGGCTGTTGTAAAAAAAAATACCGATGATTTCCTTCCAGAAGTAATTTTAAAAACATTTAGAGGCTGAAGTAGAGATATTTTACAAGTACTAATAATATCTACTAATAAAAAAATATTCGCTTAATCATATGAAAGGGCTAACCTTTCATCTGATTAAGCGAAGCTTGAATTTTTGTACGGAACCCTCGTTGGACGAACCTGACTCGCACTTGTTCGGTTTTTTTTAGAGTAGTGACCAATGCCTGCAACTCGCATCGCGCTGTTGCAATGAGCATCAAGTGTTATATAAAGAGACTTTACAGCCTGTAGCAAGAGTCTGCTCATATTGTAACGGGTCAGTATCTCCCAACATTTATTTCTTACAACCCTTCAAAAGCATTCTAAGTCCATCAAAGCACAGAAAACGTTTAGGTTTTTGGGCCATGAATTTTACTTTTTCTCTTACTGTTTAATAAAGTATAAATTGAAATAAAATTTAATAATATCCTCAAGCCGGGATCGAAAAGAATATCTGATTTTAAAAACTTTTGTCCCTGTCCCTATATTTACAAAAGCAATTAAAAGAACGCAATTTTCTGTTATTAGTTTTATCTATAAAAGCTTAACACGAGTGTATATAATTAATGCCATGTACGTATGCACACGTGTATGTGTCTATACTTATACGGAATTTAAAATATAATATTTGTACGAACAATAAATAAATTAGGAACACCAATTTCCTGAATTTCAACGGCTCTAACATGATTACTTAAGCAATTATCAAGTTGGGATTTATTGTCGTTGTGACCTAAGGGTAAGCAGAATATTTTTTTCAGGAATAGTATACATATTTATATTTTTTCGATCATTTTTTTTTATTTATTAATTAACTATACAAATATATCACTTTCTTTTAATATAAAGTTTAATTTAAATATACCTAATATTGAGATACTTATGAAGAACATGATTAAAAATATATTAGCACACTCAAAGCACAATAATGATGGAACAGTAATTGAACTCATAAAAAAAATTGTATTCAGACATCGAGACAACCCTCGGTGGGTCATGTTTGATAACCCCACGGCGGCTTCTCAGACCTTCGACTCAGACACGTAAGTAGTTCACCCCTGTGCGTCGTCTAAATCTATAAAGGCAACTGCCGCTCACGAAATATACAGTACGTTTTCGATCTCCGCGGATGATGTTAATCATTTATGCCGCTCAGATCACAACATATTAATCATCGATTGAGATGACATACATTTAATAGTGTTAACTTATTTAAATATCCCTCCATTTTACGCGCACGCGCGTCTACTCTTATTCGATTGGTCACGAGCTGGACGGTATTAACAACATGAGTGCAACGCAAAACAGTGTCAGTGTCACTGTCAGTCGGGCGACGTGCAACAGCAAAGGAAGCATGATTGTTGTTTCTAACAGACTACCTTTTATACTGAAAAGAAATGAGAAAACCGGTGAACTAGAAAGAAAGGCCAGGTAAGATTTGTAGAAAATGTTATAAAATATTTTTATAATATTAGGACACTTTTATTATTTTATAAACAACTTTTGCCGGACTAAAGTGTATGTAATCAATCTCGAATGGCATGGTAGAGTGTATCCTGTGAATTAACGCTGGCATAAAAAGACCGGTTCCTTTTTTAATTCATATATAATATATAAACGTATACTAATTTAAGCCTTTAATTATATATTACTTGACGTATTTGATTTAGTTATATTATAAAAATAACTTCAACACGATCATTTTAAATCTAATATTTTTAAATCACACCTACATCTACAATACGGTCGACGAGTCGTGGTAGCGTTGAAGTTGGGCCGTCCCTAAATTTGTTGTCCTGACGTTGTCGCCCGTACTGTCACGTCTTATGGGATCCCGTGCGTTTCCCTTAAAAATATTTCAGACAACTTCACGAAGACCGTGCAGCTAAATACACCCAGCTTATATATAACTAACGCGATTCCGACATTCTTCGGTCAGCTCAAAACGGGATATTGTAGGGTGGCTTTCGTTGTTTAAGAGAGGTGCCTTCGTTTTCTTTTAAGGTATAATTGGCACTTAAATAAATAAAATAATGTAATTCTTTCTCTACGTTTTTTAAAATAGCGTATTGCGACAATCACGGACTTGTTTCGATTGATCAAATTTACATGCCATTCTGAATAACGTGACATTTGTACGTAAGGTACGTATAAATGGCATGTTTCGGTACACCAAAAAAATGGGACAGTCCTATTCAAAACGGCACGTCTGATCACGTTACGCATAACGTACGGTCAATGGCTGTCAGTCATCATTTCATCAATAATAATTTAAGAGACAATTTAGTTCTAATATAAAATAGACGAGCATAATTAGTGTCTTTTATCATATCAAGGATTAGAGTACAATAACATATACTCATATTGAGTAATAAAGTGAAGAAGTCATGGAAAAGTTAGTGTTCCATAGCTTTTATCTGATAAACGTATTGTTAAACAAATATTAATTAAACAGACCTCGACCATGAAGCCAAGAAATATTTGTAGGAACATGTTATATATGCATATCAGTTGTTTTGATGTGTAGTTAATATTATAAAATTTATTAAATATTATTGAAATAATCATGATTTGTTTATAAATAAACAAGTTGGCCCATAAATAAATCTCGAAAATCTCTCTCTCCAACTCCATCTTTCTCTATGCTTAATGGAAAATTATTACCTAATTTGATATAATTTCTGATACACAAAAATTTAAAAAATCTGTGCTTGACATAACATATTCGCATATTTATATCAGCAACTCGTTACTTGCTCGTTACTATATAATAGGAGTGCCCGTTTACTACAAACTGTTTATATTGATACTGTATAGTGTACAAGTACTTAGACGCATTGGTAAAGCTCACTCGGACATTTCAACAGGAGCGAAGGTCGGGACAAAATCAATATATATAGCTGCCTACGTTAAACTGTTATATTTTCCAAAAAAAATATTTTGATATGTAAAATATAAACATAAAAAACTTACTTGTAAAACAAAATAATTATTATTCAAGATTAAGGCAATCCAATCATCAATTTGAATGTCTTGGACAATGTCAACAAATGTTATAATTTTAACGCACTTATTTAAAATAATTTTATAACAGAATGTTTTACTATTAACTTTTTATCAAACTGTTATAACACAATCAAGATTTAAGAACTAATGATGATACATGAGAATTAAAACTATATTTTTAAATTAATAAAAATAAATCAGCTTTACGCTGTATCCCGCGCACAGCAGGGTAGGCAGAGGGAACCTTGTGTTAAGACACTCTGTTCCCCATTTTCTGCCGAATTCTGGAGGCATTGCGTGTTGAGTGGCAGAACTCAACGCCGCGCTTAGTCTCGACACCAGAGCGAAGAAATGGAAATATAAATTGACTATATTTTTAAGTTTCTAATAAAAAATATTATTTTTCACTCATACATTCATCTGCTCAGAAGGTTCAATACTTCCGAACACAAGGTTAATACGAATAAAAAAGTCAATATTTTCCTAAAAATAAAACCTATACATAGCGGTAGCTGAAGTGACGGCACGCCTTTGTATGCATTTATTCCGAAAGATTATGCGACTAGTTCCATTTAATTTGAAATAATGTTCTAATTTCTCAGTTTGTTTTTGTAATTCTGATGACAAAAAGATACCAAAGATTAGAAGAAGAAGAAAGGGATTAAGGGATGTATCTAATAGCCCAAATAAAACATTCTAATATAATAAATATGATTAAATAATATAATGCATACGCTTTACCAAAAACAACAACAACATAATATGAATCGATGAAATGAATGAAATTTTTGATGTTTGAAAAATAGATATTTAAGTATACATACATAGCAAGAATATCTACGAGTACATATTAAAAACATTTTGTCTAAGATTTCAAACGTCTCGTTTTGTTCTCAAAATGTTGTTAACATTTTGTCGACGTCTAGGAATCGATTAATTACAATAATTTCTGGGATAATATTATTTTAAACAGTCTTTTTTATTGATTTCATTTAGTGAGTAGTAGGTAGCAGTAGGTACATGGCCTGTGTACTACGTAATACTTACTACGTGTGAAATATTAGTTAAATATAGGTACAGTAGGGACAGTGAGTTGTGGCCGCCCTGAAATTAGGTTTTCTGAACTTTCGGCGCAACGGTCACTCCTCGTTGCGTGGGTGTGGCCACAACTCGTTGATCACGTTGTAGTCATATTTATGTACATACAAAGACCAAAGATTGGAAAATCTTTCTAAGGAAATGTTCCCATGTAATATTATGCAATATACCTTTGCGAGATTGCAATTGATGATATCTAATAAAATTTATGATGGTCAATTACACTGCACTCACTACACTTACGATACATTTAATTATATTATTATTTGTATATCAAACGTAGGTATCCCGCATAGCACGGTAGTCAGAAGGTTAAGACACTTCAGTTCCTATTTTCTGCCGAATTCTGGAGGCGGTTCTCAACGCTGCGCTTTGACTTGATACCAGAGCGTAGAAATGAAAATATTAAATATTTCATTTCATCGAGTGAGGATCGAACCCTTAACCAATCAGGTTAACATTCACACACGAGTCCCTTCCGCCACGACTGGCCTCGACATGTCAGACATGTCTCCTAATTAACATTATATCCCTAATAAGCTGCTTATTCTAAGAATGGCACGCATGACGCATGTGATAATTATTAATTACTGGTATAAAATAGATTAAGTATGTATAGTCCAGTGTGCATCATTTTATAAATAATCAAATAATCTTGAGGCCGGCGCAGGGCCTCAAGTCTGTGACTGTAACGCGACAATTGTGGGTTCGAGAAGGAAATTAAATAAAAATAAAAAATCAGCTTCACGCTGTATCCCACACACAGCAGGGTAGGCAGAGGGAACCTAGTGTTAAGACACTCCGTTCCCCGCTTTCTGCCGAATTATGGAGGCATTGCGTGTTGAGTGGCAGAACTCAACGCCGCGCTTAGCCTCAAGGAATGAATAATTAATTATTATTTATTAATTTCTTCGTTCTGACATTAAGGCAAAAGTCCGGTGATAAGTTCCGCCACTCAACACGCAATATCTCAAAAAATTCGGAACGGAGTGTCTCAACACTAGGTTTCCTCTGCCTACCCTACTGTATGCGGGATACAGCGTGAAACTGATTCAAAAGAATCCTGACTTGTCGTGACATGGTCAAAAAAATAGATATCTCAATGGTGTATTAAAATTCTACAGATGTACCGACATATTCTAAAATAATACATAAAACTGATTCTTTTATTTAATTTAAATAGTATTTATATTGTATGGCAACATTTAAAAATTTGAGCCAGTATTGTGTAAACAAAACAGAAAAGCACTATATAATAAGAGGTCACGGCATTTGTCGTAACAATCATAGATTTTTTTTTATGGAAAAGACACGACAAACGAGCATTCGGGTCACCTGATGGTAACTGATTACCGCCGCCCACAGCCACGTGCAACACCAGAGGAGCTACAGGTGCGTTGCCGGCCTTTAAGATGGGTTGGGCGCCGGGGCCCGGCATTACCTGATGCGAAACGCAGTAGCATAAAGCCACTACTTCACGCCGGTTTTAAATGCCGGGGTAGGTAATGATCCGGTCGAGTCTGCCCATGCGTGTTGCCATTGGTGGCGACGTGACTCTACCACACGTACTTCAGTCGCCTCTTACGACACCACCAGTACAGGATGATCCTATTCTAGGCCGGGATCACTCGGCTAAAATGGATAACCTTTTTAAAGTGTTAATCTACACTTAGGAAAGATAAATACTTATTTAGAAAACGTATAAAAATTTTGAACGTAGCGGGACTCGAACCCGCGCCTCCTGGAAGCCGACCAGGCGCTCTGACCACTGAGCCATACGTTCTCGCCAAGCTACGTCGAAATTCTTATACGCTTTTAACAACTTATTTAAATTTTTATACGTTTTCTAAATATGGATAACCTTACTTTTTAGGATTCTATAGTAGTCTATTATTAATGGTGGCAATTTCAAATTATAGAGTTTTAATACATATGAATATGTATTAAAACCAACACTGAATAGTTACAGTGTCGTTAAAAACATCAATCACGTTTTACGCCGTTGGTTCTTCAATATTGAACTGGTAATATTAAAGTGTAAATGCAATACTTTACAATATAATAATAAAAATAAACCTACAAAAAAAACGAATTGTATGCTAGAATAAAAGATATTTTAAAATAGATTTAAGTTTAAATGAGAAAATGGTAAAATTCGGTATAAAAAAAATATTTAGAGACAATATGTTTCTCATTTAATAAAAAGTTTGTAAAATTAAAAACTTAAATGTCAATATTTTACAAAAGTATTTTTTTGCATTCAATGAATACAAACACTTACTAAACTGCCAGCTAAGTTTAATTCAAATTTAAAATATTCTTCATTCAAATAGATCTTATGAGCACTTTTAAATCGAATGAACATATAGACAAAAAAAAAAGCTACCACAGTTGCTCATTTCCAAGTATAAATAAAATACATCATGTAAAATATATATTATCTGGAAATGAATTAACTCGTGTACGATACTCAACTTGGCTGGATAATGACTGGACAATCAACATCACCGGTCCCTTGAAGCAATTACAGTTTTCCATATTTTGCCATCTTCTAAGGCTGTATGTAAACTTTTTCACATTGTATTTATATCTTTTTATATATTTTGAAATAAACAAATGCCATTAAAATAAAAACTATCAATGTATCAGATAATAGTATTAATAAATAAATGCGAATATTTTTTATATATCATGTATATTGTAAGTACCTATATAATTAATATTAAATACTACTGTAACATAGTATTATTTTTACAAATAAAATTTTTTAAAATTTTAAACCTATAACATTTTCAATTTATATCTTGAGTCTGAATCGATCGATCTCCAAGAGCTTTTTATTTAACGCTCCATTAGCGAAACGAACTCACATAGCACGTTCAACTAATATCTAACCAATACAGTTCAATCAATCAATCAGTTTCACGCTGTATCCCGGAAACAGCAGGGTAGGCAGAGGGAATTTAGCGTTAACACACACTTCATTGTTTCGCTCTGGTGTCGAGGCAAAGCGCGGCGTCGTGTTCTAATGTCTTTGGAATTCGGCGGAAAGTAAGGAACGGAGTGTCTTAACCACTAGGTTCCCTGTACCTAACCTGAAGTGTGTGAGATTCAGCGGGAAGCTGATTGATATGAATAAATAAAATACCGAAACAATATTCTTTAAACTTATAGCCAACTTTAGATATTTATCATTTGTATAGCATACGTTAGGTAAACCACATTAATTATTACGACCAGCGTATTATCAAATATTGATAGTGCGATAGTGTATACCTACTTCCCAGCAAATAATAATTATGTACATACATATTTCTATTTATAGAAACCTATACGCAAGGTACTATTTGCGTGAGAATTATTATATAATCTTTCGAAATATTATTTATTCAAATACAGACAGACATCGCAAATAGCAATCGCCAATTCTTCAATTTTACAAATATTTTTTATTCTATTATCGTCGTTATTGTTATATTTATTATAGTCTCTATTAACTTATTAAAATTTTATATTATTAAATGGAGGGAAAAAGCAATCGGTATTTTATGCTATTCGTATTTTTAACCGACTTCTTTTTTTAAAAAGGAGGAGTTTCTCTTTTTTTTTATGTTTGTCAGTGCCAGCCAGGAAAAAAGTTAAGTTATGAAATAACTACTAATTACACCGAGCAAAAGCTTAAAAATTTGAGGCCGGCCGTGGCGCAGTGGCACGAAGTGTGACTGTAAAACCGACTGGTTGTGGGTTCGATCCCCACTCGAGGAGATGAAATATTTACTTAAATTTATATTTCCATTTCTTCGCTCTGGTGTCAAGGCAAAGCGCGGCGTTGAGTTCTGCCACTCAACACGCAATGCCTCCAAAATTCGGCAGAAAGTGGGGAACGGAGTGTCTTAACACTAGGTTCCCTCTGCCTACCCTGCTGTGTGCGGGATATAGCGTGAAGCTAATTTAATTTTTAATTTTTTAATTTAAAAGCTTAAATATAATTACACTTTATGCAGTACCATACGTAATAGTATTTACTTATGGTAGTAGTCAATGGTAAATTAGTTAAATATAGAGGCCGTTGGTGCAGGGCAGCGGCGATTGCAAACGCGACGGTTGTGGGCTCGATTCCCACTTGGGAATCGAAATATTAAATATTTTTTATCTTCTCGGTCTGTTAACGAGATGAGTTTCGCCACTCATTACACAATATCTAACGAATTCGGCTAAACGTACGGTACGGTAGTGACTTAATGTAGAACGGAGTGTGAAAAACAAGTTAAGTATTCAAAGAGCCCTAGGCGAATCAAGTTAAAACGTTTTGTCGTCACTACTGTTTGAGGAATATTTTTTCGTTAAATATATAGCAAACAGCGCCGTGTGTGAAATTTCATATATAACATATGTAGTCCTTTTTAGTATAATAACAACACTTAATTTTAGCGCCGGTGGTCTTGTTACGGCTGTGGCACCAGTGGTAATTCGAGGTAGCGGCATTTGGGTAGGCTGGCCCGGCATTCATTTAGACAACGCGAATGAGAAGATTCCTGATCCGGATCCTAATGACAAGACCCCTACCGCTGGACTGTTATCTAGTAAGGTGAATAACTTATAATATTTTGCTTTATATTCACATATGAGTCACATTTAACAAGGCAATATTATTCATCGTGTATCCCGCAAATAGCAAGGCGGAATATGGGAACCTAGTGTTAATACCGTTCTTTAATATTGAAACACTTTTATTTCCCAGTTTTTGCTGAATATTTGTGGAATTGGGTGTGGAGTCGCGAAATTGAACCAGATTGAGGAAATGTAAATATTAAATATTTTATTCCCCCAGTTGGGAAGCGAACCCACAGACATCGTGTTTACAGTAACATTTTGTGCCCCTGTGCCAGGACGGTCTCAATTTGAAAAAACAACAATATTGTTTTTTATATTTTGTGATAGCAGGGGTACCACTGAGACCAAAACCTTCAGATTAAATGCGCAACATGCAACAAAAGCTAACCTAACTATAACAAGGAAATTTATATATGATAATAATTGCCATATTATTCTGCTTGGAAAATGTTTACAATTTGCTTTAAATGATTGTAGGATTGGTTCATATTTTTATTCATTTATGTTTGTACTCATAATTCAAATGTAAGAAGATTTAACTAGTTCTCATTGCATCGCACTGAGATTAAAGTACGACGAAGAAGCATTTGCAAACTTAATTTGTGCTCTCTTAATAGTTATGAATTGATATCAGACTATAAAATCTAAAAGAACTACTTACTTATGAAAAAAATATCATTAACATCTCATTATCTGTCATAGAAATATCCAGTGACGAAATAAAAAAAAAACAGTAATTTTAATACCCAAAAATACGTAGGTATTTAACAGACTTAAATTGACTTATATTTCCGCAGTAATCGATGGAAATGTCTACTTAGGTCAAAAAATTAAATATATACTTAATAATTTAATTTGAAACTAAATGAATAATACAAAAAAAAATATAGTAAGTGTTAACTTTTCAATAAGATCTTTTTTCGTAAAGTCCTAATCATATAATGAATTATTGTAAACATAATCATAGTATAAACTTATATTTAAAAGTTAAAAAAAAAAAAAAAAAATCAGCTTCACGCTGTATCCCGCACACAGCAGGGTAGGCAGAGGGAACCTTGTGTTAAGACACTCCGTTCCCCACTTTCTGCCGAATTCCGGAGGCATTGCGTGTTAAGTGGCAGAACTCAACGCCGCGCTTTGCCTCGACACCAGAGCGAAGAAATGGAAATATAAATTTAAGTAAATATTTCATCTCCTCGAGTGGGGATCGAACCCCACAACCAGTCGGTTTACAATCACACTTTGTGCCGCTGCGCCACGACCGGCCTCAAATTAAAGTTAAATTTTTACTTTAAAGGAATGCCGAATAAATTAAGTAGTTATCGTTGGTAAAATAATAGCACAGAAGCTCACTCTACTAAGTACTTAACGCTATTGGAATAGTGGTCTGACCTTGCGCACTCGTGGGAGACATGACAATACGATACAACAAATAATTACAACATGTTTACAATTTACGTAAACCTACTTGACGCGTCAACTTACATAATAACTTATTATTGTTTGTAAAAATATATCTAAGATAAACTTACAACTATTAACCTGTATCAGATAATCGAAAAAAAAATATTTTTGTTCATATTTTATGTCGGTATACCTTATTCCTTATTAATAGAATGTAATTATGAATATATAATATGAACTTTAATTATTATTATGAACTTGAGTATTATTAATAATGTATAGCATGCTCAATATATCCAAAGTAGTTTTCTTTTATTTTTTCTCTTTACTCATTTATTTCATGTTTGTTTCTTGTTAAATATTATGTTATTTTTTTAATTATTATGTTATTTTATTTGTTTGTGAAAATTAGCTACATTATTATATGAAAGGACGACTACAAGGCGAGAGTTAATAGCTGCAACACAGTTTTATATTAACGCAGTTATTACCGATTTAAGTTATTGTTATTCGTACATAACTAAATCTTAATTTAATAAATATTATTATCATATAAAATTTAAGTTTTTTTATAATAATTGAAACAATATGGGATGATGCAGGGTCTTCTGATTCGGATTTTTAGACTACCAAACCCTACTAAATGAAAGGAAACGTCCTAAATTCCTTTTGGTAATTAGTTAATTTAACATATGGGTACATTATTTTTACTGTTTTTTTAGATTTAAACCAAACACCGATAGATATTAGATTTAATAAACATATTTAATCAAACAAATAACATATTTACTACTATGACTATAAAAAACAATGACATTTCACTAATAGTCCCTAATGGATTATTACATTATACATATGTATAATAAAGCTATTGACCGAAAATGTTAATTATTCATTTATATTTAATTATCATACCTTACATAACTGTCGATCTTATTAATCGGTCGGCAATAGAAAAATTATATAATTATGAAAATAAACAAAACTCGACTGCATAAAACTGAAAAAAATAAGCCAAACACATCACTTAAATTAACAATGGAGACATTTCAATTTTACAGAGTTCCTTGTAAAGATGAAAAAATAAGTCCCAACCGTTAAACGTCTGTCAATCATTAATTTTGTTTTTTGATAAAAATTTTTTAGTACATTTTTATACAGTGGCGTGCCATAAACGAGAGCAGACTGATGATGTATTGAAAATTAATAAAATTATTAAAATAGTTAAGTTTACCGCCGCACTTGTCCCATATTTAGCGGGGTCAGAGACCTCAATTTTAATAATAATTAAAATTTGTACCTAATTCATCTATCTATACTTCTTAAAATTAATATATTTTTATAATAATTTGAAAAGTTTTGTACTGCTGTATTTTTCCACGCCACGTATATAGCAATACGGAAAAGTTGTAAGTAGTGATAATTACTCAGACTATTATCAGATAAGTATGTTTAAAAGACGACTGTTAAGGTTTCAACAAAAAAATTTAATCTCATAATTTAATAATAAGAAGCTCTTGATTTTTTTTAAAAAAGTGTGTTTAATATAAAACACCTAATAAAGTTAACATAATTATAAATGAAGATTCTACAATACGAATGTATCTTCTTCTCTTTATGGAGAAAAAAATTACCACCGAACTCAATTATTAACCAATCTCAGATATTACTTAGGTATTTATACGTAAATACGTTATATAATAATTGCAATACTGTATGAAGTATTAAAATAATACAAATATGCTTTTGTAGTGAATAGTTACCGCATAGACAACATAAAATGACATTGTAGCATAATGATATGATGGTTATCATAGAATAAAACAATCCTTGACTTGCATTTGTGTAATTTTTTCTAACACTTACCAGTGATTGTCATATGGCATTAATATAATGTTCATTTTTATTTACAATTAATACAATTAAGCAAAGAATCCCAACAAGTTTTATATTTCTTGTATGTTTAAGGGTCTTGTGTTAACAGAGATTTTTTTCATATTCACGCTGTACCCCGCAGCAGGGTAGATTGAACCCACAACCAGTTGCGTTTACAGTCACACTTTGTGCCCCTGCACCACGACTGGACTCAGATAGAGAATAATTGTAGATAAAAAATTGTATGATATAATGTTATGTGAAATCTATGCCTGAATAACCTAGAAACAAACCAATTATGTGTTTCTATCTTTATTTAAAGAAACGTATACCGCTTCTAATTTATAACTAAATAATATTCATCTTTTTAATTATAATAGTAAATTGTGTTTACAGATTGTAGCAATTCACGCTGAACCAAAACTATTTGATAGCTACTACAATGGTTGCTGTAATGGAACATTCTGGCCGCTGTTCCACTCTATGCCTGATCGTGCCACTTTCATCGCAAACCACTGGCGAGCTTACATTAAGATTAACGAAGAATTTGCGGAAAAAACTATTCGTGCCCTAAAACTGCTAAAAGATAGTAAAGAGAAAAATGGCAATTCTCCGCCAATTATATGGGTACATGATTATCATCTCATGTTAGCAGCAAATTGGATTCGTCAGAAAGCCGAAGAAGATGAATTAAAATGCAAACTAGCATTTTTCTTACATATTCCGTTTCCACCGTGGGACATTTTCAGACTTTTCCCATGGTCTGATGAGGTTTTACAGGGCATTTTAGGTGAGGTGCTTTTCATTTTAGATAAAAATATGAAAGTTTACAATATATAATAACATTAGATAATAATAACAATCTTTTTTATATTTCAATTCAAAATATTCGTATTGTTACCCAGGTTGTGACATGGTCGGCTTCCATATAACAGACTACTGTTTGAACTTCATAGATTGTTGCCAAAGAAATCTAGGGTGTCGTGTTGATAGAAAAAATCTATTAGTTGAATTGGGTGGTCGCACTATTTGTGTCCGACCTTTACCCATAGGAGTTCCCTTCGATAGATTTGTAACACTGGCTCAAAACGCAAAACCAGTGATGTCAACGAGCCAAAAAGTAATACTCGGAGTCGATAGACTAGATTATACTAAAGGTCTGGTGCACCGTCTGAAAGCATTCGAAAGGCTACTAGAGAAACATCCTGAGCATATTGAGAAAGTGATACTATTACAAATATCAGTACCCTCCAGAACAGATGTAAAGGAATATCAAGATTTAAAAGAAGAAATGGATCAACTAGTTGGAAGAATTAACGGACGATTTACAACACCAAATTGGTCGCCTATTAGGTAATATTACGAAATACGACTCTACATAATTTACATAAAACCAAATTTAATGCATATAATGCATCCCATGAGTATATATGTAATTTTAACGTTTCAGTTTATTTATTTCTATTATATATTTCTTTATTCGATTTACCAGTAATTGCTACACAATACAAGAGAAAATATACAATAGCACAATCTCCGCAGAATATGTATATTCATATTTAAGTTAAACACTGCACGCTATTTACCTAATGCCTGCACTTCAAGGTACATTTACGGTTGCGTGGGCCAAGATGAGCTGGCTGCGTTTTACCGTGACGCAGCAGTGGCGCTCGTTACACCACTACGCGACGGCATGAACCTTGTGGCTAAGGAATTCGTCGCTTGCCAAATAAATAAGCCCCCCGGCGTCCTTATCGTGTCTCCCTTCGCTGGAGCCGGCGAGATGATGCACGAGGCGCTTATATGCAATCCTTATGAACTGGATGATGCAGCTGAAGTTATTCACAGGTGAGATTTTCATATTAGCAAAAGTATTTCTATATTATTAGTTTTTATATAAGCTGTAGATGAAACAAATTTATCCGAATCATTTCTATACTGGCTAAAGACTTTTGTTTTTCAAATATTATAAAAAAATTAGTTTTATATACTTCTTTATTTTAAATTAAGTAACAGTCGAACGCTCTTTCAGAGCGCTCATAATGCCAGAGGATGAGCGCACAGTACGTATGAACCACTTACGGCATCGGGAACAGCAAAATGACGTGGACAGCTGGATGATGGCCTTTCTCAAGGCCATGGACTCACTGGAAGAGGAAGCGGATGACATTGGAGCTACGTCCATGCAGCCAGTTACTATCGATGACTTCGATGAATACCTTTCTAAGTAAGTTTGCCTTGGGATTTACAAAACAATTACAGATGCAGAAACACTGTGCATATGAAAAAGATAGTACGATGTTATCTGACAAATGCAATAAACAACTTGGTTTATCGAAGAATATTGTACACATTCTAGACCAACATGGGATTTATTACTTTAATATTTTGATCGCCTATTTAGACTTAAAATTTAAAACATGTTCATGTTTGGTGGTGTTTACATTAATGCATAGTATTTTATTTTTGTGCATAGTTTCTAACAAAAATATCAACATGATAGATATAAATAACAACGATTCTAATTAAAAACCAATTCCAATATGTAACAGGTACATAGGCTATGCACAAAAGCTAGCCCTTCTACTGGACTACGACGGCACGCTGGCGCCCATCGCACCGCACCCCGACCTCGCGACACTACCGTTGGAGACCAAACACACGCTGCAACGCTTGTCCAACATGCCCGACGTCTACATCGCCATTGTGTCAGGGCGGAACGTCAATAATGTTAAGGAAATGGTAAGTTCAATAACTCAATTTTTGAATAAGCCTAGCCTATAGTACACAATGGCCGCTGTCTCGTGGCCGTTAATTTGGGTTTCTGAACTCATGAAAAATTAAGTTGAATAACATATTACTAAAACACCTTTTTTAGTAAACCTCGTAACCTTTCTACACTTCGTTAATTCTTGGGAGAGTGCTATAACGGTAAATAATATTGCAAAAAAAAATTAAGGACAACGTATCCGAAATAATTAAAAACCAAGTAAAAAATTAAATGGCTGATCAAACACAATAGACCGTTGAATATCAGCCAACAAAGTAAAACGATGAAAACAAAAACAAATGAAACTTACTTAATAATAAGACCTTTATTAATAAACAACATGTCTAATAGAACAAAGAAATTGTTGCGCCCTATTTAATGATGTAAATGCCCCCAAACATACAGTCATCTGGGTCGGCTAGATAACGTACATATAACTAAAAATGGTAATTACGCCAAATATATGCAAAACAATGAACTCGTATCTATAACTTTAATTATTTACACTCTATCGTTGTTGATTCAACCTCAAACATTATTTGTGAGTAGATACTATGTATTTGTACCGCCCTAACTTTTTCCCCAAAATAAAGGATGTCGTCTAATACAAAAAATATACATAAAACATAAATATTGCATTTAATTTATAATGTCGTGTATGTTATGTGTTGTATGCTTTAGAAATAGATATATGTAACTTGTAATAAAGACAGGAAAAAATAGAACTAATAACACTCGGCTATGTTACATTTGCTTTAAAACAATTTTTGTGTTTTATCACATTTTTTTCTAAAAGGAATTAATTTTATGAAAGGAAATTTGTAACAACGCGTCTAAAAAAGATTACCTACAATAGAAACGTACATTGAAAAATATTGCATACATTTAAGTATGTCGTATTATGCTCAGATAAACTCATCACTATTCCTTACAGTTCATAAGGTCGTGCCCCAATTCGATGTATCTTGTATTGCAGACTTATTTATATTTGCTTCGCAGTAATTAAGATTTGGCATAACCAATTTCACTCGTAACAAGAATCATAATGTCCAATACAAGAGCCATGTCTTCTATTTTTATGTTTACACAGTCATATTATAACATACTTATTTATTTTGATGTCCAACTTCGATGCTGCAAGAGGTCCTCTACCTAGTGATACATCCGACGCTCCTTTGTTCCCTTTCTATTTAGATAAATTAATCGTTAAATGATGGAACTCTTATGTATGTTTTCAACTTCTCTTTATGTTTTGTTTCACCAATTAAATCATTTCCTTTGAGACACAATGCATGATATCATTTACTTTTTGCACAGGAAATTGTGTTTAGTAGGTGTATTTTTTCTCTGTTGTTTTGTTGGTTCCGTACCGCAAAGAAACGGCTTATAGGATCATTTATTGTATGTCTGGATGTCTGTTCGCCTGCCAAGACTAAGATCACGTGAAAGTATCAAGCCTGAATTAATATCGAATATTCAGGTCTACGGTCTCTAGAAAACACAAAATAATAAAATTCTCTAAGTCGACGCAATCAAAAGATACGAACATTTATGCATGCAACCTAGGGGGTACTGTTAGACCTATAATTATGAAATTTGACAAGAACTCACTCCTTAACTCACAATACAAATAAATAAAAGGATGTACAGCAATTTCTAAGTAGTTTCTCTTTTATTGTAAAAATAATTATACACGCAAAGGCACGTTCCTGTGGACTTACAATCATGAAATTGGTAGCAAACCTTCAGTGAGTGAAACCGACTCGCACTTGACTGTTTTTACTATGTTTCATTCTAATGCTGAGTGTATGTTTTATCTACAGAGTCACATCTTATTTATTTAATTCATTCATGGAAATCGGAGTGCAGGAACACTTAGAAGATAAAGACATGGCAGTTTGCAATAATAAATATTATCTCTAAACTTTGACCGTTATTATCTTGTAGAATAAAAATATTTTAGTACACTATACGTGTCAATATCCAGCTCTAACCCGGTCTTGATATCTTTGTCGAGTGTTGCGTAATAGTTATAGAGGCCGGACCGAACGTCATTGTGTTTACAGCTATTCGTATTTACCTTGCATACTTGTTTTGTGTTCCTTCCACGCTCAATTGTATTTATAACCGTCTTCTATAAGAAAAGGGGAAAGATTTTAACCTAACATCCATCTCTACTGTGCGGTTTTGTAGAAATTTCCATCCACGTTCTACGCAATCTCAAAATGTTTCGATAAATCTCTACCTGCGGCATTGTTTCCAGGGCGATACGACATCAGTAACTTCAAAAGGCACGTCTATCTGACCCTATAGGCCGGCAATGTATCTCTAACTTTCCTGGTGTTACATGGGGCCGTATGCCCTTTTGGTAATCACTTACCCGTGACCCGTACGCTTGTTTACCTTGTCTTTTCCATAAAAAAAGTTCAGCGTTATCAATTGGCATTCACTTTATCATCTAACGTCTCCTATGACAGTAGTATAAGTAACAAATAATAAGTTTAAACGAGTGCACAAATCCGCAAACGCGGAGATAAAACCTGCGAACTGCGCGAGCGTAAATTTTATATAAAATCATTAAAAATTTATAAAACTTATTTCAAGTGCTCTCAATTGGCTGCAGTACAGTTCCTTAAATCTTGAGGCCAGTTATCAATAGCAGCATACAATCTTTTTAAAGGAAAATTCTTTACTATCAATCGTATGAATTGTTTCAGGGACTCCAAATTATCATGAGGTTTAGAGTAAGATCATTTATAATGAAGTACGGACCGTTCCTTGGTAACAAAAATTGGGTTCTTGCTAAAAAAATACTATTCTTAGTTATTGAACATGGTGTTATATTCAATAACTTAGTAAGGGGCCTAACTAACCTTCTCAAGAATGATATCTTGATACGCTTGTGATGATGTTTTGATACTTTTTCCTGCAAAAGTATGGATGAATCACTCTTTCATAGCTAACGCTCCACCAAACCATCACTGAAGTCGGATAATGCGCACGTTGTAATCTGTTGGCCAACTAGGAAGCTTCTTTAGAGCTTTCAGCATAAATACGGTCATTTTATTTATTAAACGATATTTTTTGAACGAGATGAAGAAAGGACGGAATGTAAGATCAGTGTAAATGATAACATATTAGAACAGGTGAATGAAGTGGTATATTTGGGAAGTATGTTCAGTAGAGATGGAAGATACGAGATGGATGTGGAAAGGCGTATTGCTGCCAGTAACAAGGTTAACGGAGCCTTGGCTGCATTGATGAGACGGCGAAACGTCAGCACAGCTGCGCGTTTGGCCGTACACAATGCAGTTTTGGTACCGACCCTGTTATACGGCAGCGAAACGTGGGTATTACAGAAGAAGAATGAAAGAAAGATGAATGCTGTGGAGATGCGATCTCTTCGTAGGATATGCGGAGTCAGCCTAGCTGATCGAATCCGCAATGAAGAGGTACACAGAATGGCAGGTACCAGCGAGGATGTCACGGTGAGAATGAAGAAGAACGTGCTCAGCTGAATCGGGCACGCCGAACGAATGAGCGAGGAAAGAATGGCAAAAAAGATTTATGATGGAAAAGTGAGTGGTAACAGAGGTAGGGGGAGACCTCGGTTGGCCTTCGAAAACACAGTATCAAAGATACTGGAGGAAGGTCACGTAAAAAGCATGAGGATCCCCCGGAGGGCATGTATGAAGAGCTTGATGACAGTGGACGAGGCGAAAGAGGTATGTAGAGACCGTAGCGTTTGGCGCTCCGTTCTCTCTGACTACCCCGCTAGGGATAAAGCGTGAAGTTAAGTTAAATTAAGTTAAGTTATTTATTAAAATATTGCCCAAATGTAAAAAAAATCTTATTCGTATACAATTTTTTTTGTGGCCTACCACTTTGCATGATGCTTAAGTAGTTATTTTAATTTTACCGCCCTGACGACCTGTGCGTGCTTATGAACACTACGTGGACGACCAGGTCTTTTTCTGTTACAAGTAGAGGTTTAATTGTACCTATCAATAGCCCGGGAAACAATAATTTGGCTAACACTAAGCGTATGGAGGATTTAAAAATTAAATTTGGCTCTACACCTACTTTTACACTTACGTCTATACTATTGGTTTTAATAGAAATATTTCATTTTCAGGTTGGAATTGAAGGCATTACTTACGCTGGTAACCATGGCTTAGAAATTTTACACCCTGATGGAAGCAAATTTGTCCATCCTATGCCCATGGAGTTACAAGATAAAGTTGTAGAACTATTGAAATCTTTGCAAGAACAGGTATAATAATATTATATATATTATAACTATTTTCCAATTAGTTAGTCAAGAATATTCGGAATTCAAAATCGAAAAGCAAATAAATATAGGTAAAAACTGGGATGTACTTACTTTTAGAAATACTAAATAGAAAAATAAAAACTGATTGTGTCGCGTTAAATACGTTCTATGTGCTTGTAAATAGAGTGCAACTTAACACTAGGTTGTAAGTTACTTATGACTACCCTAGCTAGCGGGATACAGCGTTAAGCTAAAATATATTATCGGCCGTGTGATCCCGGCCTAGAATAGGATCATCCTGTACTGGTGGTGTCGTAAGAGGCGACTAAAGTACGTGTGGTAGAGTCACGTCGCCAGCAATGGCAACACGCATGGGCAGACTCGACCGGATCATTACCACCCCCGGCACTTAAAACCGGCGTGAAGTAGTGGCTTTATGCCACTGCGATTCGCATCAGGTAATGCCGGGCCCCGGCGCCCAACCCACCTTAAAGGCCGGCAATGCACCTGTAACTCCTCTGGTGTTGCACGGGGCCGTGGGCGGCGGTAGTCACTTACCATCAGGTGACCCGAACGCTCGTTTGCCGTGTCTCTTCCATAAAAAAAAAAAGAAAAAAAAACTTTAAACAGAAATCGTTGGCCTTGTTTAAATATAAAATAATTGTAAAAGTAATAAAATATTACCTACAGGTGTGCAGAGACGGCGCGTGGGTAGAGAATAAGGGTGCGCTTCTAACATTCCACTTCCGGGAGACGCCGCTCGCCAAGCGCCCGGCGTTGGAAGACACCGCGCGACGCCTCATCGCCGCCGCGGGGTTCACGCCCGCGCCCGCGCACTGCGCCATCGAGGCGCGCCCGCCCGTGCAGTGGAACAAGGGTAACTTACTATAACTAATGTCCCAACGAACCTTGTACGAATTAAAAAGTAAAACAATAATATTACATAACGTGAGTATATAAAACGTACTTTGATTTTGTTGAACAAAAATATTAAATAAGTTTTAAGTCAGTGCCGAATAAAACGAACGGGCTTAGTAATTCAACATTGTAATAAGATTGTTGTAACATTAGCTTGACACCGACTTCAAAATGATAACATCTTTTTTTATTTATTATTGTTCAACAAAATCAAAGTCCGTTTTACTTTATGTATTTTTTATTTCGTTGTTTGAAGTCGGTTTTTTTAAATAATTTATTTGACGATTTTAAGTGATGGGTAGACCTTAAAAGGATTCTTCTCAACTCTCAAGTAAGTAGTTGTCCTGTGTGTAAAACTTTAAACTTAATTAGGTATGAGTATATATGCACAATATGCATACTAACATTTTAGCATAGGTATTGGTGTCAATATTCCAATTTTTTTGAACCGGATCCCATAATCAGAACCTAACCAAACTTTCACCAAACTATTCTTGAAGTGTATCCTTTTTAAAAAAAAAGAATCATCGGAATCGGTTGGTGTGGTATTGAGTTATTCGTCCATTTGTCGCGCACATACCTAATGCAAATTTAAAACTTATGTGATTTTCTCATAGATAGCATTGTCAAAAATGGACAAAAAATAATAAGACTCCCCAAGAAGCACTAGCTTTCAAATAAAAAAAATCATCAAAATCGGTTCATCCAATCAAAAGTTCTGAGGTAACAAACATAAAAAATACAGTCGAATTGTTAATCTCCTCTTCTTACAGAAGTCGGTTAAAAAATATGAATGTATCAGTACCAGTATCAGTTAGTTCGGCTCATGACAACCATCTTATTGCATTGACGTAAACGTATTATCGCTCGGGTCACAGGTTTAGATCCCGCACGAAGCGAATGATATTAACCATATAAACATACGAACTGTAAACCTAATAATTCTATTAAATTGAAACATATAGCATGGCATGTACCTCACTAAGAACCCTTAATTTTATATTTGTACATGAAAATTGTTTTAGAAGTTTTGCTTATCATAAATATGCTCTTTTAATTAAAATTAAGAGATTTTGTATAAGAATTTTTAATTAAAGTATCTTATTTTAGATATTTTCACAGCTTTTAAAAATAAATGCATTTTATTTGTCTGGTTATATTAATAAAATATTTAAAACTTACCAACAACTTGATAAAATCAAAGTAGCAATGTAAACGTCACGAACAATAATTGTATGTTTAATTCTCTTGCATTTTAAACTTATAAATTTACTATTTACCTTATATAAAATTAATTTTATATTTATAACATTTATAATTATAATATAAGTATTATTATATAATTTAAAATGCAACCATTTTATTGCATTCCCCGCCAAAATCCATTTTTTAATTCATTTTTTTTTACCAATGGCTGCTATAATCAATAGTGCCAGTTTCAGCGAGAATTGTAATTTACAGTTATAAAAATATATATATTTAATTTTATCAGTTTTTATTAATTATTTGTATAAAATATTATATATATAAATTTATCTTTATCAATATATTTTTATAATGACATACAATAATGTATGGTAGGTATATATTATTCTGATACATTGTGCCACTTTTTGTATCTCAGTCTGTATTTTTAAATACATTTATTTATATATGTACACACTATATTTATAGAGCAAAAAAATTTTTATATTATATTGTTATAGGTCGTGCATCCATCTACATTTTAAGGACAGCATTCGGTTTGGACTGGAGCGAGCGTATCAAAATTATTTACGCAGGTGACGACGTCACTGACGAAGACGCTATGTTGGTAAGGATAATGATTAATAATAAAAAAAAATTAACTATTAAAATTATATTTATACTCCTTTTATAATAAAGAATATACATATATTTTTTCTATAGTCCTAAAAATCTGCTCCCTTAGAACATTTTCACATAATGCGTCTGACACATCGCCAACACTGATTTGGTGAAAACGTTGAGCTTCTCTATAGTAGTCTATAACCGAATTATGTATATTTGTAGCTGTATTCATTATTCTACATCTGCATATAGCAGAATAGGCAGAGTGAACTTACTGTTAAGACATTTCGTTGAAAATTTTCGAAACATTAGGTTTGACGAGTAAATAGTTATTATACATAGAGAAGGGGTCAGCAGGAAGGGAAAGCCTATCTAATGTGTCCATCAAAATAAAAGAAAATAATTCATTAACCTAAGTGGGAATCGACGCCACAATCTTTGCCTTCACAGCCATATACTTCACAGCTACAGCATGACGGTTTCGCATTATTATTTTTATATAATTATTACAGGCCCTCAAGGGTATGGCGGCAACATTCCGCATAGCATCATCGAATATAACAAAAACATCAGCAGAGAGGCGGCTGTCTTCCACGGATTCAGTGCTGGCTATGCTCAAGTGGGTTGAGCGACATTTCTCACGGCGCAAACCTCGTGCTAACTCCCTCACCTACAATAAAAGGATCACCCGAGATACTATACAAATGCATATGTCATATCAAATGCCCACGCGATCCCCTATCAGGACACCCCCACGCACCCCCGATAAGGCATCTAGCGGATCTGATTCAAGTTAATTTTAGTTCAACTCTCTTAATACCACGGCCATTTTAATGTCATAGTCTCAAGCATGACCACTAAATAATTAATATATTATCTAGAAATAAGAATCACCAGATACTATATTAATTGTTTCAACTTTCTTAATAGGGTGCATCATACTACTATTGCCCACTTAGTGATTTCAATATGTTTATATTGAGTTTATTATGAAAGCGGTGTAAGTCCATTTTCTCTTGTTTCGACAAAACATTTTTGTATTGCGTGTGTATAATATAATAATATATAATATTATCACTATAACAACTGCCAATTTTTTAAAGATAATATGAAAGAAAAAAATAAATTAAAGGTTAACATATTTGTAACATTTGAATAATTTGTCTGGACAAAAACCTCCATTACCATTTTTTTAAGTGTTGCCAATTTGCCATTTCTAATTTTATTGTAAATACGTCACAGAACCATCCAAATAATTATACTGCTGCTGCTGAACGTTATCCTAAAATTGGTAAATCACTATCAGTGGGCAATAATACTGGTTTATCGTACCACAGCCATTTTACCTACGTCTTTTAAAGCATTCAAGATGATGTAAGTGTAATGTATGTTATATTAATGAAATTTGTTATTTAAAATTTTGGTACTGATTGAATTAAGTGAGCCATTTATATTATTAAAGTATTTTTTTTGGTATGTTAAATGATACGTTTTCTTCAAATGGCCAAAAAATTTAAATTGTGCGGCTGGACCACCATCATTCAAAAATAATGTTAAAGTACTAAAAATATTAACCTTCAAATGTAGAGAAATAGGTAGAATCATAAAGAAGCAAATAAAGCAAAGTCCGTTCAAATCGTTATTTGAAGAATTAAATGAAATCTGCTTTGGAAATTATTAGTAACTTTCAAAGAGTTATTGGATTAGAACCGAGGAATGACGAACATTATGACACAGGTGTAGTATTACAGAATAAAATGGAAATTGTTGTTATATGCTTCCATATGATTCAATTTATACAACCATATAGACACATTAAATTATATATATAAATGCTTAAAAAATGTCGTATTTTAAATACTTTATTAATTTAACAATGAAAAAGTAGTTTTATTGTTGTTTTGCATTATTGATGTGATAGAGTGTAGTGATATTTTAGTTAAGGCTGTACACAAAAAAATATACCAAATATATTATAATTTTATTAGCTATATTTAAAACTTTCAGAATTTCTTCTGATTTTAATAAATACTGGGTTAAATACATATTATGTTATTTGTACATCAATACTCATATAAACTTGAAAAGATAATCAAAATGTTTGAATTTCTATATTTGTTTTATATTTAATCGATAATATCAATTGTATGGAAGGAAACCAAGCAGCCATACATTTTCTATATAAAGATAACAATTAGTTTAAGATAGTGCATATAAAATTTAATTTATTGAAATATTGTATTATAATACAAATATTGCACGAAGATACTTTTTGCACAATTTGAATTAAATGTTACTTTTATTAGTAAGTAAGTTTGAGAAGTTTATATTTGTGTTAAAATTTGTCAGTTTCGCCGAAGAACAGGTAAAATATGAATATATTTTATAATCAATTTTACTCAAATACAATATAAATTGTCTATTTGCCTTTACACATTTTAGTAATAAATATGTTATGTATGCACAAATGCAACAGTTAAACGATTGCAGGACAACTGCATACTATTATTTAATATCCGACAGCTCTTTTGCCTCAGTAACTCAGCCTTATTTTTTTAACTTGTATGAAAAAAAATATATCGAGCTTTTAATATATTTCAATATCTCATTAATATTGGCAACTTGACTCCAGAATAGTCAGTTTGTCGTACTGAATAACTCGAATTACCATAACATGCATATTTTAGATACATTTATGTTTTATAATGTATTCAATAAAAATGTTAAAAAGGACAGAAAATGGTCTTTTATTAAGGATTATAACTAAACTATATACAAAAGTTTGACATTAATAAATAATAATATAAATAATTAAAACGTATTTTCTAGTGGAATGTCAAAAACATTGACAATTACATCTTGTATTAGAATTTAGCATACATTATGAACATCAATTTATTTAATATACCATCAGATAAAAATAAGTGTCATAATTAAATAAACTAAATTTACAGTGCAGTCGTTTAAAGTTCTTAACTTTATTAATTTATTTTATTGATTAGCTTGTAAATTATGACACCTCTATATTGAACCAATGATATTATCTTCCTTCATCAACCTTCATTATCACATCAATTAAAGTTGATAGTGTAAATATAAGAAACGGCATAGAGACAAGGTTTTTTACATTTAAAAACAATATCAAATTAAAAATGTTTACAAAAATTCGTTAATAGTGTAGTGTTTATAGTTTTTTTTTTAGCATCCAGCAGTATAGGCAGAGTGAACCTGATGTTGAAACACTGTTCCCCCCGCGCTGCCCAAATTTAAAATATTTTTTATTGCGTTTTTAGTGGAAAAACTCAACTCCGCGCTTAATTTTGTTACCCGAGCGAGAAAATCAAGATTATTCATCCCGCCGAGCAGGAATCAGTACCCACAACAGTCTCATTTACAGTCAAACTTGTGCCGCCGCGCCACGACGGTTTCAATGCGCAATAATAAGATAGTCTTATACTTAATAATATTAAATATTAATATATTCACATATAAATCTAAAGTTTATATCACAATGTGTAACCTAAACATTGCTGTGCGAGACAACAAGCCAAGAAAGTATGAAATAAAACAAACATATTGGGAATACTGCAAGACCTTTTTTACCTTCTGGCTGACTATCTCCAAGAAATTTTGTGGCAGCTGAAATTTAAAAAAAAATTGCATTAACTTATTTTTTAGCTTTGCACTGTATCCTGAATAGCAGTGTTGGAAGAGAGACTTGTCTCCTTGCACTATCCAATTTTCGATACATTGTGTGTTGAGTAGTGGGCCTCAATGCTGTGCTTTGTGTAGTACAAGAACGAAAAAATTGAAATACTTAATCCAGTGGAAGTGAACCCACTGTCGCAATTACAGTCACGTTGTGTATTACCAAAAATACTAAACACATTTCAAGGCTATAATATTAAAAAAAAATTAGTTATTAGAAGGATCTCCATAAATCATGTTACATGAATTTCATGATAATTTCAACACTCCCCTAACTTTGTCAGACCTGATTACATTTCTGAGACCCCCCCTCCCAATTAACTACGGAAGTGACATCACATTTTTTACAGTTCTTTTGTGTATATACAGTATTTTTATATTTACCACTTTAAATGAAAGCATAGTTTTAACTACCCTATAAAAGCCTAATACAATTCAAACAAAAGAGATTTTGCGAAAAATAAAAAAGTAATTTTTTCAAACAAAATATACAATAAAATTATCATTATCAAATAAAACACCATTTGTTAGAAATGACGCACAGAGAGACTATAACCTATCAAATCGACAACATAGCACATGACTTATTCATGAAATTGAGTTGTCGCTATATTTTGTGAAGTTTAACTTTATTTGGATTTATTATAGAAAATAGGTAATTGCGTAAAATAGAACCAAAGATATTCCTTTCTTGTTCTGGTATGTTTTTAGTGAATGAAAAGTGACAGAATGGAAATGTTTAGTAGTATTTTTGTAGTAGTAAGTGTTTCTGTTATTGGTATCTATTTGTAACTATGACACACATAATACGGTATGAATAAAAATGTAGCCCTTAACATATAACTTATTTATGGATGGCCTCTAAGAAAAAAAATCTTACCAAACGTAGCCCAAGCAAAGCCAAACATTGATATGACTAGACGAAGGAAGAATAGAAATGCATTCTGAGTGGTGAACAATATCATTCTGCAGATAACTAAGGCCAGAGCTATGGGGAACAAGCAGTAGCCTAGCACACAAACCGATTGGAAGAATGATCTGAAAAAATAAACAATATTTGAAAAATGTAGTTTCTTTTCACTCTTAGTGGACAACATAGAGGCCTGGGATTGATCTTCATTCAAAGGAATGAATTATTTTCATTTCTCTGCCATTGTAGGCAAAGAGCAGTCGTAGTTCTGCCATTTAATATTCAGTACCTCCCTTTTAATTATAGCTTTACATTTATTTCCGTATAGGTTAGACAGAGTGAAACCTAGTATGAAAACACTCAATATTCCACATTAAATCCAACATTTAAATATATTGTATGTTGAGTGGCACAACTCATCTACACTCTTTGTTATACTAGGAGCAGGGATGACATTCCTCCGAGGGGCTATCAATCCCACAAAACACAAATTGCCTTAAAATTTAATAAAACTCAAAGCTAACTGTAAATAATTACATACATGTTTCCTCCCAGTAATTTAGAGTTTAAAGTGACAACAGCTGCTCCAATCCATACTAATACAAAAACTTCAGCAAATTCTGGGCCACCATCATTTGTATTATCAGCTCTTTCTGATCCTTGAAGTACAGTTGCCATAAAAGTGCACAATAACAAAGGTCCCCATAGATCCCCTAAAATATTTAAAAAAATCTCTTTATGACTTTTTAATTTAAAAATGATTTCAATTTTTAAGCATCCCAAACCAAACAAATATAAAGAGTTATTGGCTATGTCTATGAATAAAAAAACAGTCCTCTAAAAAATGATGATACTCACATTCTTTCAATAGACTAGTTTTTTCTCTAGGAATTAAGACATGATAAAATTTATTTCCAACAGCTCTTAAGTCCCGAAGCTAAAAGAAGAAATAAAAATAGTGAGACAATATTAAACAATGTAACTTTTTTATGAACATATTAATTGTATTATTGTGGTTAAATTGATAAGAGTTGATAGAAGCTAATTAAAATTATATATATTGTATACAAAAATCATACAAATGTTTCCTTTATCGGTTCATCCAAAGTGTTAAATTCCATACTGTCGCCAGTTGGCATACCTCGCCCTGGTACATTCATTTCTCCTTCAACAACTCCAACATCACCCGCAGGGAACATCTAAAATATATGTTTCATTTAACAAAAGTAGCAAAAGAAAGGTAGCAGGAATTGTGTGAACGATGTGTTTTGAAAAGATTATATACAGAATTAAAATATTTCTTTCGTGTTTGAACATAAATAAAAAACTTGCATGATTCGTTAGTTAACTTACATCGTATTTTGTGTCGAAGCTAGACATTATTCAATTAAAATTATACAATGCGTTAGCTATTTATGAGAAACATAAAATAAAAATAAAGTTTAATCTAGAATATATTCCAACACATCAAATACCTCAAATTCTATAAGTCAAACTCAAAATCTTGATCATTCAATAAATAACAATTTGACATGGAAATTTATTATCTATGAAGTGTAAATTATACAAAATAATAATTGCAACTTAGTTACTACATTATGATAATTATGTTGAGTTATTAAACTATTATGTTTTTCAGTTCATTTAATTTTTCTATTTAAAGTAAGCTTAGTTAAATTTAAAAGCAAAATGATTGCTCGTTTCAAAAATTTAGATTTATTTAACTAAAAAAATATTATTTTATATATAAATACAATATTACCTAAATTTTATAAAACTTAATTCTATTAAATGTTATAATTACTTATATTTTTCATTTAATGTAAATTATGTACATTAACTCTATTCTAGTCTTATTCAGGATGATATCCAATTTCAGGATGGTAGGTCAATGGAAAGTACACTGTAAAGCTTATAAAAGTTGACAAACTTATGTTTCCATTTGTCTATTGTTTGAAATGAACTACAAATATAAGTTTGTATGTTTGTATAATATAGGTTTTTTACTATGAAATAAATATAGATGTTTATTATATGCAATTTTTCCTTATTCTGAATTGCTATACGACACTGTTTCTTACCAAATTGTTACACGACACTGTTTCGTACCAAATTTCAAGATTTTGAGTTCACGACAAGTACGCTGTTTTTTTTTCATCTCCAGGGGACAGTAGACCTAAGTATTTGATATAAATTTCAGCTTGATACCTCCACACGCTCCTGAGAAAATTGTTATTAAGTATTTTTAAAATTTTTAATTATGCTCTATAAATCTATTAGAAAAGAACTATAATATTAATCACTATTCAAATTAGTGGTCCAATTATTAATTTATATTATTTTTTCGTAGTATAAATATGAAATATTACTCGATAATATATTAATATTACCTATTGGTACGGATTTCTCTTGTGACCTTGAATGACATATTAAATAGAAGAACATTTTAATCTTTGATTATTTTCTTTTATGTGTTAGTATATAGTTAAAAAAAACTGTAAGCAACGGTTACCTTTAGTTTAGATCTATTTAAGATAGCAGTGGCACGCTCGAAGCGCTATTAATTAAGAACAGAACTTAACTAAAAAGGAGCAGTTAATAAAACGCATAAAAATTACGCTAACAAAAAACAGATAAATATTATCTGCAAAATATGTGCTCTTTTTATTAGCTGTATAATATAACAAATACTCTTAAATCTTAACCCCTATGTAGGTATCTAAAATAAGCATTCTGCGGAAGTGACCGCTCGTAACTCCGTTGATTCATAAAGTTCTTGTCACTCTATAGTATTATACTAACGTACCGTTTTTATGCAAGGTTTCAAGATTTTTATTTTATCTGTATAGAGCCCTTTGAGTATATGTATTCTGTGGTATTGAGTATTCCTTCATCTGTGGTTTGTAAAGTAAATTATTTATCTGTGCATAATCTATTTTACACTTGTTTTAAAATTTTATTTCCCGTTGATTTATATCTTATATCTTGTTGTTTTAGTGATTTCTTTACAGTTGTAAGAAGGAACTGCAAAATATTCATTTTGTTCTGTAGTTCTGTATCTATAAATAATGTCATATAAGTGCTTACGCCATGAAAGTCACAGTTAAAAGTGAGTCTTTTTCAAATATACTTATATCTTCATTCGTACTTGTGGAATCTTACATGTTATAGTATTTTGAAAATAAATAAATGTATTTCAGGTTGGACGGGTGTAGCTACTTGG
Source organism: Heliconius sara (assembly GCA_917862395.2). Lineage (NCBI taxonomy): Eukaryota > Metazoa > Arthropoda > Insecta > Lepidoptera > Nymphalidae > Heliconius > Heliconius sara. The sequence continues at coordinate 16,907,377 of OU860798.1, read as the reverse complement.
CGTTGGATAGCAAACGACGATAACTGCGGCATTTGTCGCATGCCCTTCGATAGTTGTTGTCCTGACTGTAAGCTACCTGGTGACGATTGTCCTTTAGTTTGGGGCGCGTGTTCTCATTGCTTTCATATTCACTGCATTGTGAAGTGGTTACATTCCCAGCCTCAGCAACAGTGTCCTATGTGCAGACAAGATTGGAAGTTTAATAACAAGTAAAACAAAGAGTGCAATATCCAGCAGTAAGTACTAAAAAGAGATATTTACAAATATATGTTTTATATGTTAAATGTTTCCATATACAAAAATATTTACAAATTGTCATGAAATTTAAACGTTTTCAATTTAATATTTATGTTTTCTTTAAAAGTTATGTCTTAAAGTTTAAGTCAAGACTTCAATTGCATACAAAAACACTGGTAGGAGCGTAATTAAATGGAGTAGGTAAAAATTCTTTTCTTCAACTCTCCTTTTCCATCATAAAGGCATTAATGGAATAGGCGAGTTGAAGAAAAGAATTTTTAATATCAAATGCATACAGTTTAACATAAAGAAAAAACAATTGGATAACTATAGGATAATTTTGTTTACAATTACCTATAATTGCCATGTTCTAATTTATGATTGATATTCAGCATTTTCTATAGTTCTATATTTATATATTCCTTGCTCCATTAATAAGACAGAGGGCAGTATTGAGTACCATCATTATACATCCTTAACTACCAATATTAATCTTCATTTTTCATCTAAAAAAAAATTGGACTAAAACTGAGGAATGGAGTGATTTAACACTTGGTTTCTGTTTACCCTGCTGTATGCTGGACACAATATGAAGTTATTTATTAATGTGTTCAAAATGTTTCTGTGACCAAAGTAATTTAGTGAAATGGGTTAAATATTTCGAAATGCTCCTACTAGGTATCAATACTTGCATGGCCATAACAAATCATATGTAGAGTCAATAGTTTCTCAGTAGCACAACCACAGAGCAATTTAACGATAAACAAGTGGTCTTGTGAAAGAAGACTCATCTAAATAAACTTACTTAAAAGCATTTTTAGAATCAGCACCAGAGACTCACACAATGGCTACATATTAGAAACAGTGCAGTTAAAAATCTTGAGTGTGCAGCATTGGTAATTAGGGTTTCATGAGCAATTATTTATTTATTTAATACTTTATTACACCAACTTAATAATAAAAATATACAAAGAAAACAATGGAAAAGTATGGTGTAAAGGCGGCCTTATCACCACAGGTGATCTCTTCCAGGCAATCCTTACCATTAAAAAGATCAAAGAATGTGTGGATATTGGCTGGTGTACAAATGATAAAATTATTATAAAATAATTATTATCCTTAAATATCTTTAAACAAAACAAGTACTCTGCTCTTGCCAATCAACATAACAGAAGTAATTCCTGGGATAGAAGTATTAGCTAGAGGTATAACAGCAACATCTGTATCTGTCTGCAATTAAGCAACAAGATTATGTATCTACAGTTGATTTTTGTTTTTGAAAATATTTTTAAAGCAGCATCAGTAGGGTTGTTTAAAATTTAATTATATAAAAAAAGGGATTTGGACATTGAAAGTAATTGTAGTTGTAACATAAAAAAGAAGAATAAAATTAAAGAAAGAAGAACCTTTTTTAAGAACGGGCTTTTATTATTTGTTAATAAAATTAACTAAAAAGTTACAATTAAATTAACTCTAATAAGAAATATAACACTCAATAAATAATAAGGTGTATTACATTTTTATAGCAAGAGGAAAAGGAGGCGCTGAATATTCTCAGCTAGTTATACCATCAATATGTAACTTTAAATAATAAAGACATATATGATACATCCTAACTCATCTGTATGTTTACAGTTTGAATGTGGGGACCATGGCATAACCAGAAGAAGGTTCTCTTTCACCTTTACAGAACAAACATATCCCTTTCTAATCAAATTGTAGATACTACTAATGTTTTCTTCAAAATACATTTTATAAATAAGTTAGTTTTCTCAAGCAGGTAAAGTTTTTTTCTGTAGAATAAAAATATCTGTGAGAACAGGTGATATAAACAAACTTAACATTCATCAAATACTATGATTTTTTGCATGGAGCATGGTTGAGTACTGAAGTTCATTGCTGCGCTTTTTTGCCTTGTTACCAGAGCAAAGAAATTAATAATAATTAATATTTTTTCCTTTGAGTGGGATTCAATGCCACAACTGTTGTGTTTATTGTCATATGCTTGTGCCACTGCACCATGATAGTCTCACTGGGTTCATACATGTATTTTTTTAACATACATCAATAATGTAATTAATTTCTATATGTAGATACTTTTTTTCATTTCACCTACTTATCTATTAATTACTAGCCACCTAGCCACCTATTATAGCCAATTGATGCAAAATCTTTACATAAATTGCCTATGTGTTGTTTTGATGTATTACTTATATTACTGTAAAATTTAATCTAAATCCGATAAACAGTTTTCGCGACAAAGTGGAACAAACACCCATCCTCATAATCCTTACACGTTTATAATATTAGTATAATTAATTTGATTAATTTCATTAGTTTCAAAAAAGGTCGAAAAGTGTTGTTGTATTGTATGTAAGTTGTATTTTAGAGGACTTTTTTAAATAAAAAAAGCAAACAAGTGTAAAAAATAAGTTTATTTTCAAAATGAAAATATGTTAACACTGATTTCTCCTTAGATATTACAAATAAAATATTTAAAAGATTGCACACACCTTCACCACTCACATGAAGCAGCTGTTGCATGTAGATGAGAATAAAACAATAGGTCACTAAGTGCTTTCAAAAGTATCCTACAATAGCCGCCATGCAATGTAGCGTGCGCCGGACCGGTAGTGGTACGTTCTCATAGTAAACAATAACAGATAGTACATCTATGGCTTAATTCATTGTTCTAACATCACGGACAATAAAGCTGAACATACGCAATACCTTCTATATTGCTCATAAAGATATGTTTTTTACAATTTAAAAAAAATATCCTAATAATGATTAATTATTTCAAATTGTAAAAATTATATATAATATGTTTTTTTTGTGTTTTGCATTATGTCTTCAAATTATTTGGTATTAAATTAAAACTAAACTAAATACGGTTAAATGTTAAAGTAATAGATGATACGTGAACGCGTCGCGGTGGTCATGTTGCTTTAGTCAGTCTGAATGGAGCACGGGCGGGGACGGCCGTGTCTACCGAGCTCTGGAAAACGCGCGTGGCGTGACTTACGTGATGTAAATGTAACCGCGCTCATTATACTATAGTGTTCGTGTTATAGTATTGTCGGAGTGACGCCTCGTTTAAGCATGCTGATGGTACAGACTAACGCTCACCACATGAAGACCACTAAAATAAAGGGACCTCCACCCGTGCCACCGCGGCCTAGTCAGAGCATGGTGGCTGAAGCACTCGCTAAGACTAGGAAAGCTGTTGCAGATTCGAAAGCCACACTGTCTAAGACTAGAACTTTTACTAAAAATGAAGTTAATCGTGTTTCGTCGAAGGCTAAAACATTGGATAGGAACTCTACACCGAGCAAGCCTTCCGTGTCGCCACGACAAAACGGGCTCGCGCGCGTCAAGTCATTCATTAAAGACGTTATTAGTGATCGTAGCTCTTCGTCTGATGAAAAGAAATCGAGTGGTCAAAACTCGAGGCGTAGCTCCAGTGATAGCAATTCGATTCACTCTCCGACATCTAATAAATCAAATGAATCATTGAACTCTAAAGCCGTTAAGACCTGTAGGCAAATATTAGTACGGTCACTTTCTACTTCTAACAAGTTAGATCAAGATTCTAAATATAAAGTGTCTAAGTCTTCTAGCTTTGCTGAAAAAACTTTACCCTTACGTAAAGCCCCACCACCTCCTTTATCGCCAAAGCCCAGATTGAAGCCAATGAAACCTGTGCCACCTCCTCTACATAGAAGTATAGATGGCAATAAACATACAAAAGAACCTGATATTAGCATATACACTTTGCCAGTGGATGCTAAGACTCAAAATTTTAGTGCAGATGATTGTTATGCTACAATAGAGGAGAGTTCCAACATTGAAGATAGACTACAAAATATTTCTCAAAAAGAAGTCACTAGCTTATCCAATTCATTAAATAATTCCCAGCATGTGATACAGGATGAGATATTAAACAAAAATAACAATTCATTAGACAGAAAAACATCGCGAGTAACCGAAATGCTTATTTCGGAGATTCTCGCAAGTAGAAACAATAACAAAGACGAGGCCAACGCCGTTATAGATAAAGGGAAGGATGCCACGAACGGCAATGACTCGTCCGACATTGAAAAGATGAAGGACATGAACAATCATGAAATGTTAATATTCGAATTGCAAACAATGAGGTCTCAGTCTAATGTTCCCGAAGACCTGGAGGCAGATGCTAAAGATGCTTATGATATGCAATGTGATTCAGATTCTGAGCATAATTACGCGGTGTCAGTGGCAAGTGAGAATGTAGAAGATGATCAGTCTTATGCCTACATACAAGACGACGATCTCAAATCTAGGTAAACATCAATCATATATATTTTTATATTAATAACTTTGTCTTTACTTATACATATATTGTTAAATTTACAAGTTATATGGTTGGCTTATAAGAGTAGTGCAAACCTGCTGTCAATCTATTAAACAGAAGAGAGCCAGTCGTGGCGCAGTGGCACAAATTGTAACTGTAAAAACGACTGTTTGTGGGTTCGATCCCCACTCGAGGAGATGAAATATTTACTCAAATTTATATTTCCATTTCTTCGCTCTGGTGTCGAGGGAAAAGCGCGGCGTTGAGTTCTACAACTCAACACGCAATGCCTCCAGAGTTCGGCAGAAATTGGGGAACGGAGTGCCTTATGACACTAGGTTCCCTCTGCTTATCCTGCTGCGCGCGGGATACAGCGTGAATCTCAGAAGAGATAAAAAAACGTCTTGACAAAACGATGAGTATACGTATAGAATCAGAAGGTTTTTATAATTTCGAAAATTTATATTCTCTACTGTATGAAATAAAATAAAAGTCGATTTTGTATTTTTTTTTTCACACATTCGAATGGTATTGAAATAAATGTACGCGAACATAACGATAAAAGATGGATTTGATTTTTTTATTATATTGATTAGCAGGCTGACGATATAATATACATTAGTATCGAACCATGAAAATTGTAAAATTCAAAAAATTATCGTTTAATATCCAACTGTCGTTACTGTGTAAGCTGCAATATATAGGTTAATATTTATTATCAAAAAGGTAATCTTAAACAATAACTATATAAATATAGTGTTGTTATGATAACTTTCTGTTACACAAATTACGTCGTAAACGCCAAACTGGTTTGTAATGACCGCGTGGCCTGTATTTTCCAATTCAAATAAAATTGAAACTAAAATTATATTCAAAGTATTTATATTTTATTGTCTTGTTAGTTGCATTTTTGTTATATATACATATTTAACTTATAATATGAACTATTTGTTACCAGGTGTTTTATGTTAGAAAAAAATATATAATAAAAAAACTAGATTTCATAACTAAATTATCATTAAGATATATTGTTATCAGCGACAATTATTTATCCATCAACCACACCGATTAAAGTAATAGAAAGTTTATTGGCTTTCAAACAATTAAAATGTCAATAATCAAGTTACGTCATGTCGTCGTGTACGTGCAGCTTAATTAATAAATCGTTAAAAAACACTCTTTTCTACACCAAGTGATACAAGTGCTGTAAAGTGTGCTATAAATTGTATAAGCCTAAATTCAACGGTTTCTAGTAACCGCTGAAGAGTTATGAATTCAGGTCCTGGCTCTATCATCACACTAACTCGTTGATACCAAAGTATTGTACTGTCTTCATGATGATACAATTATTATAAGTGGTTGAAACTAAGACTGATTTTATTACATAGTTTGTTCCAGCTCGACCTAGAAGAAACGTATAAAAATGTTGAGTACTTTACCCTGGATTACAAATAGCATATAGTTTAAACCTCATGCGAATATCAAATTGATGTATTATTACAAACTAGCTGCCGGCCAGTCTACGTGGTGCTTATGACGCTTACCATATATTTTCGTTTTTCTTACCTCTCATTGTTTACATAAGTATATTTTTAAGTTTAGCTGCACTGTTATCAAAATCTGTTATCAAAATTCCTCTAGTAGTTGCGTTGAAAGCGATCAACACACAGACAGACAAAAATTATATCCTTAGCTTAAGCCGCTTTTATTTGAAGACCCCAAGAAGTGGTGTTTTTATAGTTCTTATCAATGTACAGAATTGACCTCTCTCACTCTTTTATTATATTTACTTATAGAAAACTTGCCTTCTCGTACCACATTTTCCATTCGTCATAGATCATTATCACATTAATAATATACTTAACGGCACCGTCCTTAATAATCGTTAATATTATGTGAAGATTTTTTTTAAATAAAGGAAATTAATAATAAAAAAAACCATATATAAAGGTAAACATATATAGTACGGAATAATGTGTGGCTCGATATGTTTTTTCTTATTCTTGAATTTTTGTATTAAAAAAAAAAAAATCAATAAGATTAAGTTAATATAAATAGAAAAAAATAGGAAATGGTGTCATTAAGTTGAGCCTGGTAACGTACACTTGTAGTGTCTCCATATAGCATTGACGTGCAAATTGCATTATGCAGGTATGTTAAACCGTACTTAGAGTGAAAGGAATTTACATTAAAAACATATGAAAAAATATACAGTTGTTACTTAAAAATAATAAATATCCAAAAAAATATTTCTGTAAACGAAAACTTGTTTATTATAGTAAAATAAATAGACCAAATTGAGATATATGTGATATATCAATTTGAAATCAAACTGAGGATTTGGTATATAATATTAAGTGTGTTTTTTTTTTGTTTTTTGAAATATTGCACATTAGGGCTAATGATGTCATACGGCATGCCGCATTTTACTCAGTCATAATATGTAAATAATTTTTGTAAATATAAACAGAGTTTCTATGATTTGTAAAAAAAAATATAACGTTTTATTCTATCACTCTACACAAATAACTCTTAGTAGGTGGAACGGATAAAGTTTTTAAAGCTGACGATTCTTGAAGCTGAGCTCACACCTTGAGCGCAGGCGATGTGGAACGATAAAAGATATATATATTTTATATTTTTATTAATACACTTTGTTCTCAATATGAAAATTTCAAAGGTACTTGTTTTTCTAAAATAATCCAGTAATATCAAAGTAGGCTAACATAAGATCCACCGCAGTAACCTGGATATCCGCCAAATGTGATATATGTATCTTTATACGAAAGATGCAGCATATTTTGCATTGCCTTTTGCATATGAAATAAATTATATATATTATATTTCGAAATAATACTTCGAGAATAAGATATTTCTATTTACGCATACGCAATTGTTTCTATTATATTCTCTTTACTGCTTTGTCACGTCTACTCTATTCGCTATTATATGACTAAAGTTTAAAATGCTATGTTAAAACATTATGTTATATTACTGCGTTCTGAAGTGAAATTAAATAAATAAATTAAATCAGTTTTGCGAGTGGGGATCGAACCCACAACCAGTCGATTTTACAAATTATGGCCCTGTGCCACGACTGGTCTCAAATTGGCGACACGACTGGTGTTTTGAAGTGATTTAAATGTTTTGAAAAAAAAAGTAAAATAAGCAGCTTTTATTTAAATGACCTAAAAAGTATAAAATAAACTGTTCCTTTAAAACATTTACTATCAACTTATAACATCATTACACAATTTATATCACATAAAAGCTTGTGAAATTTTAGTATTTGTATTTATTTATTTAAAGTTTTTTTTTTTACTTTTTTTAAATTATACAACACCAAGCCGTTTTATTTGACACCTATATTATAGAAGACAATGCCTTAAAAAACTTAGTCCGCCATTATGGGTGTTTCGCCATGTCTGTTTCAAAATTGAGTTACAAAATTCCACCCGAACAAACTTACATACAATACAAGATTTTCTATACGTATTTTATACCTACTATTGTATAAAATCTAGATCAAAGTTATAACGTGAAAATGATAATCGAAAACCATACGATACAATAAAAAAATTAAGTATCATTCATATAATTTTGTAGCGTTATAAAGAAACTGTGTAACATTACTTATACTTAAATTTTAAAGTGCCTTTTATAAAATCGAAATACCTTGCAACTACTATTTTTTAAACTATAAATTCTGGTACATATAAAAGGTCAAATGCAGCAGTGCCCAGACAAACCTCTAATTATATCGCTATTGTGCACCACCTAACAGCGACGGCATTTATATGTTCTTCCTGACAACCATTATTTTTATATCAATGTGTTATTATATACATAACTAAATATATATATATATATATATATATATATATATATATATATATATATATATATTAAATATTTCTGATTTGATAAATTGACATATGATCCTTGTCTTTTATTATATTTTATTATTAATAAATGGTTTTATTTAGATCTAGACTTCAGTGTCGTGCTGTCCGGTCTCAGTGACCGATCGACATAAAATTTGGTACATAACTACATACTTACATTTAGCTCCGACGAAAACACAATATTTTTTTTTAAACGTACATACATAAAATAACTAAGTTAACTAAAAACTTGAGAACAATACAAGTAAAATAATAATAATAGGTTTTCTACATACTATATAACAAAGTATTTATGTTATTTTCAAGCTTTTTGTACATTCATTGCATTATTACTGTGTTTCTACATTATAAAAGTTTTATTGGCTTTTTTAAACACTTTGATAGTATTTTTTTTCCACATTTCCAAATCTTCAGAAGTTTATGAAAATCTGTGAAGATGAAACTAAGAAGAAACAATTGTTTTAGATTACGTAAGCAGTTTCGGGCGATCAGCACCATGTCGCTTCAAGGGCTGCCTCCGTTGCCAAAGAGTCTCAGTGGTTTTGCCGATTGCGAGCCAGACCTTACTGAACCTCCACCCGCCCCTGCACCGTGTGATGCCAACGCTCCTACGGATCTTGATTCCCAGTTGGTCTATTTGAAAAAGGAAATGGTGAGTGTTGTTGAAATGCCCACGTTGCCATTATTGTCTTTGTGACGTTGTGATGTAATAGAGAAATTAATTCGTTAGAGATATTGGTTTTGTATTGGGTAAGATTTTCTTAGCTATTCTTTTTTTTAGTACACGTATTTTTCTTTGTGGCACTTTTCTAATCATTTTTATTTGATATGTATTAGGAATTTATTGTTATGTATATAACTTAAAAAATAATATATTATAAAATGTATGTCATGCTATAATTAACTATCTTTTTTTTAATTCTTTCTCGTTCCCCTACTGAAGGTGACCTCGTGTGTGCATATTTATTAAGCGCGCTCTATGTTCACAAGAAATCGGTCAAGTGCGTTTTGGTTCTAGCTTGAATAACTCCAAGTTGACCTTTAACTTCTAAATATATAAACGAGCTTGTTATCACGAATACGATACAAATTTATATGATATAATTTCATAATTATTATTTATATCATGATTTTTTTATTTATTTTAATACTTATTTATGCTTGAAGTAGTTTTTTTTTTGTTTATATGTACTACACGTATATGTAAAATATATTTAAATAATAACAAAGGTGTAAAACCGTCGAATCGTGCTTGTCTTGATATAAAAGTAATTAATACAAAATAATTCTCTCTATTTTTTTTTAAAGTATCATCTAATTCAGGCCTCAACTTAAGCTTATCATATTATATTTACAGCTTACACAATATCTATTATTATAAATATTTTTTTACGCGTGAATTGCATTTTACTATTGTAATTTCAAAGATACTAAAAGATATTGACTTGATTAAAGAAACATTTACCAGAGGTTGTCAATATGTTACAAATGTAAATTATTTTAGTAAAATTTCGTTGAATTAAAGAAACATATAGGTACGTTTGTAAAATATTTACATAAACATCGTAAAAAAATGTAGAACACGCTTCACATCCTGAATGCTTTAGACGTGTTTGTTTACCTTATACACGTTTTATACAAAAACTAGAACTTGTGGCGCGAAAGTAAATCGATAGACACAATCGATTTAAAAAAAAGTATCTACGACTGAGTATTCAAATAATAATTTAATAAGGAAAATTATTATGTTTTTTTAGCGATATTTTTATTTATCTTTACATATAATAAAAAATGTAACTCATCACTCAATCTTTCCCAATTTTTTTATGATTATTTTTTGTCTGTGCGCTTGTGTGCACTAAACTTAGAAACGACTTAACTGATTGATAAGATGATTGACTGATTCATAAATAAAAATAATATGTGAATATAAAATATTGCATGCGACAAATATTGCTACAAAGTGTTTTATTGAATTGATTGAAATTTTAACTTTCTATTATAAGAGTATTGTCTTTTAAATTACAATTTTATCAGATCACGTAAGTAGTTTAGATGAGATAATAAATAATTTTGTGGTCCAAGCGGGCGAAGTCGTTAGGAGTGTCGCTAATTTTTAATATTTAATTTTATCATCTGGCGAGACGAAGGACGACTTAGACTCTCGATATCAAGAGCCCTATGACTCATATGCTGAAATATGCATAAAGATATAAATTACGTTTAAAATAATAACAAATGTCAAAATTCCTATCTCCTCATACTAAATTGGATGTTCTAAATAGGGCAACGCGGAAAACGAGATACCATTTAATACGATATGAAATAAATAATGTTTACCGAAACGGGCATGCTTGCAGTTTAAAAACCAGATGTTGTACGTGCATTTGAATTTATCTCTCACTATCGTGATTCAATGTACCCTCAGCCATTAGGTTGTATCCAGCACTCATTTGAGGAAGCTATAACTTGTTTTACTGTCCTTTTATATGCAAAATTTATAACTACATCCTTTCTCTATATAGATTTAACAATCTTTAGAAAGTATTTACTGATATAGTTTTTTTATATAGATTTAAGCTATATTTATATTCGTATTCTACAGAGTTTAGCAAAAGAAACTTTTTCGTTACATCAAGACACTTCCGTTTTCCACTTTCCTCCGAATTCTGGAGGCATAGCGTGTTGAGTGGCGGAACTCAACGCCGCGCTTTGCCTCTACACCGGAGGGGAAGAAATGAAATATATAAATAAATATTTCATTTCCTCGAGTGGGGAACGAACCCACAACCAGTCGATTTCACAGTTACACTTTGTGCCCCGGCGCTACGACTGTCCCTCACGAACGATATAGAATATGATAAATAATTAAAATCAAATCGCATTTTTAGCTTATAATTTAGAAACAAGTACTGCTATGAGACATTACTACGAAAAAAATATTGATTTTATATTATTATAACTCAATTGAAAGCAAATATATTATTTACTACTTCATGTATTATATTTTTAATATACTAGCTAAAGGCCTAATTGACTTAATTTCCTTAAGTAGAGATAAAGCTTAACGCTAATAAGTAAAGCCCGCGTTTTTATGATTAATAGCATTAATTGGATTACATCGTCTCAGTCGCCATGTTATTGATTAACAACTACATTTTTTGTTTTACTTAAGTTTCGATTAAATAATAACGGTGTGAAAAGAGGCAAAGATGAAAAGAGAAATATTATTAGATTTTTTTTATTTAATTAAAAATTAAGTCGATAGAAAAGAAGTAACAATAATAACTACTGAATGACAGGCTGTTTCGTTTTTACACTTTTTTTTAGCTTTACACTGTATCACTAAGTAAGTAGTAAGCTGAGAACGTAGTGTTAAGACTCTTCTTTCCCCACTTTCCTCCAAATTCTTTGCGTGCTCCAGGCATTGCGTGTTGAGTGATTTTATTCGTTTTTTGAAAGTAAGTAATAAAACTATGGATATATTATGTATATACAATTTATTTTGCAATTAAATTATTCTGGTATGAACTATTAACGAATGATGATGAAATATTAGCGAATAACGTTTTATTCGAGGAATATCAAAATCTGCAATATGTACCTATTAGTTAATATTGTCACAATATATGAAATCCCGTTCAATATAACCGGCGAATGGTAGTAATAAAATGTTTCTAACCTGTAACTAATAACTATAGTAATATCTCTATTACGTTGTTACCGTTAACAATAGAAAAAATATTGTATTTGATTTTACATAGAAAACATACAAACTAGAACGTAGCGGGAAATTTTTATGATTAAGAAAAGAACGATGTTTTCTAAAAAGTATTTTTCTTTTCCTAAATGTGAAATAATACTTTGAAAAAATTCCAAAAATATAGTATGTGATACCTGAAGAAGCCTCCGTAGCACATAAGTACTATGTTACACAATAGAACTACAAACTTGCAGATCACATTTAATCGTTCTCAGGTTCATGCACCACACATTGTTGAAGAACTCAAGTCGTCAATTATCTATTTTATTTTTATTAAAGAATCCGTAGAAATTAATCTTGTTTACAGGTCCGGTCTCTATAATATGGTTTCATGAAGCTCTCACCCTTCCACCCATGTGTTGAGCATTATATCCATATCTTACATCAACTACAGAAGTAGAAAAACAGACGATTGTAGGTTTTATAAGTAGCTAGACAGTACTGACGTCATCGCCTTAGTTATAATTAACATAAATATAATAAAAAAATAATAAAATCAGCTTCACGCTGTATCCCGCACACAGCAGGGTAGGCAGAGTGAACCTAGTGTTGAGACACTCCGTTCGCCACTTTTTGCCGAATTCTGGAGGGATTGCGTGTTGAGTGGCAGAAATCAACGCCTCGCGTTGCCTCGACATCAGAGCGAAGAAAAAGGAAATATACATTTAAGCAAATATCTCCTCGAGTGGATCATCTCTAATGTAGATCGAATCATCGAACCGACAACCAGTCGGATTTACAGTCACACTTTGTGCCCCTGCTCCACGCCTGGCCTCAATAAATATAACATAGCAAATAATGATATTACTTAGTACGTACATTGTAGCTATATCTATTTATACAAATTCGAAGGTAAGCAGCCACAATATAAAGTGCTCGCGCTACGTTTGACAAGCAACAATATTGTTGGAACACTAGAAACTAAACTAGGAACATAATAGACGCCATTATATCGCGGGGCGCGCGCTGTGACGCATACGTAGTCATTAGAACATTGCTATCGCTCATATCATACGTGACGCTATTTTACGGAAAAACAGAAATGTTAATTGATCTACTAAAGGTATAGAGTTTGTTTTACACTACTGTATTTAACTATTTTGTAGATTTTTTTTTTTTCAATTATAAAATTTGAACAGAGTTGTTTCGTGATTTCATACAATATTTTACTGAATGAATTATTATTTTTGTATGAATATATCATAGTTTCTGGTTAATTATTTAACACAAATATCATAATAACTACCCAACAGAACAGGTTGGTCAGCGACTATCGTGCAGCACGCAGCCTTGAAGGCCTTGTAATAATTCGCATCCCACATTCGCGTTCCTTATGATAATAAGCTGTCGATGTGCGTAGATCCATGATTTGTATTTCTTGGTAACACATAATAAATTAGATTGTGATTTAATGTGACTTTATCTACTATTTAGTAACATAGCTATATAAAAAACTAGCGATACGATCGCGGCTTCGCCCGCTTGAATATACTAATCTGCATTATTTCCGTTGTCAAAAATAAATAAATAAATAAATAAATCAGCTTCACGCTGTATCTCGCACACAGCAGGGTAGATAGAGGGAACCTAGTGTTAAGACACTCCGTTCCCTACTTTCCGCCAAGTTCCGGAGCCATTGCGTGTTGAGTGGCGGCACTCAGCGCCGCTTTTGTGCCTCGACACGAGGGCGAAGAAATGAAAATATAAATGTAAATAAATATTTCATTTCCTCGAGTGAGGATCGAACCCACAACCAATCGATTTTACAGTCACACTTTGTGCCCATGCGCCACTACTGGTCTCAAATATTAATATCTTTTAAAAAACAATATATAAATACAAAAGTAAAATTTCAGCTAATTCAATAAAACTGTTATTTATAGAAATATTGTCGAACAGGCAATAATACGGAGAAATAGACAAAAAAAAATTAAAAAATTTAAAAATACTAATTTATAAATCTCTGATCGGTTAAGATTGTATTATAAGTATAAATAGATAGATATTTGGGTCGAAATTCGTATTTAAATCGGAGTAAATTTGTTTTTCTGTCAGTTTGTCATTTCACAGCTCCTATTACGCAGATGCAATCAACACTTGATCCAGTTATATGTATTAAAAATATTATGAACTGGTGCTACAAGTCACATTGGAAAGTCATCGGCGTTTACGATAATATTTCTTAATTGTTCGTCTTAATTTTGCGTTCACTTTCTAACATTCGGATGATATTCGAAAATTGTTATGAATTATAATTAGAAAATTGGACGTATTTATACTATTTGCCATTGGCCTCATTTAATTTGATTTTAGTATCGTATAATAAACTTTTATAGTAGGTATAATAAACTTTTTGAAACATCACTGTATATGTTTCATCCTCGGTTTACCGATACTGAAGGGAATCAGAGTATATTCGTTATATCAAGTAAATTTATTACAACGAGCTTCGTTATACAGAGGTTAGGTTAGGTTTGCGATTCGTTTTAACAAGGTTACAAAAAAATATATTTGGGTTTCAGCCATTCCAAAATTTAAAACAACAGTGTCAAGCAGCAATGTTTACATTACTGAACGCCTGTACGAACTTATTGAGACACGAATTTAATATGAAATTGAATGTAGTAAACTGATAGATATCGTTATGTACATAAAGGTTATAAGTCAATGAAATTCGTTATACAGAGGTGAATAATACTTTTTGGTTGTTTTTTTTTTTAGATTGAAAAGTGGTAACTAAAAGGTTTTGAACAAATGTATTCGTAATGTATATTTTGTATTAACTGTTACGGGCACTTAAGGGATTTCTAAAAATTCGTTAAATCGAGGAAATCGTTATATTGAGGTTCGTTATCCGACACTGCAATGTATGTAAGGATATAATCCTCAAATTATATCCTGTGCAAAAATAATGTATACACTTTGAAATATTTCGCAAGAAATTCTACCATTTTGTTGTATTAAAAGATTTATTCGCACAATTATCCATTAAGCTAATAAAGCCGTACGCTTGCATCCGGCCACGATTTTTTTTATACAGTTTCTAACGGTACTTGCCAACAGAAAGTACTGGTAAAGGCTACAAGTATATTGGAACGAATAAAAAAAAAGATGAAATCTTATATGTGCCAAATATTGCCATGATCGATTTTTTTTTCTCTGAATTAAGAATATATTTTTGTCTACTATCTATGATTGAGGCTAATTGTGGCGCAGGTGTCACTGTAAAATCGACTGTTTATAGGTTCGATGCCCACTCGAGACAATGCAATATTTATTTAAATTTGTATTTTATATTCTTCGTTCTGGTGTCAGGTAAAACGTGGCGTTGAGTTCTGCTACCAATGTGGGGAACGATGTGTCTTAACAATAGGGGATACAGCGCGAAGCTGTTTTAATTTATTTTTTTACTATCTAACATTCGGAGTCACGATGACTAAACTTGAAAGCTTTCGTTACA
This sequence comes from Heliconius sara, assembly GCA_917862395.2. Lineage (NCBI taxonomy): Eukaryota > Metazoa > Arthropoda > Insecta > Lepidoptera > Nymphalidae > Heliconius > Heliconius sara. The sequence goes on along the minus strand of OU860798.1, from coordinate 16,891,679 downwards.
CATTTTTTTCACCTATTTTGTATTATTATGTTGGTAGACTTGTCCAAAACATGCGCTAACTTTCTATGTCTTCTTTGCGACATCTTCCCACGCAATTGCCTAACGGTATCCATCTTTTATATGTGAAAGGGACAAGTGGTTGACAATCCTCAGCGATCAGGTAGTATTTGGTCACATTTGATAACGTGAAAACACAATTTATATATGTATGTAATTTTATTATATTAATATTTTTAATGATAATGAGAATAACATTATGACGATTTAAGAAAAAAAATATAAATAGAGTTAAACAGAACGATGTACTCGAACCCACAGCCAATGCTTACAGTCGATCAGTTGTCGGTTCGTAGTATGTGTTCCTGGCCTAGGGAGGAGGATGTTTTGATTTTTACGAATTTATATTTCCAAATAAATTATTAAGTTTAATTTTAAATATTTTTTATTTATTTTTATAGTACTTTTGATTGTTATATCAGATGTGTCGTGTGAGCTCAACAAAAGATTGATGATGTACGTTTGGAATAGCGATTAACCCGCATTGTCTAATGTCAAGCGGACACATCCGTGTTGGTACCTACTTGGTAGTGCATATTGGTAACGTAAAGATAGATACTAAAACCAGGTTACAAATGTGAAATAAAAGGAGCACGATAATCTAAAAAATAAACCCAACAAAGTGTTACTACTTTTTTCTACAATTTTACTGTATTTAAAATATTATACTTTAACAGTTTTTAATCTATGTAATTGTATTAAAATATGAGTATAATAGAATTAACGCACAGTACAAGAACATTAATATCGTATACTAAAACCAGGTTACAAATCCGGCATAAAAGGAGCACGATATTAATAGAGCACGCGACACCCTGGCGAGTTGCGTCATTACAACTTAAATGATCAAACGGGAGAAAGCTTCCTCCACGGTCACGCTAACGCTGTTTGGAATGAACTGTGAAATAGACTTGTGTATCTGTAACCATATCTGCATTGAAACGTGACTGTATACAATTGCAAAACTAATAAGTTGGATTTCTTTTTATAAACAACTAAGGTATCTCATATTAGGAATCAGACGGAAAATATACAATTATATATATATATATATATATATATATATATATATATATATATATATATATATATATGAAAATAGAAGTTACTTCCTTTTATATTTAAGTAAATTTCGAACGAAATATGTTAATATTTTTAAATTCACACTTTATTCCTAGCGAGGCAGCCACATAGAAAACGGAGCGCCAAACGCTACGATCTGCAAACCTCTTCCGTCTTTTCCACTGTCATCAACCTCTTCATACATGCCCTCCGGGGGGGTCCTCATGCTTTTATACGAGTTCTTCCTCCAGTATCATAGATACTGTGTTTTCGGAAATCAACCGTGGTCTTACTCTCCCCTAGAATCTTATATTTTATAATCAATTTTTTTCAAGTAGGTACTGCCAGTTAAATTCTTCAATTCATATTCATGTTGAGTTGATTGGAATTGATAATGAATATTAAACTGGGCTGGTCCTGGTTTGACGACACTGCATTTAGCATCGGCTATAAATATAGTAGTCAACGGGGCGCTAACTTAAACAAACGAGAGTAACGACATTATAAATATCCGTGAACTGTATTTTCTATATTTTTTATCATTATTAGAATATAATATAGTTCTATAATACATTTTAAGAATGTTAGCACAAAGATTAAGTTATTAGTGAGAATTTATAATAGTTAGTTATAAAGCTAGATATTTTAAAGTTATGATTTAATATAGAGGATAATATATTGGAAATTTAATGTACGTAGATATATTGAGGACAGTGTGGCGCAGGGGCACGAAGTGTGACTGTAAACGACTGGTTGTGGGTTGGATCCCACTCGAGGAAATGAAATATTTATTTAAATTTATATTTCCATTTTTTCGCTTCGGTGTTCCGTCACTCAACACGCAAAGCCTCCAGAATTCGGCAGAAAGTGGAGAACGGAGTGCCTTAATACCAGATTCCCTCTGCGTACCCTGCTGTGTGCAGGATACAGCGCTTTAAAAAAAGTATATTTATTTCTTACAGTAATGTGCAATAAGTATGATTATAAAAAAGAAAAAAATACAATTAATATTATTGTGTGTGTAAAGGCCACAACCTTTTACAATATTTAATGAAAGGACGTTAACCTCAAGTACGTGTACTGGAAGTCCCCTTCGAGTGATGCTTAGTTTAACGAGCCCTTAATTAATCGATTCCGCACTAAACACGCGCGTCATTTTAATTTGTCAATTTTATTTGTATTTCTACATTTCATTATAGTATTTTATTTGTTTTTTATAAAGTGTTCGTTGAAATTTTCATAGTAGGACTGTAAATGCGACGGTTGTGGTTTCTGTTCTCACTCGAGGAAATGAAGTATATCCGTTTGCTCGCTCTGGAAACAAGACAAAACGCGGCGTTGAGTTCCGTTACTTAGCATGCAATGTGTCGAAAATTGGATGAAAAGTAGAAAATTGAGTGACATTCTCTTTGCCTAGCCTGCTACATATGGGGTACAACGTATAGCCGTTTCATTTTTTTTAAACTAGTTTTCAAGCTGCAGATAGAAAGATATTGTTGTTGTAAACATATTTTAATTTGAATAAAAAACACAATTTTTATATTAAAAAAAACTGTTTCCTGATTTCAAAGCAAATACAGTAAGAGAAGCGGTTTAACGGTGGTTTTAGGCAATAGTTACGGGGCAAATTTGTCATTGTTAAGACTTCGATCCGGTCATATTCCTTCAAACAAGTTTAAGTTTTTGTTGGGTCTGTCTAATACGGAAAAATGTTCAAATTGTAACAGGATAGAAGATGTTTATCATGTTTTGTTGGAATGTGTACGTAATGAAGCCCAGCGGCCTTTTTGGCTAAAATCTTACAATGTTGGCATTTGGAGTAGTATCCTTGCGGAGCCATTGATGAGTAAAGCTCTTGTTCTGGCTAAGTTCACCAATTAATATGAATGTAGATTATACGGGGGTGGCATAGTCAATGTTATGGCTAAAACTCGCATGTAAATTTCAGATTTAAAAAAAATATAATTTTATAGAGTTCTTTAAATTTACATTTCCACACAGAAGAAGTCAGGGTACAGTAGTAATAAAAAGTAATAGTAAAGTACAAGTAATACTTTGCTACTATTTGTATTTTCGCTTTTTTTACTATATGTAGCTTATATTATTACATTTTATACAGTTGGGTAAAGAATTTTAGTCAGCCATGGAAACCTACTAAGTGGTCTTGCATTTAAAATTGCAAAGCGTCGTATTACTGAGTCATCCCGTCGTCATCGTTGAATTAATTACGATACGTAAAATTGTAGTTGTAAACTATAAAAAACATCTAATATTTTATTTTCTCTAATTTATTTATTTGATTTAAAAAAAATACAGTCTTGTATTTTCTTTTTTTTTTTAAATCAAAAAACACCACCACCATTGTACAACTTACGCATATTCACCTAATTATATTTTGCATAAAATCTAATTAAATTAGCTTCACGCTATATCCCGCACACCGCAGGGTAGGCAGAGGGAACCTAGTGTTCAGACAATTTGTTCCCCTCTTTCCGCCGAATTCTAGATGCATTGCGTGTGGAGTGGCGGAACGTAACTATATATTGTGCCTCGACACCAAAACAAAGAAATGGAAATATACATTTTACTAAATATTTCATTTTCTCGAGTGGGGATCGAACCCAAAACCAGTCGCGATTACAGTAACACTATATGCCCCTGCGCCACGACTGGCTTATATTTTGCATATTTGCTTGAAAATTTAAATAATTTTAGTGTTCATTTTAACCATTAACATTCAGCTGGTATTTGGCTTAGTAATAACTCATATATTATAAGCACTATTACATCACCTTTTGACTAGGTGCAACCTGCAATGCACGTGTGAAGCTGCACCTGTTACGTTTCTACTTATAGTATGATTGGGATCTAGCATGAGTTCAGGAAACTTATTGTGTTATAAAACTATTTTTTATTATTATTTAAGTTTTTAAATTTTTAATTTAACAACTTGATATATAATAAAATAAAACAAACTTCTAAGAAATTATTTTCTTAGTACAAAGAAATAGCAAATTAGACATGTGAGTATATCATACATTTTATTTTTTTTTTATATCATACATATTTTTATTTGTTATTGGATGTTAAATGTATTTCTAGAGTTTCGTACCTCAAGGAGAAACTCAAACCATTGAGAAACGTTACCCTTATGGGATCACTTAGTTGGCCGACTGTCCGTCTTTCAAGACCGTTTTTCTTGAGATTGCATGGATTAATATCAAATATTCAAGTCTATGATCCCTTAAAGCACAGAAAAAATCAAGCTTCTAATGCAACGCAATCAAAGGCTATGAGTATGTATGCATAAATTTTCCTGCATTTTGTATGAATTCATCATGTAATCAAAACTTTTTCCTTGGACGTACATTTATGATTTTTTGCACGGAGTGAGAACTTAAAGGATTTAATTTAATAGAAATAAAGAAAAAATCCAAAAAGTCAAAATTGTAGGCAATGCGTAGAAAAGAACATTACAAACTTATATATGTAGTTGATTCATACAAAATGTTTTGAAATGTTAAATTTGTCAACTTTTATAAATTATACTTTCTGTTGCCCTACAATCCCAAAATTAGTGTGGAAGCCTTGAGTGAGCGAGTCCGACTCGCTCTTAACCAGTATCTAGCCTATATCTACAATAGTGGAACAGTAGTAGTCCCAAACCTTGCGTGATAATGCGCATCGGTCTCGCATCACGACCACCGGACGCGCGGCACTTTCACACGTTATCCATAGACAATAAAAATTTCACCTACATTTTTACAGTATTTAAATTACTAATACATGAAAATACTTTTCCATCATATATCTAATGCAATAAATACTTAATATTTATTTGTTGCGTATTATATATATACATATACATACATATATATATATATATATATATATATATATATATATATATATATATATATATATATATATATATATATATATATATATATATATATATATGTGTATCTTTATCTTTTTCGGTCTTTCGGTCTCTTTTATGGTTTAAATGTCGTTAATTTAATTGAGGCTCTTAGGGTCTGATTATAGAATAAAGGACTGTGCAGGGAAGTTACTTTAATAGCCATAATTAAAGAATTACAACCCAGACCAACATACATAAAATATTTTAGGTCCCACTTGTATTTTTATTTTAATATTAATATATTGTACTCTGAGACTAACTAGACCCGTTAGCTACGTCACTATTATATTAAAAACTAATTCTATATACACACATATTAATTAAAAAAAAAAACACTTTTAAAATTAATTAAAGACTTCATAATTACCTGTATATTTTATAACTATTTTTATTTTTTAAAAACGTAAATGCTATTTGATAATAATTTCACAAAGTAAAATACTGTTAATATATTATGACAAATAATTTATGTGACACTAAAAGTTTTATTATATTACCAACTTAATGTTTGAGGCCAGTCGTGGCGCATCGGCACGAAGTGTGCCTGTAAAACTCACTGGTTGTAGGTTCGATCCCCACTCGAAAATTTATATTTCCATTACTTCGCTCTGGTGTCGAGGCTAAGCGCGGCGTTGTGTTCTGTCACTCAACACGCAGTGCCTCCAAATTCGGCACAAAGTGGGGAACGGAGTGTCTTAACACTAGGTTCCATCTGCCTATCCTGCTGTGTGCGGGATACAACGTGCAGCTGATTTATTTATTTATTTTCTTAATAATATTAGTTGCCTTAACAATTACAACATTAGAAAGGATGACATTTGTGACATAACTACGCGTAAAGTAATTGTTTTTGTTTGATGTTTGAAAACACGAATTGAACTGCTACTTAGTCTCGCTTAATTGGAATAGGAATACCAATCAGTACCATTTGTCGTTCGTTTAGAAACACTTTTACTGCCCGCCTTGTTTTCATCTCGGTCACGCTTTCAATCATCTCTCGGCTGAGATCTTTTAGTTCGTTTGGTTTATAGAGAGTAAGCTTCAATTCAAAATTTGCAAATTTATTATTCTAGATCCGCTCATGAGTCTACATAGACATGTTAAGGTAATATTTTACAATATTTTTATCATTATACAACTGAATGTATCTAAGTAAAAAAATATAATATGTAAAGATTGTTATTTAGCAAATATGAAAAAGAATTAAATGTTAGTATGCTATTCACAAATTGCGAATGTATTATGATATAAAATACATGCATTATTTATAATAACATCTCCAATTCCGCAACGCTAATTAATATTACGTATGCTGATTTCATTTTTATTTTATTTAAACAAAAGATTTCCGATTACGCTCTAGATGGAGGTGCGTTAAGTTGAATAATATGTAGGTAGCATTATGGTTGCAACGTTCGGAAACAGTTACTCGTGCGTCCCCTAACGATTCATTCATAGCTTCCCAACCGTATACGAGTTGGTGATGGCTGACGCGTCATATTATAAATCGTTATTAATATAATAATAGTCAAAGCTACTTTGGTTAAATTCAAGTCATCGAGACCTTTTGAAATACTACAACTACTTTATTCTTATTAGTGGAACATTTATAACTTACAGAGAATACCATGACCTGTGTACAACCTGTAGAAGAGAAAGTAGTAACTTCAGGTCAGTGGCGTAAGTAAGGCTATCTCTTTGTTTACTTATATATTCGGGAAGGCGCTTAGGTACGTGATTGGAACCAGGCCACAAGAACATGCCTAAAAGAGGTTCCTTTTCTTCTTATCAACATTTTTTAAAGTGAATTGATGCTTGAATTGTTAACTGAAAACTCGTGTATTAATTCCAAGATTTTAATTTCATTCTATTAATATCGAGATTTCTAATTATTACTACTAATTACCTAATTTTATCTACAAAATAAATCTTTTCAGACGCTACATTATTTTCAAATTCAGTTCAATTCTGACTTCGCTTAGTAAAAAAAATATGCATATAATATAGATTTAGTACAGACTATTTTAACTTGTTAAAGACGTTACAAAATATCCCGTAAACCCCAAGACGGCCATTATTTCTTTCCTAGCTAAGAAATAAGCAGAGCGCGACAGGAGACCGCAATAGCGTAACTTGTGAATCATGGCTGGCTGTTACCACAAATATTTTTGTTGAATCAAGAGATTTTTTTAAAGTACACTAAATAATTACATAATAAATATAGTAAATTATCATTATTTGGTCCAAATTTGTTGAGAGTAAAAAGTATTTTTGTCCTAAGTCCTTAAATTATTTTTATTATGAATTCATATGTTTTATACCGTATAGATTTATAAAACAGCCTAAGTTCAATAACTTCTCTTTTACTATACATGAAAATTTGTTTAACATATATTATGCGAGTCGGTCATTAAGCTCTTTATAATATTCTGAGTCATCGTCGACCTTTACTACATCTAAATTTGTGTATTGCGCTGCCAACGACCTGGCTTGATCATTATTCAACTAAATATTGCACCTTAAAATATGTTTCCTGTAAGAAATTATTAATTTTAGTTTTTAGTTCTTTCAGTATTATTATTATTATTTTCTTTTATTATTATTTTCTTCCATTACCGCTCCATTCCCTAAAGTCCGTTCGCTTACGGAAATTGCGTGGTACATGACGGGACCCAACCCAGCACTTTGTTACTTATGATTTTTATTCCCTAATCAATTTAGGAGGCCAGTCGTGGCGCAAGGGCAACAAGGTGTGACTGTAAAATAGACTGGTTGTGGGCTCGACCCCCTCGAGGAAATGAAATATTTATTTACATTTATATTCCCATTTCTTCGCTCTGGTGTCGTGGTAAAGCGCGGCGTTAAGTTCCGCCACTCAACACGCAACGCCTCTAGAACTCGGCGAGAAGTGTCCCCCACTTACACAGAGTGTCTTAACACCAGGTTCCCTCTGCCTACCCTGCTTTGTGCGAGATACAGCGTGAGGTGGATGAAATTAGAATTCAAACTCACAACCGCTGCGTCACTGGGAAACATGCCAACTCCGCCAAGATAGTGTAAATATTCCTTTATTTTTAGAAAATATTAGATTATTTCATACACGTACAGACTATTGTTTTAGATTGGCCTCGGTGTGGTACGGTATTTGTCGAAATGTTAATTGTTGTGGTGTCAAGGTGAATTTGTACATTTACTTGGTAATAAATTTAAATATCATGCACATTGGCCATTTTGTCATAAGTTTTCTATTGCAATTCTAATTTGCATGTGTTCAAAGAATTTTTATTGTTTTTACTTACTTTCAATAGTTATTTAGTGCAAATGTGAACGTACCTTTATTTATATTATGTAAGTTGGTGAAAATAAAGACGGTAGTTAACGTTTTTAGTACCTATAAAATTTTTTTAAATTAAATATGCTGTATAAGGTTATAAAAATCGTAAATGGATTTGTTTTGCCTTTACCACCAAGTTAAGGTCGCGCTACACCGGACGACCTACCAAATGTGAAGAAAACGAGTGCTGCATTCAAATGATTGACTGTGCCTTGTTTTCAAATGTGACTTTATTACAATTTACTTTGTATTTCAACGTCGTCAGCAAAATAATGCTCAAATTCAAGACCATATAAAACTATCTGCTTAAAAATACTACTTTATACTAGATACACTCATATTTTATTATTAATTTAATTAATTAAATTAATTCGTTTTTTATTAAGGCAACACTGAAAGTAAATACTTTAAGCTCAGACTTTTTTGGAAGTGGAAACCAGTTTTGTACAGAATTTAAATAATTAAAATACCTTTATAAACAATTCAAGGTTAAATGCGTGTGCCATAAACCTGATGAATCACTTCACGATACATTACGAGACATTGTGGCAAAAAACTAACAATCGTACTTAAATGAGGCTGTATTATAAAAAGTTGTTTTAGGTACATTCTTATACTCAATGTAAATGTTCGTCTGCGAGCTAACTCAAGCAAGCCGCTTGTTGAGTGCGTGTTGAAATATGAAATAGGAAAAGAGGAATCTATTTCATTTAATACTACCGACCAGCCCGCGGCTTCGTCGGTTTTAACTATACGATTGTAAAATGTTAAGATATTTCGTATCCTGTTGAACTATTTAATATATCCGCACATAGCAGTTTAGCTAAGGGGAATCTGGGAACTTAATGTTAAGACGCTTCCGTTCCCCACGCCATATTCTGAAGGCATTGCGTGTTTCCGCCATATTCTGAAGGCATTGCGTGTTGAGTTGCGGAACTTAGCGCCGCACTTTGCATCGTTATCAAACGAAGAAATGAAAATGTTATATATTTCATTTCCACCAGTGTGAATCAAACCCACAACCTGTCCACGATTGGCCTCTATCTGTGTTTTACATACAGCAAATTTCAAATCCATCCGCTATTCGACATATGCATTAAGAGATACTTTTTTATATGTACGATAAATAATTGTGTTTTAATATTTTAATACATTATGTCTTAATAGAAATGAATTCTATTCATCATCTTACATTTTTGGAGCGCCATGTCATCGACAATCAAATATTGCAGACCGGAATTCGCAAATAGAAACACTATTTGTGAATACTGCCCCGTCGCGTCGCTCTTCCATACGTTTAGTTGCTTTGGTAAACGAATATGACGTCGGTACTCGGTATAAATTTTATAATAGGCATCATTAGTCATGACGAGACCGTCGTAATGCAGAGGCACGAGAGTGTAAAATGTAGAGCGACGGTTGTGGGTTCGAGCCCACTTGGGAGAATAAATAATTATTTATCAATATTTTCATTTCCTCCGCTGCAGCATCAAGGCAAAATCTCAGTATTGAATTCCGCCTCTCGACACGCAATGCCTCAAAAAATTCGGTGGAAATGGTTAAACGGTTTTTTCTTTTTTAATATGTTATGAAGTGAATGTGTAATAGATAATGGTATTGAGTAATATTTAAGCGTAATGAAGAAGATAAAAAAAAGTATATGTCGAGTATGGATACCTCTAACTCTTTTATATACTACTTTAAATCGTATTCTCAAAAAGATAACTGAATTTGAATGGAAAATGAAAAGATTAAATAAAATAAAAATAACCATCTTTATTTATAATCTATATTTATAATATATTTTGTTAATAAAAATCTTAACCGAATATTCTCAATAACGTTAAACAAGACAGGCAGATGGCAACAATTGTGAAGTCCAAGGCGCAGCTGCAAGCCTCTTTAAACGATAAAGATGGCACGTGCTCTACCTGCTCTGATGCTCTAAGTCTGCCCACTCACTACCTTACCCACAGACATAAGTTAATTATTATTATTTTACTCTCAACTCCGTATGGATGTACTCGTATAATAAATGTAACAAAAACAATGTATAATTGCTCGTATCTTTTGATTGTGGTGACTTGAAGTAATTTTTTTTCTGGTTTAATATATGAATCGTAGACCTGATTATTTGATATTAATTTCAGCTTGATACCTCCATGTGATCTTGAGATAAATTATTTTAACGGGCAGAATGATATAGGTAGATGGATAACATAGTTATCCTATGAGGATTCCAAATGTAAACAATCACTGTAGTTTGAATTCAAAACTATGAAGTAAATTAAACCTTCCAATCTCACCAATACACGGTAAAATCATCAATAACTTAAATTTTCATATAATTGATTTGATTATAAGTATTTCCACATTTACATTTGCATAAAATACCATATATAGAATTCTATTTTCAAAATGATGATACTTGCTTAGTAGTAGTAACCAAGTTACAATTCATCTTAAATTAATCTAAACTCTACGTTGCTAAGTTTTTATCTAATCACATTTCAAGTTAAAATGTCTACCAAATATACCAAACAGATTTTTTTAATAAAATTAATGTAATTATTTTGATGTAGTAATTTTTTTTTATAAATTTAATACATCATAATATGATTTGTTCCTAATGAAACAACTTTGAATTGCTTTTAGCACTAGCGAACGGCAGCTGTGGATCATTTTAAGATCATATGTAGTTTTTAAACCGGATTTGACGATAAATACGGGCCGCGCGTGATTCCAAACGTGAAATGTGGAACTAAGTGGAGCAAGTATGCAGTATACTAGTGTACTTTTATGTCCTTAAAGGTCTGGTCTTTCTTGCGGCAAAAAAGCTTTTGCTCTTTTGCTTACCTCTTCTTCATATGGCAACAGATGAGTGTCTACAATTTCCGTTCATTATACCTGACCGTTACTAGATCGTGGATCTGTATATGGATAACAAGGTAACATTAGGTTGACTTGTAAGAAAATTTCTTGTTAAATATATTCTTCATAAAATTTTCTTTAATGTTATTCTTAACGCTAGAGGTTAGGTATTGAAAATTTATTATATATATTAAAAGTTTTGTAACATGCAAAATACTCACAGTTAATTAACATTTTGTTTTTTGTTACCGATTACGTATTATATTTTTGTCTCAGCTTCACGCATACAGAATTAAAAAGCTCCGTTTCCCACTTTCCGAATATTTTTCGAGGCGTTGCTTGTTGAGCGGCGGAGCTCAACACAGCACTTTTTGCACATCTTATCTGAGTGAAAAAATGAAAATATTAATAAATAATATTAATAATAATAATTCATTACCCCGAGTTGGAATCGAACTTATAAACGTCGCGTCTACAGTCACACGCTTGTGCCACTGTGCCACGACGGCCTTGTTATACATACAGTGTTAAAACACTGCTAGCTATTAACAATTGATTTCAGAAACATTAAAAAAATGTGGTTTATTCTTATGTAAAAAACATGTTATAACTGCAGATAGTTGAAATTAGATTCAGTAACATTATTCTACTAAAAAATACACAGAACTGTATAAGATATAACATACGATCAATAAAAAGTATACAAAAACTATTTTACTTGGGAAACCTTACAAACTTGGTCAAAGCAAATGGACTGGATCGCGGCCGTGGGTGGACCTGTCTCACGGGACCAAAGCGTTTTTCTGACGCCTTCTACTGTAACTGTACCGTAATGGTTGAGTCGCGTATCGGTATGTCAATGGGCCGCCGATGCCGTTGCTTCCTCTATTGCAACATTATCTAATTTGTTATTGAGTATAACTTCTCGAGATGATTGTTAAATTATGCAATTCTAACCTCTGCTGTAGTAGGTATGTGGGTACTCTCGTATCCGGACGAGGTATGTTGTAGCCATCGTATATGGTTTTATGTTTTGTAAATTAAGTATTACTTTATCAGTCTACGTTATATTCTATTTTAATTTCTCTATTTATGTATTAATTGTGATTTTGAATTTATCTTTTATTTATTTTCGATGCATAAATAGAATTCTTATATTATTTATTCAACTTTACGCTGTATCCCGCTTATAGTAGGGTATACAACCCTTGTGCTTACCCTTGTTTTAAGATACTCCGTTCCCCACTTTCTACCGAATTTTCGAAGCATTGCCATGGTACCAGAGCAAAGAAATATTTATAATTAATAATTTAATGCCTCGAGTGGGATCGAACCCACAACTGTCACGTTAGAGTCACACGCTTATGCCGCTTATGACGGCCTCTAAAATACTTGGTCTTATATATTTCATTCTTAATATGGTAACACACAATACAAAAGTTTCGTAAAGGAAGTCATATAAAAATATACCTAATTCGGACTTTCTTCCGAGCCGTGACAATAATAATAATATTTTCTTAACTTGTATCTAAAGAACAGGGCATTGAATTCAAATAAGCTCAAAACACGTGGGTGCTAGGGCCTCCCTAGAGACGCCGGCGCCGGATCTTTTTTATCTGTTCATATTATATATACATATATAATATATACATTCTGATTAAGAAATACATAACTTAGAAAAACTATATGAGTATATAAACAATATTATCTCGAATATTTTTATTATTACATTATTTAAAAGCGTTACAAATTTTAAATTTCGTAACAACGAAATTGTATATCTATCTTGTGGCTTACCCGACCTACTTTATATCTTCCGTGGTGACTGGTCTATGACATCTATTACTTCACGAAAACAGAGGACATAGTTTTAATTTAAATATTATATTTTATTATAAATATTATTATTAGTAATCATTAGTGGGGAACGGAGTGTCTTAACAATAGGTTCCCTCTGCCTACCCTGCTGTGTGCGGGATACAGCGTGAAGCTGATTCATTCATTCATTCATTCATAGTATGTGACACCGTTTGATAGCAACATGGTTAGAACGTACGACTGTTTTCTGCATACGATATTTAAGGGTATTCTTTGAATTGTTTATGTTGTAAATATAGGTTGCGTAGAGTTTTTTTTTTCCAACCACGTATAACATATTTGAGAAATAAAAATGTAAATAAATTTATATTTAATTATTTTTCTACTCCTTAGTAGTTTTGAAGAATACAAAAGGTAATTATTTCGTTAACCAACGGTACTCCTAGAATAGATTTGTTCCAACTATAGACTATTAAGTACACAATAGGACGGACGGACGTGGTAGGTATACAGTAACAAGAATTTCCTTTGAACTAGGTGCAACGACAATAACAACTCAGAACAGCTGGTTGATACGCCCATTTCTTTCTGTTTGGCTTTTGTCTACATTTTTCTAATAACAAATGAGTTAGTTACTTGTTATTTATTTTAATAAATCTGATCTTGATGCACTAAGTACATTAGATGCAACCCGTGCATCCAGATGGTGCTGATGATATCTACACCTGAATCGAGAGATTTCATTTAGTGAAAACGGTAGAAAACCGACAGGGAACTAAATTCAGTGGATTTGAGCCCTTGTGAGTTTAAGATCATTGACTATTCAAATTGCCTGCCGGTGAATGGATCATGTGGGTTGTAGTTGGTACTGACGGGCGACTGCCCATAGGTGGGAACGGTACTCTACATTAGGACAAGTGTAACTCTATCTATCATTCTTATATAAATAATTGTATACATTAGTTATATAGTTGAGGAAACCATTGTTTTATTAAACGACATTAATGACAACCTGACGTTAAATAAATAATAACCGTTAAATAATTAAATAGAAAGCCTTACAGCAGTATACTTGCATAAATTAAATTTTAATTTAATTGAATATACCCACAAAAACTCTTTTTTTAAGTATTTTAGTACAAACTTACTGACTTAAACACAAGTTATAATAAATAAATAGATCTTTTTAATGTTCAGTATAAAAACTTTAGTATTAATAAGAACAATATCCGACTTTTTATATGGAGTATAAAAAAAATCTATTATACTATAAGCATCCATTTATGTGCGTATATTAAATTACCTTTTCATACCTTTATCGGATTTGAAAAGTACGATTGTAAAGCACATTAACCTGTCGACTACGAATCATATTATGGTATTAAATGGGGAATTGCACTTTATTACAGTTTCATAGTATATAATTTTGACGTCGTTCGTGATCTCGAAGCTGTTAACGTTCCTGAATGCGACCAACAAGTATCTATTACTAGAATCACGTTTAGATCGATCAAGGTATTTCTATTTGCATCGAAGCGTAGATGATAAATATAGGCAACTTTCTCTCTTTTGATGAATGGAGAAGTCATTATTATGTTTATCATAGAAATTAACCTACCAACGTGAAGGTATATATTAATAGTAACAGTGGGTTTTATTTATTGTCACATTTAGTTTAATTGTTTTGAACTATAAACTTATCTCGTATAGTTTGAATGCTAGACAACGAGAATCTGACTCTATGTGATTAGTCAGAGTAGCACACACTCCATTTTTCTCTTTATTCACAAATATTATATGATATATGGCAGGACCTATCGCCACCACTTGTCAACTAGGATAAGAAATAATATAAATATTAACATTGTTAGTGAGAGTAAGTGGTGTGCAGTGGTCTGGAACTGGAATGTAGACCCGCGCAGCCGCCGTATGCTAGGGTGTCGTAGACGGCGGTATGCGCTACTCCAATCTTCATCTCCATCTCAACATTCACCATCATGGTGCCCGAGGGTACATTGATGGCGAAGGTGGCCCGTAATACGGACCTTCTACTGAGACGCAGTTTTGGAACGCGCGAGCGATGCTGCGGCGTCTTATAGAGATGGAGAGAGTTGAGTTATGGAGGGCTGTCTTCCGATGAGTCCCGGATGATCCGCTTAAAAGCATCTTCCAGCGATAAAAAAATGGGGACACGCCAGTTAATAATATGTAAGTTAATATTATGTAACTAAAACTGTCGCAAATAAACAAGAAAAAGTACATCAATAGGACAACGTATTTTATTTACCATTAGCTATAAAGGTTATAATAACTAACAGCAATTTATGGATGGGTGGGCTTGGCGGCCTTATTGGTTTATTCAAACAGCCTTCAAAGACTTACGGTTTTACCCACACCCGATAAATAAATATCAGAAAGATATAAATAAAAATATTTTTATACATTATTTATTGTAAATTTCATTCTTAATAAATATCATACACCTTTATCTAAAAGTCATTAGATTTACTTTATCAGCAATTTTATTGCAAAATTATACAAATAAAAATCGGTCAAGGTGCTGGTCGGGCTTGCCCACCGTTGGACAGGGATCCGTACTGATTTTAGGATTGTACGGGAATTTCAGCTTATAAAAGATATTGACAGTCGGAAAACGAACTAGTCCTATAAGGGACATTCATACATTCAATTTTTTTGTTGAGGTACCGGACCCTAAAAATATTATTTTAGTATGGCATCGCTGTGCAATCAAATTGAATAGAATTGAATTACGAATTAAAATTACCACTTATTTGGCACATTACAATGTGTGAATATTTCTACTCATTTCGTGTAAAATTTTGCATCACAGTCGTGACCATTCTGCATTCCTCACTAACGCAACTTAAGAGAACGCGCAGAAGGTCACCAAACGCCTGTTGACGTGTTCTACAAAACAATGAAAACTGTTTAAACATTTATAGGAATGTTTGTTAATATAAATTAAGTATTTCTCATTTAGATTGTTAGCTTAAAAAATAATATCGCTCACTCATCAATGACAGTCTCGTGACTCATTAAATATATATATATATATATATATATATATATATATATATATATATATATATATATATATATATATATATATATATATATATATATAATTTTTTCTTTCTTAATATAATAAAATAATAATTAATCGCAATATTCTGCTTTTAAAGTTTATTCAACCAACCTGGACGACAAAATTAAAAACTAACCGTAGGAGGCATCATAGATATTGATTAGACATGTCATTACGCAATTATTTGTTTTCTGATCTGAATTACTTTCGTGATCTAATAACATTATCATATTAAGATAATGTTCATACGTTCATAGCTTAACTTTTAACCAATTCCATGAAACACATGTTTTGTATACGACTATTGTCGTATGCAATTCTTTATATTGACATAACTTTTTATTTAAGAACCGATTGTAATAAGACAATCATGTTAAGAGAAATTTGCCATAATACAACAGCGAAAACTACATTTAAATCGGTTACTGAGATTAGAGTGAACAAAAGTTCTATTACATTAATAAATGCCACCAATAATATTTTGATTAATTTTCTCATATGTCTCGGTTGTATTATTTACGCTTAGATAACTTTGTAGTAGTAATAGATAAATAAAAAGAATAAGAGCTTATTAAGTTTACTTCTATTTTCCAGGCCAGTCTTCGTCAGCTAGATCTGTCCCTCCTGTCTGAGCTCTGGACTCTGAGTGAAGCGATGGCGTCATGGCGACGGCAGCTGGAGCGCGGAGCCCGACTCCGTCCGGCGCCACCGCCTCCCCCGCCGCCACACTATCTTAGAACATAAATATTATTGTAATAAATATAGTGATTTCCTTCCCCTAATTTTTCTCTTACCTTCTATTTTATACACGCATATAAACGTGAATCGTACCTATATGATGCAAAGTTTTTGAGTATCATGGCAATTGAAATTATTATTAAATATTATCATAATTGATAATAAAAGATAATCTAAAAGCATTTACTTTTTCTGATCGAAATAAAAAATAGAATATCTACTGAGTAACGCGACGGTTGATTGATTATCAACATTTAATTTTTCGTTACTCTTAATAAATGATTATTAGTATATTTTTGGTAAGTTGATTTGGTTTGAAGTTAAATCTACATTTTTTACCAGTCTTATATATTCCATATGGAGTATCGAATACCTTGTACTAAATATTTTCACCTTAATGCTATTATATAATTTAATGACCTAACTCGTCTCTGTTTTTATTTAGCAGATATTTGTTATATGTCTTTATTTATGAATTATTTGAATAAATTCTTTTTATTTTCTTTCAGCTATATATACTTAAAAAAAAACAGATTTTTGGTACCTGATATTTATGTATATTTGTAAGTAAACAGTTGACAACTAAAAGTATATCTGTAAACTGTCTGCATTCAAATTTCTAATATAGTTTTTTAATATGATATGGTCTTAATGTGTGACGTGTAAAAATGTGTGTAGTTGTAGATAATTGCAGTAGCTAGAGAGTTAAGTATTAATTTTTAATAAAATGTTTACAATATTATTGAGTTTTATTTTAGTTTATATAAAATATATACTATTAACGATTTTTTTTTATATAAATAACTTAGGTTTTAACAGTAAATTGATCTCACTTTAAACGCGAGAGTTGTGGATCCGATACTCACTGAGGAGAATAAATTTAGGTTGATTTCTGGCTCTATTTTTCTGGTTTCATTGGCTTGCTACAAGACATAATGCGACGTTAAATTCCGCTGTGGAATGTAGGTGGAAAAGTGTAAAACGACAGTTTTAATATTAGTTTCCCTCTACTTACCTTGCTATATATGGAATACTGCACTTCTAGTACTTGTAATACGACTTAAAGACCTCACGCTACGGTAGTGCCTCTAGTGGCAAA
This sequence comes from Heliconius sara, assembly GCA_917862395.2. Taxonomy (NCBI): domain Eukaryota; kingdom Metazoa; phylum Arthropoda; class Insecta; order Lepidoptera; family Nymphalidae; genus Heliconius; species Heliconius sara. The sequence continues at coordinate 16,873,672 of OU860798.1, read as the reverse complement.
TTCACTATTGGTACCTATTATAATAGGTCTACTGTGCAAAATTATTTACTATTCGATACCGGTGATTTATCACGCATATATATAGATATATTGTCAGTAGTAATTATTTTCATTTGCTCACATCTCGCCGAGCGAGATATGGAAATTAATTACCCGTGAAAAACTTTAATCTAATATACAAGGTCTTGTTCTAGATTATTTTTATTCACAAATGTGGTAACTAATGTAAATTATAATTACTATAAATGTTATTGAATTTTTAATAAATATTAGTATTTATTAGTAACGACACAGGCTTCAATCAAAACACAAACAAGGTTTTATATTCTAAAGTAAATGAAAACGTCAATATCACATTTTCAAAATAGTTCAAGTAGCTTGAATAATAAACCTTGGTACTATTTCAGTTCAAATATTCAAGTCAAAAACTACACACGCTGTTTTTTATCATCTGTTATTACTTTCACAGACTATTAAAAATATTTGTACTATTTATGTCTGATATCATACAGCTTCTTAAAAATAAAGCATGCAACACTGAACAGTAAATTCTATTATCTGTTCAGCTGTCATTCCGTTGTTTTTATTATATGAGGATCGTAAACGGTAGACAAATATTTATTAGCAAAAGGAAATATTTTTAAGTATAAAGCTTTTTTAGGATATAAAATAATAACAACCGATGTCAGAAACTTCTTTACAAGGAAATCAACCCAATAAGGAAGAACAGCCCCCATCCAAAATACCGGATTCAGTTAAGGTTAGTAAACTTGTTAAAATACTACAAGTAACTTAGGCAAACTAGCAGATATTGTAAAAATGTTATTGTAGAATTATAAATCAACATTATAGAAATAAATGTTTGCCCTTCTTGACGACGAGATTGATTTTGACCATAGTATTTTTCCGTATAGTAGCTGTTCTCTTGCTCATCTCTTTTTAATGTGCAATCTATTCCTCTATACATACATAGTGCATATCCTCTTTTTTTACCGTACATTCTCTTATGTGTGTTCTCCATTTAACTGGTAGCTAGTACTGTACTGGTACACTCGAACCATAGATAAAATGCAAACATAATCTTGAGTTTAAGTTAATTCTTGAGATAACTTATAGATAATTTATAATATTAATTTTTCAGAAAATAATATCAATGGAAAAGGAAAACGAAACAAATGCTAGTCGCAAGTCTCGAATTGATCTTAATGCACTGCCCACTCGTCAATACTTGGACCAAACCGTTGTTCCTATATTACTCCAAGGCTTATCTGCCCTTGCAAAAGAACGTCCTCCTGATCCTATAAATTACCTTGCTGCTTATTTATTAAAGAATAAGAATACTTTTGATAATAATAATTCAGGGGCTAATAACAATACTCCACAAAATCCTCAAACATAGTTTTAATATAGATAAATGTCTTCTAGGATTAAAATAATAATTTCAATAATATTTGTTTGGTTTAAATAAAATGCATACTACATTTTATTTTAAATGATCTCGATGTTATATTGCTAGGCTCAACATTTCATGAGCTTAATAATCTAATTAAACTAAACTTGTGCAGTACATCTTAGTAAAGTCAAATCTTTCAGTGTCGTCTTATTAAGCAGCATTTTAGAATTTTATACATAAATGCTATAGAAGCAAACATCTCTTTTTATTTATATTATGACTAAAATAATAATTAACTTTATTATATAGTAAATGCGCAGTAAATGAATGTGAGTCTTTGTGTTATTTTTTAATAAAATAAAAATATTATTCATATTAGACATTTTATTTCTCACTTCAAGAAAAAAAATCATAGAATTTGCTCAGTAGGTGGGCAGCATTAAAATCTGATTAGTAAATTATTGAGAGTTTGGAAGAGTGGTACATTACCCAGGATTAATCTAATAAAATGTAAGTAAGGGCTATGTTTGCCTTTTATTATTTTTTAATTAGTTGAATTACACCACAGACTGGTGACTAAGCAAGTGAAATTTAATCAGTCTCAGTATATTGACAATATATGTTACATTCAAGAGAGACAGGAATGTCCTCATCAAAGTCTAATGGAAGTCATAGTGTTCACAGGTTTGGAGAAACCCTTGTGTTTGATATTGAATATGCTCTAGTTGAACAAAATGCAAGGTTGAGCTTCCCAATATGAGGAAACAAAAATGGAAACAGAAATGGCAAATAACTAAAAGAAAATGGTCTTAACAGCTTTTATATCTATTCAAAAAATTATTCAATACGTTCTGCCTCTTCAAGAAACTGTTGGCGATGTAAAAGCCAGGAATCGTTATCATCTCCTTCCTCCGCAGAAACTGATGGAGGCTCAAACTGCATTATATCAGTTTCAACCGTCTCTGCAATAATTGATGGTATTGAATCATGTATTGGCAACGGCACAGCCTCTGGTGGCAGGAACTCTGCTGTGTAAGCTGTTATGTTACGAGCACGCCATACTGCAATTTTACCTGAAACAATTTTTTTATATTATTATTCAATAATAGTATGTTTAAAATTGTTGGTATCGTTGTCGGTATCGGCATGAAAAACACGCAAATTAACCTAAAAACATTCTTATTTTTTAATATACGTCCACCACAACTTCAATACATTTGTTACATCGTGATATTAACTTGTCGATTCCCTTTAAAAAAATAACCGTCCTTCTTGCCTATAAAATGCCCATTTATTGCCTTCAGCTGTGCCATGTGCAAATCGCTTCACACGGAGATCTTTCTGTCAAATTTGAGAGCAAATGATAACCATTAGGCACCAAATCTAGACTATGGGTGGGTGGTTGCTCCTGTCTTTTTTATTTAATTGCTTCACTTAAATTACGTAAAGTTGAAGGGTAGGATTTTGCGTTTATGGCCTCACCTTAATTTTTATGATCAATCAACAAAATCCCTTTCGAGTCCCAAAACAACGAGGCCATGACTTTCCAGCAAATGAAGTGACTTTACATTTCTTTCGAGGGTCTGTACTCTTCTTGTGCCATTGCACGGACTCTTGTTTACTTTCAGGGTCATAACGTCACTATATTTAAACTATATTTGTTTACCATATGTAAGACAGTTAGCTCTTCAGAATAATTATTTGTAGCTTAGGAATTTACTTATTTGTATTTCTATTAAATTATCAGTAACCAATTAAAATCTTAAAGTACCTAGGTAACAAAATAAGATTTTACAGCACGTGGAATAATCCATGAAAAGCAGGACAATGCCTGTCCCGATCGGTTCATTTAATTTTTGGGCTAAAAATTGGGATATCTCGTCAAAATCGGGACATCTGGCAACGTTGTATTGAACCCACATTTCATCTATAATAAAGAAATATCGATACCGAGAATACATTGAACGCCCCTCTTATTACTTACCTAAAGTTTCATCAATTTCAATTTCTTCTTCACCCTCTTCTAACTTCTCTTTTTCCTTCTCTTCCTTTTCTTCCTCACTTTCACCAAATTCTTCGTAATTAGGATCCTTTATAAGGTGATAGAAACCGTGTTGCATGCAATTTGTATCAAATACAAAGCAACCCGGGCCTTTAGGGATACCTTTCATCCAGGAACCGTGATATCGCACTCTAGGGTACATTATTTGTCCCGGACCTTCAATAACGCCCTCTACCCAAGTGCCCATAAACTTTATCTAAAAAAGTGGTTTGCTTAGGATTAGAAAAGTTAAATTTAGATTTAGTTACAACTTTTAATTTATATTTTAGACATGAAAAATGCATCTGCAACGACGAAAGAAGATTTTTTCATTTCAAAGAAATGTAAAAATTATCAATATAAAAAGAATTTTACAATCAGAATGGCGAAAATTTTACTGTCATAGGTACGCTTAAATACAATATATTTATTTTCAGATTCACGCGTATAACAGAGTAACCAGTAGAAACCTAGTGTTAAAACACTCCGTTCTTCACTTTTCGAGGCGTTGAGTGGCGAGAGTTAACGCCGCATAATAATAATTCATTCCCCCATGTGGGAATCGGACTCACAACCGACACGTTTACAGTCACACGCTTGTGCCACATTATTTCTTATCACAAACAATAACATTAAGGAGCCAATCAATAAGTATACAACCTGGTGTTCAGCGTAGAAATAAGTTCCAAGTCCATGTCTCTTCCCTTTAAACCAGGCGCCCTCGTAAATGTCACCATTAGGATAGTAATACGCCCCAAACCCGTGCTTCAGGTCATGTCTCCAATCTCCTTCGTAACGTGAACCATCAGGATATATCATTTGACCCATTCCGTACTTCATCGCATGGCGCCACTCTCCTACATAACATTTTGATTATATAATATACGTGTTTTCCTAAAATTATGTTAACTGCTAAATGTTACTTAATTAAAATACATAAAAATATATTGGAATATAAAATAATATTTCCAAATATAATAAATTTGTTAAGAATAGTAAGTACCTACGCAAGAAATTGATGTTTCAAAGAACGTTACCTTCTAATACTTATTTAGTGAATATACAAAAATTCTAGTTACATACGTAAATTTATTATATTATATACGTTAAATTATTGATTAAACTGACTTTCTGTAGGTTGATTACCTTCATATCTAGCGCCATTTTTAAAAACATACAATCCCTTTCCGTTTCGCATTCCACGGCAATAGCAACCTTGATAAAAATCACCATTAGGCAGCACCGCCCAACCTTCGCCGTGCCGGTCTCCCTCCGCATTACGACCACCCACATAAATCTAAAAAGAAATAAAATATTCAATCAGCTTCGAGCTGTTTCCCGCAAACAGCATGGTAGGCAGAGTGAATCTAGTGTTAAGACACTCCGTTCCCCACTTTCCACTGAATTCTTGAGGCATTGCGTACTGAGTATCGGAACTTAATGCCGCGCTTTGCCACTAGAGTGAAGAAATGAAAATAAAAATTTAAATATTTTATTTTCTCGACTGGAGATCGAACCCACAAACAGCCGCGTTTACAGTCACACTTTGTGCCCCTGCGCCACGACTGGCCTCAACATAAACCTAAAGAAATCAGAAATTCAGAACTCTTACATATTTGCTAATATTTTTCTTATAGGCGATATTTGAAAATCATTAACAGTTCCTGTTTTACGTTTATTAATCTTAATATAATATATAATTATATTTACGATAAATTATTTTAAATTATACCTATATCAATCTCTATTCTACAGCTACATTTCGATTGCTATGTTTTTATTTGAAAAGTAGTTATAGACTTTACAAAACAAATACATAAGTATAATCCTTTTAAAACAAAATCATATAAGTAGTCTAAATAATGAAAAATTTCTAAAAAGGAAATTACACCAATCGTGTCTGTATCCTCGGGTCCTTCACCTTTTTCCTCCGCCATTGTTCCCACAACAAAAGGCTTGTAAGCAAATAATCATTGAAGCAATACCATTGTTCTTTGATTAATGACTAATGGAAATAAGAAAAGAGGTTATGTTTCAATTATTTAATACCTTTATATAAAATCTCTTTTCACTTCATAACTATCATTATTTGAGGTATAAAGGCAAGTGTATATAAATATAAGTATATAAGTGTCGTAATTGTAATCACTTGATATATATTTTGTTTTCTGTTTTAGATTGTTGTACCTATAATAAAAATGGTCACAAATAACTTTATAAAAAACATATTTAAAACAAAAATAATTTATTTTTCACAGTATTAAATATATTAACAAATTAATAACATATTAGAGCAAGTTTAGCAAGAAGAAGAGCTGGACAATCAAAATAGTTGATGAATTTAAATTAAGTCTTAATTAAATATTTATTATTACAATTTTCTGTATAGGTATGACTAGATGCGTTTTCTGCAACAGATTTAGAATTTAATAATTATTTGGTAATATTATGTGTGACAGTTAAAAATAGGTATTGAGTATTGACACAAGAAAAATTTAACATGCATCCAGCTCATCATAAAATGATACATCACAGTCAAATTAATAAATTAATATAGCCTCATTACAATTTAACAGTTGGTTTACTTCGTTCATACAATTAAAGCATTTTTATTATCTGGTGAAATATTCCAATGCTGAGATATGTTAATTAATTAATACATTTTGTTAAAATACTAAACGTAAAATTTAAGATAGCTAAAGCTATGTACGTCAGGCGTACGCCTTTAATTTTGTACTTTACGGTATAGTTTTCAAATATTAAATATAATTCGGCAATCAGAACGTTAGTTTCATTGTGGCAAGCAAACACGCATATCTATATATTACATAGTTTATTCACTTCACTAATAACTAAAGATCAGTTGCGTCCGATTGGAGGCCGGTACCTAAACCGTGTTGTAGGTCATGTGGCTTGACATGAATATGTGACCTCAATTGAATGAGATTCCAAGCAGCCGCTGTTATTTATACAGCTTTTGATATACACATTGACAGTGTAATACATTTTTTATATATTACTTATCATAACATAAGTGTGATATCTCTTTTAGCTTCTACTAATTAACGTGGTGGAGCTTGTGACGGTGCGTCTTCTAATTTACCCCATACGACATTACACATTTCTCTCACAAGAGCCTGTTCGCCCGAATCTAAATCTGGAGCTGGCCTCCTTCGCTCTCTCTCCACTGTTTCTCTTACTTCTAAAACTTGAAGTGCTCGAACCACAGCCTCGGGTCTTTCATTAAGTCCCATTCCTAAGCCCTTTTCGGCTTCTAATCGCCTAATTTTTTGTTCCAAATCCTTAACATATTGTACGGTACGTTCAGCTAATTGGGGATGAGCAATTGAGATCGAAGATGCAGGTAGCCGTGGAGCTTCTTCAACGTTTGTACCACTGCTACTTCCATCACCATCGTCTCTCTCTCGACCAGCAGCTCTACCACAGTTGACACATGGACTTCTCTCTCTTTCCTCATCTAAATAAAGACACAACTCTTTTAATTCTAGATTATCTCTTATGAGTTCTTGTTGTTTATCATCTAGCTCACGTAGCTTACTCTGATATGCTGAGACTTCTTGCCGCATAACTGACGCAGTGTATCTACCAAATCGTTGCCATTCTCGTGCCAGCTTCCGACCTTTTTGTCGATCGTCATCTAAAAAGCAACACAAATCACGAAGTTCCTGATTATCATCGCTGAGACGGCGATTGGCATCCTTTAACGCTTTTATTTCATCCAAAAGAGTTTGAATTTGTCGCCTTTGTTCTGTAGACTGTCTCGTACTATCTGAATCGATACGTTTTGTAAATTTAAGCATGTCAGCCGATCTTCTATGGATTTGTTCTTCTTCTAAATTGCGCTGTATACGTTGTGTATCGTCTGCACTTCTGGCACGAGCTGTAGCTTCTACGGGTTCGTGAACTATTGCTTTTGTAACAATTTCACCTGCAGGTCTAAGTACTCGACGCGCAGCTGGAGGCACAGGATAGCCCGGGGGATAGCTCTGTAGGTATTTTACTTGTGGATATGGTGCACCGGGATAGAGTAGTGGCATAGATCCTTGCGCCCCCAGAGAGTAGGGAATTTTATTCGGGTCAATATGTTTTACAGCGTTAGGAGGTTTGAACTCTTTAGAGGTTGAATCCACAGTGCCTAGTTTAGAAGTCGCTGCGGCAGGTGGCGGCGGATGATAACGCGGTGGAAAGTTGACCGGTTCCGGCCCCTGTTTACCTACTTGTTGTTTGTGTTTAGTAAATTCGCCCGTATTTTGTCTGATTGACATTGTCGTTGACACCGAATCGCTAATGGTCATCAGCTCTATCAAGGCTTCATACCGGTCTTTGTACCGTTTCTATGTACATTTCCAAATTGTGAAGTTTGCGTTGATATATCTGTGACAACATGAGTTCAACGCCTGGTCCTTGAATGAACAGAGGAGGGGAACGCCGCCGGCTGCGTAGGCTGTAGACCGTGGCATTCACACTATTAACTTGAAATATATTCTTAAGAAGATATCTTTTTGGATGATCTATTTATAAACATAATTCAGGTGTTGTTTTAAACGAATAAATGTGTAGGTTTGAGGTTGTTTTTGTGTTATTGAAACCAAAACGTCCGGGCACTTTGTATCGGTATGGCAAGTAAACGCGGGCACGCGCGAGCCGCGTAGATGTAACTGGCTCTACCTGTGACTGCGCAGGCTGTTGTGGCGTCCCACTATACCTCGCTCTCTCTTACCAATGTTAATCGGCGTTAGCCATTCAATCTCTAGACTTACATAGACACAATATAAGCACGTAAATAATACGATTTCGCTTTTTTCCTCGCGACGTTGCCAAATGTTGAAATACTGTAAATTGAATGTGGTGTTAAAAGTTTAAATTTTATTAACAGCTCTTATTAAATAACTTCGTACAATGGGAAATAATTGTGAGACTTTAAACGTACACAGGCCAATAGGATGTGTTTTTGTACATTGTAAACCAGAAAGAGAGTTTTTACCTTTACTTTTGCATTAATAATTTTAGCTATAGATTTTTTTATTTATATATTTTATTGTATTAAATAAATATTTTTAAAGTATTTACTCTAATAAATAAATAACAAGAAATATACAAATTAAACTGTTAGATAAAGGTGAATTAAGTGTTTAATCACTCCATTCACAACATTTTCGCCCAACTTATGAAGCATTGCGTGTAGAGTATTGGAACTCACCGCCGCGCTTTTTCTACCAAATCGAGTACCTAAATAAATTTATAATAATTTAACCGCGTGGGGATCGAAACCACAACCATCGCGTTCACGGCCAGACGGTGTCCCACGGTGCTAAGGCGGCCCCATATCTCGGCCTCATTCCTTAACATTATGTAGAAAATAAAGGATGTGAAATTACAAAGACTTGTACAATCCATTTAGGTAGCGGGCAACAAGACAGCTGCCTTATAATTTAGCGACAAGCCGAAACTAAAAGTTATACACCTCCACAAATGTAAGATATTTCGATTATTATTATTTTTAGCTTCACGCTGTATCCCGCACACAGCAGAGTAGGCAGAGTGAACCTAGTGTTAAGCCACTCCGTTCCCCACTTTCTGCCGAATTGGAGGCATTGCGTGTTGAGTGCCAGAACTCAACGATTAATTGTAGTAAAAAAAAACAGCTTCACGCTTTTTGTTTAGGCATAGAGAATATAGTGTTATGGAATACATTTTCCGGACTTTCGACAATTTTTTCAGACATCGCATGCTAAGCCGCTCACTCAAAACTTCAACCTTTTAACCAGAAACGGCCATTATGCCACGATGGCCTCTATTGTAGTTACGAATTCCTAAAAGAAGGAGAGATTTAAAAAAGATAGTTTAAAATTGTAATCTAAAAGCCTAAAATTTCTAAATTCAGTAAAACAAACTGTTTTCTGGCGTCTGAGCCTGATCCTATAAAGACCTGAGATACGTAAAAATGAGAAAATATAAAATATTTTTATTTATATTAAAAAAATGGATTTATTATCTTTGTGAAATTAATATAATGTGAAGTTATACTATTGGTAAACAAGTGGTGAGGTAAGTAGGACGTTAGTCGTTTAATAAAATAAGTATGAGCTATTCCTGCCAAAAACGAATGCAATACCGTTCATAATTTTACAGAGTAACATTACATATAGCACGTAATATTGAGTGAGAATAAATGTAAAATAAAAGACGCCTCCCAAGCCTAAAAAAGTGATGGCTGGATGTCGTGGTATAGAACTTGAAAGCCAGTGGACTAAAATCGATTCTTCAAAGTGGAATGTTTATCTGTTCATCTAAGCGTTTGTTCACGCCAATTTTATTGCAATTTTCAGTATTATATTAAGGCAGGCTTAACTTAATATTTTGCGTTCGATTCGTTTCAACCCACTCGTAAATAAAAAAGTTATACCATTTTAAAGAATGTTCTTCAACAAAATTGTTTTAAAAAACGGTTTTATTGAATTGGCTGTAATTTTACTTTTCAATATATAAATTTAAATATGATATTTTTATTAGAAGAATAGTTACAAGTATAGCGGTTCGCTAATATTTAATATATGTATAAGATACACTGATTCCACTATTGTCATATCAGTTCAACGTACCACATTTCACCAACGTTACAGTACATACAGTTCAGTGCGACATCGTATTGCATACACAGTGAGCACCAGTGAGCACGTAACGCGGCTTGCAATACGCGCCACCAGTAGGTGAGCAGCAAGGATGGCGCGCGTACAGCTCCTTGTGTGCCTCGTTTGTGTTTGTGGTGAGTTTGGATTGATTTTATATATATTTCATTTATTATTACGCTAGTTAGGAATACTAATAATATATTTTTCTTAAGTGATTTACCCAGAAAAGTCTTATAGTAGAATTAATATTGTCTATCTTTATATTTCTTTATTAATTATTATCATTTTTCTCAATAAAAACATATAATTAAAATATAAATATGTTTATTATATTTTGTTCATATAATTACAACACTCCATTAGTGATAAAAAAGTAACTATATAATTTCTAAATACATATATATATTATACGTAAATGATGAGAAATTAGAGTTAGGTTTAATATTTTGTAATATGATACCCATCATGTAGCTCTTAGAAAAAATTAAAATTATAATTTGTGACTGTCTCAAAACGTTTGGATTTATAAATACTTTTATGACAAAATTAAAAAATATATATTTGTTAAAAATATGTTGCTTCTTCTACAGGCGTTGTAGGTCAAAGAAGGCCTATCAAGGAAGCCTTATTCTTGAACACTGACATGTTTAACAACTCCACTTTGGAAGACTGTGTATGGCGTCGCGAAAGGGAACCATGTCCCGATGCAAACGTAACCCTAAATCTGTACACGGAAGCGGAGCCTTATAAAAAACAGGTAAATATTTTTTATTTTTACCTTTAAAATAATGAGTACATGAAACCATATTTATTAACAAGAAAAAATGGAGCTTTTAATCTTTTTACTATGAAATACTAATCGATGATATAACTAACAATAAAATAATAATTAAAATAATGTTTCCAGTAGTACAATTTTTTTAAGTTACTTAATACAATTAAGTAGGAATAACAAATCCATATTAGAAATACTATTTTATTGCATACTTTATAAAAAACCGCAGCGTTGAACTCTAATATATGAACGCAATCAAAAAATTTTAAGAATATATTTATATCACACGAATTTTTAATAATTCATTTTATTTTCTTTACTGAACTGAACTGATCGCTATACCCCCTTTAGGAAGGTAGACAGAAGTGATCTACGAACCTAGAGTTTAGACGATTCCGTTCTTCTTTTTTGCCTTTTCTTCCGAACTTTCCGCCGAATTCTTGTAGTATTACGTGTTGAGTGGCGAAATTCAACAAACTCACAAGAATATAATTGGCAGCCAGAGCGAAGAAATTAATCAATAATAATTCAATTCTCCGAAGGAATAGAATCCACAACCGTCGCGTTACAGTCACACCCTTAAGGCCCTGCGCCACGACGGCCTATAAAATACATATAAAGATTTAGAATTTTAGTTTTTAACTATATTTTACGATAAGAACGAATATTGTTTAACATATTTTTTTTCATTGATTAATCGATTATTATTTTCTTATTTTATTTTGTATATATTTTTGCACTAAAAACTATGAATCGTGCTTGATACTTACCTATTACCTACTTACTATCTACTTTACTTGAGAACCTCTAAGCTATTGTTAATTTATGACTATCTAATTAATATCTGGCTGCTAAGTAGGTTAATCGGTTTTCATTATTTATTATTAAAGATAAATGAAAATTATTATAGACATATAATTATCTATCAGAAATAATATTAAACACAATAACGTTTAATATTATCAATAAGAAATTGAAAGCTGCAGCAGAGAGAAAGCTGGAAAACGTTAAATCTTCGTGATTTTTTTGAGATTGGATTTTTGGGATGCAATTTAGGTGTCTCATTAAAAAAACAAATGTTATATTTTGTTTTATAGTTAAGATTTTTTTACTGAGAAAAAAATTTTTTTTTGAGAAAACACTAAACTTTTACTTTTTTTCGTATATAAGAGAAAAATAAAGACAACAATGATCAAGGAAATAAAACTAGCTATATTATTGATGTGATTATAGATGAGCATTGCATATTATACATACCTACCCGGGTTTACGTTTATTTTATTTATTTTGGTTTATTATATATTAAAATTTTTATTTTACTTTATGTAAGAATATTTTATGTGGTACATACATACATAGTGATATAAAAATCTTTTGTATTTATTAACTTAGCGAGATTTCTGTTTAATACATGAAAACAAAACAAGTTTGCTTAGTTTTAGATTTATTGCCAAACTTAAGTTCCACTTTCATCTTTGATACTTATACTTAACTTATACAAAATCACAAATACATTTTATTAGAACAAACTGTAAAGCTTTGTAGCTTTTTTGAGAAAACGCTGGTCCATAGATAAAGTACTGAAAGTGAACAATTGTCAGTATCTTTTATTGTTAAAACAACTACTAAGAAGGTTTTTTGATTTAACAAACGCTTAAAAACTCATAAATTACTGTTTTTTTTTGATATTATGAAAAAAAAATAATTAAAACTACACTTCTTAGTAGTTTAAAAGGGCTTATTAACGTTACCAATTCACATTAAAACATAATGTTAATACCGGAATTTTTCCATACAGATACTTACGTATCGTTACAATTTAGTATCGTTATTTGGTAACTTAAGTATAAGGTTATAATTTCGTCTTAACATAAATATGTAATGGTATTTTTCAAATAACGGTAATAGTAGCGGTAAAAATCATCTATTATATAAACTTTAAAAGAGCGATATTTTTTTTTTTTTTTTTTTTTTTTTTTTTTTATGGAAAAGACACGGCAAACGAGCGTGCGGGTCACCTGATGGTAAGTGATTACCGCCGCCCACGGCCCCGTGCAACCCCAGAGGAGCTACAGGTGCGTTGCCGGCCTTTACGATGGGTTGGGCGCCGGGGCCCGGCATTACCTGATGCGAAACGCAGTGGCATAAAGCCACTACTTCACGCCGGTTTTAAATGCCGGGGGTGGTAATGATCCGGTCGAGTCTGCCCATGCGTGTTGCCATTGCTGGCGACGTGACTCTACCACACGTACTTTAGTCGCCTCTTACGACACCAGCAGTACCAGGATGATCCTATTCTAGGCCGGGATCACACGGCACACGGCACGGCGATAAACGGAACTTTGAAATATTACATTGGTCATGATTTATTTAAGAAGATTAAACTTTTTTTTTGGCTTCACGCTTTAAAACAGGGTAGAGACGAGGGGAGAGACCACAGGGTTAAGACAAAACTAACCTAGAAATAAACCTAGTGTTCAGACACTCCGTTCCCTACTTTCCGCCGAATTCTGGAGGCATTGCATGTTGAGTGGCGGAACGCCGCGCTTTACCTTAACACCAGAGGGAAGAAATGGAAATATAAATTTAAATTAATATTTCATCTCCTCGAGTGGGGATCGAGCCCACAACCAGTCCACCACGACTGGTCCCAAATTATTTTAATTTGACTTAATTGTTACATCAATGTGCCAATCATTTCGCGGTCGAACAGTCCCGTAGCGGGAAAGGCGCGCGGGTCGTCCGTTACACGCGTTTGGGGAATACAAAATAGATTATTCTGTTTAGAAAGTGGTTTCTATTCATTATATATACAAAGGATTGACTTTTAAATGTGTGCTTCCACTTTTTGGCTCTCAACTACAAACTGAGGTCTGGGCAAACAGCAGAGGACATCTTTCTCGTAAACGATCGAACGATCTTATAAAACGCTTGATTTGCATAAAACAAAATAAATGTTAATAATCAAATGTCAGTGAAAAATTGTTTCTATGTAAGTGGCTATAATGAAAATAAATATCTTTAACCGTAAATATCCACGTTATTTCGTTTATAAATGAAACAATAATATTTAATTAAATCCCTGCGTTTTAATTGACAGAATTATATCAATATGTTGTACGATATTTATGGACGAAATTTGAAAGATATTGCTCATACTTTTAAATATACTAAATAACACAAGACCTTTGAGGTCTGACGTTTGAGGGTTAATTGTTATTGAATATTAAACTCCTGTGGAACTCTACACTTCGTAACTTGAGTGTTGAACCTTGGCCCTTTGATGAAACTATATACTCAAAGCGACCTTCGCACAGCGAGGCAAGAAACTGATGAAATTGTTAGAAGATTTGTTTTATAATTAATTTACCTTTCAGAAAGATAGTAATGTAAAATTTCTGTATAAACATAATTTATTTATTTTTTTACATACTATTAAGTAAAGTCCATAATCATTTATATAAACATGAATCTTTAAATTTACTAGACGTATTTTGATGCGATTTTCCCTAATAGATACAGTAATATGAGAGAAATCATCATATATATATGTAAAATTCAAGTATAAAAATATTATATTAGAGTAAATCGAGGATTGGTAATGTGATGTCGTTTCTATCCATCAAAATGGCACTAAATAAAATAGCCATAATCATATAGTCCACACGAGCAAAACACTCGGCTCCCTGAATAGGGTAGGCCTATTCCTATTAGCCGCCGACGCAGGCGGGACAAAAGGTAAACAAACCAGAAAAAGGTTACTTTACGGGCCGCGATAAGACAAAACGCGGCGTTAAGTTTCACCATTCAATCAGCAAATATCTTAAATCTTGGTGGATATTTATTCCGTGAACTCGTGAAGACAATTGTCTGTTATATGAAAGGAATTTAAAATTAATAATCTCAATACAGCTAATCTCAATATCTTTTGTATTTTTAACTTTCACTTCAATAAGAGCATAATGGGCAGTAGCAACAGTTACAGCAAAAAAATGGTTCACATTGAATTTCAAAACACAGTGTATAAGCAAAGTCTTTTAACCGACTTCATGTAATATTGAAACGTTATAGAATATAAATTATAACTACTCACAATGCAATGGTCAAAATATATTAATGTAGTAGTCAAAATATATTATGTGTAATCAATATAAAACTAATGAGGTTTAATCATTTAAAGAAAATTTATAAAAATCTAAATAAAAAATATGTCAAATTTTATCTGATGTTCCACACTTAGGAAAAAAAATACTTTTTTAGAAAACGTATAAAAATTTGAACGTAGCGGGATTTCTTCGTATCCTTATTCATTCATTGATCATTCAGAACGTATGGAATAGCGCTTGGACGGTTTAAGAAAGGCGCCAGTTTAATTTCCACTACGTTCATATTTTTAGACCTTTTCTAAAAAATATTATAAATATTTTTCTACTCCCGTTTACTTGCGTTTTCACAATATACCTGCATGGTATTATTAACTGAAACTTAATTATATTTAGCTTCAATTTGTGGTTAGGACAGGTACAGTGTAAAAAGGGATAATATATCCCTTCCTTCCAAATATTATGGTTTTTGGAGTAGTTCCACTTGCACCTAACACCGTACTTTGACAACAAACCAGGAATATTAAAATATTTTAAATTCAAATATGATTTCAGTTGCGAACTAAATCTACACTAACGCTAAACGCAGTTTTTTTTAGTTTACCTATTTGCAGTAACAAATGCTTGCTTTATGCTTATTTTAATACTAGCGGGCGCGCGCGGCTTCGCCCGCTTATTTGCACCCTTAGGGGTGGATGCCCAGAATATAAAAATAATTTCCCATTTCTCCCATCAGCGGTTACGGCTGTGCGTGCGTCTTACCTCAGTCAGTCAGGTGTATGTCCTTTTATATATATAGATTGTTTTTATTAATGATTTGCTTATTAAATTTAATTTCAGGTAGATTTATTTAGTGAAGATTTTCTACGACAGAGCAGTTGGGAACCCTCGCACGAAACAATTCTATTGATCCATGGATATGCGGGTGGCGACGACACGCTTCCAATTATCGTGTTGCGAGATGGTAAGTAGGTATATATAATATACACTATCGTTTTTAATATAGACATAAGAGGTCTGTCGTGGCGCAGTAGTATAAAGTGTGACTGTAAAATCGATTGATTGTGGTTTCGATCCCCACTCGAGGAGATGAAATATTTATTTAAATTTCTATTTCCATTTCTTCGCTCTGGTGTCGTGGCAAAAGCGCGGCGTTGAGTACCGCCACTAAACACGCAATTCCTCGAGCGAATACGGCGGAAAATGGGGAATGGAGTGTCTTAACACTAGGCTCCCTCTGCCTACCCTGCTGTGTGTGCTGTGCTGCATCTGACTATGAACTCGACGGCTGTCGGTTCGACTCTCACTCAGGGTAATGATTTATTTTCATTTGCCACGTCCAATGTTTGATAGTTGGAAGATGTGCTTTGTGAATGGAGAGTGTTGATAGTAGTAGTAGGTTTAATCAGCTTCACGCTGTATCCCGCACACAGCATGGTAAGCACAGGGAACCTAGTGTTAAGACACTCCGTTCCTTACTTTCTGCCGAATGACTTAAAAATATTAAAAGTACGTCATATACAAATAAAAGATTATATTTCAATTATCATATAACATTTAATATAGTATAACATTTATATAGTGATTATCAATATGTTTATCATTATTATCATTTTAAGTGAAAGTGTGCCCTGCAACGGTTGGTGCGGTTCGACGCAAGTATGTTGCACTTCCAACGACTTTCTCCAGTCAGTTCAATACCCTGATAGGGCATGCCAACATAGATTATTTGAAATATTAATTACGAAATGTACACCAATATTTATCTATTAATCTATATAATAAGATATTTTGGATTCACTTATTTTATTTATTTAATTCATTCTTCTTTATCTTTCTTACCTTGAGACTATCCCGCTTTAGCAGAGTAGGCAGAGTTTGATTGGTGAAAATCGACACCGCGCTTTATCTTGTCACCAGAGCGAAGAAATTAAAATGAAAATATCAAATAATTTATTCCCTCGAACAGAAATTGAATCGCAACCGTCAAATTTACCCCGTTATTTTTAAAATAATTTTATATTTAATTAATTTATTTTATTTTACTACGGTAACAACACATCTATCTATTCTGGTTATAATTATTTTTTTACATAACATGAAATAAAAATAAATTTTAAGCAAAATATAAGCTATAATTACATTTTATAAGTAGCACTTGCTCCAACAACACAAATCCAACGACGTATTATTTATAAAAATCGGTTCCTTGATTTAACAATTACAAGGGAACTAAGGGACAGACACACGCGCTGAAAACATAACCCTCCTTGTGTGCTTCGCCGCAGTCGGGTAAAAACTGAGTATCTTGTGGTTCTGTATGCCTGCCATGCTATATGTATTCATATATGAAGAAATATAAGCTAAATGAAAGCTGAAAAATATATTAAACGTTCAGAAACTATACCATTTACATTTCTTATCTAGCTTATCTTCGTCGTGGAGGTTACAACGTATTCATGATAGACTGGGGCCAACTGTGCCAGCCGCCGTGCTATGTGGCAGCCGTGCACAACCTACGCCCCGTGGCTCGGTGTGTCGCAGAAGCCCTGGGGTCGTTGAGGAAAGCTGGCTTAAGACCTGACAAGCTCACATGTGTGGGTCATTCCCTCGGTGCTCACATGTGTGGCATCATGGCTAACTATTTGCCCTTCAGACTAAATCGTATTATCGGTAAGTTTTCTTATCTTTTGGATTAGGCGGGAAAATTTAACTTTTTAACTTCCTTACAATTCATTTTAAAAATAAAAGCATTTTGTTATATTAAAAGTACTTACCTACTCTTACATAGTTAATATACGTATTGGTATTCAGGCATGCATTATATTTATCAGACTGCGCGACGCGGGGTCAATAATAAAGGTATGCTTTAATAATTGGTTAGTCTGCCCCTATTACGCGGGAAGTAGCATGAAGTAGCAATGATAGCCTACTGTTAGTGGACTATGAAAGCGGAAATAACAAAATGGTTTTTTTTTTTAGTTTTATCAGGCCAATCGTGACGCAAGGGCACAAAGTGGGACTATAAAATCTACTGATTGTGGATTCGATCCCCGCTCGAGGAAATATAGTGTTTTTTTTTAATATTTATATTTTCATTTCTTTGCTCTGGTTTCGAGGCAAAGCGCAGCGTTGAGTTTAGCCACTCAATACGCAATGCAAAAGCGAAAATGGGGAACGGAGTGTCTTAATCGTAGGTTCACAGATTCCTTGCGCCTACTCTGCTCTGTGCGGGATACAGCGTGAAGCAAAAAAAAATCACAGGCTGTCAAGCAACAGAAAAAAAAGTTGATAAACGCAAATGCAATGAAACAGTCGGGAAGATAGTTTTAGCAAATTTCATCACTAATTCTTCATATAGGATTGGACCCGGCGCGGCCCCTCATCAGGTCAGCGCCCGCACTCCGCCTGGACCCCGGGGACGCGCGCGCCGTGCACGTGATACACACCAACGCGGGCAGGTACGGCGAGGGCGCGCGTCTCGGACACGCTGATTTTTGTCTCAATGGCGGCAGAAGTCAGCCGTTTTGTGAAGACACGCCAAGTAAGTTCCTTAATTAAAAATTTATAATTAATTTCCAACATTGAAACATTTTCCGCTTAGTTTTATATCGGATTATTAGATTTTTAGTACACCTTTATCCCTTTTTTTTATCAACTTTTAAACATTGAGGCTGTTGTGGCGCAGGGGCAAACGTGTACTGTAACGCGATCGTTGTGGGTTCGACCCCTACTAGGAGGAATGAATGATTGTTCATTAATATTTTCATTCTTTCGTTTTTTTTCTCTGAGTTCCGCCACTTAACACACAACCCCTTAAAAATTTGAGGGAAGGTGGGGATCAGAGTGTCTTAACACTAGGCTCCCTCTGCCTACCCTGCTATATAGTGTGAAGCTGAAAAACAAACTTATAAACAAATAATATAGTTTTTTTACTATTTTTTTTTCGAATTTTGGCAAATTGTCGTTTATTATTAACCTTACGTCCAACGGAAACTATATGCCAGATCTCAGTTCAATATAATAGTGGTTTTGCCTGTATATTATCAATCAGTGAGTAAATACAATCCTTGTCGACAGACGAAGCACTATGCAGCCACGTGTGGTCCATCTGCTACCAGGCGGAGAGTCTGTTCAGGGCGCGCGAGGCGGCGCCGTGCGGCCGGCGCTGCTCGGTGCGCGTGCCCCCCGCGCGCGCTGCCACGCTGCCCGTGCCCCTGGGGCAGCCCGCGCCCATGACGTGAGTCTTTTGCTCTAACTTCTTCTTGCTTACAAAGAAAATTTAGTGTAAAACATGACGTTTTGCACATTTCGTCAAAAATTTTATCATTCGTCATTGTTTGTTGAGTAACGGAACTGGATGATGCGTTTAGACTCGTTCAATAAATGGCCATCGTGATGCAGGGGCAGGGGCACAAGCGTGTGATTGTCACGCCGCGGTTGTGAGTTCGATTTCCAATCGGGGAAATAAAATATTTTTTATTAAAATTTTCATTTCTTTGCTCTGATATCAAGGCAATTGCAGCATTGAGTGAGACCATACAACACGCAGTGCCTTGATTTCAGAGAAAAGTGGGGAACGGAGTGCTTTAACCCTAGGTTTGCTTTACCCATCCTGCTATATGCGGGATACAGCGTTAATGAAGCTGCTAAGAAAAAAAAAAACAAATCGAGCCGGTCGACAAGTCTTGGCCGTCCTGATTTAGGCTATTTCACGGTGTTCACACGGTAAGAATGCAATCAAAAGAAAAAAACTATATTCAAAACTGTGCCATCAACAAATAGCTTCTGGGCGGCCACGACTCATCGACCGTACTGTAACCAACTACAATAGAAATAATATCCATAAATAATTTGCAGAGCATCCGGGGCATACTGTTTAGAAGATTTTACAGCACCATTTTGCCCGTCGACCACCGGGCTCGCAGAAGGCGACGAGAGGTGTTGCCTGGACGCGCAGTACGCGGCCGCGGCGGCCACCACTGCCAAGCCCACCCGCCCCCGACCGCGTCCAGTCGCCAGGTTACGTGCGAGAATTATTAAATTAGAATATGATTCCAATAACACTTTAGATCATTATTAATTTTATAATCATATAAAGGGAAAGGTTGTAAGTTCGATTCCCACTCGAGAAAGTGAAATATTTAATATTTTCAATTCTTGGCTCTGGTAATGAGTCAAAATGCTGCGTTGATTTCAGCCACTCAACACTCAATAATACCTCTAAAAATTGACGGGTAGTGTATTATTGGGAACGAAGTGTCTTGCTAAAAAAATATTAAACATTTACGAAATAAAGTTGTTACCTAATGAGATAGAAAGGTAGGTCGTGATATACTTTATTTATGTGATTTAAAAATAAAAAAGCTTTTATTTCTTGAATAACGATAAGGATACACAAAAGTATAATTGTATTATGTACAGTGAACAGATGAAAAAAAAGATCTAAATCTAAACATCCCGTTTTTACGTCAACATCTTAGTCATTAAATAACATATTTATTACTATTTAAGTATTATTTTTATAGATAGGTAGTTCAAAATATCGTTTAAATATCGATTTATTGAAGTGCTGTATCGAAGTAACGATATCGTTAAATAAATCCTATTGTTTATGCTCACTTATATAAACATTATTTTTAAATAAGCAAAATATTTATTGTTATCATCATAATTTTTTTTTTATTGAAAGATGTATATTTGATTACATTTTAAAAAAAAAACTCAGGTACTTATGTTAACAGATAATATACGGATAGAGTTAAAAAATGTATGTGGACATATGAATTGTGAATAAGGTTAATAACTTATTGCTATAAATTAAACCAAAAAGTTCTGTATTACACATGTTAGGTACAGATTGTATGTACCTACGTAGTATTAAGTGCTGTGTAATTTAAGTCTAATTTGTCAATAATTGTTTATTATAAATTAAGTAGAAAGTACAACAATTGTGAGTGATTGTGTTTTACTGAAGAATCGTTTGTATTTAATAAATTATTTTCTATGCTATTTCTATTTTATTTTATGAAGTTTATATCAAACTACAGCTATTTATTAATGTTTTCATATATTTTAGGAATGAGAATTATATAAATAAAAATACTTTTTATAGAAACCATTATATAAATCATGTGATTATAATATAAATCACATGACTTTTTTTTTGCACATACTGTCACACAAGAAAATTGTAGAGGCCTTCGTGAAGTGGCGGCATCTGACTATAAAGGTAAAGGTTGTGGGTTCGATTCACACTCAGGGATACTTCCGTAAGTTATTTTCATTAAAAAATCCTCTCATCAAAACTAAGTACGACGATTTATCTTTATACATAAAAATTAATGTTTTTCTGTATGGTCTGTATAGAATCGTAAACTATACATTTGATCATATGAGATGATATTTACTATAGTTTTTGTGTGAGCCCACGAAGGTTTCTGAATTGGTACGATAAATGGCGCCACTATCATTCCAAATTCATAGGAATTTAGTATATTACCGTGACTGCACATGCATCCGAACACCTTCTGATTTATTCGTTTACGCACAAGATGAAAAAAATAGAAAGAGAAATATTGTGTATCTCACAGCACTTCAATAAATATCGAATTGAAACGAAAAATCAATCAAATTACTCAAAATGCATTGAATATTTGTGTAATGTGTTTCCTCCAAATCTATTTTAGTTGGTGGCGCAGCTTTTATAAAGTTTATCTCAATACTTATATAAATAGAAGTTAAGTTAAAAAAAAGAATAATGTGTAGTAATCATTAACATTTTAAATACTTTAAAATAACGACAGTAAATAAAACAACAACATAAACTTATATGAATTTATTAATGACTACATTTATTATAGACGACATTGTCAACTTTTGTTCCCGGACATAAGAAGAGAGAGGAGGGCCGCTTTTTCCTTTTCTTTCTTCCTCACCACGTCTAAGGCGCGAGTCTTCCAAGTACTCTTGCGAAGCTTGATTGGACGACTACCCACGTAGCGGCCTAATAGTTATATTAATACTTAAAAAGTTATATATATCTAAATAAATTTATTAACTTAGAGGCCGTGGGTATCCCGTGGCACAAGGGTACGGCTGTAAACGCGACGGTTGTGGGTTCGAAAATGAAATATATATACTTTATTATCCTATTTTGGTAAGCTTTTCGTAACGTTAATGTTTGTTTTGTTTCAATCGGTTTATAAATAAAGAAGTTATAACATTTTAAGGCTAGTTGTTCGAGAAAATTTGCTAAAAATAACTGTTTCATAGAATTGGCTAAAACCATTACTTTTCAAATCAATGACAATCATCTTACCGTCCATTTCCTTCATGGCTTTGATGAAGTCTCCGGGGTCTTTAAAGCTGACAAATCCGAACCCTTTGCTTTTATTGGTCCTCTTGTCTCTTATAACTTTCGCCCGTTGAAACGACGTATACTTGCCGAAAGTTCGTGTCTAAAAATTTGTTTACGTATATTTATTATATATTATATATACGCGTTACTGCGCGCCGCGTCCACGACTACCTCATAAAGAGATAATTTTTATTGATCGAAATTTTCAACTCAGTCAAATCAAATCAAATTAAATCAGCTTCACGCTTTATCCCGCACACAGCAGGGTAGACAGAGGGAACCTAGTGTTAAGACACACCTTTTCCCACTTTTCGCTGAGTTCTGAAGGCATCGCGTATTACGTGGCGGAACTCAAAGCTGCGCATTGCCACGACACCAGACCGTAGAAATGAAAATATAAATGTAAATAAATATTTAATTCCCTCGAGTGGGGATCGAACCCACAACCAGTCGATTTTACAGTCACACTATGTGCCCCTGCGCTGCGAGTGGTCTCAACTCAGTCGTTTTACAGTATTTGGGAAAACTCCGAATACTAAATATCGACTAATGAAAGCACGGCATGTACCGCATGCGGGCATTCCAGACACATGGCCTAACAACCAATGAAATTCATCAATTGGAGTAGACCAAGTAGACGTTTGGCGATCTTTATGGCAAGTGTGAACGAGTTTCTCGTTATACCCGTTTACGTTCCCTTTATACCCGCATTCGTGCTGGAACGACCAATGAAAATGAGCCCCTAGTCCATAGCCCGTTTCCGGGGATCCCCAAATGCTAGACTAATCGGACTAATTGTTGTTAGGTTACGGATAATCGAATGTATTAAGAATGTAGCATGTGCATATCTAGTATATAATGTTACGTAGTTATTAAAAAACACAAATAGATAACAACGAAAATATAGACATTGGTCTATTTAAAAAATATATATTCAGAGATACATTTTCTAACATATAATGTTTACATAGTATACGTAGGTATTTAATTGGTCACGATTGGTAATCCGAATAATAGCCTTACTTACTTACTTACTTAGCTTCACGCTTTATCCCTAGCGGGATAGTCAGCGAGAACGGAGCGCCAAACGCTACGGTACGGTACTTTTTGAATAGTCAATTCGTAAAAATGGGGGCCAGATAATCGATTTTTACTGTATTATGAAAATTGCGTAGGTATCTTTATACTTTTTAATGTATTTCATTATTTATATATATTACTTACGAGTAACTCATCGGTGACGTCATTCCCTAGGTCCCCGCAGAACATTCTAAAATCATCATCAGGCCAGTCCAATAACGTAACATCCTCCCACACCTGTCCCCCTGCTGTCCTCACCACCTGGAATTTATGTCATTTTAAAATGAAACCTCTGTTGAAACTATCATCGACATATTATATTAACAAAGATAGAAAAAACCACAGTCGCGTTCAAAGTCGCACGCTGTCGCACGCCCCTAAGGCCGACGTGGCGCAGGGATACAAATGCCCGAATTGTAGATTCAATGTCCACTCGGGGGAATGAAATATTTAATATTTTCGTTTACTCGCTCGGGCAACTAAGTTGGAACGGGAAGAGAAGGGGGAAGGAAGTGGGAACGGAATGACTTAACACAAGTTCCCAGGTTGCAGGTTGCTGCTTACCCTGCGATGTGCAGGATACAGCGTTCACTTAACACACAATATCTTAAATCAAATCAATCAATCTTGACATTAAGTTCATTCATTCTGCCTCCTCTTCTAAACGCAGAATAAGTGAAGCTGAAAACAAGATATGTAATGTACTTTTTTTGATATATTTTTCATACATACCTTCCGATGTTTCTTTTCCTTTTTAACTTTTTGCACGGGCTCGATGACGACAGGCGCAGGCGGCGGAGGCGCCGGCGCGGGGGGAGGCACCTCCACTACTTCAATCTCCTTTGGCGGTGATTGTTGACGTTCTCGCTTCTGTAAATTAAAATAAATATATTTTTGATAATCTTAGTCCAGATCCTGATATTAGTCCAGAGTCTAAACCTACAAAATAGTCAGTAGTTTATGTCCATACATAAACTCCATGTGGTCATATATATCGGCGCGAGCGCAAAAACGGATGTTTTAATATTTTATTTATGCAGTCAATTGACTCGTGGCGCTAGTGTTCTGTTGTCGAACTTGACAACTTTAGTATCACATTCAACATAAATACGACGGTTGATCATTCTTTGGTTCAGAAGCGAGCCAGTCACCGACCAGGACGAATCTCTGGCTCCTGTGTGCGACACTCTGAATCTTAAATAATAATTGAGGGAAATTGTTGTTTATTTACTTAAGGGAAGTAATATCTTATTATTATGTTTGTACATCTTATTAATTTATATATAATATATAATATAATATGTTCTGTAGCCATACTTTTAATTGAAATATATGTGAGTTTAATCGATTTGCTATTTTATTTCTTTCATCAGAAGCCGGGACTGATACAACCGCGCCATGGCGGATAAAGAAAATAATGCGGCAAAAAAGGACGATAGCAGTGCAGGGTCTTCAAGACTACCTACAATAAGTTTTCTAATAAATACTTTAAGGGACAGGATGACAGATATGTTATCTCAAATATCACAAGAAAATCGATCGACAATTTGTGACATTGTGAAAATGATCTAACTGTTCGAATATCTGATGTATATTTTCCGTCTTTTGATCCAGATAAAGGCAGATATCAGAGAATGGGTGGAGCTGGTTTCAAAGTCACAGTTTGAATACAATTTTAAGGATCATGAAGTTAGACTGAAAGCTGCAGTTTTACTTCAAGGCCGAGCGAAAACATGGGCCGATGAATGTCTTTTAAGAACCACAACATGGGAAGAAATGAAGAACGATATGCTGCAAACATTCGAACCAGAAAGTAGATATTTTTGGAAATTCTTAAGTTTCGTAATTATACAATAGAAAATGAAGACAACATTACAGATTACATTTCAAACGTGTGGAGAATGTTTAAGAGAATAGTTAAACCAAACGTAACGGAACAGGATGCTGTGGAATTTGTAATAGGCAGCATTACTGATGACAGACTTCGAACAGAACTATTGAATAACAAGTCTCAATCTGTTCCAGAATTAATTGCTATAGCTAAAACAATGCGGAAACGTAAATTAATACCAACCTCTCGCGACACTGTTCCCCAAAAGAAACCACGGAACAATACAAACGAATCATGGAAATCCAGCGCTGAAATTACATGTTTTGTTTGTGGGAAGAAAGGTCACCGTGCAAGATATTGTACCCAAAATGCTATGGCGAAAATATTGGAGGAACGAAAAGAACAAAAAAAGGAATGTTCATATTGCTCGTTGACAGGACAAACGAGCGACACATGTTTTAACATCTGCGAAAATAGTAATAATCTTTGTAATATTCTTAATATAAACATCGGTTGTAGGCACTATAAAAGCATATTTGACAGTGGGGCTGATTGTTCTCTTATAAAACAATTATAGCTTTGGAAATATTATTCATATTTAAAAGGAATTGGTTCTGTACCAGTTTTATCTTTACGTAAAATATCGACTACCTGTACTATTGACAACATTATTATGACCATAGTTTTTTTTTGTGGTTCTGGATCATGAAATCCCAAGATGTTTTAATTGGAAAAGATATCTTAAGTATTCCAGGTATTGGAGTACACCTTGCAAATCAAACCGTTGTTATTACAAGAAATATAGAAACTCGAAATATAATGCAAGTGAAGTATACAGATTTTGGTGCGATTGAAAAAGATCTTGATGAATGAAACTCAAGTGCTTTGCAGATATCGAGAGTCCTTTACAGAAGGAGTTTCCAGTTCACGAATTAACACGGGTGAACTAGTTATTCGTTTAAAAGATAAAGATAAAGTTGTCCAAAGGCGCCCATACAGAATGGCACCGATTGAACATTTAAAGGTTAAAGAAATACTTAATGACTTTGTTACAAAAAAAAATGTAATAAGAGAAAGTAACTCGCCATTTTCGAGTCCCATAATTCTTGTGAAAAAGAAAAATACGTGATCATTATCCATTGCCCATCATCACAGATCAGCTTGATAAATTGAAAGATGCTAAATATTTTACGTGTTTAGATATGGCGGCCGATTTTCATCAAATTCCAATTGCTTCTGAGTCTATTGAGAAAACGGCTTTCATCACTCCTGATGGTTTATTTGAATACCTAACGATGCCATTTGGTTTAACAAATGCCCCCTCTGTTTATCAAAGAGCAATTAACAAAGCTCTTGGAAATCTTTTGGACAACGCAGCTCTCGTGTATATCGACGACGTGTTGATACCTAGTCAAAGTTTCGAATATGGTATTAAAAAGTTGGAAAAAGTTATTTCAGCCCTTACGACAGCTGGTTTTACATTTAATATGAACAAATGCTCCTTTATGAAAACTTCAATTGAATATTTAGGATATGTTGTAAATGAAGGTAAAATTAGACCTAGTCCTCTAAAAATAGAGGCCTACGAGAATTTAATGGGTTAGCTGAATATTTCCGAAGATTCATACCAAACTTTTCCACTAAAATGACACCACTATATGATTTAACAAAAAATGGAACTAAATGGGAATGGAATGAAAAACACGAAGCAGTAAGAAACAAGATTATTAGCTATTTAACTTCAGCACCATTGTTGACAATTTTCCAGGAAGAATTACCAATTGAGTTGCACACAGATGCAAGCTCTATCGGTCTTGGGGCTGTATTAGTACAAATCAGAGAAGGTTGTCAACATGTCATTGGATATTTTAGTATGAGAACAACAAGTGCAGAATCCAAATATCATTCATACGAACTTGAAACTCTTTCAATTGTAAGGTCAGTAAAACATTTTCGTCATTACTTGTACGGAAGAAAATTCACTATTATTACAGACTGCAATGCAGTAAAAGCTTCTCGATATAAACAGGAACTATTACCACGAATTCATCGTTGGTGGGTTTTCCTACAGAATTTTGATTTCGAAGTTGAATATAGAAAGGGAGAAAAATTGAAACACGCCGACTTTTTTTAGTAGAAATCCAATTCGAAATTCCAATTCCAATTAATGTCCGAGTTAAAGATGATTGGTTAATAATGCAACAAAGGCGCGATGAAGACATATATAAAATTATTAATAATCTCAAAAATGAGGATAAATTAGAACGAGAGTATGTTTTTAATAATGGCATTTTATATAAAAAATCGGAAGATAATGATAAATTTCTTAAAGTGGTTCCTAGATCTTTTCAGTGGAGTCTAATAAATAGCTACCATGAGTCACTAATACATATGGGTTGGGAAAAAACCTTAGCAAAAATAAGAGAAAATTTTTGGTTTCCTAGAATGAGTACAATTATACGCTATCACTGTGTTATTTGTAAGACTATGAAGGGTCCTTCAGGTGCTGTACAAAGTCAACTGCATCCGATAGATTGATATTTCTGGTAAGTTGAGCGGGAATGCATCCCAGAAAGAATACGTTTTTGTTGCCATCGATGCTTACACCAAATTTGTCATTCTGAATCATGCAATAAGTAAAACTTAAGATAATGCACTTAAGCACTTACAAGAAATTGTTTTTTATTTGGTGCTCCGAAAAGAACTATAGTCGATGGCGATGGAGCTTTTGTCTCTGACCACAAATCATACTGTGATAAATACGGGATAGAACCTCATCAATGTGCCGGGTATACAAGTCGAAGCAACGGTCAAGTTGAAAGGGTAATGCGAATACTTAAAAGTGGCTTAACTATTATTAAAAATATGAATAAAATACATTGGGCAAAGTCTTTGTGCAATCTTCAACTTGCGATTAACTGTACAATTTCTAAAACGACTGGCAAATCGCCTATTGAGCTTCTTACAGGTAAAAAAGGATGTGTACCTGCAGAATTGATCTCAATTATCGACGATATCAATAAACGCGTTGATCCTGAATCAATGAGAGTAGCGGTTCAGGAAAGGATGACCGAAGCTGGAGCAAAAGATAAAATACGTTTTGATAAGAGCAAGGCTAAAGTAATACGTTTTCAGAAAGGTGATTTTGTGCTTTTAAAAGAGCCGCCCAGACTGGGTACAAAACTAAGCACAAAGTATGAAGGACCTTTTGAAATCAAAAAGGTTTTGCCACACGATAGATACGAAATAAGAAAAATAAATGGAAAAGGTAGAAACAGAAAAGTGACCCATGAGAACTTGAAAAGTGCTCCGAAGTTTGGCATTCAGAGTGAAGTAGCCGTATCGGCTATGGATGATTTGAAATAGTACGAGTGATGTGGGTATCAATTGTATTTGAATGTATTTGATTCGAGAATTAAATTTACGAGTGGTTTTATCATGGCCAAAATTAGCGCTGAGGCTATGAGGCTAACGTGTCAAATTTACATGTAAACTTATTTTATGTGAACTGCTGCTGGGCTGAGGTCCCAGAAGCATGGCCAAAATTAGCGCTGGGGCTATGAGGCTAACGTGTTGAATTTACGTCTAAACTTATTTTATGTGAACTGCTGCTGGGCTGAGGTCCCAGAAGCATGGCCAAAATTAGCGCTGAGGCTATGAGGCTAACGTGTTGAATTTACGTGTAAACTTATTTTATGTGAACTGCTGCTGGGCTGAGGTCCCAGAAGCATGGCCAAAATTAGCGCTGAGGCTATGAGGCTAACGTGTTGAATTTACGTGTAAACTTATTTTATGTGAACAAGAATGCCGATGGGCTGAGGTCCCAGAAGCAGGGCCAAAATTAGTGCTGAGACTATGAGGCCTTATGTTTATAACGCGTATATTCTTTCAGATTATTAAGCGAGTAGGCGCAGGGACGCGCCACTCATCAGCATGGCCGTATCGGCGCGAGCGCAAAAACGGATGTTTTAATATTTTATTTATGCAGTCAATTGACTCGTGGCGCTAGTGTTCTGTTGTCGAACTTGACAACTTTAGTATCACATTCAACATAAATACGACGGTTGATCATTCTTTGGTTCAGAAGCGAGCCAGTCACCGACCAGGACGAATCTCTGGCTCCTGTGTGCGACACTCTGAATCTTAAATAATAATTGAGGGAAATTGTTGTTTATTTACTTAAGGGAAGTAATATCTTATTATTATGTTTGTACATCTTATTAATTTATATATAATATATAATATAATATGTTCTGTAGCCATACTTTTAATTGAAATATATGTGAGTTTAATCGATTTGCTATTTTATTTCTTTCATATATTTGCTTCTATAATTACATTTGAAAGATAAAATTGCCAATATCACTGTACAAGAATGGAAAAATGTATGTGACCAAGTAGTAACAAAAATAAAAAAATCATAATTTTAAAAATTTTAATTCGTATTTTTTTTATTTTTATTTTCTTGATGATAAACCGCTAATATTAGATCAGACGTGATTAAAAACTAGGAGAATGCAATATTTGGCGTAGAATAATGGCTATAATTTGTTGTTGGATTTTTTAAAAATTTCAAAACATATTATTATATATTAAAAGATACAAAATGTTGTTTTAATTTAATAATTGCTAGGTGTGAACAGTATTTTATTTAGGTCACAGAACCTACAGTAGCCTATATGTTACTCTATAACCCTATCAGTGAGTCGCATAAAAATAGATTCAGTTATCCAGAGATTAGCCCACATAAACAGAAAAACAGAAAAAAAAAATTAATTTGTAGTTTTGCGTTGAAGTATCATGTAAAAAACAATATGCTCTTGAGAAAACGCAGTTATATTGGACAAGGAAGATACTGAATAAGGAGAAAATTTTAAAAAGTAAATATTATTTATTATTTAATAAAAAAATGACTTACTCGTTTTTTCCCTTCATGTTTGTCTTTCTTTGTATCATCTTCTTTTGGCTGTTTATATAATTTGGGTGCTGCTGACAATATAACAGGTTGGGGCTTGGGAGGTGGTGGAGGTATTAGCTGAGGTCCCGGAACACCTGGTCTGAGAAACGGCATGGGACCAAGGAATTCTCCTGGGCCAGGCGGACGAAGTCTTTGAACCTAGAAAATAGATTTTTATTTAACTTCACACTGTATCCCGCATATAGTATGTTAGACAAAGTGTTATACACTCCGTTCCTTGCATATTATTAAATTTAAGTTAAAATTTTTATGGACCAGTATTCAAACCGACTGGTTTCTTTTTAAACAATTCACAACCCAAATGATATACAGCTATTAATTAAATAAGCATTCATATAATTTACATCACAAATGTTTATTAACTGGTCAAATCAACATCACAAATATAAAAAAAAAGAAAATTAACTGAACTTTTAGCTCCAATATATGTAATGTATGTACATACATGTATCACTTTTTACAGTACAAAAACTTTTTTTCAAAATATTAGGAAATTAAAGTCAGCGACTCAACACGCAATGGGTCCAGATTTCGGCGGAAAGTGGGGAACAGAGTATCTTAACACTAGATTTCTTCTGCCTTGCTGTGTGCGGGATACAGCGTGAAGCTAATTTATTTATTTTAAAAACTTAAGTGATATAAATAAATGATTTACCCTATTACCAAAGTGATTTGTGGAGATAAAAATAAACTTGAAATTTACAGGATAAAGGACTCTAATCTTAGGGATCATGGGGTTGAAGGGAAAAATCTTCTTTTCCAGAAGGCCACATCATGTAAATAATTTTGATGTAACTTATTTACATTTTTACCACACTGGTAAAAGATGGTGTTTTTATAATTATTTTTTAAATGCTTACTTAAGATTCAAACCTATTTAAATATAAGTTAGGAACCAAAACAAAAAAAAAATATTTTCCTTTATACATGATATTAGTCAATTCTAAAATGAAATTAAAGTAATGTCTTAATATGTCATATTGAATAGTATATTTACTATTCATTTTGTGACTGAATAGCAAAATTATTGATAAGTAATTAACTGTGTGCTGTAAAAAAAATATTAATAAGATAAATCAATATAAGGTTGTTATTGTGGTGCAGCACCAAAATGTCTGACTTTAAACATAAAGGTTGTGGGTTAGATTCTCACATGGGAAGTGTAGGGTCTCATAACAATGTGTATATTGTTTATAAAGAAATTATACTTAAAATAATATATTTGTTTATAGGTCTATTATTATTCTTTAAATAAGCTATATATACATACAATTAGGCATATACAATCAAGATACTTTAACGTGGCAACAAGTGTGAAGCATGAGAATAGACAACAATGCACAAGTTGAGACATAGCAGCTTTAATAAAAAGTTGTACAATTGATTGACATCCAGACTATTACTATACTGCGGTTGGTTTACAGCAATGTAGGTAAAAAGTAAATAAATATAGAAAAAAATGCTTGTTGTAAAGTTTAAGTATTTGTTTCTAATTATATTTATTAATATAAATATAATTATTAAAATAAATATATGTCAGTGATAGTGAATACAAATAACTCACGGATGCAGGTACCATCATAGATGGAGGCGGGGGAGGTGGTGGTACTGCAGGATACATCAGTCTAGCACTCATAATAGATGTATCAAATGTTTGCATTATCGCAGGTGGTGGAGGAGGTGGTGGCATTGCACGCTCTAATTGTTGCTGAACAACTCCAAACGTGCTAGCTCCTATCACCGGCCGAATAGCAACCATTTCCGATCCCGATATCTCTGCCTCGAATCTAAATGTAACAAGATAATAACAATGTAAATTAAACAAATATTATTGTACCTTATTTTCACTAAAAACTTATGTGAACACAAAAAATCATACGATTCAAAGACATAACATCTTACCGGGACATTTCATCTTGCATCTGCTGAAATTTACTGGAGTCGTCCATGTTGCTGCACGATATAACTAAAAGAAATCCAAAACGTTTACGTAGTAACTTAATTGCTTTTTTTAAATAAATCCTTTAATATTACATACATAAAACTGCATTATGTCAGCTCAGTTGGTAATGCACGCTTCTCTCATAAACGCTTCTGATGTTGTTGTAATTTTGGTTATAAATATTCTGAAAATTTAATAAAAAGATATAAATATATCTAGCTCAATATTCAATTAATATTAATCATTAGGATTTAGGACTTTTGGAGAGTGTGGAAATTAAAAAATATGTTATACGTCACGATTGTCGTTGACAGTTTCTAATTTGAAATATAGAATATATATGACAAATAAAATGGAATCGATAAATTATATCGCCTAATTGCTTGAACTGACACTATAAAAAGGTGAACATAATTATTTAGAATATTTAAGATATAATATTGTTAGATGGTTGTATAATATTGTTATATGGTTACACGATTTATTTTATATATTTGCAAAGTGGAATATGTATATAAAATAATTATTAAAAAATCATATATTACTGTAGCAAACGTATATTTTAAAATAATCATGTTTTTTAACATTTTATATTTTTTTCTAGTAATATATATTTAGATTTATTAACACTAAATTACTGCAATGTAATGAACATTTTACGTAAATATCAAATTATGTATTCAATATTAAAGTTTTTGTAAGTGGCTACAAACTGTCTTGGGAATTGAGCACAGACAATTAACTAAGATGCTTAATGTATGTCAAACGAAAAATGACAACGACAGCAAAAGATTATATTTTTTAGTTTTAAAGCTCACGATTTGAATGTGATATTTAAAAATTAAAATTCTATATTCTAACAAATTTATAAAAAAATCTACAATGATTGAGGAAGATACTAAAACACTTTGGTGTGGAAATTTATCAGAACAAGTAACTGAAGAACTGCTTTACGAACTCTTTTTGCAGGTTTGTTATTGACAATTTATCTTTTATATTTTTTATATTATTATATAAATATCATTATTTTTATCTTACGTTGCCAGGCAGGCCCCTTGGAAAAAGTGAGAATTGCGAAAGACAGAGATGGTCGTCAGAAAAACTTCGCATTTATAACATACTGTCATGAAGTTTCAATACCTTATGCTGTTAGACTGTTTCAAGGTACCTCACTGTTTCATCGGAAGTTGTCTTTACAAGAAAGAGGCAGATCTGCGCTTCTCCAACCTCCTATAAGATGTTATGGATCTGAATTTACTTTTGAATTTAAAGACAAGGATATATCAAATGAGTTTGTTAATATGACTGACAAGCTTCGAGAAGAAGTGCCTGTGCCTATTCATGTACCTACACAGAGACATGAAGCTAATGATAAATTAGTAATGGCCAGCTTACAAGGTAATTGGTCTCACAGGCATCATCCATACAGGAATAAAGAGAAAACCAATAGTCAAGACAAATACATGCAAAGAGGCCATGATAACTATAGAAATCGTAATAATTGGAAAAATAAAAGAGATTATAGGACACGAAGAAGGGATTAATATATTCTTTAAAGTTCTAAAGAGACTCATTATATACTTATAGTATATATAATAGTTATTGTTATATTAAATACAAATTAATATTTGTTTATATAAATGTAAACGAAGTGTGTGACTCTTCATTCAGCTATGACATTTGACATCTCTTAAAGACAAGGGAGAACAATATATTTTAATATTTAATTAATACGAACTGGTGAAACAATAGCTTTAAATGTTGTTTTATAATGTGTTTTATAGTTATCCTTGGATATTAGGGTGAACAGTAAAACTATAACCAGAATTGAGTTGCTCTGAAAAGAGAATTATTACATAAATAAATAATCATACTTTTACAAACATTCAAACTAAATCAATTACAAGCTCACCTGAAAAGAGAAACAACATTTAAAGCTATTGTTTCACCAGTTCGTATTAATTAAATATTAAAATATATTGTTCTCCCTCATCTTTAAGAGATGTCAAATTTCATAGCTGTATGAAGTGTCACTCACTTCGTTTACATAAAAACAAACTAAAACAATTATGCAATTAGTGTTTTTTTTATTTAGCACAGTCAGAATTTTGCATCCATTTTTGTAATATACAATACTATATATTTTATTTACATGGAAAACTTCCAAACAACTTTTTCTAAAATTTTTACATGACAATGAAATTCAAATAAGTTTAATATTTATAATGGATCCTATAATCAAAGTTATCTTCATTCTTCATTGGATTAAGATTTTTTTCTAGTAAATTATATTGTTTTCCATTCCTACCTATATATGTTAGACAAATCAGAAGAAATAAAAAATTTAAATAATTTGTTTTATATGTTACAAGTTTACTTATAAATTATATAGGTATTGTTTGGACAATATCAAGTTTATATTCGTCTTAGTATAGTTTAAAGCATATCTTTGTGGCTTATTTACTCTCTCACTACTTCATTAGCGATACCCTTGTAGTCTTCCTGAAGATATATAAAAAAAATTGTAATCATTTTTTCTTTACTCTGAATGTGTACTTGTAAAAGTACATTTGACAATATATTTTCAAAGTGGATTCTATGTATGAATATTTATTTTTAACTACTTTTATATCATGCATGCTCATATACTCACAATATAGTAGCAACGTTATATATTTTTAATAATTTATACTTGAACTTTGTTCAGGCAGGGGAACCTGGGAAACCTAGTATGAATACACTCCGTTCCCCACTTTCTGCTGAATTCTGGAGACATTGCGTGTAGTAGTGCCGGAACTCAATGCCGCGTTTTGCTAGTATTAAGTATTAAATATTTAAATGTCTTGAGGATATAAAAACCAATTTTCGTCGAGGAAAAGAAAATATGAAACATTTTATCGCCCCGAGTGGGAATCGAGCCCACAAATGTCGCGTTTATAGTCGCACGCTTGTACCCTTACGGTGCTAGCACTCTTCTCACCAACTCAAGTCTACTCACTATATTCTCAAGTCTACTCACTATATTCTCAAGTCTACTCACTATATTCTAAGACATCCTGCCTTGTACCATAATAGAAACATTAAAAAATTATAACATTAACTTACAAGTTTATTTTTATACTTGTGCGCGACGTATCCAAGTATTTCGTAGATAAAGATACAAGACACTCCATACAAAGCTAAAGATATAATTTTTTCGTCCATATCGAGAATATCTGATTGTATTATTTTGAATATCAAAAAGGAGCAAAACAATCCGCGTAAGGATAGGAACAACAGTAAATATGATATTTCTACTAAAAAGTACACAATGCTTTTCCCATAACCCAAATCTCTAAGTAACCTGTAATAATGAGAATTAAAGTTGAAATAAAATTTTCCTATTTTAATATTTTAAATGTAATTTATTAGCGCGTATCAAAAACTGCATTGGTAAATTAATGTTGTTTTAGCGCTGTATAAAGAGATACTACTTCTGTATCCACGATGGCCGTAGGTTCATCCAGCGATTTGTTATTCGATTTCTTTGTACAATCAGACCAGTACAGGGTTGGATTGTGCTACTCAACATAGGTCTTACAATATAGGCCAATAGCAATCAAGAATACTTATTTAGAAAACGTATAAAATTTTGAACGTAGCGGGACTCGAACTCGCGCCTCCTGGAAACCGACCAGGAGGGGCGGGTTCGAGTCACGCTACGTTCAAATTTTTATACGTTTTCTAAATAAGTATTTTTCTTGCCTAAATGTGGAATAACACTTTAAAAAAATGTTTATAAATTGTAATGAAGAAGTTTTATTCTGATACAAAAAAAAATAATTAAGTAAATTTTTACCATCGTGTTTGAAGTAAAGGATTGGTTATTTCCATGAGAGCAAGGGTGCAAGCAAATGTACAACCAGAGTATGGTTTGTTCATGTACATGTTAACAGCATATAAAGAGCTCAAGTGGTGGCACAGAATTACATAGCTGTGAGTCCAGTATATGAGGCACCAGAGTAAATCAAAGGCAAAGTATCCCCACGACCATAACATCAAAGCGTAGTCGACATTCGTAATTTTTGCTAAAAAATAGTACTAAGACACTTATTAAATAAGTTGGTAACAAACAATAAAAAATATCTTTTACAAAGTTTTTCAAGGCTCAATGCTCAGGTTAAGCCTCGCGGACTGTAAGTACTAAACGCAAAAAAATAAAAGGATAATAAAAGGTGTAGGTAGGTATAGAGTAAGAATAGTTATTGATACACCTTTAGTAAGACACTAAATATACATAAAACGTCATTTACTTTTCGATAGCAAATAATATTACAGTAGACCTACATTCCTACCTACCGGTGAGCCTGCATTTGTCAACAGTAGTCACACCACATTGTATCAGTCCAACTACGGTTGCGACGCTCCCGTGGAGTAGTGTTAATATTCTAGAATGGAACTCCGGACTCCGGTCGGGTCTAGAGTCAACATTCCATAAGTAACTCCATCCCCAGAAAATGAACGAGCACAGCTTGAGCACTGATGCTGTGGATAATTCATGATTCATAGCCATACAGATTTATTGTTGAATGTTTATCTATTATTTTTGTTTGGTCATGGTTTTGTAAATGAGCAGACTTTGATTTGTCATATTTTGTGACAGTTATATTTTATGTAATTGACGTAATTTTTTTGTCTGTGTTCAAAGGATAAATTTAAATTGCAGCGCCGTACGTAGGTATAGGTACCGTATTTAGGGAGCCGTGAGATAAAAGGTAAGCAAATCAGAAAAAGGTTACTTTATAGTTCAAGATTGATGGAGTTAATATATTTTATAGAGGTCGGTCGCGGCGCAGAGGCACAAAGTGTGGCTGTAAAACTCACACGACTGGTTTTGGGTTCGATCCCCACTCGAGGAAGTGAAATATTTATTTACATTTATATTTTGATTTCTTTGCTCTGAAATTCGCTGGAAAATATGGAACGCAGTGTCTTAACACTGGGTTTTCTTTGCCTACCATACTGTGTGAGGTACATTAATAGGTACTGATTTATTTTTAAATATATATTTTTTAAAATTAGACTATGATTATATAGTCATGGAGTGATGCTTTCAGAAAAGACAACACAAGAACAGTACAGCTAACTGCTAGAAACATATATGGGAAACCATAAGCTACAAAAATGAAATAGAAAAAAAAACGAAATGAAATAGAAAAAGAAATATAAGTTTGAGAAACTTTGTTTTCTTTATTTACATTTTGTCTTACGCCCAAATGAATAGCTAGACTATAGTATGTTTACTCTATTTTGTAGAACTGAATTATCTACGTTATACCTACCAAGCATATCAATTCCCTTTCCTCAAAATCGGTGAACGCATTTAAGACAATAAGTTCAATTGAGTTTTAGATGTTTGTTAAGTAAAAGGTATATGATGAAAAAGTTTATTGAAATATAGGTATCTATACAAAAGATAATGGAATTAGGAGACTATCAATTTGTGCAATTATACAAAAACTAATTTTGGTACATAAGTAACATACAGTAGAGACTTATTTGTAATGAATATTACAATCTTTTCCACAATAACAACAACAACATAGTTAATTTTTATTACATTTATTCACATTAATTAAATTTAAACATATACAAGGTATAATACAGATAAACATAAAAATATAATTCACCCCATCCTGGAGGATAACAACATCTAAAAAGCCAAATATTCATGCACATTTAGATTTTTAAATACTGAATTATGAAAGTAGAGATTGCAAAAAGTTGTTACCTCTACATCCACCTTAGATATGCCCACGAATGTTACAATCTGGTATAATTAATATAAGGTATATAACTTATACCTATACCTATGTACGTCATTAGAAAAGTAATAAAAAGAAATAAAGTTCATCCAAGGTCAACAATTTCAAGGTTCAACCGCTAAAATCAATTAAGTTACCTCATGACTTAGTTAAGCCTTATTTCAAGTTTCTTTTACAAAAATACCTTTTGTTAATATCAGTCATATCGATACCTAAACTATTTCATACAAGTTATATTATTAATCTCAATTTATTTAAATATAACATATGATAGTATATAGATAGTAGGTACGTTTTGCTTTTACTGTTGATATATTTGTAATTATTTATATAGCTACTTATTCAATATTTAAAAAAAAATATGATTTCCCGTTTTTTTATAACGCCATAAACTAATGCACTATCGGCAGCGTAATTTATCTACATATTTTTCTATCGCCCGATACCGGGTGAGCGGCATAGCGTCCTTAAGCATTTGTCGGAATCGCGGATCCTCTGCCAGAGCAAGACAGAGGTGTCGCGAATGAAGACGAGCTTCAGGGCTAGCATCGGCGAGGAGCTCCCCAGCGGCCCGCAGTATAACCGTCCGTGGCTCACTCGGGAGTTCGAGCACACGCTCTGCGCTGTGATGTCGCACCAACCTAGTGAGAGCCTGCGCGGCGGCCGCTCGCACCGGCCCCGCGCGATGTGAGGCGCCCCTCCGCGCGAGCGCCACGCCGGCGCGCGCGCACCCGCCTCCACACGCTACGCGGCACAACGCCGCCGTCGCGTCCGCCCGAAGGAAGCGATTCACGTCCGCGCATCGTTCCAGTAGCGCGCTCGAAGCCTCTTCCAATTCGGGATCGAGCGCACGTCCGCGGTGCTCGAAGAGTGATCCAAGAGTAGAACAAGCCGCCCTGGCCACTCGAGAGCGCAGGGAGCGCACATGTGCTGCTACTGAGCGCGTCGCCGCTCGCCAACTGGCCGCAGGGGCTCTTGCGCCCTCATCTTTTGCTAAACGCTCAGTTTCTAAAAGTCCATTGACAATGACCTCCCAATTTTCATGACGCGACGGCACTACACATTCAGCGAGGGCAGTTCGAACATCACGTTCTGGGGCTTTACTTTCGTCAGTTTCATTATTTCCTTCAGGTGAAGTATTTCCACTTCTCGTAGAAGCTAATGATTTAATGCTTTTAGAGCGAACAGACAATGGTGATGATTTTTCGCTAGGCACCTTATTTTCAGAAACTTCTTTTGGTTCTGAAATCAAAGGGGAGAAGTTCGTTTCCTCTGTAGCGGATATTATACAATTTTGTATTAGCTCCGGTTCAGCGGAAGGCTCTGAATTAACAATTGAAACATGATCTTCTGAAATATCATCAATTTGCAAAGAAGGCGCGCGTGACGATGAAGCATGGTCAATTTCATCTGTTTCGTTTTCCACTACTGTATTGGCTTCAGAAATAATAGAATCGTTTATATTTTTATCATTTTCCTCTTTCGAATCTTGTTTTTCCGTGTGCTCTGATGAGCTAACAGCACTCGGCCCTCTGGAAATACAAAAACAGGTTAGGAAAGCCGCTGAAGTTTATTAGTTTTAACTTTTATTTTAGTACTAAAATATATATATATATATATATATATATATATATATATATATATATATATATATATATATATATATATATATATATATATATATATATATGTATGTATATATATATATATATATATATATATATATATATATATATATATATATACATGAGTAGAACTGTTCGCAGATAAGTATTAATTAATCAACTTAATTGAAATTACCGCGTATGCGGTGGTAAGTCTGCCACCAGGTCGGGGGCGCACGCGGGCCGCACGGGGGCGGCGCTCCCGCAACAGCAGAGGCGTCGCATTATCGCCGCGGCGCCTCTATTACTGACTACCGAGTACCCCCTAAATACCTCGTCAGCAATCAATTGGCTCACTCATGTTGATGAACTCACCCCTGCCGGCATATTATGTAAAACGCTTTCGAACTATCTTACGAATTGTAAGTATAATGTTTTTGCGGAAAACTAAAATTTACCTCATAATTGCGTTGGAAATGTGCCATAATATTACTACAAACTTACATTAAACAATATACCGAATAGTTTAGATCGAAACAAACGTGTATTTACAGTTATTAGAGGTTAATAAGTAATAAAGTGGAGCGATTCGACGATAGCATAAATAGGTCGCCTATTAGCGCCTTCAATGAACTCGGGTCTCAGACTACGGGTAATTTCTTTTTTAAATGTAGGTTAACGGTGGCACGCAATTATACATATAACTTTACTTAGCACCAATCGACGTGTGTTGGTCGCTACTAAAATTTTCAATATAATGAATGGATAATCGATTTTTTTTATCGATTTAAACATAAACAATTTGTTCACGAGAACGGTAGCGTTTATCGACCCATTGACCTAAAAGCACATATGGCCACAGACACGGTTCAGGTGTAGTAGCGAGGTAGTATCCCCTAGTTAATAAGCGTTGTTCCTTTCGTTGCTAAGACACCGTCCGATGTTTACTTCGCAAATGGAGGTGTTTCACGAGCTTGCTTAATTTCCAGCCGACGCGACGTTACAATAGTTAGTTGTTAGCGGTAATATACCGTTACGCATTTCCTAGGAAAATGCTCGAGGGTGCGTGATTTAATTCTTAGAACGCTTGACTCAAGTGTATATATATATATATTTAAGCATGCAGTACTTTTTCTTTTAAATGTATAGGTGTATATTTTAAATCATTGTGAAATCGGCTTTATTAAAATACTATTTGTGTTAATATATTTAAATATCAATTATAATAATTTCATGAATTTGGAGATCTTATAGTAGGTATAAATAATATATATATATATATAAGTTATATAATATATTTGATTTATTTTCAATATTTCGTGTATTTTTGTTCCTTTTGCTCTACCCGAACATATATATGTATGTGGTAATAAAAAATAAATATAAGAAAAAAAATCGGCGCACTACAACCTAAAAAATAAGCCCATCTAACACTTTCTTAATATTAACAGTCGGGACCCATAACATATTACAGGGCTACTTGGGAACATTTTTCTTTTTCTTAGTTTAATGCAGCCGAATGCTTTTGTCTTCTTATACATTTTTTTTTATTTTTCAGTTTTTGTTACGATTTCTTAGTTTGGTTATTAGAATTCTAAGGAAAATTGTGGAAATAATAAGCATTTTTAAATGAAATTCTAAATCCCTTTAGAATTTAATTTAAAAACGCTTATTTTTTCCACAATTTTAAGTTTATAAAAATTTTTAATATCAAGAAATTAACAAGTATTTGTGGCTCTTTTATTTTATGTTATTGTAGACATGTTTTCCTTGAACATAAAATAAACATTATTTTACTCATAAAAATTTATACTAATATAAAAATGCAATTGTATCAAACATTACCCCTCAAGCAATATGGCCGGTGGAACAGGGTTCAAAACGAAATCTCGTCTTGGCTGCGATATACCTAACAAATAAAAATTAAATTATCGTTATATTATTATGAATGAATATACGTTATATATTTTATTATGTTTAAGTGAAGGAACCGATGATGTCCAAACAGCTAATTAGGCACCTTTTCAATTTCAATCAAAAGAGAACTAGTTAAAAATCGGTTCATCCGTTTGAGAGCTACGATGCCACAGACAGACATACAGGTACACACATACACAGACATGTCAAACTTAGGTCTCATTGTTCACAATGATGTACTTACCAGGAATAGGCGCTGAGTCAGGTAAAGGCCTTAATCGGCGAGGTGGAGGGGCGGCCACCGGCGTAGAGCGCGCTCGTCTTCGCGATGGTACTGGTAACTGAGATATTCTACGAAAAATAATTGCAAAAAAAGAAGAAAAATCTGTTTATTCTGGATAGAAATAAATATGTTTGGTAAATTCCTGTTCAAAAGTCAGATATTTATTGTCTCCTATCACTTTTAGCATATTGAATAACAACGTAAATGTAAATATTCTGTATCCATATTGTAAATAAAAATATTCCTTCAAGTGAGATTTACGATCATGACATACAACTAAACAGTTGGAAACCTAAGACTTGTCCTTTTAGATAAATATCGCTGCTATATATAGGTACAGTTATTTTGATTTACTTAAAGATGGAGTAGTCTTAATTAAACGAATTAATTATCTTTTAAAATATTTTTGCTTATATTTAATCAGTGTAAATATTGTAAGTCATACTTTAAAATTTAATTATAAAAATAGTACATTTACATAGATTTAGTAGCTTCACGGTTTATCCCAAGCGGGGTAGTCAGAGAGAACGAAGCACCAAACGCTACGGTAAAAATAGGATAAAAATAGTAAATCAAATTATATTATTTTAAACATTTTTCTCTATATATGTTACCTGGCAATATGATTTGTTCTTATGTTTTCAACCGGCCTGTTGAGACGCTCTCGAAGCTGTAAGCCATGATTTATTATTTAAAATCTGAACAACCTAAGTACAAATAAAATTGAGCAAAATGAAAAAGCATAAAGACACAAGAAAAAATCATAACAAAGCCCAGTTTCCAACGCGAGCTGAACGGGCTCATTAACTACGTTGAACTCGCAAGAGTAAGCTGCATAGATACTTGTATTTCCACTAATAAATAATCGGGCGGAAAATTTTAATAAACTCGCTCAGTTGTGGGGAGCGGAGCCAAGTTATTACAAAATACAAAACTCTTTGTTAGTGGAAATGTGTTATTAAAAAGAGGTTCCGTTCCGTTTACGCATTACCCGCTGATTTCTTTTTCGCTGTGGAAACCGGGCTAACCTTTCTTTATCGATCTTTTCAAATTAACTTAAGTAATATTGATTAAGTTTGTTCATGGACTACTTTAAAATGTATAGTATCATAATTTTTTGACATGCTTTTGTTCTTCATTATATGTCAATGTTGCAGGACTTTCTTGTTCTGAGATTTTACAGAAATTTTACTAACAAAAAAATTCGCCTATATATTCGAAAAATATTTTACAAATTCTATATATGTAAGTATTTTATGATGCAAAATATTAAAAAAATATGCTTAATATGACCTTATTACAAAAGATATCGGCTCGCGGAGTATCCGCAAGTCGTCTGCGAACAGCGGACAGGACAGCGGCGGGGCCGGCCGCCCTCGCTAAACATAACGCTGCTCGGAGTTGCCCGCTTTCTGAATCCTATAGAAAATTCAGATGATAGCAGAATTTTTATGCCTAAGCCTCCATTCATAAGTTTTTGCTTTAATTAATAAACAATAACCCCCATAAATTCCTTCATTTATATATGTACCTTATGTAAAGATGTATACTAAACCAGCGGCCTCCGCGTGGCTTCGCCCGCTTGTACAACACAATTAGTAATTTTATCATCTCTATCAAATCTAATAACATTATCATTTTAAAGACAGTATTTATATGTTAATAGCTAAAGTTTTAGCCAATTTAATAAAACACTTATTTTGTAGCAATATTGTCGAATGCAACTCTTTATATTGACATAATTTTTTTAGTCATCAATCTGTTGAAATAGAACAAACACAAAATGTGTAAGTGGAGGAATTTAATAGTGAGCACTGCATTTAAATCGGTTAAGTCGTTTCTGACATTAGCGTGAGCAAGCGCACATACAAACAGAAAAAAAAAATCACCGATACGTTATGGGTAATAATGATCGCCTTTCTAAACAACGTAATTTATAAATGAGTTCAGTATATAGTATTTAGTATAGGATAAAGTAGAAATAAAAAAAGACCTAATTTTATATACATTTTTATAACATTACTCTGACGCTGTATTGCGTTTAAGATTAAAAAATTATCCATTAGCAAGAATATCACATATGTACCTACAAACATGTCAAACTGATAGCCTCTCTTTTTGAAGTCGGTCAAACATAATATAATTTTACGCATACGCTTTTCTTCACACTGTATTCCGGATGTAGCGGGATAGGTACAGGGAGCTTAGTTTAGCCCACCTTCCGCCGAATTCAACGAAATTGTGTGTCGAGTGGCGGAACTCAACGCCGCGCACATCATAACATAAACATAACTTACTCC
This sequence comes from Heliconius sara, assembly GCA_917862395.2. Taxonomy (NCBI): domain Eukaryota; kingdom Metazoa; phylum Arthropoda; class Insecta; order Lepidoptera; family Nymphalidae; genus Heliconius; species Heliconius sara. The sequence goes on along the minus strand of OU860798.1, from coordinate 16,829,608 downwards.
TGTGATATCTGGTTCAAAAATTAACTCCACTAGATGGTGTAGAGCCATCCTTTGTAACAAGGCGTGCGGTAGCGCCGCCGATGGTGGGTCTCTGGCCAAACGCTTTATCAAAGCGGGTAGAAGTTGCCGTACGCAGTTAGCGCTGGAGCTACGCACTACCGCACACACTGCGCCCTCGGCCGGCGCTCTTGCTGCTGACACCTGTTGATATGATTTAGTTTGAAAAAAAAAGAAACAGCTCGCAGTATTACGAGTAAAAAAATTATAGATACCCATGTGCGGATACCGATGTATTCATATTATATCAACGAAAAACTATATGCTAATTTGTATTCTACTAAATACATTGTCATGTAAAATGTTGCCAAGGCGATGATTCGAACTATCCAAAAGTTATCGGATCAGATCAATTATCAAATTTCGCGAAGAGACCCAGTTTCTGACTCTACACCTCTTAGCTCTAAGTTTAAATGTAAAACTGCAAGTAGCAAGTTGAGAATGTTGAGATGGATGTGTGGAAGAACGAGAATGAACCAGATTCAAAATAAGCACCGTTAGGGGCAGACCGAAAGTATTACCAGTAAGTGATTGATGAATCAAGACAAAGAATGCACTCAGTCTAATTATAACAGATGAAAGACATGTGACTAAAAGTTATTTTTTTGTAAATATTGACTAAATTAGGGAATTTAGAATGCCTAGTGTACATCGACGAGTTGATAAAGTCTGTATAAGAAAACTCTAACAAACTCCAAATGTTAATTTAAGTGTAATGGTAGGGTTTTCTTTAAAATCTTGTATTTTCTTGTGTTATTTCGCAACAAGTCATTGTTATAAGTCGTATAGAAACTACCATCCCATAGTTTAAGGGTGTAAAAGTTTGAAGTTTTATTTATTTTCTATTTTCTTTATATTAACACTAGGTTATATTTATTTATTTATATACAAACAACATTTCAGCTTTCTAAGACTTTATGTATCCTATGAATTAATTTTTAATGATTAACAGTCAATCAGTTAAGAAATCAGGCTTGTAATATCAATAAGATCAAAAGTATAAAAGCTACGCAAATGAAACCTTATATATTTTATAAATCTGCTATTGACGTCATATACAAATAAAATTATTTATTTGGTATAATCCAATTCCAAGTCAAAAAAACGACGAAGCGTTTCAGGAAATTGTAGGTAGATAGTGCCCCCTCACCGCTTATCCTTTCGTAATCCTTATAGCGGGGCATTATCGCAGCCTCAGATATATTTAACATGGTAGAAACAAAATATGTATTTACTTTTAACGAGGTAACACTAATACGATAATAATAATAATGTTTATTGCTGATATAAAAGATTTACTATGTTGTATTAAATATATGGCATCTACTAATACGATACAAGTGTGCAAACAATAAAAAAGTCATGTTTAGTTAAGATTGCCTCCTAGGAACCTTAAATATTTGCATGGGGCTGAATAACGTCAGAAAATACGACGAGCCTATTTCAATTCCAATTGACATAGGCGTGTCGTATGTAAACATTTTATAATATTATAATGAGACATTTTACGTGTCAAGATTTAAAGATTTGAATTGCCAGGATGACAACTTAAAAAATTATATATATCTATATATACCGCATCGCTCAACGCCCACATGTGCTGCACGAAAGACAAGCCAACGGGTTCCAATTTCCGGACATTATCCGGGTCCAATAGGATGCCATGGAGATGATCTGCAGCCTTCACTGCCGCTATCCAGTTTTCCTTAACAAGAGAGAATATAGTATTATAAATAAATTAATATAATAAAAAGTCCCATTGACAGTATTATTTTATATAGTTTTACGCTGTATCCCGCACAAAACAGGGTAGGCAGAGGGAACCTAGTGGTAAACTCTGATACTATTTTAATATATTAATACATAATTATAAGTTACGACCTACACAAACTTGACACCATTGTCCTCGTTACCGAAGAACTTAAATACCATACCATACTATATCTAATGTATTTATTACATATTCAAGTATTTTTGCAGGTTTCAATATCGTGGATAGCGATAGGTAAATCTTACTATACATTTTTGTGTCCCGTATTAAGTAGGGTAGGCGGAGGAATGAACCTAATGATAAAATAATCCGTTCCCTGCTTTCCGCACACAGGAGATAGACACGAAAGTATTCAGTGGTGGAACTATAGCATAGTATTAGGTACAGTTACTTCAAGTATAATCCTAATACCTATTTCGACAAATATTGTAGGTCAGACATAGCGTTTCGTGAAACTAAATTTAAATAAAAGAACAAGCGTCCTTGTGAAAAAAAAATATTGCTCACCAAACATTAGTTGGTCAAGGGCGCATATATTAAGATGTCATAATAGAATATTCATTTGTTCTTTTAAAGTGTCGCTCAAGGAGAGTAGTAATTAAAAGTGAAAGCTTATTATTTACAATTTGATTTCAGTTCAGTTCTTAGTTTATGGCGTATCGAGCGTGCCAGTTGAGCTTTAATCAGAAGATTGAGAACACAAGAAGAAGATTATACGGTAAAATATAGATATGAGAATGCCTGTCAAAAAGAGTCCTAGTTAAAATACTGCCTTCACTTATAAAATAAAAAGTTGTATTCTCAAAAATATGAATCTTATGACTATTCCTTATAACATTCGTATTTTTGAGAAATCAACTTTCAGAAATATCAAGAATAATGTTTGGGAGTGCACACACATATACAGAAGATAGAAATAAGGAGATAATGATTATTTCTTCATCATCTGTGGTAGGCGTAGATTAGGTTCTTCTTTTCTCGTTATTATGTAAGTAGGGATGTGACATCTAGATTTATCTCTGTTGAAACTTTAGCTATGCTTTAGTGAAAAATATTAAATAAGCACGTTTTTTTACTGAATTCTAAAAAAAATATAATATACCAGACAAAACAGACTATAATACAAATGACTTTTGCGTGTTCCTTTTTTTAACTTATTATTTTCCATTTAAAAAAACTGTATTTATTCCAATATTCCAAAGTTTCAAAGTATATAAGTTTGTATTAACGTACCATATTATGCAACTGAGCAATCACGTGCTTCGGTACGATTTCCAGCTCTTCCCAATCATAGTGCATCAGTAAAGGAGATGGTGGCCGCGGTGAAAGCAGATCGCCGTCGTGGGTTGTCGACACCAAATTTAAAATGAACCTAAAAAGGAGTCTCTATATGAAAATCAACGTTTGTTATTATATTCATTTTTAGTCAGACAGTTGACGGATACGAATACAAAAACACAAATACAAACACTTCTTTAAAAGGTGTCGAGCTTTTTTTAAAATTCAAGCTTACCTTACGGCTCTGGGCTCTGAGGTATCAGAACCTCACTTAAAGCATCTAGTGCTTTAATACCAAAATTTTGCCCCTTTTTAAGGTTATTATTATTTAGGATTTAATCACAAATGTATAGTTTCCTAAACTAGTACTACCTGTAGAGGCTAGCGTCAAATTTTATTATTCATGGTCAAACGGAAGTACCCTATTAATTTTTATTCCCTTTATGGTATCGAAATAAGCGTTAAACGAATAAAACGTTTTACGATATAAACGGTCTTATCGGTTTTTAAGGGCCTGGCCTGGCCATGGAGCAGTAGATCTGAATTTCAATTCAATATTTTCAAGCGTTCCTGAAATAAAGACTCTTGACAGACAGACACATAATGTGATCTTCTAAGGTTTCATTTTTTGTTAAAAAGTACGGAATCCTAAAATACACCATAAGTAGACTAGTACTTGTAAGTAGACTAACAAAGTTATATGGTCATCAATATTATTGCATGATCATGATTGGCACTTTTAGCACGTCCACAACATATTTGTTTCGGGACCCTTATAATATTTCTTTTAAGGGTTTCGTACCTGAAAAGGTAAAAACGGAACCCTTATAGGATTACTTTGTTGTCCGTCTGTCCATCTGTCAACATCATTCATCTCGAGATCACGTGGAGGTGAAATGAATATCAAGCTCAAATGAATAACAATATTTAAGTCAACATTTATGCATCGCTTTTGCTGCATTTTGAATGAAATTCGCCTTATAATTAAAGCCTATACGGTACCTACTTTCCGTGGATCTGCAGCTATGAAATTTGGCTCGATGTGCATGAGGTACTACAATACAAATAAAAAACCATCCTAAAAGTGAAAAATTATAGGTTTTCATAGAAAAAATCATTACAAACTTAGATTTGTAGTTAATTTCATGCAAAATGAGTACATAATACTTCTGAAAAATTTCACTAAATAAACCCCGGCTGATACTTAAAAGAATAATAGAAAGCAAAAATATATTTTTTTAATTTCTTGTCTGTCTGTCTGTCGATTTGTATGTTCACATTTTTTCTCTGAAAGTACTTCACCAATTGCTTTGTTGTAACTCAACTTACCAAATAAAGTTTGTTTCATCAAAATCTGTTCATTAAAAAAAAAGTTATCGTCATTTGAATGAACTCAAAGCATTAGTTTACCTACGGATGTTATATAGCAATCGCGCTGGTAAGATCTTGGATATATGACTGTTGATAAAACATATATTTTTGAAGCACTATTATACAATATTTTATACAATAAAGTAATTATGATAAGACTTACATAATATAGCTAAAAAGAACCTAATGTTACAAAAGTTATGTATACTAAATAATTACCTTTATGTATATTTTATAAATATCAAATATCAACATTGGTCGTATTTTTTAATTCAAAACAATTAAAAATTCTTATAAAAATTACGATAATGTATTAAAAAAATCATATTGGAAGTCATTATAGTTGTCAATAATTTCTGTTCTCTGTCTTCAATGAATAATCATGTAGTTTAAGCGGGCGAAGCCGCAGGCGGGCCGCTAGTATTCTAATATTAGTAACGAACACAATAATGAAAAATACAAATATCGCTTATTAATTTAAAAACTTGTGATTTTGAATTATATAACAGTTTCAAATAAATGGCACCTATTGGTAAAACACGAGCAAGTTAAAAGTAAATTTGTACGAGACATTTTAAATACATACTTTTATACATTTATTAATAAAGAATAGATAACAGAGATTTAACTTTAGTGTACATATGTATATGTATATAATGATAAATGTTAGTATTATAATAGTGTGCTCTACACATAGGCATTTCAAGTTTTATTATAAAGGATTACGATAGAAGCGGTTATCAATATTTGGATAGTAAATTGTATCTTTAAATAATAATTAAGTAAGTCTTTCAGTAAATAAATGTATATGGGTAAATACGCACCGGTCGTGATTAAGATTGATACGTGTCTGCTGTCTGCGGGGGGAAGGGGTAGGGCTTCTTTGTAAATTATGTAAAACTTCTATTTCTCTGTGGGGCTCCACCGGACTGGGCACTTTATCAGGAGATCGCACCTCAACAAGTGTTAAAGCAAATCCGGATGTCTCTTTACTTTTATCATTCAGATCGTTTCGTTTGCTAAAATAATCATATAATTCACTTAAGGATTTAGATTTTAGTTTCACTTTATTTTGTTTGATCATTGTCTTAGGACCTTTGCTATTTATAATGGGAAGAGGAATACCACTCTTTTTATTTACTAAAGGATTTTCTCTTTCGCTTTCTTCCTGTTTATCTTCACGAACATCACTTATTATCGATGCAGTTTCGGGTATAATTTCGATGCTAGATTTATCCAATAGTGCTCTAGATCGACTTAATTTCGTGTCCTCTTCGCTAGTTACTACATTGTCACTGTCCGGCGTCCTAATCTTGACACTCTCTCCACCGAACCGCACTCTTTTTACGACTACGTCAGAATCCTCTTCAGAGTCTCGGTCACTGTACTTTAAAATGAGACGGTCTGAGCTATCGTATTCTTCTTCACTGGGTACTTTATCAGACTCGGTCTCGTTTTGTTCCAAAACAGTCATTGTAATTGCAGTATCCGAATCGAATTTAATTTCAGTCTCAATTATAACTTTAGCATAATTATTATTATGAAATGATATTCTGTGCGATTCATCTGACGAAGAATCAGTAGATAAATATATTGAATTCGTAAGATGGTTATTATAAGCTCGATTAATGTGTACAATAGGTTGACGTGACTTTCTAGGAGCGTAATAAACATCCAGTGAATCTTCATCGTGTATTTCACACAAGACACGAAATTTATCTTGAATTCTTGAATCTAATCTTGAGAAGAGCATCTTGTATTGATGTGGTCCACACAACTTTCTTAGTTTCATTAAAGATCGTAATGCAACGTCCTGGTGCATGCTATCGAATAATTTTTCACCTAAAATTTGAAAAATCGGAAACAGCTCCAAATTATTACATCTTCGTTTTAATATAGTAACAAGAGAAGGTATGGAAAGTATGAGTCCGGTCACAATATTTACTCTAGTGTCAGCACTGCCTGTGTGTCGCCTAATATTGTTATAAGAAAACTTATCAATGATTGCTCTCGCCGCGCACTCAGGATCTTCACAGTGTAAGCAGAATACTTTCAACGCATCCAGTGCAGCTTTACGTACGTTAGGCGAATTATGACCAAGATTATCGATAACTTGGTCAAAAGGAAAAGAGAGCGCATTGCCCGATAGCGGGAGCAGATCTGCCAAGACTCTCAGAGCGTGTAATCGAACCTCCCACTCGGGATGTGATAGGCGATCTTTGATAGCTATATACAGTAATTGGACGTCCAGATCTGGTGGTAAGGAGCGGGCTCGTAAGATTCGATCCCACAGAGGAGCGAGTGGTGGCGGCGGTTCAGGCAATTGCATGGCGGTGGACTGAGTCGCGTGCCCGGCGGCGCCGCCGACACACAACTGGGTTAATGATCGGACCGAGCATGCCGGCCGCCCCTGACCAATCGATGCGAGAACCTCGTGTACTCTATGTACCCCTCTATGTAAGCTCGTGTTGTATACGGATGTATACAATGTATGGAAATCCCAGTAAGATATATATTTTTTATCACTGTGTGTGCTTTTTATCGATGTTATGCCATTTTAAAGTATGTTCTTTTAAGAATCAATGAACTATTCGATTTATCGACGCTGTTTTGTATCGATTGTTAAACTATTATATACATTGATCTTGAATGAGGTGAATTTAATATTGTTTATTATTTAATTCTACGTTTTAGCTTCATGAAATAAAATATTTCATTATCTCAACTTTATTATGACACATAGTTTACAAATGGAACGTTTCCCTCACCAGTGTCGTTGGTCGAATAAGCTTTTGTTTATTTATTTTCATTTTATACAACATCATATTCTTAAGAACTTAATAGAAATAATGAATAAGAAAAAAATATTACGATAATATTGAATCAGGGAAATTAACATTGTGTAAAGAAAGCTTGGACAAGATACATATCCACATTGAACAGGAAATATTGCATTTATTAAAGTTAAATTAAATTTCGCCAGTCTTGCTGCAGAGGCAAACGCGGCAGGTTATGGGTTCGTTTACCACTCTAGGTAATTAACATTTAATATTTCCATTTTTTATCTCTGGTGTCGAGGCAAAAGCACGGCGTTAATTTCCGCCTTTCAACACGCAATGCCTTCGGAATTCGGTGGAAAGTGGGAAACGGAGTGTCTTAACACTAGGCTCCCCCTGCCTACCCTTTTACATGCGAGATACATGGTGAAACTTAGACAGGAACCAGTCGGATATTGAATGAAATAATAGCATAGTTAATAACTTATTTATTACCATTAACTTAAAAGTAGATTTTCACTTACATCACTTAAAAATATAATAAACAACAAAGACATACTTTTGTTGTCAAATGTCATTTGTAGAGGTATAATACTGTACACTACAATCGAATAACCTTAATTTAATTGATAAAATCGATTCCAAAATACACTCAAATTTTTAAACATGTTCATCATTAGTAAATCCTACATTATCATGTTCTTTCGTTTGTTTAATTTGCTTCTCATTTTTAGCGATGGCAACACTTCTTGCGACTTGTTCTATTGTATCGAAAAGTGGTAAATGCCTTGTTTCTGGTGTTAAAAATATAAGAGCACTGGACACTGCCGCTGCGAAGCCGAACGTTATAGGAGCGAGTACAGACGATACTGATGCCTGAAAGTTATATTAACTATTAGATTACTATTTTCGCATATTTGTTTTTATTTTAGAAGGAGACGCTAACTCTATCGTATTTGTTTTAATTAAGTATATTTTTTGTATTTTGCTACATAAAAAGAAAAAATATATAGTTAAACATACCATCATAGGTGTAAGCAACCCGAGCATGATACCGCTACTATACGCGAGTGTGCATAATCCGAGCACTGAACCCCGGACACTAGTAGGGAAGAGCTCCATAGTAAACGTCACTATGCCCGTAAAACAAGCGGATGCCAGGAGTTTACCCGCCAAGAAGAATCCTACTTTAACCCATGTAACAGCTGAAAATAAAATATTTAATTTATAAAAAAAAATCTTTACATGAATGCATACAAAAAGTTGATTTTGATTTCATTAAAGTCGTTGTGTAGGAGCACAATCGAGTGATTGGAAACGCGACAGGTTGTGGATTCAATTCCTGGAGTGGAATAAATGATATATTTAATACTTTAATTTCTTTGCTTTCATGTCGAGGCAAAGCGTGGCGTTGAGTTCCACCACTCAACATGCAATGCCTCTAGAATTCGGCGGTAAATGGGAAACGGAAGCGTTTTAATGAAAACGGAGTGTCTTAACACTAGGCTCTTTCTGCCTAAATATATGAAAATATTCCTTATACTTACATTCAGGTGCAAATCCATACAATACACACATTAGTCCACATAAAGAGTATCCAAAAATCAATGGCAATTTCCTTCCAAATTTATTCATCATATACATAGATATCAACTCTCCCGGAAACGACATAATCGCGCCCAATAGGAAGAACAAATACTTATTTCCGGGCAACCATACAGAATTGGCAACGAGACCATAGTAAATATAGGAAATGGCGAAGCGTGTCACAAATGCCACAATAAGCCTTTTCAGAGTTTCACCACAACTAAATAGATCAAGGAAACCCTCCTTTTTTCCATCAACTTTAATATTATACGCCTGCTTTAAAGTATCCTTATTTAACTTTTCCAAGTCTTCAATTTTTGTATTAATTTTGTTCTTTTCAATCATTTTCCTCAAAATGTTTTTGGCTTCGTCCACTTTGCCGTTCAAGATAAGCCACCGTGGGCTTTCGTGAACAATTAATATGTAAACTAAAAATAATAAAGGCGGTGTATATATAATATATATTAACGATTTCCAATATGGCACTAACATTGCTATTATGGCAAAAATTGCTTCTCCCATGTAAATTGCGTACGCAAATAATACTCCCGATAATACTCGATTTTCTGTATTTCCAATTTCAATCACTGTAATCAATAAAATGAACGGTTGTATAAAAATTAAATTGAAGTTGTATTTTAAATAATAAAAACAGCCTGCCTACCCTAGGCAGAAGGAATTTAGTATTAAGACACTCTGTTATCCACTTTCCGCCGAATTTTTTGAGGCATGGCGTGTTCAGTTGCGAAACTCAACGCCGGGCTTTTGTCTTGGTGTCAAAGCGAAGAAATGAAAATATAAATAAATAATAATTTTGTCGCAGTGGGATGGATCTAACTTTTTATTTCCTTGTTCTGGCAAATCAAAGTGCAGTGTATATTTGAACATTCAACTCGAGATTTTTCAAATTTGGGCAAAAAATGAAGTACAGAGTGCCTTGACACTAGCTGTTTTCTGTCCATCCTGCTTCATAAAGCTACAAAAACTTACTAAGTATACTTGAGGTTGCAGAAGCACCACCAGATATAGCCGCTTCGAGAAACTCTAAGACAATGTAAACATAATAAGAAGTGGCGAAGCTCTTCAAGTTCCCTACTATGCAGCCCACGGCACAAATTATAAACGTTGGTTTCCGTCCGATGCTGAGGACAAAATAAATATTTCATATACGTGTATGATATGAATGATGTACTTAATATATGATGTATTAATTTTTTTTTTAAGTTTTTATTTATGATATTTAATAGATATGTGTTAACCATTTAACTCTTATTTCGATATATTTAATTGTTATTGCTTATTGCTAAGAGACTACTCCATATCTTGATTGGTCCTACGTTAGAAGTCTACCGACTTCTGTAAGTGTAAGACAGAACAGTAGTTTTGATTTATAAAGGCTATTTATATTCAACTATATAAATAACATTTTTAAAATCTAGAATGTTTTAAACAGCATTAAAAATAACAATTTACAATAGAGCATAATAGGTACCTATAAAACTTTAGTTTTAAAAATAAATGTGCTCAATTTAATAATATGTATATATTGTATATAGTAAATTGAAGTTTACATTCATGTAAACTGATAATTAAATATATTTATTACTTTGTAATCATGTAGTGTCGCTACAAAATATAAATAAACATATCACTTTAGTACTTGTATTATCAAATAACTAAATTTATTACTATTTATTTATTTACATTGTAAAATAGAGCATACTTAATAGCAGGTAGTATAAGTTAGATATCGTATTAACATAAGTAAACTTTTCTAATCTACAATCAAATAAGAAACAAGAGTCTGCACCAACGTTGCCAGATTTTGTGTCGGGGAAAAGCGGGGTTTTTATCATTGGATTCGATAAAAATATTTCTCAAAGTGCGTGGAATAATACACGAAAAGAGTCAAAATGTAAATTAATTTCCGGTTCGGGACATTTAAATTTTGGCCTAAAAATCGCAAAATGGAGACGTCTGGCAACGCTGGTCTGCACTTACGTGTCTGCCAGCCATCCAGCAACTGTCATCGCTACAGCCATGCCACAGCTATGCACTACACCCACGAAGCTTCTTTGCCACGGTTGACATGCCAAATTAAGCTGCAGACAAGATAACATTAGATACATACTCGTATATTAAAATTGAAACAAGAACAACATTTTAGGCTAAACAAAGTATTAATGGAATGAATTTATAAACTTATTGAAAGCCTTAAGAAATGTGATAAACATTGCCTACGGATGGAATGACTGGATTTGGATTGTTGGAATTTTGTATGATAATAATAAAAATTTGTTCATAAATTACAAGAAACGCATACGATATAATATTTTTTTACAATTTCACGCTATATATATATATAGTAGGGTAGAGTACCCTAGGTAGGCAAAGGGAGCCTAGTATTAAGACACTCCGTTCCCTACTTTCCGCCTTTTTTACTTTTCTAATGCTAATAATTAATTAAATAAATAATAATTAATTCACAAACCTCAGACACGATAGTATTATTATTTTCGTAAATCCACTCAGTGCATTCCGTATAAGTATTGGTAAAGCTGTTGTTTGTGCACACATTGTCTTGTAAATATGTGTAATTTAGCACTGGTCTCGTACACTGATCCGTGTGGGTGGACGGCCACCAGGATGCTTCGTATACACCAGTTGTTTCACATTCCGGTATGCGGCATCTAAAATATTGTAATTATAGAGGTCTTATCTTGAGTTTTTTTATTATAATTGATCAAATGTAATAGTAGGGTACTTCTAAGTTCAAAATGCAATAAGAAGTATATGTACTTTAAAGCTGCTGGTGTCCTTAAATAGTTCTTAGTTTTACGATATAGAAAATATAGATTAAGAATGGTGACGACAATATCTGTTTCTCATTTCACTTATCAAATAACAAGACAGAAAGAAGTTTTATCAACAACGAGATCTTTAGCGGCCCCGTCGCGGATTCGCCCACTTTAACTACATAATTTTTAATTTACTAATGTATTTCTAGCAAAATAACATTTTTAAAATGGTATATTTTTTTATTTATTAAAATTTAATTTATTAAACAGATTGAAAAATTTAACAAAAACTAAATAAGAGGGAAGTAAGTACTGTATTATAAAATAACATCGGTTAAGTCGATTTTGTGATTATAGAAGGACAAACAGACAAAACATTTAAAAATAATTATTTTTGGTTCTATTACGTTGTTAAATGCCAATAGTAACAATTTTTTTATATATCTTCCAAGTACAGGAATCCGACGAATCCACCGAATCGTTACTATTTTATTATAAATACAGATAAAGAATAAAAAAATAAGCTTTTTATTTTTCGTTGACAATAATTATTTGTTTGTTTATCTATTACTTACCCAATTGATATATAATTTATCAAAAAATATAATTCCTAATATAAACAATGGAAAATGAATCTGATCAAGGTAGGTACAAAACAACGTAGATAGCTAAATACATTTGTAAATATGAATATTTATTTTGTTTGTTAAAAAGCTAGGATTAAATGTATAATAAATACTCACCTATAATTGACCTCGCCCGCTATAAATATGTAATTTACATTAATCATGGATACGAATATCGGTGGTAAGCACAGGTACAAATATTGTACTATTTGATATTTTCCGAAACTCTCTAAAATATCTCCCGCACTAACTTCTGTTTTAGTTTTTGATATTCCCATTTTAATTTTTACTATTATTTTTTTTTATATTAATATTGTAATATAATATAATTATTTGATTAAAAAACACGAAAACCACGAAATCATAAAATTTCGAACTCCACTTTTGAAAAAAATTAAAGGTGAATTCCGTAAACTTTTCTTGAAAGGTAACGGAATATTATTTAAAAACACCATGAAAAATATTTTTACAATTTTTTATATAATATTTTATATAATTTTAAATTTTGAAAAGTTTCCGTGATTTCAAGATAATATCACAATGGTGTATATAATGATACTAGCGTCTAATTACTTTACACAATTTATTATATATAGGCTTATATAAAGTGTTCACGTAACTAAATATCGTGCTATCTTTTTGGCAAACTTGTCAACTCTTATCTTAGAATAAAATCACACTAGGTGTGATTCAGAATAAGGCATCATTAAACAATTAAGCACTTGACATAAGGCGAATAATAAATATTATTAGCGTTTATCTTAAATGTATTCCGAACATTATTTCTAAGCAAACTTGTATAAAAATAAAACGTATTAAAATTGTCAATTTTAAATTTATATAGGTACCATATAATATGGATACCAAGATTAGCCGATCCTTCGAATGGCATAAGATCCTATTGCATAAATCTGCAAGTATCTATCTATTTTGTCAATAAAACTTATATTTAAGAATGATACATGATAGTAGATTAGATTACACCAGGATTGCCTACAAAAATCATGCCTCAATCAGTCTTAATTCAATTTATGGTAATTAAAAGATTTTGTTGAAAAAATTGCACTCATATGTTTTTTATATGAATCCAACATCGTTTGAAAGAAAATCGCATAAGGAATTAAAAACAATGGTTGCCACCTCTCAGTCTGCCGCAAGCCCAGGTAAGCTAGTATTTTGGCATATTGGCAAGAACATTCGTAAGAAAGGTTCACCAAAGTATCCTTTTCAATAAAAAAAGAATCATAGGAATCAGTTGGCGCGATATTGAGTTATTCGTGCATTTGTCGCGAACATACTTAATGCATATTTATTAAATATGTGATTTTCTCACAGATCGCCTGTCAGATATGGACCAAAAAATAGGACCACACGGGAAGCATTAGCTTTCAAATAAAAAAAAGAATCACCAAAATCGGTTCACCCAGTCAAAAGTTCTGAGGTAACAACAATAAAAAAATACAGTCGAATGGATAACCTCCTTTTCTTACAGAAGTCGGTTAAAAAGAATGCCTTAAAAATACTATGCTATTCCGTATTACATACACTTAATCGAAAATTAAACTATTTATAATTTTATTCTATATTTTTAGTTCATGGGTTATTATGGCTTTAATGTCGGACATTAAATAACATCTAAAAATTAAAATATAAATGCACAATTAACACAATATTATATTTCTTTTATTGTGATTAGTAATAGACCGGTCGTGGCGCAGGGGCACCAAGTGTGACTGTAAACCGACTGGTTGTGGGTTCGATCCCCACTCGAGAAGATGAAATATTTACTTAAATTTATATTTGCATTTCTTCGCTCTGGTGTCAAGGCAAAGCGCGGCGATGAGTTCTGCCACTTAACAACCTCCGGAATTCGGCAGAAAGTGGGGAACGGAGTGTCTTTCACTACATTCCCTCTGCCTACCCTGCAGTGTGCGGGATACAGCGTGAAGCTGATTTATTTATTTATTGTGATTAGTTACTATGTTATAGTTAACTACCCTAGTTATAGGTAACTAGGGTAGTTAATAAATTTATTATATATTCTTAAAATGTACACAAACTGATTTACATTTTTTTATTTTAATGGAAAAAATCTGATTCTTATATAAATTAGTAATCAACTTTTGCCATGCTTTTCTAATAGCCAACGTTCTAAAGTAATTGTATCTAGGTATATTAAAATTATATACTAGCGGCCTGCTCAGAGATTCGCCCGCTTGAACTATGATTATTGATTTAATAAACAGAATTAACTGACAACTATAATGACTTCTAATATATTTAATTTTCTAATATATTTTTTTACTACATAATCGTAATTTCATTAATAATTTTTGATTATTTTGAATTAAAAAATACGACCTATGTTGATACTTGATATTTATAATAATATACTTTTAGCATTGATACATAAAGCTAATTATTTATTATAAATAGATAATTTTGTAACATTACGTTATTTTTATCTATGTCTACGTCTTATTGTAATTTTAAAACTCTGTTAATCTACAATCTCAGTTAAACTCTGTGTCGCAGTTATAAACTAAACTAATGTAATGGAAATATGGAAGAAGGAAATATGTTCTTATTACAGGTTACACGTAGAAAGGCTGGTTTTAGGCATTTTTACATGATTTATGATCAAACGAACGAACGAACCGAAGAATCTATCTATTTACTTAATATTTCTTTGAAGATCAAGTCGTTCTTTATCTCTGTGTTCAATTAATTACGACAAACTTAACTGTTAGTGTTATGATTTGTGAAGGTAACCTTCACCAACAATTCAATTTTGTTTACTTAAAATTATATGTTTTTATCAACAGTCATATATTTAAGACGTTTCGAATGTCATACTTTAACTAAGAATCTTACCAGCGCGGTTCAGAAAATGATGCTTTATGCATAACACCATCTATTGGACTTAAAGTTAAACTGTCACTGTTCGGTCAGTTAAAAAATGCTGTTTTTATGTAAAATTTCACTTAATATATGATTATATTAATCAAAAACGACGTTTTACTAAGTACATAGTATGCAATTAAAAACACAGATGTATTACGAACAATTATATATTTATTACAAGTATAAATATAGATATAGATTGCTATATAATATTCGCATGCAACTAATGCCTTGAGTTCATTCAAACAAACTTTAAATGTAATACTGAGTTACAATGAAGCAATTGGTAAATGTTTTAAGTCAGACAGACCCTCCCTCCATCCATTTCAGTCAAAATTACTAAATTTACAGACAAAATATTATTTATATACTTTTTATTACATATTATATATATATAGATTTCATTAGCAAGTATTTATTCACCAACATTTTTATATTTGCATATATACTAAATGTTACAAATTACGTAACAGAATATAATTAATTTATGTTTTACAAGTCCATATAATCAGGGTATCTCATATCATCATTACTTAGTAAACAATTTGTCTAATCTGTCCTCTACCATTGCCTTAGCAACTTATATATTTTGCAGATAGTTAAAGGTCGCTTAGAAGTAATGGCGTGTTGAAAGTAATTGTTTGAGATTTTATTAATAAACTCGTATAAAAGCAATAATTTTTGCGAAAATTATTATAATTTTTATTTTTTTTAATTAACATAACGATTTTCTTATACGTAACAGCTTTTAATATATTTGTTCCTAAATATGTTTAAATAGGTTTTGTGAAGCTAAAGATAAATAAAAAATAGCCGTGAGTGCGAGTCGAAGTGCTAACTTCTGAATTGTACGTTTAATGGATATATAATTTATAGAAATTGACAAACTTAAGTTTGTATGAAAGAGTTTGTATAAGTTTGTAACAGTTTTATAAAGAAGTACCTTATAGATTTTGATAACTTATAAAAAAGCCAATCTTATAAACAAACACAACAAAAACGCTGCTTAAATACTTGTATCTTATGATTAGTTTGATCTAGAAGCTAGATTTTCTCCGTAGGTACCGTAACTATAATACTTATAATACACGCGGTCTCATCGTAAATGATCTTGACTGACGGACAAATCCACAACAAAATCATCTTATAAGAGTTCCTTTTTTTCTTTTGATTTGAAAAAAATTAATGAAATATAGACAAATAATTAATTAATGTGACGAAATGTGAGCATTTATTTAAAGATTATCAGATTACCATTACAATTCCAAGCACAAAACGCTTTAATACTATAAAAAACGCAAATATGAACCCAATTAAAATATAAGATTTTGTGTAATTTGCAGATAGTAATGAAGGTAAGGAATTTATGACTTCAAAATCTACTAAAAAATATATTTTATAATGCCTTTCTTATTTTGGCCTTTATGATTACGAATAACGATTTAAGAAAGCAAGGTTCATTCCCCGTTTTACTAGTTCTCTTTGCTTAATCAGTAAAGTAAGAATAAGAAAAAAAATAGATGTGTATTTTTTTTTACTTTTAACTTTTTTTACACGAATCAATTCTCCGAAACCGAATAAAAATAATCAATTATTCGATTAGCCGATGTTAGCACCCCTACGAAATATTTTTCTATTATCTGCATCCCGAAGAACGGTAAACTGTGAACTCTTATAGTTGTCACTTTGGTTAGTGTTTATAAATTTTGATAATATACAGTCGTCAAGTACAACATAACTTATTTTGTGGGATAACTTTTTTATGTTAAATGAAACTATAAAGACGTTAAAAGATGAACAAACGTCAAAACTATATATGGAACTGCATCGGTAAATCTAGTTATCAAATGTGACGCGAAAAGCGGTGTCGATAAGATGAAGCTGATATTAATTGTGTTCATTATTGCTGCTGTCATCTATTACCCGATATTTGGCCAAAATGATGAGTGCAATAAAATCAACAGTAGTCGATGTGACTATAAGCTTAATGTGCGTAAATTATCTGAATCTTTGGCGAGTAAATTTAGTGAAATGATTGTTAAAGAACTTGGTAGTGAATATACGTCACATCTCGAAGTGAGAATTGCTTATAAAGTTAGTCGGTACCATACGACCGATGGTAATTCGTTGTCTACCATAGTCGATAAATTGAATTATAAAATATCATCAGCAGTAAATATTATTTTGGATATGAAAAATACAATGAACTTCACTGATTCTCCGTCCTTTACGCATCCTTGTCCATTTAATTCTATTGGTAAATCTGTATTTATAAAAAGTTCTAATATCTTTGATGATATTTCATCTATTGACCTAAAACCAAATATGTTGGGACGTTTTAAAGATTTAAAAGTGAAGAGATCATATTTCTTATCACATTTGGATTATGCTACGGATAAAAACTGTGCTTCCATGCCACATTCAAACTCAAGATATTTATATCACAAGGTAGTTCATCCTGATCCCAAACTTATAATATTTATTATTGACAACACTATGAAGATAGAAGCTTTGGAACATGCTGTGAATATTGCTAAGGAGATTGCATATGCTTTACAGAGTACGGATATGTTTGCTTTGAAGATTACCAACATGAGTAATTTTATGAAATTTGAAGACACATGTAGCAGGGATGGTGTTTCAAATGTAGGTAATGCCACTGATAATAACAAATTACTGTTTAGGGAATATTTAAGTTCCATTGAAGTAGCTTCTGACAGTTTAACACCTGACACAATAAGTACAGAAATTAAAAATCTATTGGATGAAAAGACATTTCCAATGAATAAATTATTAATATTTATGACTGATATAAAATTTTTAAATGATAATATTTGGCTTAAAATGTTACCTCTCACAAAAAATGATAATACAATAACATTAACTGTTGGTTGCATAGTTGAAAATGAAAATATAAGAAATTGGTCAATAGAAGTTTTACATGTGAAATTACAAAATAAATCAAATCACCATTCTGTGATGAAGGTACATCTAAACAACAATGGAGTTTTTGGCCAAATAGCATCTGCTTTCATTTCATTATTGCCAAGTAAATATGACAATAGATTATCTGCCAAAGGGCCAATATGGGAGGCCACTGAAAGAGATTTTATGGTATCTTTAGTATATCCAATACCAAGTGGTATTATTGGTTTAGATCTTTATTGGTCTGACTTAGCGGAAGACATAATATACTTTAAAGGTGGAAATCACAAGAAGCGAGCCTTTGTAATGGATTTTTCTGGTAAAATTCTTATGCATACATACTTTCCTAGACCTGAATCAGCATCTGATAAAATAAAATTTACCACATTGGAAAATGTTGAAAATATTAATAATATTGATACACTGAAACAAAAACTTTTGACAATATCTCCAGGTAATTTTACATTAAGTGATCAAAATTCATCTAAATCAATAATTTATTCTTGGCGGTGGGTTCAAAAATTATATATTGTTTGCGTTGTGTCTGAAGTTGTAAATAGCAGCGTGTTAAACAAAACAAATGTGTTCTTCACAAGAAATGGCAAAGAAATACTTTTTCATAGATTAGATTTATTTCCTCCTAAAGGTGGGAAGATTTGTCGTCATTTTAAACAAATCGCTACCATTGATCAAGGTACTGTGTACTTAAGTCCGTCGAGCTTTCAGTCGCCTTTTACTTATTTATATGATATGGGTGATGGACAGGAGGCGGTGTCGTATATGCAAAACTACTTAGCTTACTTAAAAAGTGTTGCACATGGCTTACTTTCTAATCCTGGCTTAAAAAATGAGATACAACAAGATGTTGGTTTTCTTAATTCAATTTTGTCATTTTACAAACGGCAACACTTACATGGTCCGTTTTCTAAATACATAGTTAGAAGGTATGCCGCAACGGAAAATGGTGTGTTAGTCATGTTCCCGGGTACTGTTTTGGAGTATGATTATGAGCCAGTACGAAGGCCTTGGTACACTAATGCTGTCGAAAATCCTGGAAAATAATACTGACACCGCCAAATTTAGATGTAGGAGGAGCAGGATATATAGTTACTATATCATATGCTGTTCGAAGTCCTATTTATCCCTCAATGGTTGTCGCTATGGATGTTACAATGGGCTTTCTATATAAACTCATTATGGAGAGTTTACCGCTTTGTACTGTTCCTTATGTTAAATGCTATATTATGAATAACCGCGGCTATCTTGTATCGCATCCTGGCTTAATGGATCCTAATAGCTCGGGTCCAATTGAACAACAGCATATTACACATAAGGAATCCATGATTGCGATCGATATGCTTAATCATAAAGGATTTGTTGTAAAAACATTATGTAGAAATTTTTATGATAAAACTATTCAAAGGTTTTATGAATTCAATATGTCTTTGCCAAATGTACTTACTAACGTAGTGTCAGGCGATCATTGCGTTCATTATTATATCGCAACAATCCCGGGTACAAATGCTTTTGTGGGTCTTGTAAATGCTTCGTGTAGGGTAGGGGCGTTCTGTCCTTGTAGCATGGTCGACCGACTTTGCTTAAACTGCAATCGTATGGAGCAAAACGAATGTGAATGTCCTTGTGAATGTAGTTCAGAACTATACGAATGTCCCGCATTAAATGGTTCTAAATCGACCCAAAACATCCCCATATGTGATATGACCCCCGAGAACAATAATCATAAGTCGCATTATTTTCATAATTTCGCCGAAAACCTTAAGTCCTGTTTCGATTTCCAATGTGAAACGTATGTCACGCATTCAACATGTTTAGGAGTTTTGGGTTGCGAGTGGTGTCAAGTAGATGCTGACGGTCGAACGCCTCTCTCGACGCCTTTTTGCACTTCTCAATCGACTTGCTTCAACGGGGTTCTCGGAGCCGTCACTCCGTACGGCGAAGGTACCTTTGGTCACGTCAATAGAGATGCTTTTGCAAGTTATTCAGCTATTGGACCAATATCTGGATGCATAGTCACAATAAGTTTAATAATAGCGGTGGCGATATATTGCTACAGGCAAAACACTTCATCCGATAGCTGCCACAATTTGTACGTGGACGGTCCAGCAGAGACTTGGCATGATGCCGACGTGCAAATGAGTCACATGCCATCAGATGACATGCCCGACATGTCGGGGCAGGACAAATTGTTACCAGCTATGGAGATTGAAGCTCCTATTTCCCCCTATCGAGTGGTAACGGGGTGCAGACGTTCCCACGCCACTAATGGATCGGACCATGGATATTCTACCATGACTCCACACGAAGATTCCGAAGCTACTGGCTTCTCCGTAAATGATCCAACAATTTTATCAGACGATACTAAATCTGATGCAAGTTTCCCTGCTCCTAGTAAAAAGCCTAGAATAAAAACTGCCGAGTTAACTATGACTGTCCTTCCGTGTGGTAAAAACAGTGTGATAGCTCCTGTCACCGTTCATAGGCATATGGAAGCATCCTAATACATTCATCTACCTCTTTTGTATATATACAATAATTAGATATTTAATGTGTATTATTGTGATATGATTTGCTTTTATTGTTTTTATATTAATATAATTTGCTATTATATAGTGTTTTGGTTTTCAATGTTTGAAATACTTATTAATATTATGTATTAAAAATACATGCCTGCCTATCAGTAGAATGCTTATTGTAAATTGAATTTAACAGTTGTTTGTATATTTTTATATGACTTATTACTGTGAAGCATCTAGTATACTAACGTCAATGTATTCAACTACAAGTAAATGTGTATTTTTAAATTTCCTGTGGGAATAAAAACACTGCCAATGTATACTCATATTATATTAATCATTATACATGTGCTAAAATAAATAAACATTTCAAGTTATCGCAAGGAGAAAAGAACTTAATAAGAAAATATAACTATTTGTGTATGAAACTGCAAAATTGTAATAATGCAGTAGAAGAAATTCTGTAGTGTCATTTTAAGTAAGGAATAAGGGCACACTGGTGGCCTCAAATCTGATGACTTCCTAAATGTTCATTTGTAAACTTATTTAAATTTAATATTTAAAATATTGTCATTGTATTTAACTTATACTTAATGTACTTAAAATATATGTGTATTATATACATCCTAATTAAACTTAATAATTTAAAGTTACTAAAATCTGGTTGTTCCATATAATATACCTTACATATTGTACATGTAGATGACTTAAACCATTTACTTATATTTTTATATTTTGATAAAATGTGCCAGTGCCTATGTATTTATAAGCTAATTTAGTTATAATTAAGACTGACTTTGATGTTACATTTACTTTATGTGCATTGTAAATTATAATACATTTTTGTATTAAATGAAACGTCTTTTATTGCTTTGGACATTAAGTATTTCCTTGAAGATACATTTAACTGAACTACTTTTTACATGTATTTATAGAGTGTATAAAATAAATGAATAAAGAGACCGTCGTAGCGCAGAGGCACAAGCGTGTGACTGTTGCAAACGCGACGGTTGTGGATTCGATTCCCACTAGTAACACTATTACTACTGGCTATGATACTATTACTAATGGCGTAATTTATGTAAATTGTTTTATTAATTTAAACAACAGTTTAACTTCTGATAAGTATTTTAATAAAAAGTATTCCAAACATTAATCTTTTATATACAATGTACAGCCATATTCTCCTAGATTTACCTCAATTAATGTTTGCCCATTTTACTTATTAATTACTTGAAGTATTGAAAGGAAAGATTTTTACTCATTAATTATTTGAAAACTTTTGCTACCTTATTTGTTATCATTCTAGGTCTAAAGCGGACATATATAGGATGACTAGTTTTAAGAACGAAGTCGACGTAAAATTTGAGATCTGAAGCTTTAGTAACAGGTTCAAACTGATATTTTCTAATTAATCGGGATATCAAGGTTTTAATCTCCAGCATCGCAAACTTTTGACCTGCAAAATAAAAATTAAATCAAATCTATGTCATAAGCTTCATGCTATATCCCGCACACAGCAGGGTAGGTAAAGGGAACCTAATGTTAAGATACTCCGTTCCCCACTTTCCATCGAATTCTGGAGGCATTGCGTGTTGAGTGGCGGAACTCAATCCCGCCTCGATACCTGATCAAAACAATGAAAATATAAATAAATATTTAATTCCGATAGTTGGGATCGAACCCACAACCAGTCGCATTTATAAATAATTTATTATTGCATACCTGCCAAATAATTTATAGTTATTGCAAAAGTATCATAAGACCATCATGGCGCAATGAAACGTCTATCTGTAATTGCGATAGTTGTGGGTTCGATTCCTACTCAGCATAACGAATTATCTATCTTTCTGATAAAAGAAAGTACGGTGTTGAGTTCCGCCACTCAACATATGTCTTAACACTAGATTCCCTGCTTACCCTGCTATAAACATGGGGTATTAAAAAAATGTAAACGCAAAAAATATAAAATAACAGTATTAGCTACACATGTACCTATGCAATTTCGAGGTCCTGCACTAAAGGGTATGAACGCGAAAGGATGACGATCCAAACTATTTTCTGGTAGAAATCTCTCAGGGATAAACTTTTCAGGATCGGGAAAGAAATCAGGACGACGGTGAAGATCAAATATTTCTATTTGGCATATCGTATCCTTTGGTATTGTATAACCTCCTGCAAATTGCACAACATAAGTAAACTCGAGTAGAGGAGGGTAGTTGTAGGTGAAATAGACTATAAGAACAATGAAATATTGCCAATCTGGGGGATCACTCCCTGATTAACGTACGCAGGGCATTCTGCAATCGCCAACCCTTCACGAGCGTCCATCAAAGCTCGTACTTTATCTTCAGGGGCGAACGCCACTAAATGAAACCACAGTTTGATATACTCTTAAAAAAAGCCTAATATAATTACTTTTTTTTCCAAAAATGAAAGTGTTTTTTTAAAACAAAATAAATAATCAAATTATCGTTGTAAAATAAAACGCCATGTCAAGAACGACGCACGCACAAATAACCCTATGAAAGGGAAACCGCCGCATACGCGTCATTCCGAAATCAAGTCGTAGGTTTTAACGGCAAAGTTCAAAGTTGCTTAGCCTTTAGTAGTATTTTTGTACTAGGTACTAGTATGAGTTTACATTATTGGTATCTATTTGTAACTGCGTCTCACGAAATACAGATATGAATAAACATCGTAAAAGAAAAAAAATCCTACGTCCCCGTAAAAGGAGCGCAGACGCTTCCATCTTGCATACCTACCCATTAACCATGATCTAAGTATGTATGTGAGTGTTTTTACGAATTATATATTTTTATATAAGCAAATTTAATGTTAACATCACCTAAAACGATTTCCTCAGAAATTTCCCTTGCTATGTAATGCACGCTCGGATACAAACGCAACGTCTCCTTGATGCAGCATTCTAAATATTTCATCTCCTTTAAGTCTTCCATTGTTGCATTTCTATCTGATGTACCAAAAATGCTTACCATCTCTTTATATACTTTATTCTGAAATATTACCGAATCATTCCCTTTAAGTCATTGTGGCCAGTGTGTAATTGACGTCGCGTTGGTCCTAAGTTCGATTCCTCCTCCGGGGGAATGAATAGTTCACGTTATCCTGTTCCGGCAAGATGTCACTTTCAACTAGTCTTTGCCGCCCTGAATTTTATTTTAGACTGTTTTTTTTAGGGTTACGCTGCATCTCACATACAGCAGGGTAAGCAGTGGGAACGTAGTGTTAAGACACTCCGTCCCCAACTTTCCGCCAAATTTTCGCAGCATTGTATGTATGGAGGCTGAACTCAACACCGCGATTTTACCTTGATACCAGAGCGAGAAAAATAAAAATATTAATAAATAATTATTCATTCTAAAAAAAAGTTATTTCCTAAAAACCTATTTCCAGGGCGACCGCGACTCATCCTCCTCGTACCCGTTATCGGTTACTTTACTCGTAAAGCGGAGAACGTGTCTAAACGCTAGGATTCCCTCTGCCTACTCTACAATATGAGAAAATGTGTTTTGTTTTACATATCCCCTAGTGAAACTGACGTTGATGAATGATACAGTGATATAATATTTGTTGGACATTTCTAAGGTTATTTTCTATGAGATTTTTGTTCTTGAAAAGAAAATAATAAAACAGTGGGGCCGGTTTTTTTTTTCGAATCCGTTTTTTTAATTACCTGCGATTTAGTTTCATTTGCTAGCAAGATAATTAAGTGTATTAAAGCCACCGAAGTTGTGTCGAAACCCTGTAATGAAAAAAATGACAAATGAAATGTACCTTAATTATTTGCTATATCTTACAACGTTTATTTTTCAGCATCGAGTTGTATCTCGCACACATAGCACATAGGTAGGCAGAGGGAACTTGGAAATCTCGTATTGAGACACTCCGTTCCCATTAAGATACTTGTTGAGTGATGAAAATGAACGCCGAGCTTTGCCTCGACATCAGAGCGCAGATAATAAAAATATTACATTTTTAATTTTCTCTAACGAGAAATGAATCCAGAACCTGTCGTTTGCAGTCACACGCGTGTGCCCCTGTGCCACGACGGGCACAATGATAATAAGTTAAAAATTTAAATAACAAGTTTTGCTAGTCACCCTAAACATAAACGTATCCACTTCCTCTCTGATGCCATTGTCGTCTATGTATCCCTCATCTTGATTTTGGATGAGCAAGTCTAACATCGCTAGACGACCTTTCTTACTTGTGTCATGCTCTTCGTTATCAATATTCAATATTTCTGGATACTTTTTTAAAAACAACTTCCTCTCCTTAATAATAGTATCTGTAAATGCGTGTAGATCTTTCAGAGCGTCTTTTTCTATTTGGTAGTTTTTGGACAGTCTGTATGAGGAGTCCAAAAAAAGTAATATTCCACAAAGCCGCAGCACTATAGCTGAAGCAATTTTTTTTATTGCTCTGAAATATTTTTCTGTTACAGAACCAATGTCCTCTTTCATAGAAGTCCCCATGGCGGTTTCTGTAATTGACTTTAAGTATGGTTACACATTTATATGGAGTCTTATGTCCTAGAGAGGATCCCAGAGCTTTTTAAAATATTTCAAATTAGACCAATTCAGTGCAAGTGAAACCCAAACCAGGCGAGTCATATATTATCCCCAAATTTTAAAACGGAGGCTTATTCGACTTTATAATCAGAATTCAGTCAGTTTTAATCAAATAAAATTTATAATATTAAAATTATGTTCATTATACGAAAAATCAACGAAAAAATATACTTTTTTTTTAAATATAAAAAAAATATTGAGCTAAATATTCTCGGAAAGTATTTATAGAGATAATTTATATATGCATTTATGTTAGTCAAATATATTGAAATACTTATATAGTCTTATTTCTGGGATTTAAAAAAGTTGAGGCTAGATGTGGCTCAGGGGCGCAATGTGACTGACTGTGAAACATTTATTCAAATTTATAATTTATTCGCCCTGGCTGAGGCAAAGCGTGGCAGAACTCAATGAGTTCCAACACTCGACTGGCAACGTCTCCAGAATTAACCGGAAAGTGGGGAACGGAGTGTCTTATCTAGGTTTCCTAATTTAATTAATTAAAAACGTGGGTAATTGGTAGTTTCTAGTGGCATTTTAGAGTTATCACATTTATACCCAGATCATCTTCTTTTAAAAAATACAAATACTTACTACATATGGTTTTAAGTGTACTCTTTGTTATAAGCGTCACGATATTTGTTTTTTTATTTTTAAATGGTTCATCAACAATTTTAAGCAATTCCTCCGCATCTTCAGTAAATGTTTTTGAGTATTTCTTTAGTATATTAAAATGAAAAGCTTGTGTAAGTAGTTTCCTTCTGGATTGCCATTTATTACCTGGAAACGAGAAAAGTAACATAATAAAAAATGTAAATGAGACGGGAAACCACAAGTAAAAATTAAAATTTAATAAAATATATTATCTACACTTATTTGTAGATATGTTCTTTAATGTAGTTTATATATGACATTGAATTGGTAATAAACAAATTTATTTTCAATTTTTTATCTAAACGCTACATCTCGCACATAGTAGTTGAAGGGCGAAACTCAACGTCGCGCTCTTCCTTGTCACCAAAGTGAGGAAATAAAAATAATAAATATTTAATTCTCCAAGCATGAATCGAACCCACAGCTGTGCGTTGCGTATATAGTCACGTATTAGTGCCCTTGTATTTCTATTTTTAATTAAAAAAAAACTTACCATTGCTTAAAAGCAAGCCTTCGCCAAGCCACCTTTTTAAAAAAGCATATGGCTTGTCTTTGGTGTTAAATTTAGTCGAAGACAAAATAATCTGTAAATATATGCTCGTTAAAGTTACATGTATATATACATATATTATGGTTATGCAGTCAGGGAAGATTTAAATGAATATAAATAAATAAATAAAAAATGCCATTTTTATTTTAAAAGGTAACAAAAACAAAATTATTATAGGTATATGTAGGTACTTCTACAAAAGTTGGGTGACTTGATATCATCATTCGATAAAAGACATTTTTTTTTAATTATATAAATATTTAAATTAATACTAGGATATTTGGCTGTCTACTAAATTATGGTGTTTTATTTGATGGTGTGCCATTATCAGATATTAAGATATTTGTAATAAATGTAAAACCTTCTTTTTTTAATTGTATCTCTTAATCAGTACCGTGTTAGCCGCGTCAATTCCCTGGCACTCAAGTATACACAAATTTATGTATAATATAAATTAAAATAATTTTTGAAATATAATAGATGTTTCAAAAATTTGTTAAAACAGTTATTGGCCCCATTCAAAATAGTTTTAGTATTATATAGCCTCCCTATGTATATGAAAAAACTTTTTAACTTTTCTTCAAAAAGTGTGAAAATAAAATGAAGGTATAAGCTAGCTATTTTTTGTAGAAGTACACGTGTGACAGATAATATAGGTAGATATAAAGGCCTAAGACCCCATTGCTTAAATCTGTAGGGTTCTATTTTTCTAATGAAGCTTTTATTTAAGAATGATACATGATAGTAGAATAGATTACACTAGGGTTGCCTAAAAGAATCCTGCCACAATCCCCCTTTAATTTATTTTTTTCGTAATGCTTTTTTGGAGAAAGTTGCACTCATATGTTTTTTATGTGAATTTCATTTTCATTTCATTTGAAAGAAAATCGCATAAGGAATTGGAAAAACAATGGTTGGCCATCTCTCAGTCTGTCGCAAGCCCAAGGTTGCCTGGTTTAAACAGGTCACTTAATGAAATATTTGCACTCGTGTATTTTTTTAATGAATTATATATCAAATTAAAGCTTATTTTTTTCTCAACACTATATATACACATGGTTGCCTGCAAAATAACTGCCGCAAGCAAAGGTAGCCATCATTTCAAATATTTTATGTTTGACGTTTGACGATCAAATACGCGGTCTGCCTTATGTTTTAAAGTAAAATATTATATAATAGAAGGTCAATCTTAAAATCAATATTTATTGTAACTCCACCTGTCACCTGTAAAATGATTATTTTATCATATTCAGTACCTACCTACAGAAAACTATTTAAAGATAAAACATCATCTAAATCTGTTTTCTAAATACTAATACTCATTTAAAGTATCATTTTAAAACGACAAAATTATCTAATTTAATAAATGTTTACAAATATCTAATATACTATAAGATATTAATTACGATATGTTTCCTTAATATAATGAAGGGTGACAATTATTGCGGATATTGTTTTATTAATTAAGAAAATATGGAATAGCTATACTACAACAGACTTACTACAATATCGAATTACTAAGCCTGTTTGTGTTGCAGCAGCAAAGCAGATCCTAGAGATTTAAGCAATGGAATCTCGACCTATATATAATGGGGTTATCGTTGAAATGCTTTTTGTTGTTTTTAGCTTCACGCTGTATTCCGTATATACCAAGGTAGATGTAACCTGGGAACATAGTGTTGAGACACTTACGGTCTCCACTTTGTGTGGCATTGTGTGTTGAGTGGCGAAACTCAAAGCCGCGCTTTGCCTCGTTACCAGGACGAGGAAAAGGAAATATTAATTAATTAAACCTTAAGCACATTAATATGAATATTTGGTAGAATAAATTAAATATATATATACATATTCAATACCTCAATGTCATCAGGGTGATATATATGTATGGAGGTCACGTTCAAGGCTCCAACACCAACGACATCACCATAGGATGACGGTAGGGTTCGCATGTAGTTAAATAAATTTTCTGTTAAAATATTAAGGAAAATAATTATAAAATAAATTAATATTAACGTTGTGTAAAACTTTTAATGACGGACTTTGAAAGTAGCCCAACTAAGCTAATACATTATCATCGACCACCACTGAACGAGTAATGCCTACAGAAATCGGCGAAAAGTTGGAGAACAAGAGTGTCTTAATAGAACCGAAGCGTCTTAACGGTAGGTTCCCAGGTTACCTCTGTCGACCCTGCTGTGTGGAATATAGCGTGAAGCTAAAAAAACTATATTTTGAAGATTTGTCTATCAAGCATTTAGTCAAGTGTGTGATGGTTTATTATAATTATAGCTACATATAAGACGCAAAAAAATATTTCATATAAGAGTATACATTTTATAATCAGGGGAATAAACAACCTATTAATAGTTTTGTTTCATATTAAGTTAATTACTTACACCATAACCAAGGTTTGTACCTAAAAAAAAATAGTTTCTACAATAACATTTTTATGTCATTGTAGAGCAGCTGGTTCAAAAATACAAATGATCTTTAAAGTTTTAAATTTTGTGTGTTACTTTCAAATTTATTGTGGCATGTGTCCTATAAGAATATATTTATTTTTCTCATAATTCTCTATATATCTACATTTTCTATTGTGGTCAAGATATGTTTACAATTTCTGTTCGATTCTGCAATTTGATTATGGCGTTACGAATGTGGCAGTTGAATAAAAAAGACCCTTAGAAAAAACAAAATATTTACAATTTTTTTCCGCATCACGCTGTATCCCTCACGTTGCAGGCTAGACAGGGAAGCAATTATTTTAAAATATATCGTTACACTCGATTAGACGCAGTATCAAAAACGAAATTATGTTTACACTCCCGTATATGAATATATTCCAGCTCACCTTTAGCTTCATTGAGATTTACTTACAGAATATTAAGAAGTTAGAACTAACACGAAATAAAAAAAATCAAAATAGATATAAAAAAATCATTACACCTTTTATATAGTAAATTGACATGAAATGATTACCTTGAGACAGATTAAAATATCTGATATTCCCAACAAGGGGCCACCTTGTCGGTCCCGGCAATTTGGCGAACAACCTCCCCCTTCTACTGCATCTACAGTATAGTGCATAAACAATAATTAAAAATGAACTTATAAATGATAACACTATAAAAGCCATTATGTTATTATCACACAACCTCTATTGGTCGTGATCTTAACACTACTGGGTGTGTAAGATAGTGATTCGGACATTTTATAATTAAACCGTATATAATATGTTCTTGAGTAAAAAATATGAAAGTATTAACAATTTAATTCTTGACGTTAAAGTGTAATAGAAAAATAATACTTATTAAAAACGCTTAATTGCAAGGTAGAAGAAGACAACGAGTTTAACATGAAAAACGAACAAGCTCGGGTTGGGCTCGCCCAACGATGATTCCATACAAAAATTGAAAACATTGCCTCACTTGAAACCCCGGTTCAAATCCCGCTGAGTTCAAATTTTTGTACCTTTTCTGAATTTATATTTTTCTTACCTAAGTGTGGAATAACACTTTAAAAATGTAAAAAAAAATTCAAACGTTTAGTTTTCAGATTTGTTCTTAGTAGAGATGCTAGCTGCCAAATTCCATAATTGTAGGTCAACCGGCAGTGCCCTGTTAATTTTGATTCCCTTTATAGTGTGTACGCGTTTTTTGTGATATAAACGTCCATATCTTTTTTAATGTACAGTAGAAATACGATTTTTTTAGGAAATCAAAGGACCGTAGACCTGAGTATATGATTTAAATATAAACTCGATATCTCAAAGCATTCCTGAAATAAAGAGGTAAGGAACGTACGGAAAGTGGATCAATAAATATTAAAAAATTATAATGTTTATAGATCTCTTTGCAAGTAATTGACTGAAACTTAAAAACGGAATGTTACGTTTTACTGTCGATACCACATAAAAAAACCGAAAAAAAATATGACAAGGTACAAAAAGTAGATCTATGATGGTACTATGTAGTTATGTACACAAGTTACTAGCACAAATAGTAAGAGAGAAAAAAAACACTTAAAACATAATAAAATGCGTTTTATTCATCTTCGAACCGTATATGAGTGTGTGTGGGCTGGGGCGAGGCGGGCGCCAAGGCGACGGGCTCGCCGACGGCCGCGGCGCGCGCCAGCAGCCGCGTGCGCCCGCGCACCCGCTTGCCGGCGCGCGCACTCTCCGCGCGCTGCCACTGCTCCTCCTCCTCCGCGCCGCAAACGACACGCGAGGTACTCGAGTTAGCGCAGTACTGAAAATATTCGTATTGCTTTATTTTGGCTTCATGCTGTACCCGTATATAGCAGGTAGGCAGAGGGTTAGCACAATCCGTTCCTAAGGCACCGCCCGATGTTCGAGACATAGCGTGTTATATATCAAAATGGCGGTACTCAACGGCGAGCCTACGATGGTTGGTTCGATTCACATTCGAGGTAATGCATTTTTACGAAAAATGTAAAAAATGCATTATTTCGGGAATCGAACCAACTGCACTGCACAGCTGCCGAACAGCAATACATACATATATATATATATATATATATATATATAAAAATGCATTATTTCGGGAATCGAACCAACTGCACTGCACAGCTGCCGAACAGCAATACATATATATATATATATATAAATACATATATATATATATATATATATATATATATATATAAAAAAATGCATTATTTCGGGAATCGAACCAACTGCACTGCACAGCTGCCGAACAGCAATATATATATATATATATATATATATATATATATATATATATATATATATATATATATATATATAAAATAAATAAATAAATCAGCTTCACGCTGTATCCCGCACACAGCAGGGTTTCCCACTTTCTGCTGAATTCTGGAAGCATTGCGTATTAAGTGGCAGAACTGAACGCCGCGTTCTGCCTCGACACCAGAGCGAAGAAATGTAAATATAAATGTAAGTAAATATTTCATTTCCTCGGATGGGGATCGAACCCACAACCAGTCGGTTTTACAGTCACACTTTGTGACGCTGCGCCACGACTGGCCTCTAATTCTTTAGTGTAGTAATTTTATATAAGTGGAATTATAATTAAAAAAGTTGATTTTTCACAATCCGAACAGTTATAGCTTAATTTTAAGTCTAATAGATGGCGCTGTGCATAAAGCATCATTTTCTGAATCGCGCTGATAAGATTCTTGGCTAAAGTAATGTCTTGGTTATATTACTGTTGATAAAAATATTTTATTTTTTAAACAAATTTAATCGTAGTACAAACTATACAATAAACAAAAATGAATAATTTGTAAAGGTTACCGATACACTATGAAAACTTTTATGTATTTAGAGTTTTCTAAAAATTTTCATTTAAAAAAGTAGACAAAGATACGCAAAGATATCTATTGACTACTTATGTATAGTAATGAATGTTGATAACGAAACTAACATATATTTGAATTATTATAAGTTAAACATTAATTACGTCAGATAGAATATTAGTAATGGTAATACTTTAGTAAAACATCGTTTGTGCATAAGACGTCATTTTCTTAATCGCGATCGCACGATTCTCGGCCAAGTTCAAGCTGTTCGTTCGTTCGTCTGATATATATTGTTTACTTTAAAAAAAACGTTTAAAAATCTAAATGTAGGGGTTGTTTGAACTTGCACTTCTGGGAGTAACTAAATATTGTCTCAAGGAAAAATGCTTTAACCTCGTGTATAAGATAGCCGGCAGTAATATTTCATATATTACACGCGACACGCACGGGCACGGCACGATTGCATCCGTATCAATTATTTAACAGTTAAGACTGTTTCTAAAGGAGTAAGTAGAATTATTAACTGACATCAGCACATTTAACAGATTTTAAAATGATGATAACACGCATATAGTATTAGCAAAAACAATATAATGTTACAATATACGTATAATAAACAAATAGCTACACATGTGTATCAATGTTCAAAGTATATTTTTATAAAATAGCAACATTGGTTTTTATTTTAATACGAAACAATAAAAAATCCTTATAGAAACTACGATAATATAGATTCACATAATAAAGAAATCTTATTAAAAGTCATTAGTAA
Organism: Heliconius sara; assembly: GCA_917862395.2. Lineage (NCBI taxonomy): Eukaryota > Metazoa > Arthropoda > Insecta > Lepidoptera > Nymphalidae > Heliconius > Heliconius sara. Next base: position 16,797,105 of record OU860798.1, on the reverse strand, counting down.
ATTATGTTTGTTAAATGAATAATCATTAAGTTCAAGGGCGAAACCGCTAGCAAACCGCTAGTTCAAAATAAAATTAAAGCGATAACAATCTATTAATATTATCGCTGCGCTCATTAAAAGTTTACTAAGTATTTTGTAACACCTTTGATATAATACTTTTTATAGTCATGTATTTTAACGATTTAAATTTGAACTTAAGATATAAAACTGTTTTTAGTCTCATTATTTATTTATTATAAATAATAATTGATAATAAATAACGGATTTATACAGAGATTAGCAAAAGACCTACACAAAATATGTATTTTGTATACAATAAAACGAAATGTAAGCAGTTTTTTTTAAAGTAACCATTTCTTCAAATTCATTATATTATAACCGCATTATCTTGTTTTATTTTATGGCCAATATTAAATAATAAAAGAAAAATAAAAAATATATCAAAAGATAAAAATAGAATATTGTTAAAAATCGGAAGCAGTTAACTTTTTTAAAAAAACAAGATACAAAACATATATCCTATCCTATAACACAGATCCTCGATTGACACACCTCTGTTGCTTTTATATTCGCCTCTTTTACAAGAGTTTGCTTGATAAGGCGTATTTCTTTTGGTCAACATACCTCATCTGCAGCCTTTGCACTGTCAAATCGTATAATAACTTCAGATTGTCCCTCTTTTACGTCCACGTGCAGCGCATGTATATTGGTTTTTATCTAAAATAATAATATTAAAAAATATATATTACATTTTAGAAATAAATTTAAAATGTCATAATATTATCTAAAGTTTCTTGATGTTTTTCTACTGTATATTTTTTTTAAACATAATAAAAAAAGGACTAGGAAAAGTAAAGCAAAAGATTAAAATACATACACTTCTTTTAGTTGTCCTCACATCCAGACAGGGTTCGGACAGAATTTCTTTAACAAATAGCCCGGGTTCCTTCTTCAGAGGCTCCACATTCTTTCCGCTCGCTTCCCTTGTATTATTAACTGAAACAATATATGTATATCAGTCAGATAGACATCGACAATCTACAAGTTGTAAAATGTCTACAGAGTTGATAATATAAAATAACTAGCGACCCGCTCGCTGCATCGCCCGCTTTAACCACAGAATTATTTACTTAAAACACTAAAATTATATTCATGTTTTAATATACCTATAATGTATGTTTGCAACGCACTTAAGATTCCTAATGTGAAAATTATTAAAACCTTAGGTCACATTTTCGTACCACGATAAGAGAGATACAGCAGTCAATATATTAATTTCTTTAAAGTTTTACCTTAAGGAGTCTTTAGGGCCTAAGTTATGGTTATAGCTATATAGCTACAGTTATATCGATACTTACAATAACATCCTAACTCATCGGTGTCTGTACGTGGAAGATATATTAGAAAAATTGTTATTACGGACATTTAACAATGTAATAGAACTTGGTCAGTTTGTCTGCCTATCTGTGCGTTCACGATAATCTCAGAAAGGGCTTAACCAATTTAAGTGCAGTTTTGTAATTTGGCTAACTTCCTTTAAATTTTTAGTATTAGTTTTATTTTCGGTTCGGTTCACACAAAATTAAAACCAGATTCACGCTGTATCCAGCCTATAGCAGGGTAGGTAGAGGAAATTTAAGTGTTAAGATACTGCTGCTGCTACTGATATATATGAATGATGTGCGAAATGAAAATATGATTAAATTACAATTCATTTCTCCAAGTGGGAATCGAACCCATAACGTTACGTTACAGGCACAATTTTGTGCCCCTACGCCACGACGGCCTTCAATATTAATGCAGAATGGAAGCATCAGCACTTCTTTTACAGCAATTTTATGCTTTTATAGGCTTTTTTTATAAGCTTATGTCTGTTTGCGTCTTTAATGACAAATAGCGTTTTATTTTAATATCAACGATAATATATAATTTATTTTGTATAAAAAAATAACTTTTTCATCTTTGAGATTTTTTAAATTGTACTAAGCTTTTATAGAGTAGTTAAAACTATGGTTTTATTTAAAGTGGTGCTGACAAAAATACTATATAATTGAGCACATTTAATATCTATAGTGATTATTTAGTGAATAAAACCAATAGTTATTACAACACTTGCAAAGAAAGCATATTTCAGACATTTTTTTAATTCTTATACCTTTTGAGAAACTACCAACATTAGGTATACCAACATATCGTTAATAAATTATTTTTTTCAAAATAAAATTTTTTTGAATATGTTGAATATTTTCGCGCCAGTATGGCGAAAAAAATAGGCAAAATAGTCTAAATTTTTCGTTCAATAATGTTCAAAATTAAAAGTTAAAAAATGTTAATCGAAAATAATTATCTGTAGGAGGATACCTTTATATATCCTTTTTAAACTTGTTTTTTTATGATATTATGTAGTGTATAATAATATATTCTACAGAGGAATCACACATTCCTCTTCAAACTTTTTATTCTTTAACTATAATACGTAAATATATTTTTTAGAGGTTACTCTGTACTAAGATGGCAGCTCTGTTCCCGCATTTACGTCCCTGATATATCGATATAAATAATAGAAATATAAATCATTGGGCAGAAAAGGAGAAACGCAATTATATTGTATTTTTTTCTTTTTTTCATACTTGAAATGTATTAATAAATTTACATACAATTCATTTGTTTTGAATATAACATTAAGGTTGATTCATAAAATATATTTGGCATTTCCTTAACATGATTATTTCATGTATTTTTTTTATATACAAAGTTTTGATTAAGTTCTCAAGAATGTACTGTAAATGAATATAACGTACCTACGTGCCAATGATTAAAATGAATTGACATCACCACGTGATCCATTAAAACACAATATAAACTTTTATAAACTATAGCAACCAGCTCGCGGCTTCACCCGCTTAAATTTGTGAATTATTTGTTTGCTTCGGTACAGGGAATTACGTTCCTGTTTTAATAAATAATGTATGCTTGCAGCGCACTTATGATTTCTAATGCGAAAATTGTTAAAACCATGGTGGCATTTTAGATTTTCATTAGAAAAATTATTATTGGGGGCAATTAACAAAGTAATAGAACCAGAAACAATAATATTTGTAAATTTTGTTTGTTTGTTGGTTTTTCTGTTAGTCGACGCTTATCTCAGAAACGATTTAAGCTATTTAAAGAGCTAAGATGTAAGCGTGGCGCAGGAGTGGTAAAATCGGTTTAATTGTTTTTATTGTAACGTTCGTCATGTATGAATGGTGTAATTATTAAAAAGCTGACCTTTATAACTATTTATTTATATTCTCATAGAGAAATGATAGCTTTCTTGGGCACTGTTAATTTTTTTAAAAAATAAATTTGATCAAAATACATGTATTTTTCTATATATGTAAAAGAACATGTACCTGACTGACTGAGGTAAGACACGCAGAGCCGTAACTGCTAATGGGAGAAACGTGAAATTTGGACAGATGTTTATTTTTATAATCTGAACATCCACTAATAAGGGATTTTTAAAAATTTTTACCTTAAAGGGATGAAAAAGGGGTTGAAAGTTTGTATGGATTTTGTTTTTTTTTTTAAAACAGCACCGATTTTTATAAATGTTTCATGGTTTTTAGAATTCGTCCCCTAAGGGTTCAAATATGTGGTCGAAAGTTTATATGGAAAAATCTTTAAATCGCCACCGATTTTTATAAAAAATTAAATTCAGACTGTTAAAAATATTTTATTGAACACGCATTTCGTGGTTTTTTTAAAATTCACCCCTAAGGGTGCTAATAAAATATTGAAAAGTATTGAAATCGGTCCGGTAGTTTTTGTGTAAAACTCTACAAACATACATACATACATACAAAAATACAAATCTTACTAATATTAGTAAAGATAACTTATCATTAAAATGATTAGTTATCTTTACTAATATTATCTTTACTACGGATGTGGGTTTGATTCTCATTTGGGGGAATTAATTATTTTCTCATTTACTAGTCAACTTATTGTGGCATCCCAAGGGCAGTCAAGGCCGGCGCGAGCGTATGATATACCAGCGAAGACCGAAGAACCCACCGCCCTTGAGACTCTGACGCCTCTAAGTCAGTACAAATAGAGTGGCACTATATTGCTTTCAGTTCCAAGTAGGTCTTTTCTCTTAAGCTAATGCGAGATCCTTGGCGGAGAACGGCCATTTTGACGGAAAGCGGAGAACAGATGGTTTTAATGCTCTCTGACTAACATGCTGGAAAAAAATGTTTTTGCTACATACCCGGCTCAACTTCCATCGATGGTTCAGCGGGTTCGGGAATACCAGAATATGAATGTCTTTTGTTATACAAGTTCGATTTTATTTCTTTCATATATTTCCTTTGTAGATTCAAGTATTTATTTCTAAGTGCTTTCCACTCAGACTTGGGTAGTATTTGTAATCCCCATAAAGCATCTTTTGCTTCTTCGTCTTTATTTAGGGCCTTCCCCTTTTCTTTTGACGATCTTTTCTTTAGTTTTTTCTTTCTTGGTGTGTTATCTAATGGTTTATTTTCCTCTTGGCTTGTCATTTCTTCTTTTGACTCGACATCAGTTGTTTTGCCTTCCTAAAAATAAAAATAATAATTCCATTTTTCTTTTTAATTAATCATATATTGATTAATTGATTGAGGTTATTGTGGAACAGTGTAGTAGTTAACACTACCGTTGTGGATTCGATCCCGACTAGGAAGAATGATTATCTTTTAATTATTTAAAATTTTATTTAAATTAAGCTGTCGTGGTGCATAGACAAGCAGAAAGCACGACGAAATTCGAAATTGAAAATAATTTACAAAATGTTTCTCAATTAATTGATAATTAATTGTAATAATTAAATATCTGAAAACGAACTGTTGAATCTACTGCGCGAGTAGTGGCGAAGAGCAGAAGCGGGAGTCAATGAAGGTTTGAAGGGAAGAAGTATTAAAATGTAAAAAAAATATTGTTATTTATGTGTATTTATCCTTACCTCGATTGGTGTAGTTATACTTTTGTTCTCATCCTGGAATAGGTAATCTAAATTAACATATACATCAAAGTGCGAATCAGACTAGGGCACAAAGGGTTTTGTACTATGATATCTATAAAAATGGAAAAAAATCATGTCTGTTATAAGGAAGTTTCCTTGAATATTAATTTGGGAGGAGTTCTAAATAATTTACCCTATAAGATGCTCCAGTAAAAGGAGTGCAGTCGCTCTCACTCTGTATATTTCTTAAAAAGACTTCTTACCAGTGTGGGGAAATGAAGATAACTTAAAATTATTTACTCTCTAAGATGAATAAATAATTTTCATTGTTCAATTTTTAAGACAAAGGATAGAGTTAATTTCCGTTACTTAAGACAATGTCTTGAATTTGGGTGGAATGTGATTTGACGTTATGTGCATGTTGCTTTTAAAAATATATAATATTTTTTTCAATAAAACATTTGATCCTCCACAACTTACTAAGAGATAATAAGTTAAATAATGCTATTGTGGTACAGCAGGGCAACGAATGACTGTAAACTCAATGGTTATGAATTTATCCCAGCATTGCCACATTTTATCCAAAGAAAAGAGGGATTTTTAAACATTTTAAGTAAAAATAAAAAAGTGAGACATTAGAAATATGAATAATGAGTAGTATTTATTACTTATCAATTTATTTGAGTTTTAAATAAATTTAAAGGAAAAACATCACTATACCTAAACAATAAATGTTTTGTTTACCATGTAAGGTAGTTAAAAGTTTTCACTTATATATCTATTAATTTTTTTGTAATTAATAAAAAAAATTAAGTAATTTAGAAATAAAATATCACAGTGCATAATATAATGCTTGAAAAGAAAAACTATTTAATTCTGGGCTAAAATTTGGAATGACTGAAAACATCATTTTCAAAGTAAATATTTTCACTTTTGAATTCTGGTAAATAAAGCGTGGCATTTAGTTCAGCCACTCCATTCACAATGACATTTTCATTGTCTATGACTGTGAATCCAGGTGGAGAAACTCCAATAATCTACTGTATTCAGTATTAAGTATGAAATTATTGTTTATGAGTTTAGCCACAGCTAATATAATATATAAAAAGGAAATATTTACAGTTGGTGTGGGATTTTTTTTTTCACTGTCTGATTCATGATCTAGTTTTAAGTCTAAAGATTTTGGCTTCTTTTCTTTATTCTTTTTAATTTTTTTCTTTGGTGGCTCATACTCATCTTTTCTTTCTTGATTATAATCAGAATTTTCCTCTACATTATCAATATTAAACATTTTAATAGATGATAATTCCTCAGGTGGCATACATGAAGGCAACTTGCAGCCCATTTTGGAAAATGCTGCAATACACTTCTGAGCCTCTTGATATTTTGCAAATTCAATAAATGCAAATCCCTATAAGAAATAAAAATTTTTATTTTACAGTAATTAAAATGTTCAGATATTTAAATATTTTGTGTTCAATGTTCCTTAGTAATAAATGTTCTCTAATAATTTTCTATTGGAGTTTAAAAAACTACATGTTGAGTGGCAGAAATCAACATTGCACTTTGTCTATCAGTGCAAGAAAATGAAAATAATTAATTTCCATAGAAGTAATTGAGCCGATAATTATTGTTCGAGGTCAGTCACAAATGTATGAGAGTAAATGCAACTGGCTGTCAATTTGATCCTCACTTGAGGAAAATAACAATTTATTTAAATTAATATTTTCATTTCTTTATTTTGGTGATGAGGCCAAGCATGGCATTGAATGCAAAACGTGGGGAACCAAGTGCCTTAACACTAGGTTCTCTCTGCCTACTCTGCAGTGTGGGATACAGTGTAAAGATGATTTTTTGTATTGTTAAATAACAATATAAAAATAGCAATAGAAATATAGATTTACCTTAATTTTGTTAGAGTTTTTAAATTTTGGAAGTGAAACATATGCAACTTGGCCATAATCTGAAAACACTCTTTGTAACCATTCTCGATTAGCTGAAACTGGTATTGACTCTACGTAAACTGTTCTAATATCTGCATCATACGACTTTAAAACGGTTTTTCTTCTAACCTAAAAACAAGTTATTATAAATTTAAGGTCACCAACCATATTTAATTAGTATCATATCATTCAAGATAATAACTTACTTTAAGTTTATCTTCTGAAAGTTCTAAGAATGTAGAATGCTTCATAGATTTTATAATATCAGTAATATCATGGGTCATAGTGCGAATCTTATTAAATTTGAGAAATTCTGAGAGCGGAACGAAGGGATCTCGTTTTACTAAATCTCCAAGAAATCTGTCTTTACTAAGATTAGCATCACTGAAATAAAACTCCATTTGTTTCATAATGTTTTCATATACTTGTTTTTTACGGTGGCGAATTCTTTTTCTTGGATTATTATCTTGTTTGGTATCTTGGCCGACAGTAGTTTCAGATTCAGACATATTGTTCACAATTCATAGATTATTTTTAAATATCAATATTTAAATATACTTTTTTAAATTTCCTAAAATCTAAAGAAAACACAAATATGTATTTTTCATTACGGATTGACGTGAGTTTGACTTTGTCATTTGTGATTGTGCTATTGACTAGGCATTGTGCTATTGCTAACATCGATGTTAGCAGTTAAAATATCGATGTTGCATTAACTAAAACATCGTAATATCGATGTCAGCGGGGACATATAATGGATATTTAATTGCGTACACGTGGTTTCAAAAATATTACTTTTACAGTCGATTGACAACATAATATTGGGACATATAATGCGTTTTTACTCCCTAATGTTTTATATGTAACTTGATGATTTTTGTTTTATTTAAAAAGTCGTGTTTTATATTGTAGTTGTTAGGGCTACGTATCTTTTTAGCAAAAAAGAAACCCTTATAAGATCACTATGTTGTCCGTCCGTCTGACTGTCAAGAGCCTTTATCTCGAGAACGCTTGGAATTATCCCATTGAAATTCAAACCACACACTCAGATCTACGGCTTCATGATTTCCTAAAAAAAAGTATTTCTACATTTATTCAAAAAGAGAAGAGATATGGCCGTTTATATCGCAAAAGACGCATATTTCGATACTATAAAGGGAATTAAAATTTGATTTATTGCAATTGGTTCACAAATAATAAAGTTATATCAATTTAAAGTACTTTACGTTCGACAAATTTATATGAGCATATAGACACTTTTTTTGTATGAAATGAACTATATATATAAGTTTATAATATTTTTTTTTCTATGAAATACCTATAAATTAAGTTTGCTAACTTTATTCACCGCATCATTAAAAGTTTTTTTCAATCACAATCTTGAAATTGGTACAGAGCCCTCAGTAGATGAATCCGACTCACGCTGTGCCGGTTTTTTTCCTAAATATATCTAAATAAACATTTAAAGCGGGCGGAGCCGTACGGGAGCCGCTAGTTCAGTAATATAAATTAAAATAGTAAAAACTCACTTTACATTATGGTATCACCAAGCCGGTACATCTCCCGCAGCCCACTTATTGTCGCTACTCTAAACTCTAAGGCTGGACTACACTTTTGTATCGATGATATCGATATAAAAAATAAAGAAATAAAAAATAAAATCACTAGTAACATTAAAAACGTTCTCGATCCCCCGACTCACCCGACCCGAGACCCGATCTCAGTCTGTTAAAATATTCTTATATAACAATCAATGAGAACACAGGGCATTTATATTATAATTTCAGTCAAATTTCAATTTAATCCCGCATATAAAAATATTTTTTATATAGGAGATCGGACTACACTGAAAGCTAATCGTGACCACTATAGTGTGACCACCACCCTAAAGATCTCACTCTCAGTCCCCAACTAACGGTTGTCATATTTTATAATTTGTAACCAAATTGTTGATCGAATGCATATTAAACATATTTTTGTTATCCATATCATTCTATGCATAACACAAAAGTGATTTCTTTTCAGATGTTTTAATAAAGAATGACTGATCGATCCATAGCCGTGAGTAAATTTATATTTTTGTTTGACATTTCTGTATCTCGACAGCCACTAAGACTCAACTCGACTAAAACTATGCAAGGGGATTACTATTTGTTTACATCTTAACTAGTGTAAACTAAAGTATTTTCGTTTCTGTTTTTTATAAATTTTATGTATGAATGTATATTTGTGTTAGCATTATTTATGTTTATCGTATTATTTTTTATATTGTAGATGTTCTTTTAAATTTATTTACAGTCTCGTCCTAGTCTAGAACAAGTGGTTGCTATAGTAGATTTTATGGAAAATCATCCTTCGCTAGCACTGGGTCAATTAAGAGGTCTTGAAGGTCGTGATGAAAGCAAGAAATTGTGGTTTAAATTGACTAGAATTGTTAATAATATTACTGGTCCCACTAGGCCTATGAAATCTTGGATTAAAGTAAGTAGTTTTTGCTAAAATTTATCTAATAGTATAAATATATTCATTTAGTTAATTTTAAATTAAATTTATGACTAAGTGTCGTTTATTTATGTCTTCTTTTCATTATTGTTTTAAAAACAATTTTAATATACATAGATTAATAATAGTTACAAATAATTGAACTGACTGATATTATTCTAATATTACAGTATTGGGCAGACAAAAAATCTAGTGTTAGATCAAAAGTGGTAACAGGGAATGGAGATCCTAATACTTTATGTTCAAATATAGAAAAAAAAATTTGGGATCTGTTTTTGGCTAATAATGGAGGAAGTGAGTACTGTGATAAAAATTGTAATAACACATTTTTTTTTAATCAAAATCCAAATAAAACATATTCAAAAGTAACATGATCACACAAAATCTGTGTTTATCTTTTTTAAAATTTTAAAAGTGTAATTCAACACTTAAGAAAGAAAAATATTTATTAAGAAAACATAAAAAATTTAACATAGTGGCAATTGATCTCGTATCTTTTGGAAACTGTCTAATAATCAATAAATAGTAGTGATATTTATCACAAGGGTACACAATGTACATTATGATGAAATGATTGAATATTATTTAGAATCTGTAAGATACTCGATTCTTCACCACCTTACAGCAGATATATTGTGTTTGGGTCTTTTGTAATAGGCTCAATGGATATATGATATAGATAGAAGTTACTTTACTTTTTAGAAGTTTGTGATGGGGTTTTTTAAAATGTTTAATTTATATTGACTAAGCTATGTAAAATTAAAAAAAAATTATACTTCCTTTGTAGAGAATCGTAATTCAGTAAAAGTTGAATCACATTTTATGGAAGACACATTTTATAATGAAGATAATATGGACCAGAATCATAAGAGTGAACCTGTTCTCAATTTTGAACCGGCAGTAGATTTGGAAGAACGCCAAATGGTTGTCATGGAAAAATTAGTAAGTACATCTTTTCAATTTTATTATACAAAGAAATATAGTTGGAATGTTATTTTTATTTATATTTGCAAGAAATTTTTGGAAATGAAGAGTGACTCTTTATTTTCTCAATATAATATTTTTCTGTAGCATTTGGTGCTCCATTGTCTTTGACTACCCCACGAGGGATACAGGATGAAGCCAGATTACATTAGATTATGAGAACCTTTTCAAATAACAATACGTAAAATATAAAAAAGAACCATTCATTTACTGCCAGCCATTAGAATGGCTGCCTTTATTTGAAAAGATACTCATTAAACAAGCATGTTATGACTAATATGCTTGAATTCTATATTTCATTCCCTCAGCTGTAGTAGTCATTTTGTATCAATCAACTTAGTTAATATTAGTTATTAGTAGTATTTTAGACTTATGTGATTAAAATTAAGATGTCTCCAGCATTTTCTATGGAACTTGTAGATTTTGTTGTTGTTGAGTTGTAGATTTATGTTGTTGGGGTCTTTATAAAACAAAAAAAGAAATTTTAATTTTTCCTAGTAAAGTTTTATTAATTCTTATTTAAAACCTGATTTTTTCATTATATTGTACCAACATTCTTATAAAAACAGAAATAAACATAAATTTAAGTAGATTCTTATTTATTTTACTTAAATATACATTACATTAAATAATTAAAATAATAATTATTCTATTACATACAACTTACACATAACAGACAAAATTAGCCAGTACCGAGACACATCTTTGAAATGTCCAATAATTGACCCCTTTTGTATTTGGCAAGCGCTATCCTTTTATTTTTCTCTATACTTTGTATAAGATATTAGAGAATAGAAACCGGTATTCAAGTTTTATAACGCTATTCTTTCGAAAGAGCGCTCCAGGAGTCTGCTCAACAGACCCATCTATATGTACTAGATAGAGTTTGCCCGTGGCTCCGTGACCGTAATCAGTTCGAAATAACCTAGTTCTGTATGTGTGCCATATATATGACACATTACTAGATAACTGTTACGTCGGGTACTGGGGGTTCTATCAAAATTGCTAATGTGATCTAGTCTAAAGCCTTCTACGATAAATGGGCAAAAAACACATACATACTTAATATAAATACTGGTAAAATTGTACATCTTACATCAATTGATGCCTTTTACGTCTAAACGTAAAACGTTACGTCTTAACGTCTAAACGAATGACATAAAACGAAAAAATAATACTATTACATAATAACATAATTTTAGGGTTAAATAAATAAATTACAAGAGTTTTATAACCTGCACGTTATGCCTTCACATAAGCTGGGTTAACACAATCCTTTCAGAATTAAGATGTCTCCCCCATAGCGTAGTTATATGAAAAACCGCACCCAGAACCTAGTAAAAGTAATAGTTATAGTTATAATATATTATTTTTTTAATGTTTGTTTTGTACCTCTGATATAGCAGGACAGGAGAGGGAACATAGTGTTAAGACACATATTTATATATTTTAAGTTTACGCTTTAGGTACCTCCGATATAGCAGGGCAGGAGAGGGAACCTAGAGTTAAGGCACTCCCTTCTTTACACATCGTTCCACTTTTGAGAACGCAATGTCTCAATAGCGGAACTTAACATCGCAGTGCATCGGGACGGTCTTGTATATGAATTCTAGTTTTATACAGCGATCCGCTCACGGCTTCACCCGCTTGTGTTCTACAATTGTTTATTTCCTCATTTTAATTACTTTTGTGTAATTAAATGAGGAAATACTTTTTTCTTTAAAATGATAATAACATTATCATTTTAAAGAAAATATTCATACATTGAAAACTAGTTTCAGTCCATCCAATAAAACACTTATTTTGTATCAATATTGTTCATGCAATACTTTATATATTGACAAAAGTATTTTATTTATTTACATGTTAAGAGAAGCTTGCTAAAATTAAATATAGAAAACTACATTTAAATCAGTCATGCCTTTGCTGAGATTAACGTGCACAAATGAACAGACAAAACACCAAACAGTCAAATAAAAATCGTTGTTTTGGGTTCTTCTACATTGATAAAGTTACAGTTATGTTATATGTGTGGATTATTGGAGGTGATCATTAAAATTGAATTGAATATTGTTACAGGTGAAGGTGATGAGTGAGCAAGCGGCGGCCATGACGCAGTTGGCGAATGCTTCGCGACTCAACGCTCAGGCTATGGAGCGGTTAGCAGAGGCCTCACAGATACAAGTCAGTTAAATTTTACATCAATCTATATATTCTATATATTATATAAAATTCTTTTATTATTCTAATATTTTAAAAGAACGTATAAAAAATTGAACTGTTACAAATCATCCAAGGGGATTGACCACTCTGACTGAGCCCGACGTTATGCTATGTGGAAATTCTTATATGCTTTTGCGCTATCCTATGATTATTGCCTTATATTGCATTTAACTAACAATTTTCTTTAATTTTCTTCGGAAACAACAAAAACGTTCCGGAATATTGCGTGTTGAGTAGCGTAACTCAATGCTGCGCTTTATCTAATTGCTAGAGCGATATAATGAAAACGATCGGGAATCGAACCCACGCATTCACGACCTACGACACTTATTTTTTTTCTTTTCATTGCAGGCGCATGCGATAGAGCGTATAGCTAACACATTTGAGTCAATAAGTGCGGCGACACACGACGTGAGAGCCGCCATTGTCGATATAGACTCTACAGTAAAACGAATCTACACTGCCCCCACTTAACAGAAAAAAATATATTTACTAAGACGTTTTTTTTATGTTTCACGCTGAATAAATTGCTGTATCCCGCATATTGCAGGGTACCCAGTTTTAAGGCATTTCCGACGGTTTCCGCTGGACTTGAGGCATAGCGTGTTGAGTGGTGGAACGCAATTCCGCGCTTAGCCATGCGTTAGGGAACGAACCCACAAGCTTCGCATTAACAGTTCACTCTTATGCCACTGCCCCACGACGGCCCCCTTTTATGTAATTAATGTAAATATTATCAAAAATGTAATAGAACTATGTCAAGATTTTTTTTATTGTGCTATTTGTGTGTGCAATTGTGTTGTGCATTAAATAAGTATATGCAGCTATGTGTCAAAAATTGTATTCTAGCCTTAAAAAATTCTTAACATATTAACATATTGTATAGTAATGTGATATGGACTAAGGGGAATTTTCCACAATGCCCAAGCTTAATGAAATAACTTAAAGAAAAAAATAATTATTTTAATAACTATTAAAATAATTAATTTGCATGGGCATTACGCATAATGTCTATCATCTATATGGCGCAATAATAGAAACATGTTTAATTACTTTGAAACAAATGAGATATAAATTATTTTTTTATTCGAAGAAATAATCGTGTGCTAACCACAATATTTTTTTATATTTTACATCTAGCTGATCTAAATTTTCATTTATTTTTAGTTTTATTAGTTTACTTTTAAAAAGATAAGGGTTACTACGTGAAATAAGGCGAAATGTTTAGCTGCAGGCGTTCTTTTATCATTTTGACCGGTAAACTTTCATTCTACAGATTACAGTGCAACTTTATTATTAAATTGTCCAATGGTCACGTAGCCACATTCCACGGCCAGACAATGTGATAGATAATTCGTTTGATATATATTTTTATTGATTTAATATTTAGTTTGTCCGATATAGCTAGCCCCGGTTTATTATTCATAATACCCCGGTTTATTAATGTCTCACGTATCCCGCACACAGCAGAGGGTAGTCAGAAGGAACCTAGTGTTAAGATACTCCGTTCCTCACTTTCTGCTGAATTTTAGAGGCATTGCGCGTTGAGTGGCAGAACTAAACGCCGCGCTTCCTTGGCAGAACTCAACCCCACGCTTTGCTTCGACACCAGCGCGAAGAAATGGAAATAAGAATTGAAGTAAATATTTCATCTCCTCGAGTGGGGATCGAACCCACAACTAGTCGATTTTACAGTCACACTTTGTGCCACTGCGCCACGACTGGCCTCATGTCTCATGTCTAATTAATCCACAATTAATGTCTTTATCACTTGGTCCATAACATATGCATGCGTTTTTAACTAATTATAATTTCCTTCTCTCAATATACATACATCTCTCAATATACTCATGGTACAGTGAATCTCTCTCAATATACTCATGATACAGTGGAAAACTTATATTTCAAATGATTTATAAAATATGTAATTTCAAATAAAATATTATCAACTTTTTTTTCTAATTTAAAAGTGTTATTCCAAACTGAGAAAAAAAAATGCTAATTTAAGAAACCTATAAGCACTTTCACGTTAGCAGTAGAACGTTATTTGAAAATTTGAATTGATGTCTAAATTATTGATAAGATAAACATATTTCAAATATAAATATCTATAATAATACTCCTTTCGTTTATTTAATATAGTCTTATTGGAAGAAGTGGACGGTTTAAAATAATTAAAATATTCTTTTAGTTGTGAAGATGACTGATTTTATTTTTAGTGATGCGCTCCACTTTGAATATTTCGATATTTCGATTTCAGTATCGATTAAAATATAAAGCTATCTATAATTATGTGTAAAGAAAATTTGTTAGTATTGTCGACAGTTAAGTTTTCTAATGAAAAAGCTGTAGACTGATAAGTTTTTATTATTTATAATTTTACTTACTTATAGTAAAGGCACCAGTTATCGATACTTTAATGAAATTGTATATTTTTATCACAAATATTATTAAAATATTAAAGTTAGAAATAATAATTATGAGAAAAATAATATAAATTGCTTAAAAATCGTAATAGTAAAAAATAGAGCAAATTCCTAAATCTAAATATCGACAGAAGGAATATATGGGCGCTAAATCCAAATTATGTAGCAAAAAAATAAAATTAAAATAATTTTAGTGTATTTAACACTGATTTAAATAAAATTAAAATTAAAAATTAAATTAGCTTCACGCTATATCCCGCACACAGCAGGGTAGGCAGAGGGAACCTAGTGTTAAGACACTCCGTTCCCCCACTTTCTGCCGAATTTTTGGAGGCATTGCGTGTTGAGTGGCAGAACTCAACGCCGCGCTTTGCCTTGACACCAGAGCGAAGAAATGGAAATATAAATTTAAGTAAATATTTCATCTCCTCGAGTGGGGATCGAACCCACAACCAGTCGGTTTTACAGTCACACTTCGTGCCACTGCGCCACGGCCGGCCTCAACTGGTCACTGATTTAAAAGGATATAATATTTTGTTATTATGTCACAATGAATTCTAAATTTTATTAATAAATATTAAAATGGAATTAAAAGGATATTACTAAAGATGTCAGTAGAAAGAACATAAGTTAATATCAATACATAAAAAAAACATTACATTTCATATTTCGATACTTAAAAAAAGTGTCGATTGTTGGTCCTTGTCGTTTCTGTATTGTATTATGGCTATATTGTATTTATGGCTATTTTGTATGTACAATAAATAATAAATGCACAACTTGTAAATATCGTCACTACATTATTAAAAAAAAATATATTGACATTTTTGACTTATGTTTAAATGTCAATAATGTATAAAAAAACCATACTTTTTTAAGTTACTAAATGTTCATTAAATGTGATAAAATAATCTTAATCTACTGTAATGTCAAACACAGTATTCATTAGAGCAGTGATTCTCAACCACTATGCCGCCAAATTTCAAACGTGTGCCGATAAATTATTAAAATTTTTGTCATAAACTATTTATGCAGTGTGTTGTAGTAAGCAAATAATTTTTATGTTTTTCTTCGTGTGCCGCCAAATTTTGAAATCGTTAAATATGTGCCGCTACAAAAAAAAGATTGAGAATCACTGTACTAGAGAATCGTTTTGTATTATACATTTAAACAAAATTCAATTCATTTATTTATTTCAACCTATATAAAGTAGATGAATAAAAAGTATTTTATTAATGATTGTTTTTTTTTTAATAATTACTTGTATGAAGAGTGTGAACAGTGCATAGAGTAAGAACAGTACAAGAAATCTGGAAGTGGTTGTTGGTTAGTTAATCACGAACGTTACAGTATAGTCAACGAGTCGTGGCAGCTGTGTAGTTAGGCTTTCTTAGCTTGTTCCCATTCGCACTCAACTTCGACTGTACTGTACTAAATAAAGCGCTAATAGCAAACCAAAAAGGGCTCTACGAATGCAAGTATAACCATTCATCTTGTGATATTTAGTATAAATAGTCCATATTTCTTGTTACTGTTACGTAATTTATTAATATTTTTTATGTCGAGCTGAAGAATGAACTACAATATCATAATAAGTTCTACAATGACTACTAAGAATAAGTCTAGACCTAATAAATACACAACTAAATACTTGATAATAGAGATGTTGACAAAATTATATATTTTTGGTTATTATAATAAATGATTTAATGCATGCCAACATTCCTATTGTAATATTTTATAAACTCTACTTTTAACAATTTACAAAGTGTTGTCCTAGATTATGTACATTATGTATACATATACATATATTAATGTGTTATCACCTCAAGAATCTTAATATGGCGGATAAAGAACTTGGTGAATTTCTCCGTCTTCTCGATTGAGCATCGGGCATCATACCAAGAAGTCCTTTGCTGTAGGGCGACTGTCCTTCTGTTGTCAGAAAGTAATTGCCGTAGGTTCTAAAATGCAGAAATTATGTATTTATATTAAGTTTTACTAAGAAATAATAAATCAAGTTCAATCAAGTTGTAGGATATGTAGGTATACGTTATTCATGGTCAACTGAATTTCGCTAATAGCGACTGGTTGTGAATTCGATCCCCACTCGAGTAAAGGAAATCTTTATTTAAATTTATATTTCCATTTCTTCTCCCTGGTGTCGAGGCAAAGCGTGGTGTTGAGCTCCGCCACTCAACACGTAATGCCTCCAGAAATCGGCGGAAAGTGGGAAATGTCTGGGAAATGGGGAGTGTCTTAACACTAGATTCCCTCTGCCCACCCGGCTATGTGCGAGACACAGAGTGAAGCTGATTATTTTTTTTTATTTTAAATAATAAATTTTGTATTTACGTATAGAAAATTATATTAACCTAGTATTAGTTAACTCTCCCATGAACGTTGTGATGTTAGGAGGTGTAAGCAGATCGAGCCATGTGTTGTAGTTAGCTGCCGCCACCGCCGGAAATCCGGTCGGAGATTGGATTGATTCTATAAAATACCGCCATGATCGATCATGGCTGCAAAGATCTGTAATCATATATTAAAATTTTAAAGGAAGTCATTTTAAACGATTTTAAGGCGATTTTATTTTTAAACATAATGCAACGCAAAATATATTTAAAGATTAAACAATAACAGTTGTTCTCTAGCCTGCAATTATTTTTCCACGCATATAGTAGTAAAAGGAAGGCATAATCCGTCGGGTATCCAACGCCTCACCTCGTGTATTCAGAGCGGGGATATGAAATAAATTTCTCAGAATGGAGATCGAACCCAAAACCATCGATGGCGTTTACTTCTTTGTTGTGTATGTACCTTATGCTTCCCAAAGAAGCACTTAAGCTACAATAATCCTATAAATGCCGAATTTCAGATTTGTACCCACATTAGTTTCGGCGTGGTTTGTTTAGTTAGTAAAAGGAGTTACCTCCAGAAGTGAACATTTGGAAGGTTCCTTTTGGACAACCAGGTTGCATGCCATCGCTGGAGTAATTAGGCCACAAGTCGACGGTCCCACTAGACTTGCTTATACCATAATACCCTGGGTTAGAGTGGATGATGTCCACAAATGTTGCACAAGTCCGATCTAAGCCGTTGTGTATGGCAAACGTGCCTTCGAAGAGAATTCGCGCAGGATCTAGACCAGTTATTCTGAAACAATCGCTTACATATTATTGTTGCACATTCTGGTACATGTGAAAATTAATGTTTAAGCATTCTCCACTTGAGTGAAAATAAAAATAATTTTATACTTTTTACTTCCTTTAACTGGTTAGAGAAACCACAGCTATCTTGGATAATCAGACATTGGGACGGTGTCTATTTTTTAAAGCAAGAGTCAAAGTTAATTACAGAATTATGTACTAAGTGGCACAGTGGCGAGCGTCTGTAAGCGCAAGGGTTGTAAATTTACAAAAGGCGGCTTTGATACCTCTACCACTTAACACGCTGGAAAGTAGAGTACGAACTGTCCTTATGCTAGGTTCCTTCTACCTACCTTACTATATGTGGGATATAGCTAATAATATATAAATCTAAAAAAAAATTTGCTAAAATACAAAAATATTATCACTTTAAATATTTTCATTAATTCGGTGCCTTTTCGTTAAAGAGTTATTTTTATTAAACTGAACTTACAAATTAGGATGCGTAGTATTTGTTTTTACTTTAGTAAAAAAAATATACTAATATTTACTATTTCATATTTTTTACTATACTATGTATTTTATTGAGGCCGGTCGTGGCGCAGCGGCACGAAGTGTGACTGTATCACCGACTGGTTGTGGGTTCGATCCCCACTCGAAGAGATGAAATATTTACTTAAATTTATATTTCTATTTCTTCGCTCTGGTGTCGAGACTCCAGAATTCGGCAGAAAGTGGGGAACGGAGTGTCTTAACACTAGGTTCCCGCTGCCTATCCTGCTGTGTGCGGGATACAGCGTGAAGCTGATTTATTTTGTTTATTTTATTTATATTTTTTATTTACCGAGCAACAGGCTGACCTCTCTGGCGGGTCCACCTGCCCGCGTAAGCCAGGACGTGGGCGCCTAAAGAATGTCCAATGAGATGCACTTCCTTCATGTTGAGGCCGTTTCTAGCCAGAGTCATTAACGTTTCGCCAAACATTTGACCGACCTGGAATAATTTATATTATTTATTAATTTTGCCTAAGAGTACTATCTTGGAAACACAAACATGTTTTGTCTCGAGAAAGTTATATATTTGTGGGTACACTATATAAAAGTTACCTTATCTATATAAGTTGTGGATTCAAATCTAATATAGGGAAACATTTTTATTTTTAAAGTTTATGTTAAGAAGTATTGGACTTAATTCAGAAACACTCAGGAATGGACAGCTGTTTTATTAATTAATAATAATTTAAGCAGCGTATTTTGTTGTCCAATCAAGTGCAACAAACATAAAAATAAAGTTACAAATAATATTTCCTACGATTTAAAGCAAAAACATAAATAGACTTACTTTTTTCGCGTTAGGTACAACTAACACGGCGTATCCAATAGATAAACCCAAAATGTCACTGGTAGCTTCATCTTCCCAATCCAATAATAACACATTTCTTTTGTTCATATTTATATACGTTTGTAAAACGGCAGTAGTCGCTGGTCCATTACATTTTCCTCTAAATCCAAAGGTATATATCATCGTTTGAAGATTTGGGTCAAAGCAACTGTCAATTAGTAGAGGTGTTGGGTTGTGTAGAGATACAACAGTGTAGTTGCTGAGAGAGCTGTAATAATAAATTGAAATTGAGTTAATAAACTATTTTTATTACATACATTTATTTAATTTTCCATCCATGATATACATTTTATTAGTTTCACGTTGTATCCCGCATATAGCAGGGTAGGAAGACAGACCCTGGGAACCTAATGTTAAGATACTCCGTTCCCATTAACATCCTTCCATTCTCCACCTTTCGCTAAATTATCGACGCATTGTGTAGTGAATGGCGGAACTCAACCAGACCACAGTCTTACAGAGCAAAGAAATGGAAATAATAAATATTTCATTTCCCACGTTGGCATCGAACCCAAAACCGTCACGTTTATAGTTCCACGACGGCCTCAAGATTAATAATTGTTTGAATATATTTCACAAATAGATATATAAAATCTACTTTATTTAATTAAGATTAATGATCAAACGTAGATATAATTATGCACATATAAGTATGTACCTATCTGATATAGACTTGTTGGAAAATAAGACTGCGCTACCTACGTAGGTAGAGATAGATAAAAAGTATATTTTTAATAATATATGAGTAAAAAAGTTTTTATACATTTTTTCTTCTGCAACAAAAAATTATAATTACTAATTCACTACGGCGTTCGGAAGTAAAAACCGAGGCTATGAACAACATCTTATGTTAATTCTTTTAAATAAGTATATTTAAAAGAACTGTCACGTATATAATACTCTTCAGCAAGAAACAAAGAAAAAGTCAAGAATATTATATTTTTCATTAAAATTTATTTTAAGCATTTGTGTATATTTTTCATTATTAATAAGTCTATCGTAAGAGGCGAGTCTGGACGCAGGGACACAAATGTGTGACTGTAAATGTGACTGATTGTGGATTCGATCCGCACTCGAGAAAATAAAAAAAAATATTTAAATTTATATTTTTAATTTTCACTCTGGTGTCGAGGCAAAGCTCGACGTTGAGTTTCGCTACTTAATATGCCTCATAAATCGGCGGAAAGTGGGGATCGGAGTGGGTTTCCTCTGCCTATTATGCAGAGGTTCAGTTAATTCAAGGTTATCATACAGCAGTACGCGGAACACAGCGTGGAGCAAATTGTTTTCAAAGTCATTTAATCTATATATCCTCTACATACTTAGGATTGTCCTAATCTTCGGCGGGCAGGTTATTTTATATACAGAAAAGGCAACTTAGGTGACTAATCACCTCCTTATTTTTAAACTCAAAAGAGCAATTTGTAAGATTATTTAAGTTTTTTGTTTTAAAATTCATTACTTTATTTATTATATTGTTTATAGCACGTTCTACGCCGGTGCCATACGTTCTTTTTAGTGAGTATTTAGTCATTTTATTAAGATTCTTAACCCTTGACGTTGAAAATACTACCAAATGCATATTAATTGTTATATATGACATTGAATGTAATTAATAGCTTACCATTACCATAACCATTTACCAATCAAGTAAAAAAACATGACTAAATAGCGTTAAATGTTGCAAAATTTACTTTGTTTTTCAACAGACGGTATTTCTGAATAGTACTCTGCTGTTTCCAATAGATGGTAGTATATTATTTTACAAGTACTTCCTTATTTTCTTTTACGATTGCAAAGGTAAGTGTTTGTACTTTATCGTTATTTCTGACAAGATATTATTTTCTTCTAAATTTTGTATGAGATGATTAACAGATGTTATTATTTGTTTCAGAATGTTTAATTAGCGTTCTCTTAGTGTTGAAGACATTGTTGCTACTTTGCTTGATGGTGCACAGTGAAGGCCTCTTTGATTTCGATGGTGATAACCTCGTAGATGCCGGCTTATAAACTAGATTCGAATATTTTAGGGTATGTGATTTCAAAGATGAATATTGATTTGAAGAACCCCACCAGGAATAACCTGCTAAGGAGAAGCTACCTAAACCAAACTTGAGATCAAAAATAACCTTGAATTGACTGCACAGCAGCTTATTTTCGCAGGAAGCAAGACCCTACGTGCTGGGAATGCTTGAATTGGACACCCCTATACAATTCTTTTCCCACTTATTATCCCCAGGATTTATCAAGAAAATTTCGGAAGAGACTATTATTTGTGTGGCAATTTATTGGTGTGGTATATATAATTTAACTTGTGCAATTACGAACCACTAAAGTTACGAACCACTAAACCCTGTACTCGGAACACCTCTTATACAGCACATAATCCCAACAAACCCAATAACTAAACTTAAAAAAAAAGTGTCCTATTTTTGCCATAATGTTGAATCTATAAAAAATAAAGAAAATAAAGGGTTAAATTTTTACATGTATGATTGAAATCAATGTCTAGACATACTGGTGAAGTAATAATGTTATAAATAAGATACTAAGTAAGTATTCTCTTGAAGTTGATAAAAAATACAAATAAAGTAGGTTATTGTATATTATATGACTATCATAAAAATAACAAATTCCATTTACCATGTTATAGATTTTAAGGCCGGAAGAGAATCATTTATTGTTTATATCATATATAGGTATCTACGCTAAACAACATTTAGTTAAAATTTTAAAAATATAGGTCATAACTATCCGCATATATTCTGAAAAATATGTCCGAGAAAATAATAAATGTACTTAATATTTTTTTTGAGGCCAGTCGTGGCGAAGGGGCACAATTCTGCGACTGAAAATTTGATTCCCTGACTCGAGAGAAATATTTTGTATTTTCATTTCCTCAATCTGGTTGACGAATTTTGAAACTCTAAGAAGTGTCAAAACCATTACACCGACGTAAACCTCTTTACACCAGACACCATATTAAAATAATTGATAATGTGCTCACGTAGAACAAGTCATTACCGGCGGAATTCAAGTGATAACAATATCACTCTGCACCGTTAAAGAGAGGTCAACAGTTGCTCAAACCATCATCAAAACAATAAAGGAAACGAAGTCAACAAGGTTTATGTGTTACGCGCGTGTTAAATAATTCACTTCGTTAGAGTAATTATGACCAGTTTCTTATGCAAAAACTTGACTTAACGAAAGAAAGCGGTCAAATATTACGTGGGATTCTATCGAGTAAACAATGTGGATCGTCCTAATAGTCTACTTATTGGACCTTGGCGTCCATAACTCTACATAATCTGTTACTCAATACGTGCTCGTCGTTTAAGTAATCTATGAACATTGACTTCCAAAGCAGCTCCCTTCTTCTTTGGCTTAATTATATAGTAAAGGCTTGGCTTTGGCTTAGTAAACTAGCGACCCGCTCGCGGCTTCGCCCGCTTGAACTACATAAGTATTAATTTGTTAATCTGCATTACTATTGTTTTCTAAAAATATAATTTTGAAAACAATATCTATACCTATACTCTGCCGACGAATTCTGAGGCAATACGTATTGAGTAGTACGCACAATGTGTTTCGCTACTTTCTTTTTTGTTACTTTTGAGTAGTAACGTATAATAAAAAATTTTAAGTGTTATTTCACACTTATGAAAGAAAAATACTTATTAAGAAAGCACATTAAAATTTAACCGTAGCGGGATTTGAACCTGTTTCTCTTTGGAAACCGTCCAAGTGTTCTGAACAACTTATCGAGTTACGTCAGTGCTTATATGCTTGTTATAACTAATTTTTTATATTTTTTTATAAAATGTTATACGACACTTAAGAAATAAAATTAAAGGGAGGGTACAATATAAGAAAAATATTGTAGCTACCCTCAAAAATATTGAATATTATAAGTTGATTAATTGCTTTAATTAGATATTTATATTGTATATTTTTGAAATAAAATTAAAAAAATATAAATTCTGATATTCTTACAGATTTGTGTATGGATCTACATGGTTTACAGGCCTTTTCTAGTTACTGTCTCAAAGTTTTGTTAGTTTCATTTTCCCTTTTTTATACTTCTTATTTAATAATAAAAAATAAAAATTGATATTGTGCTAAAAGACAGTAAAAATTTAATAAAAATTATGTGCGGTCGCTTAGATTTGCAATTGCTTGATATAATTTAAAAACCTTAAATTTACTTTTGGTAAAGGGTAAGAAAAAAAACTGAACAATTACTTTGTAAATAATATTTAATTTTTTTTGTTTGTGACTTGTCATACAATTAATCAAATAGAGTGTGATAGTATCATTTTGTGCATACATTTTGCTAAAGCTAAATATAATATAAGAAATAAGAATTAACCAAAAAATTAAAATTTTCGCCACCTCCATTTAAATTTTTACACATTTTGCAGATAAATGCGAATTGTAGAGGAATTCTTTTTAAGAAATATGAAAATTTATTTAACAAACTATCTGCTATTATAGAAAAAAAATGTTGATATTTTTATTTACGACCAATTTTTGATACTGGCAATACGATGAGAAATGGTCATATACGGATACCTTATAATAAGACACAGATCCTGTTCTCTTCTAATATTCCAGGTTAAGGGTTTTGTCACTTAAGTAGTCGTATCTAACTATGTACATTTTTAACATTAATGTAAGTATTGTTTAATGTTTTATAGAAAATATTAAATTATTAATTAATCACCGAACAGCGGAACGGCGTTGAGTTCAGCCACTCAACGCGCAATACCTCCGGAAATCGGCAGAAAGTAGGGGAAGGAGTGTCTTATATATATTTTTAAAAAGATGTTTAAAGATTAAGTACGTTTAATTATGACATTCGTTGTAAGTGACCACTCAATAATACAAATTCAAGTAACAAATTAATATTTCATATTCGTATAAAACATTCTCATTTGATAAAAAATATTTGACATTGAAAATAAACAAAAAAATTTGGCATGGTTGACCAGTACAGCGTACAAAGTTGGAGGTCGCAGCTTAGGTTCCTATGTAATAGTGGAATATTAATTAATATAATATACTTAATAGCTATTAATAAATATTTAAAAAAAAAAAAAAAAAAAAAAAATCAGCTTCACGCTGTATCCCGCACACTGCAGGGTAGGCAGAGGGAACGTAGTGAAAGACATTCCGTTCCCCACTTTCTGCCGATTTTCGGAGGCATTGCGTGCTAAGTGGCAGAACTCAACGCCGCGGTTTGCCTCGACACCAGAGCGAAGAAATGGAAATATAAATTTAAGTATATATTTCATCTCCTCGAGTGGGGATCGAACCCACAACCAGTCGGTTTACAGTCACACCTTGTGCCGCTGCGCCACGACCGGCCTCTTATTTATTAAATCGCTATTTTATTTTTATTTTATATAATGCCAATACAATTTTAGGTGGCACTTAAAATTAATGTATTTTATCCTATGTTTTTAACATTATGCATGTTTTGTCAGACAAATAGCAGTCTTAGTAATAGGGTACGGAAACCTTTGAGTACGGAACCCTAAAAATTATATAATATAATAAAACACGGCCACTTTGTATTAATTAAGAAATAAAATAAATTTACTATGCTAAAAATATAGAAAATATTCAAAAATGTTAGTGAAAGTTAAATCATTATGTAAATAATATTAATCAATCTCATAGAGATTCAAGATCAACTTTGATAAAATATAGAAACACCTAAGTAATAAACGGATATAGTAGATTTGTTTGATTGTATGATTAACGGTGAGGCGGCGTTGAGTTCCAACTCAACACGCAATTGGCGGAAAATGGGGTGCGGCGTGTCTACTAGGCTCTCTTTGCCCACCCTATACGTACGCGGGATACAGCGTGAAACTGTATATAACTTTAATGTGAAATATCTATTGTCCTAAAGGGTGTTATTGTTCTTAGAAAGCGTTGCATTTGTGCACATTATATACATTTATTTACTGATTTTATGGTAAAAAAGTCACTTTTTAAGTACTCGTAACCAACACAATATGGCTACAACGATAATATTTGCTAAACTTTGCTAATAAGACTCAGAAAGTAAATGTGCCTAACGTTTTTCTTTAGAATATTCTACCTACCCGTTACAGGTAGTTATTCTGATAATCTGAAACTTGAAAATATGTATAGTTTCACATTTCCCATATACAGAATGTTTTTGTCATCACCACTTTACAGGAAACCACAATTTTAGCTACTCTATAAAAACTTAATACAATTAAAACAAAAGAGATCTTTTCCAAAAATTTAAAATGATTTATTCAAACAAAATTATTCATAAAATAATTGTTGTATTTGTCAAGAATGACGCACACAGACACAAACCTATCAAAGCGATAACGCCGCACACGATGGCGATGTTGAATTGCGTAAAGTAGAACGAGAGATATCCCTTTCTAGTATGTTTTTTTTTAAATAATACAGAACGATAAGAACTTTATAAATTTTCGGAGATACACGGCGGGTACATCCGCAGAATGCGTATTATAGGTACCTATAGCGATACATTCCCGCTCACACTACCGCTCACACCTACCCCACGAGCCAGATCACGGCACTAAAGTACACTAGAGCTTGACGCTAAGTATCATTTGCTGTGCAGTTTCTATATAATACAAAGTAACACAGAACGTACGCGTATTGAATATTATGCTAACGTCTGTACATGCGAGAGCTTGACACGTGCCTTTTTTCACAATCTCTACAAAGTTTTTGTCGCATTACAAAGTATTAATCTCAAATGCTGTCTGCATTTAATTATTTTTTTAAGCTTTTTCCCGACTTCTAAAGAAGGATGTGTGTAGTACTTACACACACTGACTAAGAGACGAACAGACAAAATTCTTAAAATCATTGTTATGTGCTCTATTACAATACCCCAATAATAGATTTTTTCTACTTCCATGTACTTTCGATAGGTCATCCAATAACCTAACCTAACCATTTGACAGATAAATAATTTAAAATATAAATTATTTTAAGCCTCACAGCTTTGGATTTTCACCAATAATATTAAAAAAAAAGAATTTCAAGAAAGCTCAAGATATAACCACAGTGGTTAAATTATAAAAAAATATACATATGTTTTTATTTCTTGTACTTTTGTGTGTACCGATATCTTAAATTATACCATAAGTATAATATGCTGAGCATCTATTGTGCAGTTGTTGTGCAAATTTATATAGACATATGTTTTTAAGAAAAGAAAGAAACAAACTTAAAAGTTTATTTCTTAAAAGTTTTATTTTAAGAAATAAACCTAAAAGTTCTGTACGGGTTAGAGTGAAAAAAATTAATTTTATCACGCCATTGCTGTCAAATGTATACGTACAGTGATTAAGAATTCATTTCCTACTGGAAGGCAGGTTTAATTTTCTAATTCGAACATGTACCGCATCATTATGCACATATGATAGAACCTCGTTCCTTTAAATATAAAAAAAATACGGAAAATATTACGTTGTATATAAAATATTTTTATTTATACTTTAATTAAGACAACATATAAAAATTTTAACATAGCGAGATTTGAACCCGCGCCTCTTTGGAAGCCGTCCAACCGCTCTGACCAACTAAGTCATACGTTTTTCGAGAACGTTAAAATTTTTGTAACACTTAAAAAATGTTAAAAAATATTTTTATTTATGTTTTGCAAAATGGCCGGTAGTTTTATTGAATATTTTTTTTTATTATAATAAATGTATATTATTGTAATTTTTTTATTTATCCTATATTTTATATGAAAAACAAAAATAGTTTATTTGTAACAAAATACTATTAAGTTTTCATTCCCTCTTCACGAGAAACGCAGATACATTGAAAGCTTATTTGGTTATTTTAGAGCGATTTCATTTTATGGCACTATTATTGACATCATTTTTATTTCTTTGTATTTTAATGCCAGAGTAGACAAAACTATTCAAAGCAATAAAATTAAATGAAATAAATTAGCTGCAGTGTGTATCTCGCACACAGCAGGATTGGCAGAGGGAACCTAGTTTTAAGACACCCCGTTTCCCACTTTTCGCCGAATTCTGGAGGCATTTATGTGGCATGTTGAGTGGCAGAACTCAACGCTGAGCTTTGCATTGACACCAGAGCGCATAAGTCGAGCGAACGAATCGAGGAGATCCTCGAGTGGGGATCGAACCCACAACCAGCCGATTTTGTAGTCACACTTTGTGCCTCTGCGCCATTACAATGATTTTGAAATATTTTGAAAAGTATATAAAACATATTTTAGAAATATAGTTCATAATAATATTAGTATAGCTCCGTTTATTACTATATAAGCGGAGCTTGATATAAAATCTGAAAAAAAAATACAATTATCGTTTTACTTATTATAAGCAAAAGTAGATAAGTATTAAATTTTACTTACGATTTGTAACATCTCAACCACGCACTATGTGTTTTATCCAAAAAGACACCTGTAAAGTTATTTAAATAAAATAATATATAATATTGATTCTATTGAATTCATATAATTTAAATAAATATTTTTTATCAAAAACGATTTAAATCACAGAAGAAAAAAATTAGAAATTAAATATAATCACTGTAACTAACCCAATAAAACAATAATTGACACAGAAATATTAAATTTACACATTTTTTTTACGCTCGCCGCGACGGTAGCATCTGCAGCGTGCTCATCACCGCACCACGCATCGAACTATGCGATATCGCAATCACGACCCAACCTACCCCATATCTGTATTGGAAGGAATGCCTATAGAATAAAAAAAATTACGACATTTTCCCAATTTACATAATATCTGATGTAAACAGAACTTTCTTTAAGTGTGATATATGACCGTGTAATAAATGTCTATGCTTATTGCTATATAAAAAAAAAACAAGATCAATAGCTTAGACATTTGCCAAGAGTAACCGAAGTAAATTGGAGAATCTTGCAATATTAAAATAATATACGCATATACAAATAAATAAATCTTTATTCTTTATTAACACATTTTCGTTTTTCACTTTCCGCCGAATCCTCGAGGCATTGTATGTTGACTGTTGGAACACAACGCTGCACTATGCCTTAGTAATTGAGCGAACAAACGAAGTGAAATATCAATTATAAAAAAAAATACAAAATAAAATTTACCAACCTAAGCAATATAAAGCAAAAACCACTAAAACGTTAAATTAATTGTTAATATAACGAAAAAATTTTAAGAAATTTGAATGTATTTAATGCAATACTTAAGGAAATTAACTTTTACTTTAATGTAAAATTATTTCTACTTTCGATACATGTTTCTTATTCGATATACGAATCAGACAAAACAAAGCACTTGCTTCCTTACGTAAACACGTGTCTGAATTGCATTTGAATGTGCAAAAAAGGTTTTTTAATCTTAAGCTTCGAGAATATTAATTTTAATTGTATTCTTTGCAATAAATAATACATAGTTTTTACCTTATCATATATTATACTATACTGAGGCCAGTCGTAGCGCAGTGGCACAAAGTGTGACTGTAAAACCGACTGGTTGTCAGTTCGATCCCCACTCAAGGAGATGAAATATTTACTTAAATAATTTAATTATTCTTCGCTCTGGTGTCGAGGGAAATCGTGGCGTTGAATTCTGCCACTCTACACGCAATGCCTCCAAAATTCGGCAGAAAGTGGGGAACGGAATGTCTTAACGCTAGGTTCCCTCTGCCTACCCTGCTGTGTGCAGATACAGCGTGAAGCTGATTTATTTATTTTATTTACATATTATACTAAAGTAACCCGTATGGTTTACTTCAGCGTATACATACATATAAAAACTTAAGAATTTAATAACATAGAAACATAATAATCACGATTACGTTTCGCAGTTGAAGAACTTTAGTTTGTTTTGTAGAGTTATTATTGCGTATAGAACCAGTCCTTTTCATTACACATAATACGCATGATATAAATCAAATAATATTCCGCTTTTTTGGTGCAACAATGACATAAAACTTTAAAAAAATTGAATATCTTATGCGAAAAGGCTTTACATTATATTTACACTTTTTATCTAATAAATATTTTTTCAGAATTTACTAAATATATTAAGCATAAAATAAATACATTAAGTAAATTCTAAAAGATAATGTTTAATGAATGAACAAATTTCTAAGATTATTTATTAAATTGACAGCGTAGGTCTGAATCATTGTCTTGATTAATAGTATTGTTATGTTTCTCTTTAACAATTCTTGGCTTGAAACAAAGCCCGGTACTTTGGAAGGCTTCAAGGAATATAAAAAAGTTTTGATGTGACACATTACCCATCTCCGAGTAACCACAGGTAATAAAGTCTAAAGACGGTCGTACGAATTTATGTGTAGAAATAGGACTATCTAATGGAATTTGAAATAGACTACCTGGTCTCCAATTGAATAGCAGACGGTGGTGATTTGCCTCCAACTATATGGGCCACCACAGTGTCATAATGCCTCGGGCTCATCATCAACCTCCCTAGAAGCTCGCGAGCGAGTTTTCCCATTACGCAGATTGAGTGTTTCCCTTTTGAGCACACAGCTCTTACGCCGCGCTCTACCGGTCAATAAAGGCAAACAAGAGCCCCGTGATAGATTACAATTTCCCTCTGAAGGACTCAGGTCCGTGGTCATCTTTCACTAGAGCTCGCTACAAGCTGCTCTGCAGGATTATTTTATCAGCTTTCCGCTGTACTCCGTATAAAGCCCCGTATATAGCCCCGTATAGGTCAAATAAACCTAGTGTTATAACACTATGACGCAGGGGCACAAAGTGTGCCTGTAAACGCAACTGATTGTGGGTTCGATCCTCACTCAGGGAATCAAAATATTTATTTAATATTATATTTTCATTTCTTCGGTTTGGTGTCAAGTAAAAGCGCAGCGTTGAGATTCGCCACTCAACACGCAATGCCGCAATGCAATGTATCAATAGACACAAGATAAAATTATGATATTTTTAAAATATTTCCCTGTATCAACTGTAATAGTTTGGCCTCCGATCTATCGATCATCCTTTATATGACAAGATGATTATATTACACAATGTATTTAAAAACAATCGTGCTACTGATTTTTTAAATGGCAACAAATAAATATTAAGAAAAAATAATTATTATTGCTAATCTCTATTAGTGTTTAATAGTAATTAGCTTTTCGTGCGGCTTTAGATCATTATATTGTGTTTAATCGGTATGTATAAGGTAATTTAAGAAGAATGAAAGATTCAAATGACATATCTTGAGAATTGGTTTATGGTTTTTTCGATAATATAATAACATATAATTTTAAGGCTAAATTACCTCTATGAGTTGGCAGCAATTCATTCAAGATTTATGTACATAATATACAATATTTTAATGAAAAATTATACAAAATATTATACGTAATTAAAATTAAATATGCTTTTAATGTTTTTATTTAAATTATGAATATTTATATATTTTTTATAAATAAACAAATCAGCTACTCGGTCACACCGTGTTGTTACCGGTTCAGAATAGGCCAACCTTATCTCATTCACCTAGGGTGTCGTAGAAGTCGACTAATGGTACTCATTAAATGCGTCTTAAGACCTCGATAAACATAAGCCCCAACTTGCAGGTACTCATTGATAGTTTGTCAAATGTTCTGGCTGATGATTGATTTCATATGGATAGAAAGTAACTTCTGTGGAAAGAAATTTGTAGTCTTTGCCGAAAAGACTATTATACTATCGGCATTGCCAATTGCAGGCTGCTTAGCAATATGCAAAGTTGAGACTCAATTGGAGCTGTTAGTGTGAGAATAGGGCATTAACTCAATCTGGTGACGGATGGTAAAGCAAGGTCACCCGTTATCTCCGAAATTGTGCACCAGTGTCCTAGAGGAAGTATTCCGAAAACTAGCGGCCGGCTGGGAAGATAAGGGCATTATCATTGGTGAAAAAAGGTTAACAAACCTTCGATTCGCTGATGACATCGTCCTATTCTCATCATCCATGTCAGACTGCAATGCTTGAAGACCTAAGCAAAGCCAGCCTTGAGGTCGGAATAAAAATAAATATGACAAAGACCAAGCTGATGACCAACAGCGTACAGCAAAAGGTGACCGAAGGTTCCTGGTTCAAATAGTTTCAGTGCCGACGAGACAAAGAAGTCGAAAGACGAATAAAAAATGCCTGGAGGAGCTATTGGTCTAAATTGGTCTAAACGTCGACTGATGGGCATGTGCATCCTCTCAGTGCTCACCTATGGTGCCCAGACATGGTTTTTGACAAATTTTCAGAAGTCCGCCCAGAAGATTTGCCATCGTGCGATGGAGGTGCATCTTAGATGTCAAATTATTGGATAAAATCTGAAACACCGAACTGCGCTCTCGCGCAAAAATTGCTGACGTTCTAAAGCCGCTACGCTGAAGTGGGACTGGGCCGGACACGTCTGCCGCATGCCTAAAAAATCTTGCGTGAAATCTTCTACCAGCTGGATTTGTGCCCCAGTTCCACGGCTGGTCTCGCTTAGATTATTATTTATATATGAGATATTGTAAGAAGATAGCGTTAAAAAATATAAAATATCTATGCCATTTAGCAAATTTGTTAGCAAACTAGTGTAAAGAAAGAAGAGGGTAGATGAAAAATATTATGAAAGCAATGAAATTGTGTCAATCACTTGGCTGGCGACGGCTTTTCAATATTCAAAATATTTAAATATGGGGACGATTGCGAGTTCTATTCTACCTTTTATATGTATAATTCCTAAATAATAATACAGTTCATAAAAAATAATTCATTTCACCGAGTGAGAAATGAATATTCATTTCATTACTCTGGTCACAAGGCAAGCGCGTCGAGTTTTCGAGGCATTGCTTATTTAGTGGCATTCCGCGAAAAGTGTGAAACGGAGTGTCTTGATACTGAGATTTCTTTGCCTACCCTGCTATCTGCGGCATACAGGGAGACGCTGAAAAAAAAATTAAAACAAATACGATTTTTCGAATATGTTATTTTTATGATTATAATTTTCTAATTTAGGTACTATGGGACTTAGGGACTGTGATATTTTATAGGAACTAAAACCAATTGTTCATAAATCTGGTTCTTGAGACTTATTTATATTTTGTAAATAATAATAAAAATATATTTACTATAATATATGTATATCTTACTCAAATAACGGTATAATAAAAACAATATAAAATGCATAAATTTTATTAAAAACAATCATTGTACACCATTCTTTTATTTACAAAATATTATAACTTAAGTACATTAAGTTCGTGTCTATGTTATGTATATGTATATTACTTATAATTTTTACAAAATTTACTTGATATTGGAAAATATTTGATTAATACTATTAAGTCACAATTTATGTACGTTCAATTCCTAGTAACAACGAGAAAGTATTAAGTTACTAAATGATTATGTTCTATAAAAATGTGACTGGATATCTTATTCTTAATACTATATTAATCTACACTTTTCCCTTTTTTATCAATCGTTTTTTTTTATCTATAACGGTTAGATAAAGAACTGTTATCTACATATATATCGTACTTTTGAGTATTTATTTAAAAAGGAAACATACAAAGAGCATTTTATCCTTAAGTAAATAAAAAAATATTACAAAAATGTCAATATGAATCCAATTAACTATGTTTTGTAGTCTTTGGTTGATAAGATACACAATATATATACACTATCAATCTACATTTAAATCTCTTTGTGTTTTATAATTTATTTTGCTTGTGTATTCATAACGTTCTCATGATTTTACCAGACTAGAATATGACTTTGAAGACGACAAAGAGTTTTAAGGAAGGAAAAATAAGTTTTACCCGATATACATACATATGAATGTCACACTATGAAGGAAGAATCTGGGTTTGTAGTGCAAGATACGGACAAATTGTGAAAATCGAAAAATAAACGTCTATTATTTATTATTACATATATACAACATTCACACTTTGCTCTTTTTGTAAAAAATCCGGATGATTTAATTTTAATTATGACAACTTTTTTGTGCACCTTTTTCTTTATTGTTTATATTAATATAAATACAAATATATATGTATAATATATAGTATTCATTAATTATCATTTATTACAAAAATGTCTATTACTATAACTTCTAAAGAATCTTATATTTATTCTATATCTTTGGAAATATAGTCTACTTCACGTCTACATACAACCTGTCTCCATTTTACATTAACTTAGCGTAGGGGATTACACTTGAAAATCACAAACGTTGTACGTCTGGTAAAATAAAAATAAAATACTTTCATTTATTTATTACATTGAGGCCAGTCATGGCGCAGGGGCACGAACTGCGACTGTAAACCGCCTGGTTGTGGGTTCGACCCCCACTTGAGGAGATGAAATATTTATTTATATTTATATTTCCATTTCTTCGCTCTGGTGTCGGGGCAAAGCGCGGCGTTAAGTTCTGCTACTTAACACGCAACGCCTCCAGAATGCGGCAGAAAGTGGGGAACGGATTATCTTACCACTAGGTACGTGCGGGATACAGCGTGAAGCTGATTTATTTTATTTTTATTTATTACATTCTTATGAAAACAGTTTCTCTCTTGATAATTTAGTCTCATAACGTATCAATTGTTGGATATTTCACGTTCATTTTTTGTTGTCTTCATTCAAGGTGGGACTGCAGCAATGTTATTAGGAACTATTTCTGACTCCTCGTCGACAGAATCAGATTCACTTTCCTTATTGGCTGGTTCTTCAGGCTCATCCCTCATTAATGTTCTATACTTTTTAGCTATTATCTCCCAATCTACTACATTCTCTATTCTCGTCATATTACTAAAGCTAAGTTGGGAACCCAAGGGGCTTAAATGTACTACTGACAACCGCGTTGAATCTGAAATTACATTTTATGTAAGTATTAACTATTGTAATATAATTAAATTGCTTCTTAGTATTTTTAGAAAATATATATTATGAATGATTAAATTTATCAGAAATTTTACCTTTAGGCACCACTTGCCCCCTTTTAACTTTTGATAACCATTTTGCACCAGCTTTTGATCTCGCGCTCATCTGATCTTGACGTTGCATACCGATCATATGTACTAAACTGGGTCGTTTCTTTTTACTTAACCGCTCCTGATAAAATTTTATAGAAATAAGTATTATATGTACAATGTACATTTATTTAAGTATAAAACTATTTGATATCAAAAATATTATAGCCAGTCAAATTTTTATTTTTAATGGTGATTATCTTACCTTACACCTATGTATCAACCACATAAGCCACGTCGTTACTAAGTTAAGTGGAGATGGTGCAGTGTTTGTTCGATGCATGTTGCGGATTAGTTTAGATAAGCCATACTTCCATTCTATATCTGACTGAGCCTAAAACATTATTATTATCATATGTTAATTATTTATTTGGTACAAATTCTGCATTTCTTACTTTTCTTTTAGAATATTTTTCTTATTATGTAAACAGTTAAAAAAAGTCAGCTTCACGCTGTATCCCACACACAGCAGGGTAGGCTGAGGGAACCTAGTGTTAAGACACTCCGTTCCCCACTTTCTGCCGAATTCTGGAGGCATTGCGTGTTGAATGGCAGAACTCAACGCCGCGCTTAGCCTCGGCTCCAGAGCGAAGAAATGGAAATATAAATTTAAGTAAAAAAAGTAAATTAATTTAAATATATAAACAGTTGTTATAAAATATATATTATAAAAAGTTGAGACGTGTTTGACTGAAATATTAACATTGAAATAAATATTTATATTATACGGAGCTATAATAGATTCCTTTTGGGCATAAAAAAATAAATATTTCGAAATTATCTTGTTTTTCATATTTATCTTATAAGATGTCAAAAAATCTTTTGCAGTATAATATTAATTATAATACGATAACTATATTCGTTTCGTCCAAGTATTGTAACCGAACACCGCGGCGGAGCCTTTACAATGCCGGCGCTAATGTTATAAGGCAGTACCTATGCAGAGAGCGTACTGACCGGTAGCATTCATTATCAAACTCAATATTAATCTCGAGCAAGCAATAAAGCTACTTTTATGCTGAAAACTATTTTTTTTTCTAGATTAATTGCTATATAAAGTAGGCCGCGTCCCCTACAACATTAGAAATTGTTCCTAAGTTTGTTCCTATGTTTTCGTTATTTTACATTAAAAACACGTACAGCATACGAATTTAATCATCCGTGTTACGCTTCCATCATGGATGCAAGCCGCGTACACTAACTAGTTAGTCCGTTCACGTGTGCATTACCTGTATTCTTTGATACGTGTCTGACATCATGGCAATGAGTAGATTTATCAATACCACAACTGACACCAACATGTAGATGCCGAAGACTATTTTGAACAAATAATTTGTCCAGGCGGGTTGCGTGTTGCTGTCGTTTCGGTGGACCCTCGTTTGCTCTGTGGTTGTCTGGCCGAACACCGCGAAGAACAGCAGCTCGAATGAATATATTGGATTCATAGTCACTGTGAACAACCGAGTTGAATGTGACAACAAATTTACCTGTATACGTTGGTAAGTGTCCGACATCATCGCAATAAGGAGCGTTATGAGCACCACAACGGACATCAACAAGTAGGCGCCGAAAACAAACTTGAACAGGTTCTGCGTCCATAACGGTCGAAGAGGTGACACGTAGTTCAGGTCTGACAAAGTAATCTGGCCGAAAAGGGCGAAAAACAATTTCTCCACCGCCTCGATTGGTGACAACGTCGCTAGAAGACAACACTCGATCGACAAAGACTTTAGATTCTCATGAGGATGGAGGGGTATGTTAATGCATAAAATGTTTATTGATCAGTAATCGTGGGTGGCATAGTTTACTTTTTGTTTAATATGTATCAGGTAATGCGAATGTAATGTTGGATCAGCATCAATTTACCCCTGCATTTATATATTTTGCTTATAGTATATTTTATAGACTAGGAAGATTGAATCTATAGACATTTAAGGCAAGTGCTGTATTTTAAAGGTAAATTTAACTTAGATATGTAACCCACAACTAGCATTTTCGACTAAGTAACTAATGTTCAAGAGTGCGTTAAAGGGGTAGATTGATTTGTGTAAATATGAAATGTCTTGTGTTATTGATAAGTGTAATAATATAATAATTTTAAATGTTATATTCTGTAAAGGGTTTGTTTTTGACCAATTGCAAATTTAAAATCATCAATCTACCCCAATCCCCTCTACTTGTGTCCATAGACAGCGTGGTCACAATGTGCCACATAGACGACAAACAGCCAAACGTTACAATAGGATACCTTAGGACGCTGGTGTCAAACGCAGGACAAAAGCCTTGCGGCATGCGCAAATCAAACTTGCTCCATTGAATGCGGTGAGGTCGGCCACTCATTCCACTAAAACTAGATATATCGCACAAGGCATTTTCTGTTAACTCTATCTGGAAATTTATTCGATATTTTATCAATATACTCAATGAAGTATTAATAAAAAATACTTTGTATTCTATTGTGTAGTTATATGATAAAGACAGAAAATGCACGTGCAACAGGTTGTCTTTATACTAAATCTAAACATAAATTATGATTGCCACTGATCTAAGGCACTGTAGAGATAGTAATGAAGACATGCCACAGATAGCGAGAGGTGTATATATAACATGACCTAACTCATTCTTCATCCCTGTGATTAAACAATACGTTGATTGACCTTATTGACGATGATAACATTCCCGACAAGGTGGCAAACGTTCAAGCTCGCAAGCGCGTTGTAATCAAACAAAAATAAGCACATAGATTTAAGGCAATCACCGTAAAATGCAATTAATGAATTGAAGTATATTTTGATATTGTTTTTCTCTATTGCTATGATCGACTTACGACCAGTCACCCCTTGCTTTCTTCGATATGATTCTCCCGAAAACCATTGGGGATCATATGCTTGTCTTTTTGTTCGAAGGTTATTATCTATTATAAGAATTTATTATAAATATTTTCATATTTTATTTATTAGGCCTATTGGTAATACAATAATGGGTAGTAAAATCTTGATGATATAGATTTGGTGAAAATGTTAAAGTAATTGAAGTCCTTACCATCTGAGAATATTTTTCGTCTGGCTTGTCTAGCATATTTATTGTCTTCTGGTTTGTATATATTCCTGAAAGGCTGGTTCAATGCTACAATATGCATTGAGAATCCAAATACGAAAATAGCTAAAACTGCAAGAAATCTTCCCAAATCTTTCATTAAGTCTCCGATAATAATCGCCCAAGGACCGAATAAGTGATGGAAGGATAAAAAGTCTAATATTTGTACACAAGCTAACAAAAACGACAAAGCAAAAAATTGATTCCTACAGTACATTAACGTTGGCCAATATTTAGGTAATACAAAAATCCATCCTACCACGTGGGTTGCCACACCAATCATACCTAATAGTAAAACTGCTATCTTGATCCAACCTAAGCCGGATTTATCACTAGGATTTGTTAGCTCAAAAAGTAAAAGACCACTCAGACACACAAGTAGCATCCATTCATACCATCTAGGTACTAAACTTTCTCTAAATATTGAATTATAAATAGGAGTAATCGCCACTAACGCTAATAAAACCATTAGATATATATGTGACGTTAGATACGACATAAACTTTATAATAGGAATTTTATTATATTTATGGCCTAATGGAAGAGAAAAAACGAGCCAGACTGGCGGACAGATTATAAATGCGAAAAAAAGGAACATAATTTTGATGCCAGTCCATTTGAGACTCCCTCGCCAGAGTTCCTGAAATAATATGAAATATTATTAAAATGGCTAATTTTTTAAAAGAAGTATTGCTATAGTAGTCGAAGTTACCTATTTTTTACCTGAAGATATCTCTGAACAACCGTATGTGCGATGACCTCTTTTTGTTCATTTTCTATTAATACATCTAAAAACTCTATATTTCTATTGTCAGTAGCAGTAAGTATATGCCCAGCAGAGTCTGCACCAGCCGCTAAAGCTAATAATTCTGTGGCCATTGCCTCACATTGCTTCCCAGCCGCTATTAAATCTTTGGCACGCTCCTTTTCCTGTAAAAAATATGCAAAAATGTCAGAATTACATATAATAAAGATTAATTTTATAAATTTTATTATTAATACGGAACAATACCTTAGTTGATAAATTTATGTATAAATTAGATAATTTAGCTGCTGTATCAACGGGTGCAGGTGAAACCAAAACAAATTCTTCTATAGGTATATTATTGTGATTTTTTGAGCAGACCATTAGATTGTATATAAATCTTTTATCATCCATAAGCGATTGCGTGTCGTGCTCCTTATGTAAAAGGTATTCTAATACGTCATTATGATTCTCTGAAGCCGCAAACCATATAGGCGCACAATTCAAATTTGTTTCACTTTTTGGAGACGCTCCTGATTCGCATAATAATTTAACTACATTTAAATACCCAGCTTTAGCGGCGCAATGTAATGGAGTCCACCCATTTTTATCTGTTGCATTAATTTCTGCTCCTTGCCCAAGTAAAACTTCTACCATTTGGTAATGCCCGTGAGTGGATGCGATATGCAAACCAGTCTTACCGTGTCTATCCGTACTTTGTAATAACTCTGCCGATCTGCTTAATAGCAAACCTACTATAGACATATGTCCACCAAAACATGCTAAGTGTAATGGATTATATCCCTGAAAAAGGTTGAATAATCTTTATATTTATAAAATGAATGTTTGTCTGTATGTTCTTTATAGGATCGTAAACTGTGCACTGAGGCCGGTCGTGGCGCAGTTTCACAAAGTGTGACTGTAAAACCGGCTGGTTGTGGGTTCGATCCCCACTCGAGGAGATGAAATATTTACTTAAATTTATATTTCCATTTCTTCGCTCTGGTGTCGAGGCAAAGCGCGGCGTTAAGTTCTGCCACTCAATACGCAATGCCTCCTTAATTTGGCAGGAAGTGGGGAACGGAGTGTCTTAACACTAGGTTCCCTCTGCCTACCCTGCTGTGTGCGGGATACAGCGTGAAACTAATTGAATTTTTTTTCTAACTGTGCATTTGATTATGTAATGATCTTTAGTAAAATTGTTGAGCATGGGTCCACGAAGGAAAAGAAGGGTGAGTTAGTACGACTAATTTTCGACAGATGGCGCCGCTCTCATGCCTAAGTATTTTTTTGTTGCTGGCTTAGCAACGTACGCAGTATTAAGTAAAGTGTATTTCCATAAAGGAATAGTAAGTGTCTTAAAATATATAAAAGATAAATGATTTTTCTTACATTTTCGTTGGTAGCAGCGTCAACTTGTACACCAGCAGAATTAAGTAGTAATCGTACAACATTTTCGTTACCATTATAGGCGGCAAGATGAAGTGGTGTTAGACCAGATTCTGCACCTAATATTGGTACTAACGACAACCCTGTAGGCGGTTCTGATTTAACTGTTCCGGGGACTTGTGATAGTAGTTCTCGAACGGTCTCTGCAGGAAAATGGAAATAATGTAAAAACATAAAAATATACATGTGATGTAAATATTTTTTTTCCAATTAGAAATACCTGCTTGTCCATAATATGCAGCTATGTGTAAAGGAGTTAAACCTAATTTTTTACTAGATATTCTCAAAGTGTTTGTAGAACGCATCACATCTAACACATTTGTATGACCATGTTCCGCTGCCAGATGAACAGCTGTTAAGCCAGCTCTATTTTCATCCGTACAGGAAGCCCCAGCTCTTACAAGAACTCTTACTACGTCTGCATGGCCACCTTCTGCAGCTAATTGTAAAGGAGTTGATTCATTTAATTTATTTCTCGCTGATATGACACCAGTTCTATCAAATTTCATCAATTCTTCTATAACTTTGACGGATCCTTGAATGGCTGCTATATGCGCGCAAGTATTTCCATCTTTAGTGGTGGCCATTACTAAGTTTGGATGCTGTTGTAAAAATAATTGTACCACCTCGGAATAATTATTTTGTGCAGCAGAATGAATAGGTTTTTGGCCTAATTCATCTGTAGCATCAATATTGGCACCAAGTTCAAGTAATAACTTGCATACTTCAATTTGACCACTTGCAGCAGCCAAATGTAGTGGAGTTTGTTTTTTTAAAGTTAGAACATCGATCATAGCATTGTGGTCCCTTATTAAAAATTTTACCAAATGTGCATATCCATTCATAGCCGCTAAATGAAGAGCAGTTCGTCCATTCCGCGCTTTTGAATTGATAAAAGCTTTATTTGTTAATAAAGCATCGCATACTTGAAGATAACCGTGCTCAGCAGCTAAGTGTAGAGCGGATCTTCCTTCAGTGTCAAACACATCTACTCTCGCATGATTTGATAATAATGTACTAACAAGTTCCATGTGTCCACGATTACATGCAATCAATAAAGGTGTCCATCCTACAGAGTTCTGTTTATTAAGCGCTCTGCCAACATCGGCGGCCGACATATCGGCTATCATTTCCGTTAACACATCATTGTTACCGGCAATAGCACAGAAGTGAAACGCTGTTTCTTGATTGTGTCTCGTCTGCAAAGTTACATCAGCACCATTTTGCATGAGACATTTTACGACCTCTTTATCCGCGGAAGCTACTTTGACTTCGTCTTTAGTTACTTGACCGGCGAAATGTAAGGCACTTCTTCCGTCTTCGTCAACAGCGTCAATGTAAGTAGTTGCAACTTTTTCTCCTTTATGAGTTTTAACAAATTCTATTAAATGCCGTACAACGTCTGGCTTGCAACTTCGACACGCCATATGAAGAGGTGTTTCACCTGCCTAATTATGGTAATTTATGATATCGCATTAAAAAAAATCTTATAAACTAATAGTACTTTCAATAAAAAAAGGTAAGAAAATAGATATTATAATATTTTTCAAAATAATAAGTAGATACTTTTATACAAATGTCATTTTAATGTGGTGGTACCTTAGTTTTTCTTAATGGATCACCTCCATCTTCAAGCAAGAGAACTAAAGTGGTAAGGTTTCCATATTTTGCTGCTACATGTACTGGCGTCATTCCATCTTCAGTGGCTTTATTTGGTCCAGCGCCGGACTTCAATAACATTAGCGCACATTTGTCCCCTAGTATATATAACAAGTCTTATATGAACAATTACTGTCATCGTGATTTTTTATCGGTATAGAATAGAGAATTACAATTATATAAGATATAATTGCAAGGTATAATAATTTAAATAAAATTATTGGTTCAAAAAGAAAGGACGGAATGTAAGATCAGTGTAAATGATAAGATATTAGAACAGGTGAATGAAGTGGTATATTTGGGAAGTATGTTCAGTAGAGATGGAAGATACGAGATGGATGTGGAAAGGCGTATTGCTGCCGGTAACAAGGTTAACGGAGCCTTGGCTGCATTGATGAGACGGCGAAACGTCAGCACAGCTGCGCGTTTGGCCGTACACAATGCAGTTTTGGTACCGACCCTGTTATACGGCAGCGAAACGTGGGTATTACAGAAGTAGAATGAAAGAAAGATGAATGCTGTGGAGATGCGATCTCTTCGTAGGATATGCGGATATGCGGAGTCAGCCTAGCTGATCGAATCCGCAATGAAGAGGTACACAGAATGGCAGGTGCCAGCGAGGATGTCACGGTGAGAATGAAGAAGAACGTGCTCAGCTGGTTTAGGCACGTCGAACGAATGAGCGAGGAAAGAATGGCAAAAAAGATTTATGATGGAAAAGTGAGTGGTAAGAGAGGTAGGGGGAGACCTCGGTTGACCTTCGAAAACACAGTATCAAAGATACTGGAGGAAGGTCACGTAAAAAGCATGAGGATTCCCCGGAGGGCATGTATGAAGAGGTTGATGACAGTGGACGAGGCGAAAGAGGTATGTAGAGACCGTAGCGTTTGGCGCTCCGTTCTCTCTGACTACCCCGCTAGGGATAAAGCGTGAAGTTAAGTTAAGTTAAGTTTAAGTTAAAAAAAATACATTTATAAAGTTATATTTGAGGTCATCGTGGCGCAGTGTCACAAGCGTGTGACTGTTAAAGGGACGGTTGCGCGTCGACATGGGGGAATGAAATACTAAATATTTTTATTTCTTCACTTTGATAACCAGACAGCGCGGCGTTGAGCTCATTTACTCAATACGTCATGTCTCTAAAATTCTGTGGAAAGTGAGAGCGGAGTGTCTTAAGTTTTAACTTGAAGTAGACGTGCCGTGCCGTGAAGCTGAAAGAAAAAAACTCAAATTTAAAGTCTACCGTCAGGTATTCTAGCAGCAATATGCAGTGGGGTCTCCCGTTGCTTGCCTCCCCTAATATGTACATCGGCTCCGTATCCAAGTAACGTTTCTACTACTGCTGGCTTACATGATTCGACTGCTATGTGAAGTGCTGTATAGTTATCCTGGTAATTGTAAAAATAAAAGCAGTATGTATATTGATTATATTAATCAAGAAAATTAAAAAAAAAAAAAAAAAAAATTAGCTTCACGCTATATCCCGCACACAGCAGGGTAGGCAGAAGGAACCTAGTGTTAAGACACTCCGTTCCCCACTTTCTGCCGATTTTGAAGGCCTTGCGTGTTGAGTGGCAGAATTCAACGCCGCGCTTTTGCCTTGACACCAGAGCGAAGAAATGGAAATATAAATTTAAGTAAATATTTCATCTCCTCGAGTGGGGATCGAACCCACAACCAGTCGGTTTTACAGTCACACTTCGTGCCAC
The DNA here is from genome assembly GCA_917862395.2 of Heliconius sara. NCBI lineage: Eukaryota > Metazoa > Arthropoda > Insecta > Lepidoptera > Nymphalidae > Heliconius > Heliconius sara. Next base: position 16,753,784 of record OU860798.1, on the reverse strand, counting down.
TGCGCCACGGCCGGCCTCATATTAATCAAGATTTTTGTTTAATACATTTCTATTGCGTTCAGTGATTGATTTATTTAACGTATAGCTTAAATATTATAATAGTATTTATATATTCATAATAATTATATTTATTTAAAACTAGCGGCCCGCTCGCGGCTTCGCCCGCGTAAAATACATGATTATTGATTTAATAAACAGAATTGATTGACAACTATAATGACTTCTAATATGATTTTTTTACTACGTTATCGTAATTTCTATAAGATTTTTTTAATGTTTTGAATTAAAAAATACGACCAATGTTGATATTTGATATTTATAAAATATACATAAAGGTAATTTGTATTTTTGTAACATTATGTTCTATTCTATAATTTTAAAACTCTGTTAAATGTGCTTATGTCAGTGAATAATTTAATTTACTCCTTCAGAAACAGCCTTAAATGTTAAATTATTGATTTGAAGGAATTATAATATTCTTTGTAAAATAACTGTAATGATTGCATATCGACTCCTGTACAGTTTTTAAATTAGTTAAATGTACAATTGGTAAATATGCTTAGTACGCGTAGAATGAATGTTTTTAGGTTTTAATTTTTAAATAGATTTATTTCAAACGCACGAACAAACCAAACAATCTATGTATTTCCTTGAAGTTCAAATCGTTCTTTATCTCTGTATTGAATTAATTACGACTTGAACTTAACTGTTATGATTTATAAAGGTAATCTCCATTCAATTTTGTTTACTTTATTGTATAAAATATTGTGTAATAGTGCTTCAAATATATATATTTTTATCAACAGTCATATAACCAAGACGTTTCGAATGACATTCTTTGGCCAAAAATCTTATCAGCGCGATTGCTATGTAATATTCGCAAGCAAACAAATGCCTTGTTCATTCAAATGAACAAGGCATTAGTTTGCCTGCGTTTTGCTAAAAGAAAAAATATGGTAGTAATAAGCCAGAATTGTAATAAAATAGTCATAAAGCCATAAAAGTACTCGTACTCGTAAAGTAGGGAAACGCAATATAAAGTTTCTAAATGGTGAATTCTTGAATAACTACGTTTTAAATGTCCATGTAGCACAGATAATAGATGTCCTATTGTAGTAATATATTTTTTAATTGCTATTGAAAATTATTTATAATTCATATTTACATTTGTAGTGACATCGACGCTCTCGCCCTTTTGTAGCAGAGTGTTAATGATACCGACGTGGCCGTATCTGGCCGCTGTGTGGATGCTACGAGCGCCATCCTGGAATAAATATTATTTGTATTTAATCATAGTGTTATATAATGATATGATTTTAAAATATTTATTTTATTGATACGTTTCAAAAGCTTAATATCACATATATAAAACGTACAATGCATCTAACCATGTAACGCATTCAATTTAGTAAGGAATAATAGTGGATTGATTGAAATACATTTTGAAAATAGTTTTTTGTAATTTTGTTATATCAATATCTTCGATGTCAGCTATTTATATATCGGCGATTTTCGCCGCCTTCAATAAATTCGATAAGTTTAACATAAAAATAAATTCTCAAATCGAATCAATACTTATATATGAGTAGAGCATTCAAAACAAACCAAATATTCATTTTATATTATTAGTATATATTGTCAAGTTTTATACCCTAAATAATAATAGGTTTTTTTTTTAAAATTGAAAGTCAGGGGTTAGTGAGCGTAGGTAAACCTAGTTTTAAACAACAATTATTTTTAAGAAAAAAAAACCGTCATCTTCAATTTCAACCAAATCTCATTATCACAACCTAAACCAACTTTAATCAAAAAAATATCATCAAAATCGGTTCACCCAGTCAAAAGTTCTGAGGTAATAAAAACAATCGAATTAATAACCTCTTCCTTTTACAGAAGTCGGTTAAATAATACATAAATAATTATCATATCATAATTATATGCATATATATTATATCTAATAATATATTGTATAAATATATTCCTTTTTGCAAGTAAAGAAATAATAATATATAGTGTAGTTATAAGAATTTATGTTTGCTGAAATTAACGATTTCATTTCCTTTAATACAAGGACATGTCGTGCGGTGAGCCAGTTTCTGGGAAATAGGTTGGTTACTGTTTCACTGTAAAGTATAAGGACGTCTCATGTGCTGAGCTATTATTGATTGCGAATGAACTCCTATCGTACACATTTTGTATAAAGTGAAAGTATATTTATACCAATATTTTTTTCATCTCATCTCAATCGAAATTTTACATATGTAACATTTTTAGCTATAGTAGTAGTACCGGTAACTGACAAGCACCAATGATCGACCCTTTTTTTATGAGCTTCACACTGTATCCCGTATATAGCAAGATAAGTAGAGGAAACCCGGGGACCTAGTGTTAAGGCACTCCATACTATTAAGACAAGAGTAATAGAGGTATCTTATGATCATCATCATCATCTTAATTTTTTAGCTTCACACTATATCATGTACATAGCAGGGTAGGCAGAGGAAACACAGTGTTATGACACTCCGATCTTGTTAAGACATTACCGTTCCCCACTTTCGGCCGAATTCTCAAGACCATTCTCGAAAATATTAAATATTTCACTCCCCCGAGTGGGAATCGAACCCTCAACGTGTAGCGCTTACAGTATTACGCTTGTGATCCTGATCCACGAGGCTTTCTAATATCAATTACCTTGTTAGGCATATGCAGGTATACACCTTTCTTGAACAGCATCATAGCGCAGTCGGCGTGACCGTTCAATGACGCGATGTGCATCAATGTACTACCGTCTTTAGTTCTTTCAAATATTGACGCCTTAAACTTATCTGCCAACAATTCGATAATTGCAGCATGTCCATTTTCTGCCGCCAGATGCATTGGAGTTCGATCTATAAGACGATATTATCGTTGGTGTGTTAACAATAAAAATTAATCTAAATATATCTTAATTTAATTATATCATTACTTAACTTTTTTTTTCTTAAATCGTTTTAAACTAAATATTACCTTCATTATCTGCAATAGCTGCGTTTGCTCGAACTCCATAAAAATATTTAACTAGAGGTTCGTCTCCTTCTGCAGCAGCAATGTGCAAGGCTGTTTGGCCTGCACCATTGACTGCATCTACTGCTGCACCATAATCAATTAGGATCCGTGACATATCAACGTCTCGTCTTCTTGCTGCTAAATGAAGCGCTGTATCCCCCACTGGAGTGGAAGCCTGTACGTAATGTCTTAATATGAAGCTAACAAATTGGTTTGTAAGTTAGATAAATCTAGTCCATTATTGAAATTAAAATAATTAAAGAATATTTTATGACCTTAAGCTGCTCCGCCGTCTGCGCACTAAGCAGCTCACGGACCATACTCTGGTTGCCAGCCTCGACTGACAGCAGCAGCGGGATCTTGCCCCTCTGGAACACCATGTCGCGAATTAACTTTTTCCATTCCTTTTGGCGCGCGCGCTCTTTATTCAATTCGATAAAACTGAGCTCAAGTTTTTGTAAATCCCTAGATTGATTCGCGGGAGGGCTGCGTATGCCTCCAGAGCGGAAGTTTAAATTAGCACTGGTCGGCGCGTCCCTCCCATTATCGGACATGGCCTTTAGGCTGTAATTCTGAAAACTTTTTTTCCATCAACACTCAAATCCAAACGGTGCAGTGTCTGTGCGCGAACTACTCACGTCAGTGCGGTGTGCCAATGCACGGAGCTTCCGAACAGTCACAATACAAACAATAGTTTCGGCTTATATGCATTGCAATCTTCGACTTCGACATAACATTAAATGGAACAGCAATCTTTACCCGCATGCAATAGGCAACCTGACTTTTGTGACGCCTGTATCGTCGTCCAGTGTATACGTACATGATCCTCCATAGGAATTATTTTAGAAATTCAAAGCGAGCCTTGACAATCATGGTGAACTAAAACTGCCTTGCTCTAGTCGTGTCGTAGGGCGGACTGAGACTTATTGTATTAAAATTACTAATTTTGAATTTCAACCATGACGTTATAACTAATATTCCGCGACTGATTTGCATTGTAAATTTTGCGTTGTGACGTTTACTCGGCGGCTAAAGCTCGGCGAATAATTAGCTAGTTTCTATTCGTGGGGGTGGTTCGTTTTCGCCGTTGGAATGTCGTTAAAACGAAAACCTTGTACTAGTTTTATATAGTTTTTAATAATTTATAGCGCGATGATGCGTTATATTTCAGACTGGAATATTAGTGAGGTTTGATCAATCATTTCAATATTTGGATTTTTTTCATCAGTTTCAGTAGGCGCGTTTTGTTTACAAGTTTTTTCATGAGGGGAGTCACCGGTGGCGACGGCGGTGCCAGGCGGCAGAAGACTGCACGCGATCATCGTGACCAAACCTGCATCAGTTATATTTACTACGAAAACTAGTAGGTAATGGAAACTCTAAGACAACATTGTAAAGTTGAAAGTATTGCCTTTCATATAACTAGCCAGCGACGAAATGTTTACAGTATTTACGATCTATCAGTGCAGATTAAATTGGTACATAAATAATAAATATTTATGAAATATGGTTATATTGACTTTGATGTATGTGATAACATAAAAATATAAAACTTAATAACATGTAGGTATAAATATACATTTATTACTTTAATATGTACCTGTATGTAAAAATAGAAATGGAATTAGAAATAAGAAATGCTTCGAGAAATAACGTAACATTATATAAAATATAAATTAATTATTATAATGAAAATATTGTTGTCCATATATATATCAGTATGTAACATTTACGTAAATAGCATATTATTAAAAAGACATGAAAGTCGATTTACAATAAAAAGATTTATAACTGATTTTATATTTTTTAGCTACGCTTTACTTTAAAGAAATAATAAACTAAAGGAATATTCTTGGTATTGTTATATATTATTTAAATAATTCACTTACCCCATCGGTACGCAGCCTTATGTCTTTACCAGCAGCCGTGAGTAATGCACGTAAAATACTAGTCGCCGTGCCAGTTTGTCTGCTTGCGACCAGATGCACCGCAGTCTGTTGACGACTCTATAGGCATATAAAATAATCAGTTTAAATCTGTTAAATAATCATTTTATATTTCACCTAAGCCATGCTGTCATGGCACGAACGCGACTTTTACGGTTGTGGATTCGATTCTCAATCAATCCTTTCCTATATTTAAGAATGGTCCTCAGCGAAACTCGTCGCCGGTTCATTCACCCAATTTTAGTTAAAAACGAACATTCCGGACTTCATCAGAGCTGAAGACTGGCCGTCATCTAGTCCTAATCTTAATCCACTGAATTAAGATCAAGATTAATTTTTATGGGTTTTTTTTTAATTTTTTTGTTTTTTTTTTTATGGTTTTTTTTTTTTTATTAATTTTTTTTTTTTAATTAGAGAGAAAGTCTTGCTATAAACATGATAACTAATTAATGTAGTCACTGTCAGCCACTCCAAATAAAATTGATATATTTTTAGTGGTTTTTATTAAACCTTAATAGTAATAAATGTTGCGTACAATAATAAAAATATTTTTTTCTTGAAATAATATTTATGGCAAGAGATAAGCTTTATATACCATCTACATATTATACAGGCTGGAAGTGTCAGCGCTCCTTTTACGGGAATAGTATACAGGCTAACATATTTTAAGCTCATACCTAAAGAAATTAATCAAGATACCTCATAACATTACAGTTTAAACGTAGGATTTTTTTTCATTTCACGATGTTTATCGTTACCTGTATATCGTGTGACGCAGTTACGCATAGATACCAATAACGTAAACACATGCTACTACAAAAATACTACGAAAAGTTAAGCATACTTTGAACTTTGCCACCAATACCTACGACTCGACTCCTTTGATAGGTTTATGTATACGTGCAACGTTGTTGACAAATGGCGTTTTATATTAATTACAACAATAGTTTTATTATTTATTTTTTTTGAAAAAAAAAACACTTTTCCATTTTTGGGAAAAAATAATAAACTAAAATTGTATTAGGCTTTAATAGAGTAGTAGGTTCAAAACAATGTAAAGTTAAAAATATAATTTTCTTATTACAGGTATTAATTGTATGTAAACGATAATGTAATTAATATATATGATAAGGAAATTAGATACAATAATAAATTTAAAAAGGGTACGGACCGAGTGTCTGTAGTGTTAAGGAATAATAATAAAAAAAAAATAAAAAAAAATTGAGTAGTTAAAACATTGGTTTCATTTAAAGTGGTTCTGACAATTCCACCCTGTATATCTTATATGTATGCTAGACGCATCATTAATACATATTATAAAGCATTTATTGTAATAACTTCATTGAACTTAAATTTGTTTACAAAACAATGAAATAAGATATTTACAGAATTGAAATAAATGTTTATTTAATACATTACGACGTAATAATACGTTCGTTATAATTGTAAAAAAGTACTTTACCCCTCCCGTAGCGAACGGATCAACGCCTCTTTTTGATAGAAGGAGTTTAACGATGTCTTCTCTGGAGTACATTGCAGATATGTGAAGAACATTGTAGTTGTCCTGAAAATAATTAGTTACAGTACTTTGTTTGTTAATTTACTTGAGTTAGAGATTGAAAATTATATGTCGTATAAGTTAATTATTTATAATATTTTATAATTTATTAATAAAGTATGACGTTGACCCGCTGGCCCATAGTTACGTACTTTACGGGTATCCTCTTAGTGTAAAAGCTCATTGCATTGTCCACATAATCTATTTAGAATCTTTGTGTATCCGGATTGTTATTTTGTCATCCTTATATTTTCCTAAATGATTACTTTAAATATTATAGATTTTTTTATACTTTCTCATAAAAAACTAATTAAAACTGAATTAGGTTTTCAAAGGATATTTCTAATTTCTAATATATTTAATGAGGTAGGTTGCAATCATTGCAAATTAGAAAACTGTATGTACTATGTAAATGTAAAGTAATTTTCTTATTGTCACTATCACGGGCTATTATAGTATCTGGTGTCTACAGACGCGCGCTACGCCTGCGCACACGTGTCAAGATTGACTTATATCAAACAGTGCATCGCGTGATGTTCATTTATGTTAAACTTAATTGGAATACGGATATAGCTGAAGCTCAAATGGATAAACATGTAAAATTATATTACAATAAGAATTTCTATTGTTTCTTATTATTTTTTATATAATTGTTTGTTTTCTATAATATTGAATCTGGTATTTAAAAGAAATGAAGGAAGGACAAGAGATTTATGCTAAATGTACATGGAAATATTATATTAGATATAAGTAAATCAAGTTGTATAACGTAAGTAACTTTAGCTGATCGAATCCACAATAGAGAATTACATAAAATGGCATGTGCTAGCAAGGATGTAATGGTAGGAATGAAGAAGAACGTGATCAGGTGATTTGGGCTCGTCGAGTGATTGAATGATGGTATAATGCCAAAAGTGAGTGAAAAGTGAGGCAGGAGGACACCTTTGTTCGGAAACATTCAGAAACATTATATAAGTAAGGCGTATATATCATAGGTTTGATGATAGTGGACGAAGCGAAATAGATATGTAGAGTCAGTAGAGTTTGATGTTCCGTTCTCTCTAGATAACCCATTATAGGTAAAGCTTTAAGATATAAAAATCAGCTTCACGCTGTATCCCGCACACTGCAGGGTAGGCAGAGGGAAAGTAGTGAAAGACACTCCATTCCCCACTTTCTGCCGAATTTCGGAGGCATTGCGTGTTATGTGGCAGAACTCAACGCCGCGCTTTGCCTCGACACCAGAGCGAAGAAATGGAAATATAAATTTAAGTAAATATTTCATCTCCTCGAGTGGGGATCGAACACACAACCAGCCGGTTTACAGTCACACTTTGTGCCGCTGCGCCACGACCGGCCTCAATCCGGGCTTTAAGATATAATAAATTATATAAGTTTCGAAAATATTGACTAAGCAAATTTTTTAAGCTACATATTTTTTAATGTATACTCTCTTCAAATGCGTTTTAATAATTATATAGTTTAGCTCAAACACTTTATGTCCCCGTATTCCCCCCCGTAGTCCCCGTATATATTTTATGTGATTAATGTCCCCAAGAATTGTAAGTCGTTCTCAACTCTGAGATCGTTCTTGAAAGCGAAACTCACTCAGGTGATCCAGCGCCTAGATAATACCTAAACAAATATACTATAAGTAAAAAACTAAATAGTTCCAAGTTTTTTCTGTTTCATTATCTAAGGCAACATAATGTTAAATCTACTAACACATGTAAGTAAGTACTTTGCGACTTGAAATGTGTAATTTGCGAGTTGCGTGCTAGAACTTACAAGTGGTGGTCAAGTCGTGCGCCCGATGTTACGGTTACCGTAATGGCATGCCATTTATGATTCAAACGTGATTCATAATGGTGGCCAAAGTTTGATTGTAAAACTTATAAAAATAACAACTCTTCTGTCGTTTGTTTCTTTTAAAATATTCTACGTAAAATGACTTGGTTATTATGGAAAGATTATTTTTCCAACAATTGTATAAGTCATTGAAAGAAAGTTCGTTTTATAACAATGGCGACTTTTTTATGTGCATTTGAATTGTATGTAGACAATTTCTATAAAAGCTTGCTTCAAGTTTCATGTTAAAAATTATTTCAATTAGTTAATAAAAAATGAGGCCAGTTGTGGTACGATACACACAAACGTGTGACTGTAAGCGCGACAAGTTGTGGGTTCGATTCCCACTCGAGGAAATGAAATATTTAATATTTTAATTTTCTTCGATCTAGTGTCGAGACAAAGCGCATACCTCTAAAAAAGTGAGGAGGTACTTAACATTAGGCTCTTTCTGCCTACCCTGCTACATGCGGGATACAGCGTGAAGGTGAAGGTTTTTGTTTAAGAAATAATATTCAATGCCACGTAAAAAATATGGATTTAGAAATTATTTTCTTGGAAAACTATAGTAAGTGCATATTAAGTTCAACAGAAGGCGGTCGCGCTTTGTACGTCGCAGCTAGGCGTGACTTCTTATGATTATAAATTGCCCATATCTAAAATCTAAAGGCACGTAGTACATTCGCTAATGTACTTGCCCTAAATAACATTTTGCAATATTTCTTTTCAAAGTTAAATCATTTCAAGATTTATTATTATGCATTTTTTTCATAATTGTAAATAAACAGACACATTTAGAAAAGAATTAAATTAAAGAAAAGAAAACAAAAGATTATCAAATTATGCTCAGAATATATTTTCGTAATAAAAAAAAGGTAAGTATCGAATTTAACATTTGAGGAGGAGGAGGTTAATCAGAATACTTACATTGTTTCTAGCGCCAACATCTGAGCCAAGTTCTATGAGCCTCTCTACAAAAGAGGTGCGGTTGTCTTTGACAGCATACATAAGTGGTGTCATACCGGTGGTCTGAAACAATTTAAAAATATCAATTGAGGAGTCGTGGTGCAGGAGCACATGCATGCGCCGGTAAACGAAACAGGCTGTGGGTTCGACATATTACATATTTTCATTTTAAATATTTCGAACCCACAGCCTGTCGCGACGTTAACGAGGCAAAGCGCAACACGTAATGCCTCCAGAATTCAGCAGAAAGTGGGGAAAAAAATGTTTTAACGGAAACGGAGTGTCTTAACAGTAGGTTACCAAGTTCCATCTGCTTACCCTGTTTTTTTTGCGTGTAGCTAAAAAAATATAAATATTAAATGTATTTTAATTAAATGGTACAAAAGATTACTAAGATATTACAGGTCTTAAAATAAAATTGCAATAACTTCGTAAAACGTCTCATTTAGGACAATTTTAAAATTATCCATAATTACAACTGCATTGTTATAAAACGTAGAAAAGCAAATTATTTATTAGAATTTTACAACTGTAAACTATTTTTTCCGCTGGTAATTTCCAGAATATATATATATATATATATATATATAAAGAACTATCGATATTTGAAATAAAAACCGGTATAAAAGTTTAGGATAGTTTTGGAAATGGGCGTTTGGAAAAGATTTGATAACAAATCTCATCTCAAGATCTCAAGATTTGATAACAATCTCAATCTCAAACAACAAGTTCGATTTTACCTGGGTGAAACTGGTGAACTGCGCTTAGTCGACACACAGAGAGAACAGAATCCACTCTGTCGCGTTTACAGACTAATATTCATCTTATATTCGCATTTGTAGACAGATTAAAAACATTTACATTTATAGAATTATTTGCGATAGTAATACAGTATGTACCATAAATTGAAAAAAGGTCCTTTTTTCAATTTACAAATAACGGAAATAAGAATAGTGAAATAGGAAAAATTAAAGTAAAATTACAGTCAAATCTTAACTCATAACACATAATACGTGATTTAAATTATTTATAGGTGATTTAAATTACTAAGTTACTAATAATAAGACTGAAGTTTTTGATAATGTCTAGCTTTAATATTTATTTAAATTTAGGCCAAGCGCGGCGTTGAGTACCGCCATTCAACACGCAATGCTTCCAGAATCCAGCGGAAAATGGGGAACGGAGTTTCTTAACACTAGGTTCCCTCTGCCTACCCTGCTTTGTGCGGAATGCAGCGTGAAGTTGATTTTATTCCAACGGTGACTACTAAAAGTTGTATCGTGCAAGAATTGCACTTGTTTTTTTTAGTCATAATTGCAAGGTGTTTTTTCGTCGCTTTTTCGCTCTCGAAGTGCTTGATATCATTTACTATCAAAGTGCCGGTCAAGACAAATCAAACGAGCCCAAACATGAACTTTCACCTTGTTTTAGTTTCAGTTTTCCCTCCCTTTTAGTTTCTAAGTTTTTTTATGTTGTATGTATTTTACAAATAAAGCCACGCTATGTCCCGCGCCCATCAGCGCACTCAGAGGGAAGCTAGTGTTAAGACACTTCGTTCCACACTTTACGGTAAATTTTTTAAGGCATTGCATGTTTATGTTGCGGAACTCAACGCCGTACTTTTGCCTCTATGGCAGAGCGAGCGAGACAATTCATTCCCTTAAATGGGGATCGAATCGACAACAGTCGCGTTACAATCACACTCAAGTGGCCCTGGGCTACGACGGCCTCAAGTGTAATATAGTAATGTATATTTTACTGCTAGTAGGGAAGGAGTTAATTTGCGTGCCGCGTGCTCTATGACACTATAATAGGTTCTTAATCGGTACTGCTGCGTTAATAAGCTCAAGGCGTGATTTCAAATAATTATACTTCGAATGACGAGTTCCATTCGTAATTAACTATTTTAATTATATAATTAGCTTATGTGAACAATTAATGCAGTTGTTGTTTTAAATTAAGTTTAAGTTAAAATTGACGTTGTAATAAGCGAAGTTGTTACGGAAAATAATGAGAGAAGTCATTTTGTACTAGAAAATAATATTGTCGAATTGAACTCACAATTGACGCGTTTGCAGTCGCTCGCTTGTGCGCCTCAACGGTCTATAAATTTTGATTAAAAAAAGCATATATTCCTCACAATTTAGTTTTTGTAAGTCTTAGCCCTAGAACAACTAAAAAGTTTAGATTAGCTAATTGGAAACGGAACAAAAATAATCTGTTTTTGACTTGTGAACCGCAGGATATAAGATAACAAGAAAAACTGGTTTACATCACCAAAAAACTGTTAATGTATTTTTATTAATATGCGTTATAAACATAGCAAATTACATGAATATTTGTTTTTTTATCAAAGACGAGAACGGAGTGCGTTCACTAGATTCCCATCCCCTACTACGTTATATGCGGGATACAGCGTGAAGCTGACAAGGATGTCCTTTGGATTTTTTTAGGCGGAAACAGTGATATCAAAAAGGTGATTAATCTCTCATGATAAGCAATAATAAAAAACCACTAATTTACATTACATACCTTACGAAAATTTTCAACTCATATATACGGTTAGGTATTTATTAGTCCATTTATATTTTGACCTAAATCAGCATGTCTCATACATTAAAGTATGCTTGTAATCTTTAAAATGATCTAACCTTATATCATATAAATAAATTGTTGGTTTTTAATACTATATATAAATACATTAGCTCAAAATGTAAATTTAACCAAACGAAAATGACATGATATTTTTGTCAACGATAACGGCTTCAGTTTTATAATTTACATACAAACTACATTATTCGTAAGCTTTTATATAATAAATAAATTTGCTCATATGAACTTTTTCACTCAACAACAATCAGTAATTTGAAACAAGCGATGGTTGGATAAATTACTATAAAATTTGTCATAATATAACATCTAAATATAGTTTCTTGTGATAATAAACAATTGTTGTTTAAAGGTAAAAACATCTAATGGTTCCTAAAACTTATGGTGGTGTAGAGTATAATAGTACAAAACAACAAAAGTTATTTCGCGTGTCGTAAATGTAGTGATAGTATAATGAACTTATGATTGCAACGTTCTTGTCATAAGAATTGCCGTATATTTATAAAATACTTATACTTTTTACCAGTATTTAAACGGACTATTAAATATTAAAGTTTAACCATTTCAATATGGAAAAATCTGTTTAAACACGATAAAAGATATCTAAATTTTGTTTATCATTAAGATATTTTAAATATTCATGACTTGTTTTTTCCTATGTTACGTGTATGGAATAATATGCCTCAATAAGAATATCAAAATCATAAAATTGTATTTTTTAGTTCCAGCATAGTATGGTAGTCTATCAGAATAGATGATTTCTACTTTTTTTAATGACCTTAATATTCATCATCATCATCATCAACAAAATGTCCTCGTCCACTACTGGACGTGTGCCTGTTCAAAGGGACGCAACTGAGCCCGTATATCGTCGCCTCACTTAGCTGGAGGACTGTTCCTCGCCATTATCGGTTCTATGAACAATTATGAGCAGAACACTTCCATATAGTTTGCTCATCCTTTGACTTAAAATTGTTTCTTGGCCATTCTCATTTATTCTAGAGAATAGTTTTTTCTTCAAAATCCAGAAGTTATCAGCATAAGAGTTTTTATATTTAGATAAAAACAATTGTTATTAATATCTGTTGCTAAATGGAGTAAAGCAGTTTAGAGGTATCTGTTATTAATTGGCATTTGTTATTTCAATAAAAAGATTGGCTTAATCGTTTAACAAAATTAGTCAATAATATCTATGGCAAAAAAGCTAAAATATTGAGCAATATTTTGAATATAATCTTTATAAGCAATTATAAGCTTATTGTTTAGAGATTATGTTCAAGAAATGCTGATATTTTAGTATATAACTTTCAATGAACACTCGCTTTGCCTATATAAATTGCAATTCTCTATCGACAAATCAAATTGACGAAGAATGTCAATTATTATGACTAGATGTTAGAAGGAAGTACATTTAAATGTATAATTTAGTGTCGATAATAAAAAAATCCTTTACATATTCATATTTTTGGTAGTTAAAAGAATTGTCGATTGGTGCTTGTCAGTTACTGGTGCCAGTAGATACTAATAACAAGGTAATTTTTTTATGATCTTTTTTTATGCTTACCCCCGTTGTCAACAAGAATGGACCGAAAACGATAAATATATTTTAAACTTAGATTTTTTAAGTAGTTCCGAAGACTATCGCGTTATAAACCAACTCTTCGTCTTTATTAAACAAGCGTAGATAATTTTTAACTTTTTAAACCTTATGTATTTGATCCAGTATCCCGCACTCAGAAGAGAATCAAGTGTTAAGACACTCCGTTCTCCACTTTTCGCCGAGTTCTGGTAGCATTGCGTGTGGATTGGCGGAACTCAACGCCGCGCTTTGCCTCGACACTAGATCGAAGAAATGAAAATATAAATGTTATTAAATATTTCATTTCCTCGAGTGGGGATTGAACTCACAGACAGTTGATTTTATAGTAACATTTCGTGACCCTGCGCCGCCACGTACTGTATTAAAGCATTGTACTATAATATACAGTTTGGGAGCATCTGCGCTTCGCAGTAAACCGTTACTGCGTTTATCTTACAAAGTTAATTTTATTGTGTATATTTAGAAAAAATATTTTTTCATTTTTCTCTTTTATTGCAATTGTATTAGGTTTTTATACAATAGTTAAAACTGTAGTTTTATTTAAAGTGGTGATGACAAAAACACTCTGTACACTTCATACTATAAACTATATAAGCATTTTAATGTAGTTTAAAGAATGTAATTAATTTAGTTTTTCTAAAAAGACTGAATCGTTGAACAAATTGTGAAATCGAATGAACGAGTAATGATGTAATGAGTAAGCATTTCGTTGGTCACTTGTTAATTTCGCTAAAAGCATCACACTATAGCGGATATTGTAATTTGTAGGTCGTTCTGAAAGGTATTGCGGCAAAATCAGGACAATCGGAAATTAGATATTAAACTGATATCGAATTAAGAACATTAATATAAGTATAGACTGTATTCACGACATGTAATGTATGAAATATATTCATCAAATATTATTGTGTAAGCTTAATAACAATCAAAAGCATTCTTTAATTAGATTAAATCTTGAAATTCATTAGGTACTAAATTATTTACTGTTTTTAGAAGATATATTGGAGTACATACTCGTATATCAGTAAAACACTTACAAATACGAACCATATCTTTAGAAACATAATGGATATTGTCAATAGCATCATCAAATAATGTAGGTACTGTACGGTGCAATCAGTCATCATAGCAACCGCGCGTGCATATTGATAAGCGATGAGTTATCAATATCACTTTTACAGTACTCTTTATTTTTAATTTTTATCAATAAATAGCTTATCAAAATAATAGTATTTTAGTTACAACAGATACAGGTAATATTTACGTTACCATGGCGTTAACTTTGCGGAAGCTGAAAATTTGGAATTCATCAAATTACTCTTTATGACAAAATCATAGCCTATGAATCCAGTAACAATATAAGTATTTCTAAAATTATATCGTTTAAAAGTAAATATTTTTTTTCATTTTTAATTAGCAATAACCGCAATAAGATTATTTTCAATTTATAATTTATGATAACAACTTTTTGCCGAATTCTGAAGGCGTTGCGTTTTGATTGATGGAACTCAACGCGGCGCTTTGCCTCGTTACCACAGCGAGGTGAGTAACATAAAGTTTAAAATTGTAAACTTTTAAATCATAAATCATAAAAATTTACAAGAACTTTACGCATAGCATATAAGAATGATTTTTTCTCAAATTCAAAAACTAAAGGGGTTTGAAAGGAGAAACTTGTATAAAAATGAATATTAATGTTATCAATTTAATTTTTTTTGAAATTGAAGCGCTGAAAAGTATGAGCAATAGGACATCAACTGCGATACCACGAATATTTCTTTATACTCTTAATTCATATCTAAATTATATTTTAATGTATTAGCCAACAAAAGGACTAGACAGTCTGACATGGTCTTGCGCCGGCATTTTACGGTCAAAACGAGGTTTTAGAATTCATTTTCTTTTCATGCGAAACATTTCTTACAAAGAACGACAGTAATTAAATACCGTAACCCATTTGGGCACGTCCCACTAAATGAATTATTCATGAATCTCTATTCACTAAGTATAACAAACAACTAACTTACTATTAAGGGAGGCTTGTAATAAATTCTTTAAGCAAAAAGAATGCTAAGTGATTCATTTGAATTTTCCTAAGAAATAGTTCTGGTAGGTAGTATGATAAAAAAATGTATATTAATGTAAAGTTTTGGCTTTTGTGGTTTGTTGTGTGACGTTCTATAATTAAAAAGAAATAACTAAATTAACATTTATTTTATATGTCTATATTATTAAGTAAATCAACATTTATTTGCACTTCAAATGGGGCTATCGTAGCGCCAGCACCACGATAGCCAATAGATTCCACTGTATTTTTTATGTTTATTCCGATGAAGAACTTTTTTATTTGGAAGCTAGTGCTTCCCACGTGGTTTTATTTTAATTTGGTCCATTTCTGACAATATCATTGTCAGAAATAGACCAAATAAAAATGGTTCATGGACAATGGTTTTATTGGAAAGGGTCACATCAAGGGCAGTTTGATGAAAGTTTTGTTAAGTTCTGATTATGGGATCCATTTGAAATAGTTGGGTTTTTTGTGTAAAAATTATTTATACGTGCAGCCGGCGTTCATCCATCCAAATTGTTGATATTGTTAAAATAAAAATAATAAAAAAGCAATATATTTAGCAAATTTGAAGATAATTGTAATTAAAACATTTAAAAACTGGCCTTGTAATCATTAGACAGGTCAGCAATTTCCAAGGATGGTGCGGCTAGAGGCAAGGTCGGAAATCTCCCATCGATTACCAAAGCTGCACGCAATTCTAGCCTCTTACCCTTGACACACTAACGGACGTTGTAGTGGACTATTAACACCCGAAAATTATGTAGGCCAAGCGAAAATAATGTTCGAACGGAAGGTGCGTTTCGTTTCTCACGGACGTTGCTCTTGAGAACCTTGGAAGAAGACTTGGCCTTGGTAGATTGTCTTACGTTTGTGTATTTTGCTGTGTGAGATATATTATTTGATAAATCAAATAGTAAGACAGACTGTACATTCTTTTATATTATGTACATAATAATCATGAATTCTATATTCTCAATAAGATTCAAGGTTGTGTTTTATACATATTTGAAATAAAACTAATTTAATGGGGTTATCGTAAAAATTTAGATGCCTAACATTTTGATCATTGCAGCCGTACTTGCTCACCATCAGACGAAGTCTACCTTTGTCTACAGACTAATTATTTTAATCCTCTTGGTTCACTTTTAAAAAGTTATTTTTTTTCAAAATCGGGACCCTTATAGAATCACTTTACAGTCTGTTCGTTTGTTAAGACCACTTATCTGGAGATCGCGTGTCAAGTTCAAATTAATATTAATATTTATGTCGACGGTCCCTTAAAGCAAAGAAAAAAATTAAGCTTTTAAGTTCAACGCAATCCAAAGACACTAGCATCGTTTTTGCACCATTTTGTATAAAGTTAGTTAGGGTACTTTCCATGAACCTATAGTTATGTAGCAAGAAGTGAGACCTTACAATACTATAGAGGAAAACTTCAAAAATGTGAAACTTTATAGGTATTTCCCATAGACCAACAATCATGAAATTTGGCAAAAATAAGGAACTTTTGTAACATCTGCAAATTGCATGGAGGTTTTTTCCATAACATTGAATATAAAGTAAGAGAGTTGTATATGGCTCTACAAGGATGCTGCTATAAATGCCAACATGATAGGATTTCAGCCCTCTTTGGCTGAACGCTGGACTTCATTTCGGACACATTCCCACAATTCCAACAACAACTGATAAATGTCCTCCATCCCATACAATGAGAGCATTTCTCTGTATTACGTAATGCTTATTTGGCGAAATGTGTCCAGAGTGTAGCAGCAATAACATTATAAATGTTGCTTTTTTATTACACTGATAACGAGGAAGCTTATAATTAAGAACATACGCTAAATTACGCTTAGCGATGAGTACTTAACTTGGTAGAATTTTATGAGTTATTCTTCTCATTAACATATAATCTTGAAATTAGTACGGAATCCTCAGTGGGCGAGTCCGAGTGAGTCCGAGCCATAACAAGCATAGAAAAATAAAATAGGAACCGACACTTTTTGTGCTGGAGAAACCCATTGCGATTCAACAACACTTGTTCAAATTTGAGGAGTAAAAATTGCTTTATTAACAAATTTATTCTCTTTTATGGTCTGGTCAAAAGTGTGTTTTGTAGTAATGCTATTTATTGCTCCTAGACAGTGGTGATAATTGCAATTGTTTTTTTTAAAGGTCAAAATGTGTTAAGCTGTGCAACGTTTTGAAATTTACGCGCACAGATTTATGCCGTGTGATCCCGGCCTAGAATAGGATCATCCTGGTACTGGTGGTGTCGTAAGAGGCGACTAAAGTACGTGGGGGAGAGTCACGTCGCCAGCAACGGCAACACGCATGGGCAGATTCCACCGGATCATTACCACCCCCGGCATTTAAAACCGGCGTGAAGTAGTGGCTTTATGGCACTACTTCACGCGTTTTGCATCAGGTAATGCCGGGCTCCGGCGCTCATCACACCTTAAAGGCCGGCAACGCACCTGTAACTCCTCTGGTGTTGCACGGGGCCGTGGGCGGCGATAATCACTCATCATCAGGTGACCCGAAAGCTTGTTTGCCGTGTCTTTTCCATAAAAAAAAAGATTGAACTTTGACTAATCTAATCCAGAGCGTGCGGACTAAACCAAAATTTTCCAAAAATTTCGCAAAACTTTGCACAACATAGCTTCGCTTAGCTCAAGCCGCCGTTATAACATGTAGCGGATTCTAGTAACTTAAGACTACATTTAAAATATATTGAACAAGAAAAAGAAGGTATCTGTGAAAGGTTATGTCTGTAAGAATATTTGAAAATATCATCTTTTAATATAAAAAATATTTTTAAAAATGAATACTAGACAAATACCAAATTAGCATCTAAGCTCAGTAAAAATAAGTAAGTAAGTACCTTAATAGTAAAAATAAGTAAGTACCTTAAGTAAAAAAATATAAACATGCACAGCTTTACCACGTCCTAATAAATATAGGGTGAGCGTATCTACTTTATGTAACGTAGAATTTTCTTTAAAGCCAAGTATAACTATCTAATAGCAGAGTATCCTCTGAATACTGCAGTTTTATCTATCGCGTGTCGACTTTTTCATGTAACAAATGTACTCGTACCAACCGGAAAATAAATAAAGGCGGAACTGTGTATATCTGTAGCACGCATTTAGCAACTGAAGCACAAGTATAAGATATTCAGGGTGTTTCTTAGGGTTCCGTACCTCAAAAGGTAAAAGGGAACCCTTATAAGATCACTTTGTTGCTCGTCTGTAAAGAGTAATTAACGCAAGATCGATGGGAGATACGAAAAATACATGGGGGTATCAAGATGAAATTATTATTAATATTAAAGTCTACCGTCCCTTGAATCACAAATCTAAAAGGTGAAAAATTACATTTGTAGTTTATTTCATATAAAATGAGTGCATAGGCATATGACTGCAAACTTAAGTTTGTCGACTTTTAAAAGTTGTACTTCCCGTTAACCTACAATTCTGAAATTGGCACTTAATCGGTTTTTTTATACGAAATAGGCGAAAAAGACACTTTCTTGAAAATACCACCCTGTAATATAACAAATGGATTATATTTAAAGTATCGTGAAATACTTTATAACATCACTCTGCACAACGTATTACAAGTACTGGGAGAGTGTAACGCAATCAACTGGACAACGTAAGATGGTTTAAATACAAAACCTCATGTTGTTCTTAAAGGATTGTAAATAAAATACTTATAATATAACTGCATTTTGCTTATGAAACTACAACTTACATTTTGTGACGTCCATGGCGTCTGACATACTTTACTCACGCCATCATTTGTGGCGCTGGCGAAGTGGTGCAGAGATTTGAATTCTAATTGAGCCCTTATAATAAACCTACGAACTAAATCCGGAGCACGGTGTGCCGTTAATTTAATACCGCCCAGAAATACAATCGTTACACGTTTCGTAATAGTGCTATAAAGTAAGAATATTAGGTGAACTAGTTCAAAGGTTATTTATAGATATAATACAATATAATAGAGAAAGAAATGTTGTAAGGTTTGCAAAGTAATAATATTAAGAGTAATATCGGTCAACAAAAATCATTTTTGATGTTGACGTGATTTGCGTTGTTTAAATCATTACTAGGTACATACTTAGTAGTCAGTACTACATTGTAACTGTAAAATCTGACAATTTGATAATTGATCAAAATATCTACCTTATCTCAAAATATAAGCCTTAATAGTATTGTCGAGGCAAAGCGCGGCGTTAAGTTCTGCCACTCAACATGCAATATCTTCAGAATTCGGCGTGGGGAATGGGGAGCGGAAATGTCTTAATGGAAACGGACTTTCATAACATTAGGTTGCCAAGTTCCCTCTGCCTACCCTGCTTTGTGTGGAATACAGCGTGAATCTAAAAAAGTTGTTCATTACATTTTGAAATTCTTACCTTTCTAAAACAAAAGTATGTATTTTTATAAATTCATATTTTATATAAAGGCCATTCGTAGCGCAGGGGCATAAAGTGTGACTATAAGCGCGACTGGTTTCCCCACTGGAGGAAATGAAATATTTATTTAAATTTCCATTTCTTCGCTCTGTAGTCGAGGCAAAGAGCGGCGTTGAGTTCTGCCACTTAACACGCAATGCCTCCAAAATTCGGCGGAAAGTGGGTAAGAAGTGTCTTAACACTAGATCCCTCTGCCTGAAGCTATTAATTATGATACCAAACGTGTAATGAAAGTATTTATATCATAAATAATTTAATATTTATTATCGAAAACTACTATGTTATAGTAACTCTTAAGCTCATACCTAAGTGTCCAATAGTCACAATAAGTTTTTGTTAGATATAAATATTAAGGAATATTATTATAATTATTTACAATTTTTCATTTAAAACATTTGCCATAGTACCAATATGATAAAATTTAAAATGTGAAAGTCGATCAAGAGAGAGACATGCGGTTCATGAATATTAAGTTCAACTGGAAAAATATATGGCAGAAAACACTTTTTCAGTGATTAGGGAAAAAAACGGAATGCTAGTACATGACATGATCCTGTTCACACAGTGAAATCCAATATTATAGGGTAAGGAACAAGTAATCCACATTTTAAGGACAATTTATGATGAAATTCAACTTATTTATTTCTCATCATAAACTGTTTAAGTTTTAGGTAATTGGTAGGGGAGGGTGCTATGAAAGGGACCCGTATTAAAAGGGACATTTTAAATTTCAGCTATAATAAATAACCATGTCGAGTACACACATTTTTGTTGTATGGCAACCCTGACGCATAAAATAGCGCCTAACTTAACTTTGAAGATGGCGACGGTGTAAGAATGTTTGTAATGCCATAGAAAAGTACTACTTTTCTTATTTTTGCGAATCGTTTTGTTAAGTAGTGTAGTGTGTTATTTACTTATTAAATATTGATTTTTATCTGCTATACATATACGATACGATAACAAAACGTGAGCGTGAACGTGAACGGGAAGCCGTTCGAAGTGAACGGCTTCAAAAAGACTTGATTGTTAAACTTCTTAATTAAAATCCAAAATAAATTGTGTCAAAATAGTGTGTAAACCAAATTTTAAGAAAACTTTATTGTAAAGATTTTTAGTTATTATAAAGTTAATTATTTTTGTAATAGTATCTAAACCAGACTTCAAGAAGACTGTTGATTATTAAGATTCGTACTTATTATTAAATAAATTTTAATAATTGTATGTCTTTTTTTTCTTAAGATTTAAATAATCATATTTTTTTATTTGAATTAAAAATATATAGTTTATTTATATTGACTATTTTTACGATATTAAAAAAATAATAAAGTTGTTTGTTACTCTTATTATATAAAAGTAAGATTTTTTATAATTAATATTTTAAGAAAAAGGTAATTATTACTAACTAAAGTTATAAAACTGTTGACCACTATTTCAATTAGACGGTGTTTATTTACTTGATATTGTCGATATGACAACATTAATAAGACTAATAATAATGATCGTAATTACTTTCAAAAAATATTGTACACACTTCCTTTATATGTAAGTTTAGCTTGATTAATCATGACTTTTCGACAAATTTTGCAACGTCCCTTTCATAAATGATGGCGCCCCTTTCAACGTAGGCTATTTATGAAAGGGAGAAAACACAAGTTTTCGAACACTGTGAAAATAAATGACTAAGAATCAAGAATTACTACTAAAGAATTATTAAATGACTGAATTTATTCTATGAATTGCAGAAGTTCTGTAGTTTCGTCAAACTTTTCGTAGCTGATCGGGATCACTTCCCGGCATGATGCAACCTGTACCTATTGTAATCTTTATTTCCGGCTTCTTGAGAATCTTCAGAAATTTGTCCTATAAGAAGAATTGCGCTCAATATGCGTTGTTCAATTAACGATTGAAATGGCAGCTTTTTGGTTTCACATGCAAGGAGCATTATTGCATGGAAAGTGGATACGATTACAGTTGTTTTTGGGTGCTTAAGTAATTAATCATGGACATGACGTGTTCATATCGTAGCGCTGACGATGTTATCATATCGCAACGCAATGGACGCAATGCCTCTAGAATGCTGCGGAAAATAGGAAACGAAGTGTCTTAACACTAGGTTCCCTTTGCTTTATCTGCTGTGTGAGTGATACAGCATGAAGCTGATTTTGTATTTGAGTGTGAATTATAAATATTTCATAGATACGATATTGAAGTATTAGGATATCCATAGGATAATAAATATTTTATAGTCTTTATTAGATGTCAATTACAATCCATTCTTCAAACTTACTCAATGATGATAAATTAATCATCAATTGGTACACCGCGGCTCATCAGGTAGCGGAGCTTGGACACAAAGCGATTTAAATGGAGGTTTCGTTGTCTGTTCGACTTTG
The DNA here is from genome assembly GCA_917862395.2 of Heliconius sara. Lineage (NCBI taxonomy): Eukaryota > Metazoa > Arthropoda > Insecta > Lepidoptera > Nymphalidae > Heliconius > Heliconius sara. The sequence continues at coordinate 16,731,264 of OU860798.1, read as the reverse complement.
AAAGGTTCAGTAACTATCGCCTCCAATATCCGACTTTCTTTCTCTACGTATCTAACTAACTAAATTCAAAATAATTCAAAGTGCTTTTTTAGAACATTAGAAGAACATTAGTTCGTCTTAAAGCGATTCGAGTGAACGCTATTCAACATAATGCTTCTATAATTCGACAAACGGCGAGGAGCGGAGTGTCTTAATATTTAGGTTCTCTCTGCCTATCCTGCTACGTGCGGGATAGCGTGAAAGTAATTTAAAAATGGATCCGCAATTATATCTACACATATTGATCATTATGTGTCTTGTAATTTAAAACAAATATGTAATTATTTTAAACAATGCTATTATTTATATAAATGGTATATATTTTTATATAACTGCGCATATCAGTAGTATCAACTAGTAGTAGCAGTAGGCGTTTAATAGAACAAATTGCATCAAGTACATCCGGACGAAGATAACGGTTATGTAGATGGAAAATTTTTATTTGTTTAATAATAAAATAAATATATTTGTAAAATAAATATAATTACATATAAAATATTTATTTCTTATTTCATTCAACGTTTAAAAATAAAAAAAATCTATGATTTTATTGTTTTGTTAAATATACTTAATCTAGGAAGTATGTACTTGGAAGGCACCAAGCGATAACTCTCTTCATACTACACTTTCAGTTTTCTTAGAGAATTGCGAATTCTATTCAAAGGAATCTTAAACTGCATCTAACTAGACGAAGGAAAAGATTTAAAAAATATTAGTACTAAGACGCTTAGCTTAGTGATTCTCCCGAATGGGAATTAAACCCACAGCCATCGCTTTTTTTTTAGTCAGACGCTGAGCTCATAAAAACGATACAATACATAAATTATTCTCAAATCCATATAATTCACTTGCAATACGCTTGCATTTTCTTATTCTGTTGGAATTTCAATTATGCATAGGATGAAAAAGGAATGAATTTTACTAAATACATAAAAATATCAAAACAAATCATACACGACAGTCATTTTGATCGATCTGCATTTATAAAAGGGAGGTAAAGTAGTAAAAAGTTAGAAAGATGTCTCGCGGAAAGCTCGCACGCGATCCGTTGCCATGATATCGAACATACAGACGCTCCTTGTATAGAACGACTGCCAAATTTTTAAAACAAATTCAGTTTTTGAATTAAGACTTTCTTATACTTTAGTGAGGGCAGTCGTGGCGCAGGGGCACAAAGTGTGATTAATTGTAAACGCGACTGCTTTGTTTTGCTTTGCTGTGGGTTCGTAAATAAATATTTTATCTCCTCGAGGGGGGATCGAACCCACAACCAGTCGGTTTTACAGTCACACTTCGTGCCGCTGCGCCACGAGCGGCCTCAATATATTATATATTATATATTACATATTGTATATTGTATATTATATATTGTAGTGAAATACTTTAAGATCTGCAGCGTCGTTTAAGATATAATCATATGTCTTATATCAATTGCGACTTAATTTTTGTGTGCAAAATACATATTAATTATTACCATACGTACGTGATTTTTGCATAATCCTAATAAAGCTGTAGTATATTACATGACCTTGTGATAAGAAGTGAACTTATTATAATTAAGGTACTGGTCAAGATTACTTCCAGAGAAGGTCAGACGACAACAATGTTTTATTATTTAAATGAAATACCAACTTTTGTAAAATATTATTCATTTTGTAGAATATATGAAGGTATATAAACTTATTATTTTATTAATAAATCTACATTAGATTTAGTAAAATGAATTTCATGCAAATGCAGCGAAAACGGTGTATAAACGTTCGTATCTTTTGATAGCGCTGCCATAGAAGCTTATTTTTTTCTGTTCTCTAAGGAACAGTAGGCTATGTGACCAACATCGATATTGGTGTTAGTTAACGGCGTCTAGTCAGACGGACAGACAGACGGACAACAAAGCTAAACTATAAACGGAATCACGGTTATAAAGAAGGTTGTGTCCAGTCTACGTTATTATTTATTTGTCTGTTTATATTTGAAAATTTGCTAATTTATATAATATGTCGTTTGCGTTTTATAGTTTTCGTATGAGAAGAAAAAGAGCTTAAAGCTTTTACTTAAAAAAAATAAGTCCCAATGTCCCAAAATACATGATGATATCTTAAGCTTAAAAAGAGATGCCAGCCAAAAATAAATAATTTCTAAAATTTCAATTGATTTTTATGGCTGTTTTTTAATGTTTTAAAAATTTATACATTATCACAAATAAAGACGTATTTAGTGTTTTATGTTATAAAATGAAAATATTAAACATTTCCCTGGATGGAAATCGAATCCACATCCGTCGCGTTTACATACAATTGTGCTATCGGGCCACGACGGCGTCAAATTGATATCAATCATGTAAATTAAGTATAAGGTATGATTTCGAATACATGAATGACAAGTCAATAATAACAAAGTGTTCCACAGCTACGTGGGAAGCTGATATCAAAGCTTTTAGCTTTATCTCTTTAACAATGTAATCAACGTTGGTTTTGTGTTAGTTGTAATGCTACATTTACGTAATTAATATTTACATTAAAATACTTTCTTAATATCTTCGTTTTTTTCCTCTCCCTGGTAACTAAGCAAAGCACGACGACGTTGAATTTCCCCACTCAACACATAATGTCTTCAGAATTCGGTGGATAGTCGTAAACAGAGGTGTTTAAATGGAAACGGAGTATCTGAACTCTAGTTTCCCTGGTTCCCTCTTGCTATCTTATATATATAAGTATATAATATATATTATATCATTATATCGTTGTAAATATTTATAAGCACAATGTGTAGAACTCGACGATATAAATCATTTTCCATTTTTACACACATATATATATTTATATACAACATAAATATAGTAGTACCTTACAATGTCATAAATGTAAAATAATATCCAAATTTGATAAAACCATTCGTGACCGCTGAATGTACTTAACCTAAGGAGTTCCGTAACAAATGCTAAATGGGACTATTACCGGGTCAATTATTCCGGCCATTGGAACCGACACAGCATCATCTCCGCCAGCCGCCACCAGCTTTTCCAACACTTTGAGGGTCTGTTCCACTGCAGGCCATTCTCCTTTTTGCGCCAGTACCAGGATTTTTGCAGCAGCTTCCCGCATATTGACCCCCGCGCTCGGAGGTTTAGGCACGTCACCCATTCCATTGCTTTCTTTAACCTCTTTCTTATCTCCATTATTTGAAGATGTTTCATCTTTTTCTTCTGCTTTTGGTGCGGTTTTGTCCTCATCAGGTACCTTTTTCGGCGGGGCTTTCCCGCCCTTTTTACCACCTGGCGCCTGAGACATTCTCACATTACCGAATCACAAGACACTTCACTATATCGCGAGTGACCATGGTGGTCGAGCTAGCAATGTCGATCGTTGGGCGGGCGGAGCATGACTGCGGCAGTTGCGTAGCTTAGCCGATTTCTTGCATGATTCGAGTAAATAAAGGCGACGGCAGCACGAGCTGGATTTACAAACAAACTTACGAATGCGATGATTTAAAATGTCTTATATTGATCCAATTTTTCCACATAAATAAGATGAACATCATAGTTAGTTAGGCCCCTCACAGCTGAAACAAATATGGTATTTTTGTAATGAAGTTAAATTTCTTAAAATTATTTTTAATTTATAACATATTCGTTTAGTTACTGTTAATAAAAACTATATTACCAATCGAGAAATAAAATGTTTTCAATTTCATCTTAGAATATAATAAAATACAACACAAATCTATAATATTTTTATTTCATAATATAATGAAAGTTAGCTACATATCAAATAAAAAAATACTTTTTTTAAAAGTGATCTAGGACGATCGAATGCCAGTCATAACTTAACCTTGTTAGGAACAGGTGAAAACAGTTTTTTTATCACCAGGTATTGGAGAATTTGTATGTTTTATCAGTAGCTTGACGCGATTTAATTCCGCTGGTAGTCTAAGACAGGATGGGCATGATACTTCCGACATGAAATGTAATTTTATTACGTATAAAATTACATTTCATGTCGGAAGTATCATGCCCATATATATATATATATATATATATATATATATATATATATATATATATATATATATATATATATATATATATATATATATATATATATATATATATATATATATATAAAGAAATTCAAGAAATCTGCTGAATTAATGACTCAAATGATAAATACAATAAAATTAAATAGTATTTGGTGTATAAACAAATTAACTTAAATTACGGTCTTGCACCTCATGTACTCGTATAATGTACAATGATGGCAAAGCCTGAAAAGGATGTATATTTATTGTAAAAATCACATTAAATGTGTATAAAATATTTCAAGTCGTACAGTTAAACAAAAATTTGCATGTTTCGTCACAAGCTACTTGCGTCGCGTCGCGTGCCACGTTTCACTTCCGTAGGGTGGACTGAAGCAGGTTCGGCCTCGATTCTGCTAAGATAGCTGAGGGCTAAGTAAACCTCATTCCAGTATGAATGAATTTTAAAATTAACTAAAAATATTATAATTCGGACCAAAACAATAAGGAGGCAAAGAATTATTATGGTTATGTGAAAATTAAAGGTGGTTTTTGTTTCTATAGTTTAAAACTATTCAATGTTAGTATGCCAATGAATTTGAATGAATATTATTAATAATATAAACACTAAAGTCTTACCAAAAATTTTAAATATATAAAATTCATAAAAATTAAAAATATTAAATTATTAAAATATATAAAGTTTATTCGAAGTGGTCTCCATCGGTTGCAATACAGTCCTATAAACGTTGAGGCCAGATATCAATAGCTGCACGCACTCTGTCTATGGAATATTTTTTCACTGCCAATCGTATAGATTTTTTCAGAGACTCCAAATTATCATGACGCTTAGAGCGAGCCTTACTCTCTAAAAGTGACCATTAATCCAGTGGATTAAGATCAGGACTAGATGACGGTCAGTCTTCAGCTCTGATGAAGTTCGAAATGTTCGCTTCTAACCAAGAGTGAACGAGCTTCATGACCAGGCATCGAGTCTTGCTAAAAGGACATTCTCGGTTACAGAACATGGTGTTATTAAGGGGCTTAATTTTCTTCTCAAGAATATTACCTCGTTACACTTGTGCCATGTTTTGCTTCCTATTTCACAAAAATGATTTGGTTCAATTACTCTTTTCATAGCTAACATTTCACTAAACTATCACTGAAATCGGATAATGCCCACGTTGTACTCTGTAGACTAATAGGGAAGCTTCTTCAGAGCTTTCGACATGAATACGGTCATTTTGCTTGTTAAAATATAAACAAAATTTTTCTCTGCCATCCCTTTGCGTACCATGCCATTGCGTCTCTTATAGGCTGCAAGTCCTAAATCATTATTCGTGACAAGGTTCTAGGGAAGCCCCTATAACCTTGTCTTTATCTTTGTAACGGGATTTCTTTGAATTATTCCCTTTTCTGCTTTGATTGCCCTTTTCGTACCAACATTATGTGGAGGACCGGATCTTTTTCTGTCACAAACAAAAGAGGATTCATTGTACTTGTACCTATACCTGCGCCATTTTAATATTACAAAATATTTTATAATATATTAGTGGGAAAATAAGAAAACATAATAAACAATTGCATAAAAATGACAGATTCCAAATTCAAAAGTAATATTTTGTTTATTTTTAATTGGAATAGTATTTATGTCCAGACTAAGCATAGGTAGATATGCGGATATATATGTGTATGTTATAGCAAACGCCACGCCTCACGTGTATTGAGTACCTAATTAAAGTTATAAATTTTTTTCTTAAGTATATTTATAGGCTAAAACATACGAATGCAGCTTAGTATATGTACAGATAGTAAGTAACATTTAGTACTATAAATTTTTTGAGTAAAAATGTTGAAAACTAGTGTCATGTGTTTGAAAAGAAATAATTATATTAAAACTTTAAGGTAACAGTTTATTATTTAACAAATGCTTTTATTTTGTTAAATATATATTTGAATTTTACCTACATAAGTTGAAAGAATATTGGATTTTTTCATTGTTCGCATATACGATTGTTTGTTTCCATATTTGATATATCTACATTGAAAAAGGAAAGTCGTAAAGTCAAAACTCTTACACTTCTATATTTTATTTTGTTTGAAACACACACACGACATTTTATGATGTGTGGCGGAAATCAACATTTTTTTTTAAAAAACATACACATTGTTTCATATTAGTCTGGATATTTTTCAATTTTTATTTTATCAAGAAAATGTAGCTTATAATATAAGCTAATAAACTACAGGCTATTTAAATCGTAATATTACTTTAAAATAAATAACATGTTAATTATTGACACCTATATGTATATTTTTAATTACTCACTATACTTCTCCTATCTAATGTTATAATAAATCTGTAACTGATCTGTGTCTGTACATAGATATGAGATATGTCAGAAAAACAAAGCAACTTCTAGTAGTTGAAAAGATCCTAAAATAATGAATTTTTAATTTTTTGTCGCGTTTATTTGCGCTAATCTCAGAAACGGCTTAACCGATTTATATCCAGTTTTCGCTACTAGATGTTTTAATCTCCAGACGAACAAACGTGCGACTGTAAACGTTATGCTCATGAGATCAATTTCCACTCGAGGGAATAAAATATTTATTTATAATTTTAATTTTTTCATCTATTCTCCTAGCTCTCGTAACGAGGCCAAGGTTAAGCAAACGAGTAAAAGAGGTGTTGAGTACCGCCCCTCAATACGCAATGCCTACCCTGTGTGGGATACAGTTTGAACCTAAGAAACATAAAAAATAGTAAATTGATATATGTTTTTTAATATAAAGCTATTAAACGTGTACATCTTTTTTAATTTACGATTCAATATAAGCGCAATAAATAAGTCATAAAATGTTGAATTATATTATCGCAGCCATGTGTGATATAAAATGTACAAAGTAAGTATTATAACATAAACATTGTAAATACTTATTGATATAATTTTTTTGAGATATATGCCGTAAATAATGCGTTTTAAATCTATGGCTTTGTTCTGAGATTATGTAATGGCTTCAAAAATTACAGAACTTATTTATATCTATATAAACCTCTTATCAAATATCATTAGAATATGCCGTCATTATTTGGAATTCACTTTATTTTAAGTATCAATAGTATTGAAATTAATATAAAATAGTATTTCAAGAAAGCAATACACTCACTGCTTAAATAATGTTGTGTTTGGCGTGCCTACGTATGTATTATGTTTTTTTTTATAGTAATCTATGGTAAACGGTGTTGGTGTTACATTTATATATTATGTTATACTGTTCTTTTATTTCATGTATGTCCACTGTTTTTTTACCCCAATAAATAAAAAAATAAAAAAAAAAATTAATTAAAAAAAAAATGATTAGTTGTTAGGCAAATACTTCGAGTATTGCTATTATACTTCGAGTGATTTACTAAATTTAGCCTCTAGAGCAGTGTTTCCCACCGTGGGGCAATTTGATAGTTAAGGGGCTATTCAAAAATGAACTCAGTACAACTTTAAAACTTTCGCTTCGGCCCATTATATGCAATGCATGGGTCTAGTCGGTCATCGGTGCCAAATTTAACAAAAAAAAAATCTTAAATAATTATTAGGTATAATTTCATTTGACGAGATCAAAATATCAACTGATGAGTGATTGGAGTCTTCAAGGAGTCCACGGGCCCATCGTAACGTAGTGTTTCACATCATTCAGTTAGTGTTAATTTGAAATAAGTGTCCGTTAAAATTGTTGTAATAGTTCGTTGATTTTATATTTATATATATATATATATATATATATATATATATATATATATATATATATATATATATATATATTGGGGCCGTGGGCGGCGGTAATCACTTACCATCAGGTGACCCGCACGCTCCTTTGCCGTGCCGTCTTTTCCATAAAAAAAAAAAGCATTAGTAGATGAAGAATTGCGTAGGTAAAGTAAATTAGTCATGATATTTCCTTCGAATGACGTTTAAATCGAATTGCGAACGTGAAAAATATTTCGGACTTTTTTAATTTATTAAATTATTATTTTCTTTTTATAAGGTGTTTTATAGTAATTATTAAATTCATTATGACAATATTTATTGAAACTTTTAATTGCAATACACAGAAGATACTAATTAATCATAAAATATTTTACGACAATATTACATAAAAAATACTAATAGCACATCATAATTATAATTTATGTATTTTAATAATGTAAAATATGTATGTAAGTATTAAAACTGATAAAATAATTAATTCATTATTTGTAATAATTAATTCTATTAACATCTTAAAATAAAAAAAGGAATAAAAAATAAAAAATATAAAAAAAATTAATTAATTACAATTATTTAATTTATATATATTTCATAAATTAAAGGTCGTTTTTGTAAAGCTAATCATCAATTATTATGACCTTTTCATTATTGATAACAATAGCAATATTGACAAACTATGAAATAAAACATTATAATTCATTCAGTGGTTAGCGCTACTCAGTGGAGCTTGGTGCTTTCGTTTTGGTGAAAATGTTTAGTAAATGTGCTGCGTCTTTGACTAAAACCTTAATTTATCCCAAAAATGTCAAGTGAGTGTTTATGAGATTTTAGAAAATTATTAATTGGAGATAACAATATAATTGTGTACGCCCGTTCGTATTTACACTGAATGTCGTGTTAAGTATTCTAACTTAACTTGTAACTAACAATTCCGATTCGTCCACCGAGGTTCCCGTATCAATTTCAGGAATTTGTCCACCGGATGTATAGCTTATAAAAGCTGACAATCTTAAGTTTGCACTCATTTTGTACCATTTGAAATATAAATAAACGTTTGTCATTACTTTTAGTGTTTCGTACTGCAAAAGGTAGAAACGAAAACCTATATAGGATAATAAATATAGGATCACTTTGTTTTCCGTCTAACCATCTGTCAAGACCATTTATCTCGAAATCATGTAGAATTCATTCATTCATTCATCATTAACATCAAATATGCACGTCTATGGCCTCTAGGACACACAAAAATCCACAGGAAAAATCAAGCTGCTAAGTCAAGGCAGCCAAAAGATACGAGAAATTATACATTTTGTATGACATTCGCCGCGTAATCAAAATATTTCCTGGTGTACCTAAAGAGTACCTCCCGTAAATCTACAGTTATGCAATTTAGCACGAAGTAAGAACCTACAATACAAATTAGAAAAGATCCGATACAACAAATGCGCGTATTTATATTATTATGTAATAGTTAGTCACAGTCACAGGAAATAAAAACAAAGTTTGCAGATATAATGATAAAATTGCATAAATATCTTGTTATTGTAAAATTCTGGTTAATTTATAATTAATTTTAAGTACTTCCTTACTCGGCAGGCTTAAAAGTATGCAAGGTAGCCTACATTGTATACCAATTAATACATTTACAGGATATAGAACATTAAAATATTATATAAATAGGTCTTATGGCTAAGTGAGAGATCTCCTCCAGGTCTTGGTACAGGAGACAAATTAGTTACATGGGGAGGGGTGTACTGAGTATATGTATAGCAATATTTATTTTAGAAAAATACATATTTCACCGACAATCTGTATAATTTGGTATTCTATACAATGCCTCGGCAATGTATAGAATGCCAAAAACGTGAAGATAACGTACGAAAAATTATTAATTTTATACTTTACTCCTTAAAATACCTCATGCGCAGGCGGTAATCTATAAGCGGAGGCGTTGTTTATTTATTTGTTTGCTCGGAACACATCGCAAAGGCTTAACAAAAGTTTATCAACGCGATGAGCATTTTCTCTTGGTCTAAAAACACAAAGGTCTTATGTGGGACCCTATAATCCCAGTTATATGTTAAAATTAAAAGGAGTACACCTGATGTGACAACCCATGACCTTGAAGGATACTGGAGAGAGTTGATTTGTCCGGTCCTCTCTATACAATTCACATTCTTTTCATTTATCCTAAGATTATCCGTCGCCTATATTATGTCCTTACTCGTTCTTCGGCCCCTTAATTTTTGGTGTTTTTTATATTAGAATATACACATGTGATGCGTACAGTATTCCAACTTTCTTGAAGTTATCAGCTATATTTTTTCTACTGCTTCTTAAAATAGGTTTAGAACTAGACAATTTATTTCTCAGATAATAACTCTAGTGTTATAAATCGGAAGCGGTTATAGTTTTTAAAATACACGATAAATACACACATCGTCTATATGTTTTTAAACTATTTGGAAAGGGATACCACGTAATTGCAATAAGTGATATGTATCACCTACTAACAATACTTCACACTAGTTTCCTTCCAATAATATAATCCGTTGACAACAAGCAATTACTCCCGATTGACACAATTCCACTGCTTTTATCATCTTTTCACCTAAATCTACCCTCTTTTACAAGAGTAAGCTAACACTAGATATTTAATTTCTAAAAGGGTCCTGATATTTGGTTTATCTTTTGTTACACAATTTACTTAGTTTTATTTTATTACAATTTATTATAATATATATTATTACTAGCGACCAGCTCGCAGCTTCGCCCGCTTAAATTTGTGAATTATTTGTTTGTTTAAGTACAGGGAATTACGTTCCTGTTTTAATAAATAATGAATGCTTGCAACGCACTTAAGATTTCTAAAGTGAAAATTAAATAGGAACAACACTAAAGGGGGAAAAAATATTAAATATATATAAATATGTGGATACCACATTAGTAACGATACGGTAATAATAATTGAAAAAAAAATAGATATACTACGGGATATCTTCGTATGCAACGTTTAAAGCTGTTCATTATGATAGAAGCCGAGGCCGGTCGTAGCGCAGCGGCACAAAGTGTGACTGTAAACCGACTGGTTGTGGGTTCGATCCCCACTCGAGGAGATGAAATATTTACTTAAATTTATATTTCCATTTCTTCGCTCTGGTGTCGAGGCAAAGCGCGGCGTTGAGTTCTGCCACTTAACACGCAATGCCTCCGAAATTCGGCAGAAAGTGGGGAACGGAGTGTCTTTCACTACGTTCCCTCTGCCTACCCTGCAGTGTGCGGGATACAGCGTGAAGCTGATTTATTTGATTTTTTATTATGATAGAATATAAAACAGTATATCTGTAGAGGAATGACGTACTCTTTTTATTCTTTGACAATAATATATAATATATTTTTAGATGTCCCACTGTACTACGATGGCGGCTCTGTTCTAGTTAATTTGCACATTTTTTTTTTGATAATTAGTTACGCTGGCATAACTCTAACAGTTACACATGGTACCATAAACTTTTTCGTAAATATTGGTGTCTTTTATAAAATTTTAGTACATCACTTTGCTCTATTGTCAATAATTTCCACAGCGTACGCGATATAAGGTTTTTTTGGTATTCTTTTTTTTGTAGTCTAATTGTAAAAGAATTTTCCAAATCTGTCCCGTAGTTTCAGGCCCTATATATTCAAAAAGAAACAAAAAAATTTAACGTTTGTCTTCATAATTTTAGTGATATTAATGCACTTCCCTCCCACCCCCCTAGAGTCACGCCACATACTCCGCATTTTTTATATTTACATGATTTTCTTTAGATTGATATTTTTATATTCGTTATATCTACTGAATGGAATGTCCGAATTTATTAATTTTTAAAGTATTTTATACGTATTGAAATTATCTTTAATAAAATATCATTTAATGGGATAAGGATTAATGCGCTCTGCATTAATCCTTATCCAAACCATATTATTTATATCATTATATAAATAATATGGTTTGATTATTGTCGGCACTTTTGGTAACTTATGAAATATAAAAAAATGGTTATATTGTCATAACTACTGTAATTAGACATATGGTATCGCGGACTTTATTTTAGATATTGATGCGCTCTATAATACTGCAGAATATTGTTTTGTTCTATCGATGATAGAATTTTTAAGATCAATTTCTTCACACCTTGGATTACATTATTGCATTTTTATTAGGGATCTCTATTTTTTTAGAAAACGTAATGTAGCCTGTATTGGTCAATGAAGATGCAGCAGTCATATAACCAAGACGTTGCGTATTCTTTGGCCAAGAATCATACCAGCGCGATTGCTATATAACATTGCTATGTGCTGTGTGATCCCGGCCTAGAATAGGATCATCCTGGTACTGGTGGTGTCGTAAGAGGCGACTAAAGTACGTGTGGTAGAGTCACGTCGCCAGTAATGGCAACACGCATGGGCAGACTCGACCGGATTATTACCAACCCCGGCATTTAAAACCGGCGTGAAGTAGTGGCTTTATGCCACTGCGTTTCGCATCAGGTAATGCCGGGCCCCGGCGTCCAACCCATCTTAAAGGCCGGTAACGCACCTGTAGCTCCTCTGGGGTTGCACGGAGTCGTGGGCGGCGGTAATCACTTACCATCAGGTGACCCGCACGCTCGTTTGCCGTGTCTTTTCCATAACTAATACCTTGAGTTCTTTTAAATTACGATAACTTTTTTTTTAATGAACCGGTTTTGATAAAACAAACTTTAATTGTTAAGTTAAAACAAAGCAATTTTCAAGTAAGTAAATTGAAAATACTGAACCGATGTTCAGTACTTTCAGAGAAAAATGTGATCATACAATATCGACAGATTAGACAGATAGACAGACACGAAATTAAAAAATAATATATTTTTGATTTCTATTATTGTTTTTAAGTATCCCTATATCCATTTCAATCAAAATTACAAAATGTACAGACAAAATATTTTTCACTGTCTTATAGACATTATATTAATTACTATACAATATTTTGCTATGGTTTAGTTACAGATTTTTTTGTTTTGGATAGGATCTTAAAATCAGGTATGTCCGATGGCATTTAAATGCCAATCGGACAATAGAGAGCCTGGAATGTGGAAGATATAATCGAAGCTCTATCATATAAGCTCTATTATATATAAGTCTACTAAAGAAGATATCCACCAGTTCCCTTCTATCTGGCCATTTTCAAATTGTGAAAATATTCAATTATTGATAGTGTTTAGTCGTCGCAGTCGTGAGTCTTGTAGTCCATACAATGTACTGACATATATTTTACTATATTTGCAGCGCACGCGCTTAAAGCAATTCGATGGCGTTCATTATTATTGTTATTTCGTTATTAAAGGCTAACTAATACGTACACCATAATATTACATAGCCTATATGAATTCTAGAAAACGTAGCTTTCGTTTTTTTAAACGTCGAAAAATAAGTAAATCGGATTAGTCTACTGGTCCGATTTACTTATTTGGATCTATCCAGAGATCTTAGCGTTTAAACAAACAAACTCTTTTACTTTATTATATTAGTATAGATAAAAGCCGAAAATTATCTTTATTAAATTTGATGAAAAATAATTTTCGATCGTAAATTTTCAATATAAATGTGTTTTAATATAAATATATTTTCAATAGTATAGATAAACATTAAATAAAAAGTAGCGGGCAATGTCGCGCAAGACCAAACTTTACACCACACCAAGAAAAGAAGAAGAGAACCAAAGTGTCGTTGAAATTATTTATAAACAGCAAATAATTACATAAAAATTAACAATATTTCGTAAATGTTTGAAAATTTCTGCCCTGAATGGGCAGAAATCGTCGATTATACTAAACCGCCCGAAGGCTAGGTCATTTCGAATCAGCGACATCTCCTTAATTATTTATTAGAATATTATACAGTAAACCATAATTTAAATCTAGATAAAATGCTAAAAGTGACTATTATATTTGTGTATATAACAAACAATGGATGAATGCAAAGCAAAAACTGGATGAATATCAAGCAAGCAAGTTCATTTTAGGTGACGTTTTCTTAAAACAACAAACTTTGCAAACCATTGCTTAGCCGACGGTTGTTATTAACATGGCAGAATAAATTGCGTGTCAAATTAGAAAGTATTTTAATATATTCAGAATATATGTGTAATGTAATGTTACAAATAAATACAAATAAAAACTAAGTAAATCCGAACAGTAGATCCAGAGATCTTGGCGCTTAAACAACCAAACAAACTCTTTCGCTTTATTATATTAGTATAGATATATCAAAATAAAATTATACACATAAATATTTTTGCAAAATATATTGTATTAATACTAAACCATTGATGACATGTTTACATTTTGTAAAATTTATTGTTTTGTTATAGGTGATACTATTATCTTTTATGCGTGCATTTTCTTATTATGTTATTTGTGTAACATTATCTATATTTACTGTACAACCTTGTACTCCATTATAAGATAAATACTCTCTGAAGCCAGTTGTGGCGCAGGTTGTTGTTTCGATTCTCTCTCGAGGAAATTAAATATAGTCGAGGCAAAGCTCTGTATTTAATTCCGCCACTCAACTTGAAATGTTTCCGCCTACCCTGCTAAATGCGTGATACTGCGTGAAAAAAAAAAAAATTAACTGGAACGTTTGGAACGCTATAATTAAATATTAGAAGAGAATGGAAAAATTTATAATCTATACTTATAATAAATCTGTAGAAAAGTCGTTTCTGTACATTGAAAATATTTAAAAAAAAATTAGCCAGGGTGTTAAAGGATAACTAACAGAATCCATTTCCAACATTTTTGGAATTTTTGTCTGTTTGTCTGTTTGTCTGTTTTCCTGTTTATGTGAACACGCATCACGTGAAAAGTACACAATATATTTAAGCAAGTTTTATACGTAAAAATTACCAGTAAATCAAAGTAACATTTAGTGTTTATTTCATTGTAATAGCTTCACTCTATCAAAAGATATAAGTATGTAAGTTTCCAAGAAGCTTATATTTGAGATAGTAGAACTCGATACTAGAAACGCTATCTATTTTATAGTTTCGAAAACCCACCGATAACATACGCAACGCTATCTATTAGAGATTGGGTCGGTGGGTGGCTAGGTACGTAGGTAGGTAGGTAGGTAGGTAGGTAGGTAGGTAGGTAGGTTGGTAGTTTGGTAGGTTGGTAGGTTGGTAGGTTGGTAGGTAGATAGGCAGGCAGGTAGGCAGGTAAGTAGGTAGGTAGGGTAGTTAGGTAGGAGGTAGAGGGTAGGTAGGTAGGTTGGTAGGTAGGTAGGTAGGTAGGTAGGTAGGAAGGTAGGTAGGTAGGTAGGTAGGTAGGTAGGTAGGGAGGTAGGTAGGTAGGTAGGTAGGTAGGTAGGTAGGTAGGTAGGTAGGTAGAAGGTATGGTAGGTAGGGTAGGTAGGTAGGTAGGTAGGTAGGTAGGTAGAGGTAGTGGTAGTAGGTAGGTAGTAGGATGTATGGTATGGATGTATGGATGTATGGATGTATGGATGTATGGATGTATGGATGTATGGATGTATGGATGTATGGATGTATGGATGTATGGATGTATGGATGTATGGATGTATGGATGTATGGATGTATGGATGTATGGATGTAGGATGATGGATGTATGGATGTTCTATTGGATGTATGGATGTATGGATTGTATGGATGTATGGTGTATGGATGTATGGATGTATGGATGTATGGATGTATGGATGTATGGATGTATGGATGTATGGATGTATGGATGGATGTATGGATGTATGGATGTATGGATGTATGGATGTATGGATGTATGGATGTATGGATGTATATAGTTTTTACACAAAAAGTACCGGATCGATTTTCGAATTCGATCGAATTTCACTGAACAGCATAGGCTATATTACATTTAAGAAAAAAATAGAGATCCCTAATAAAAATGCAATAATGTAACCCAAGTTGACAAGAAATTGATCTTAACAATTCTATCATCGCGTGGGCTGCGAAAACTATTGATGATAGAACAAAATAATGTTCTACAATATTGTAGAGCGCATCAATATCTATAAAAAAATCGGCGATACCATATGTCCCGCTACTGTAGTTATGGCAATATAACCATTTTTTTATATTTTATAAGATAACAAAAGTGGCCACAATAATCAGACCATATTATTCATACCTCTGCATTAATCTTTAAATGATATTTTAATAAAGTTCCCATTAAATGATATTTTAATAAAGATAATTTCAATACCTGTAAAATGCTTTTTTAATTAATAAAATCGGGCATACTATTAAAAAGATATAACGAATTTAAAAATATCTAATTTAAGAAAAACATGTAATAATAAAAAATGCGGAGTGTGTGCCGTGGCGAGTAACTCTGCGGGGGTGAGGGGGAGGTGCACCGATATCACTAAAATTATGAAGACAATCGATTACATTTTTTTTTCTTTATTTGAATTGAATAGGTCCTTTGGGACCTATTTAAGTACGGGACCAATTTGGAAAATTCTTTTACTATTAGACGATTGACGTGTAAAAAAATACCAAAACAAAACCTGATATCGCGTGCGCTGTAGAAATTATTGACAATAGAGCAAAGTACGAGCTTTAAACTTTGCATACAAAGGTATCCCGTACGTAGTGTATATTTTTTTTCAATTATTATTACCAGTAAAGTATCGATACTAATGTGATATCTATATATTTATATATATTAAATATTTTTAGTAATTTTTATAATTCTAATAGAATTAAACAACTTTCTAAAATGATTTTTCCTTGCATGCGTTGTAATAATTAGAACATAATATATAAGATTTTATATGTTATTTTAATTATTATCTTAAAATAAATAAATGTATTTTGATCAGATTTATTTTCTTAAAAATTAGGAGTGCCCAACAAAGCTATCATTTCTCTATGAAGATATAAATAGTTATAAAGGTCAGTTATTTAATCATTACACCATTCATACATGACGAATATTACAATAAAAACAATTAAACCGATTTCACCGCTCCCGCACCGCGCTCACGTCGTAGCTCTTTAAATCGCTGAAGTCGTTTCTGAGATAAGCGTCGACTAACAGAAAAACCAAGATACCGACAAAATTTATAAATATTATTGTTGCTGGTTCAATTACTTTGTTAATTGCTCCCATGATAATTTGTTTAATGAAAATCGAAAATACCATGGTTTTAATAATTTTCACACTAGAAATCTTAAGTGCGCTGCAAGCATATATTGTTTATTAAAACAGGAACTTAATTCCCTGTACCGCAACAAACAAATAATTCACAAATTTAAGCGGGTTAAGCCGCGAGCTGATTGCTATATTTTATAAAATTTTATGTTGTGTTTATAATAGATGGATCACGTGGTGATGTCAATACGTTTTAATATTTTTTAATATTTGTATATAAAAAAATACATGAAATAATCATGTTAGGGAAATATCAAATTTATTTTATGAATCAATCTTAATGTTATATTCGAAACAAATGAATTGTATGTAAATTTATTAATACGTTTCAAGTATGAAAAAAAAAATGCAATGCAAAATAAAATTGCGTTTCTGCTTTTCTTTCCAATGATTTATATTTCTATATATGTGGGACGTAAATGCGGGAGCAGAGCTGCCATCTTAGTACAGAGTAACCTCTAAAATATATATTTACGTATAGTTAAAGAATAAAAAGTGTGAAGAGGAATGTGTGATTCCTCTATAGAATATATTATTCTACATTATATCATAAAAAAACAGTACATATAAAGGTATCCTCCTGCAGTATAATTATTTTCAATCAACATTTTTGAACTTATAATTTTGAACATTTTAAATATTTTCGTGCCATTATGATGAAAAACTTAGACAATTTTTTAATTTGAAAAAAAAAAAAATATTAACGATAAGAATGTTGGTAGTTTTTCAAAAGGTATAAGAATTTAAAAAAAGTCTAAAATATGCTTTCTTCGCAAGGATTGTAATAAATCAGCTTCACGCTGTCGAGTCGAGTCGAGGCCGGTCGTGGCGCAGGGGCACAAAGTGTGACTGTAGACCGACTGGTTGAGGGTTCAACCCAGACCCGAATAGATGAAATATTTACTTAAATTTATATTTCCATTTCTTCGCTCTGGTATCGAGGCAAAGCGCGGCGTTGAGTTCTGCCACTTAATACGCAATGCCTACGGAATTCAGGCAGAAAGTGGGGAACGGAGTGTCTTTCACTACGTTCCCTCTGCCTACCCTGCATTGTGCGGGATACAGCGTGAAGCTGATTGTAATAACTATTAGTTCTATTCACTAAAAAATCACTTTAAATATTAAATATGCTCAATTAGTGTTTTTGTCAGCACCACTTTAAATGAAACCATAGTTAATCACTCTTTTTTTTTATGGAAAAGACACTGCAAGCGAGCGTGCGGGTCACCTGATGGTAAGTGATCACCGCCGCCCACGGCCCCGTGCAACACCAGAGGAGCTACAGGTGCGTTGCCGGCCTTTAAGATGGGTTTGGCGCCGGGGCCCGGCATTACCTGATGCGAAACGCAGTGGCATAAAGCCACTACTTCACGCCGGTTTTAAATGCCGGGGGTGGTAATGATCCGGTCGAGTCTGCCCATGCGTGTTGCCATTGCTGGCGACGTGACTCTACCACACGTACTTTAGTCGCCTTTATACACCACCAGTACCAGGATGATCCTATTCTAGGCCGGGATCACACGGCAAAGCACTCTATAAAAGCCTAATACAATAAAAAAATCCCAAAAGTGAAAAAGTTATTTTTCATACAAAATAAATTATATATTATCGTTGATATTAAAATAAAACGCAATTTGTCAGTAAACACGCAAACAGGCATAAGCCTATCAAAGAGATACTGCCGCATACGCCTCATTCCTAAATCAAGTCGTAGGTATTGGCGACAAAGTTCAAAGTTGCTTAACCTTTAGTAACACTTTTGTAGTAGTATGTGTTAACGTTATTGGTATCTATGCGTAACTGCGTCACACGAAATACAGGTATGGATAAACATCGTGAAATGAAAAAAAAAGTCTACGTTTAAACTGTTGAGGTATCTTGATTAATTTCTTCAGGTATGGGCTTAAAATATTTTATCCTATATATTGCACCCGTAAAAGGAGCGCTGACGCTTCCATTCTGTATTTTTTTATTTATATTAAAGGCCATCGCAGCGCAGGGGCACAAAGTTAGGTTAAGTTACTTAAATCGGTTAAGCCCTTTCTGAGATTATCCTGAACGCACAGATAAACAGACAAACTGACCAAGTTCTATTACATTGTTAAATGTCCGTAATAATAATTTTTCTAATTTATCTTCCACGTACAGACACCGATGAGTTAGGATTTTATTGTAAGTAGCGATATTACTATAACTACATAGCTATAACTATAACTTAGGTCCTAAGGACTCCTTAAGGCAAAAGTTTAAAGAAATTAATATATTGACAGTTGCATCTCTCTTATGGGAGGTACGAAAATGCGGCTTGCGTGCGTTGCAAACATATATTATAGGTATAT
Source organism: Heliconius sara (assembly GCA_917862395.2). Classification (NCBI taxonomy): domain Eukaryota; kingdom Metazoa; phylum Arthropoda; class Insecta; order Lepidoptera; family Nymphalidae; genus Heliconius; species Heliconius sara. The sequence goes on along the minus strand of OU860798.1, from coordinate 16,711,890 downwards.
TAAAACACGAACATAATTTTAGTGTATTAAGCAAATAATTCTGTGGTTTAAGCGGGCGAAGCCGCGAGCGGGCCGCTAGTTCTAAATAAACGCGATGTTTGCGAGTTTCTTATCGTTTTTATATTATAAGATTATGCCGAAAGTATACATTTTGTCTAAACCTGCTATATGTGCATATTCCAAACTATTATTTCTATAAACATAAGTGAAAAAATCTTCATGAATATTTACTTACATAAATTAAATAATTAAAAATATTATTGATTTTAATTTCAGATTATTTCGAGCGCTACAATTAGACCACGCTAGTTATTTGCGTAATCCGGGATGTGAACCATTAACTATTGCCACTTTTGGAGACGTCATTGCTGAAACTGTACATAAATACCCAGGTAGGGTGGCCATCAGATCCATACATGAAAATGTCACCCTTACATATGACGAACTATTGCGAAAGGTGAGATTACCCATACATTTAATTTGTAGATACTATAACAGTTCGCGAGTTTACGACTCGTATAATAAACATAAACTTTCATCCATCTATTATTGGAAACCGCCATGAAATCTTTTGAGTAGTTCAAGTGTTAAATATTTATCTGTGGAAAGACTTCTTTTTGTAATTAATCCCTGACGCAACAAACGGGTAGTATAAGTTAGACGTTGCTGTGTATGTGTGTATGTCTGTCATCATAGACAAACTCCCAAACAGATCAACCGGTTCTGATCTATTTTTTTTTATTTGAAAGGGGACTTACATGAGAATGATCTTAGCAATGATTCAAGAATATATGTCAAGCCAACGTACAAAGAAAAACAAGCCCAATCATTCAATCGGGACTTATAGTTCTTTGAGACCCGTAAAATTAAAATGGGTCCGCGACTGTTAATCCTAATAAGTTATTGGGCTTGTTTTGCCCATTTTCCACCGAATTCTCGAGACATTTCTTATTAGAAAACTTCTCAAATTAGTATTTCAACACATGGATGGTGATGGGCTCACCATGTAAACCTTTCACATAAGCTTACAAAAGTTGGACTTATATTTATTCCGCAAAGTTTCGTTCAGAGAGTTCACAAATGAATTTTTCCCAACAAGCAAATTCTGAAGAAAAATATAACTTAACTTAACTTAACTTAACTTCACGCTTTATCCCTAGCGGGGTAGTCAGAGAGAACGGAGCGCCAAACGCTACGGTCTCTACATACCTCTTTCGCCTCGTCCACTGTCATCAACCTCTTCATACATGCCCTCCGGGGGACCCTCATGCTTTTTACGTGACCTTCCTCCAGTATCTTTGATACTGTGTTTTCGAAGGTCAACCGAGGTCTCCCCCTACCTCTCTTACCACTCACTTTTCCATCATAAATCTTTTTTGCCATTCTTTCCTCGCTCATTCGTTCGACGTGCCCAAACCAGCTGAGCACGTTCTTCTTCATTCTCACCGTGACATCCTCGCTGGTACCTGCCATTCTGTGTACCTCTTCATTGCGGATTCGATCAGCTAGGCTGACTCCGCATATCCTACGAAGAGATCGCATCTCCACAGCATTCATCTTTCTTTCATTCTTCTTCTGTAATACCCACGTTTCGCTGCCGTATAACAGGGTCGGTACCAAAACTGCATTGTGTACGGCTAAACGCGCAGCTGTGCTGACGTTTCGCCGTCTCATCAATGCAGCCAAGGCTCCGTTAACCTTGTTACCGGCAGCAATACGCCTTTCCACATCCATCTCGTATCTTCCATCTCTACTGAACATACTTCCCAAATATACCACTTCATTCACCTGTTCTAATATCTTATCATTTACACTGATCTTGCATTCCGTCCTTTCTTCATCTCGTTCAAAAATCAGAACCTTTGTCTTATTTGCATTGAGGCTTAGACCATTATATTCACACTCTTCTTTCAGAGTGGTGACCAATGCCTGCAACTCGCACTCTGATGATGCAATATAGTTTCATAAAAATAAAATATAATGTTAAGTTTATTTTGATTATTGTGGGCTTTTTTTTTATTTACCGTAGCGTTTGGCGCTCCGTTCTCTCTAACTACCCCTAGGGATAAAACGTGAAGCTAAGTTATTTTTTTTCATTTTTTATTATTAATAACTATAGAAACATTTAACATTTTTTATTATTAATAATTATAGAAAACATATTAATTTGAAATAATTAATTTTTCTACAATAATTAATTTCTAATATTATTATAATTGTATAAATATATTTTTTACAATAGTTATAAATATATTATATTATATTGCTTTTTATTATGTTTTAACCATGGATTTTTCTTTTTATTATTTATTACTAACCTTCCTTAATATAACCTTGTACACATAACCTTCGATGTGGATTGGTTCATAGAAAGCTTAGAACATTGAAATTTTAAATGGTATATCCATATCATTGAACTTAGATACGTGGCGCTATGGCTCATCACCACAACCAAAAAAGGAAAATAATTAATTTAATTTTCTGGCTCTGGTGATGAGCCACAGCGCCATTTTATTTTCCCAAGTGTGAATCAAACCCACAAGTCGCATTAACAGTCGCACTCTCGTGCCCCTGCGCCACAATTGGTACAATTATAATTGTTATTCAATATTATAATATAAATTAAATAACCATAAAATTTAAAAAAAACATAGTTACGAAACATAGAGGGAAAACAATAGTACAAAAACAATAGTATTTTCTGTTTTATATTTAATCATATTACTTTAAAGATTTATTAACAGTTGTAAGTAAATAGGTACATATATTTTTGTATTTCTTTTATTGATTAGCATATTTTCTGTATACATATTTTTTACATTGAACCGACAATCCAATAAAACAAACATTGTTTTAATACGAGAAAATAAAATTAAATCAGCTTGTTCTATATCCTAGCACGGTAGGCAGGGGGAACTTAGTGTTAAGACACGCCGTTTCCTACTTTCCGCCGAATTCTGGAAATATTGCGTGTTGAGTAGCAGGACCCGCGCTTTGCAACGATACCAGACCGAAAAAATGGAAATATACATTTAAATAAATATTTCATTTCCCCGAATGGGGATCGAACCGACAACTAGTTGATTTTGCAGTCAAACTCTGTGCCTCTGCGCCGTGCGCTCATAGGCATAAGAAAATTAATATTTGGAAGAGGAGCTATTTTGTACTAAGTCATATTTTATTCTACTTTCAGGCTGATTCTTTGGGATGTGCCCTTAGAGCGAATGGATATGAAAAAGGAGATAGATTAGGAATTTGGGCTCATAATTGCTCTGGTTGGGTCATTTCTGCACTCGCCGCTGCGAGAGCTGGACTAATATCGGTAACGTAACATAATATAATCATTTTTGTGAAATTTCTATATTTTGAAAAGATATATAATAAAAATAAAATAAAAATCCCGAATGTATAAAACAAAAATGAAGAAACAAGCTCGATAGTACATTAGGATTAACAGTAGGGACTCATTTAAATTTTACCGTTCTTTTTATTTTTTATATAACTGCGAGTATTTTACAATTTTTTTATTAGGATTTATTAACTTCGTTAGGGTTATGAGACCTTCGAATCTTATTTTTTTTTATATAGTGAAGGGATTAGACGTTCACAGTCTAAGAACAATAGGCTTTATATATAAATAATGGCCCACTAGATTAGTATCGACGATTGTTTTTTAGGGAGAATTATCTAGCAATTTCATAATTTAGACCAGTTTATAATTAACAAAGTATAAAGTCCCATAAAGTAAACAAAGTATATGCATTAATCGTTTAATATACAATGATATCTGTTTTTTTTATCAGCATTCAGCAAAGTAGGCAGGGGGTACCTAGTGTTAAGACACTTTGTTCCTCATTTACCGCCGCTAAGCTTAAATTTCAGAAAAAGCTCATAACCCTCGATTTGGTTAAGGAACTCTCGGTGGGCGAGCCCGAGTCGCGCTTGGTCGGTTTTTTTTGTATACAGTAACTGTAAAGTCGGTTGATAGATATATTATACCATAAAGTACTTAAATTAAATATATCCGTATTTGTTTCCCAGGTTTTTATCAATCCACTGTACGAGAAAGACGAATTGAAATATTGTGTCAATAAATTACAGATAAAAGGATTATTAATTGGGGAAAAAATAAAAAATAGAGATTATTATGAAATATTAAATAAGGTAGTACCTGAATTACCTACCTCGAAAGAAGGATCATTGCAGTCAAAAAATTGTCCTAGTTTACGCCATATAATAACAACGGGAAAAGAAAAGCTAGAGTTAGTAAAATTTTCAAAAATATAGTAGTATCTTAGTATCTTTTTAATAAAAAATGGTTGTATGTCGTTCACAATGAACACAAGTGAACTCCATGGGAACACACGAGGAGAACCACTTCGTAATTAACATTAAACAAAACATTGATTTGCTATAGCAAAATATAATTTTTTATTTTAAATAAATTACTCTTTTTCAGTGGAGTTGTTTCCTTAGATTCACTTATCAATCATTATGAAAACAGAAGTGATGTATCCAAGTATAGCAAAGAAATAACACCAAATGATGGAATTTGTATTTTGATGACTTCCGGAACTACGGGTGGGTGCGTGGTTTTTTTAATATAGATACTTCTGTATTATCTGTTTTTCAATACGAAAGACGAGCACTAATAACTAATAAATAATAATCCTGCTATGTTCGATACTTAATATGATATACTAGTGACTATCAGAAACATTACTTAAAAAATAATTCGAAATTTCATAACTTTCAATCCATAAAAAGTGTCAATGCCGTACATTTTGAATGGTACAATAGTATTTTGGTAGTTTCAACATATAACTGTAAATATTTCTTTGTTTTTATATAATTCCAGGTGAACCAAAAGGCGCTTTGGATTCACATTTTGGAATGGTAAACAATACATATTTTACTGGTAAAAGACTATGCTTGCAAGAAGGTCACCAAATAGTATGCTTACAGGTAAACCGTATATATTATAAAATTTTGTAATTTTATCTAACCCAAAAATTACGTTTAAAAACTTATTCAAAAATTTGTCTGTTGTTTGTCGTTTTGTATGAGCATACGTTTTCAACATTTTTTATAAAGTTCAAAATTGATTGATTTTTATAGACGTTAATTCACTCTTAAACTCATTTTCAGTATTTATATAATATATAGGGAACATGTATTGAAATCACAAATATTTTTTCAGGCACCAATGTTTCACGCACTGGGTTCCGTTGCAACACTCTTCGCGGCGCTACGCCACGGCTCTACGGTAGTTGTTCCAGCGCCTATGTATAGTGTCAAAGCAAACTTGCACGCCCTTGCTTCTGAGAAGTAAGTTATCTATTTATTATATATCTATCTATTACTTGACAAGAATAGTAAGGAAAATTTCAAAATAATAATAGTTTTTTTAAAAATTATTGTTTTATTCAGTTACATTATTCAATGAAGTTAAGAATATAATTGTTATTTTTCATAAGCTGTAATAATGACTTATATTTTGCTTAATAACAGAAATAAAAGTTTATATTATTATTATTATTCTACTTAATATTTTTAAAGTTTAATAGGGATATCATACAGGGATATTTACATATCATACATAATAGGGATACACTACCTGTACATTATAATTATAAAAACCAATATTAATATTCCAGATGCACAATAATAACGGGTACACCCACAATGTACGTTGATATGTTATCTAATATAAGCTTTAATTCACCTACACGTTTACGCATGGCCATAGCAGCAGGCGCCCCTTGCAGTCCACAACTCATTCGTCAAATGAAAGAAAAGCTCAACGTAGAGTCAGTTGGGGTAAATTTAAAAAATATTTTTATCATGTATACACATGAAATTTAATATAATGTAATCCTTACCCATTTTAAAACATACGTACGAAATTAATTCAAAATAGGAACACATTTTGTACCGTATTGGTTTCAGAGTTATAAAACCTGAAAGTTTTTCTATGAATACCCAAAACTGGGAAGCACCATGAATAAATATAACAACATCGACGGAGGTAACTTCGTCAATTATAAGATGTATAAAATAGTACGATAAATTATAAAGACACCTTTAAACCCTAATGTACTGCAAGGAAAGGAAGGAATAGTAAAATAATAAACCTAAGCTAATAATAACAATTTATTAATATTTTCAATTAACTAATGTGAAGCAAACCGGTCTTTGCTCCTAGGAGGTTCTATGCTCGTAGGAGCGAGCTTATAGCTGTGGTTAAGTCACTCCGTTTGCCACTTTCCGCCGAATTCAGGAGGCATCGCGTGTTGATTGGTGGAATTCAATGCCGAGTTTTGCCTCGACACCAAAGCGAAGAAATGAAAATATACATTTAGATAAATATTTAATTTCCTCTAGTGGAGATCAAATCCACAACCAGTCGATTTTACAGGCACACTTTTCGTACCTGTGCTACTTTATTAAATAATAATCGTGATAATTATTACTTATGCCTAAAAAATAATCTTATATTAGAAATATGAATTATTTCAATTTAAAGGAAATAAATTAATGTAATATTCAATTAATATAGTGAATAATAATTTAAAAAAATTGAAACATCCTTTAAACATTAATAAACCGTATGTAATAAGTACAAACACGATATGTTTACTAGTAGCCAGTCCAGTCCATCAGCCATCTTACAATCTCATCATCAGGCCAGCTCGATGCTTCCAAAATATTGTATTGATATCTAATCTACTTATAATTGCCAAGTTTCATGATGTTACGACTATTAGTAGTGCGTGTAATTCTAATTCATAGATTTTTCTATATAGTAAGTTTGTTACAGCTCGACCTAATAGACGATTGTGACCTATGTTCAACATTCTACGGCTAGGACTCTACATCTTAAATTTAAAAAATAATTTCACTTAGCTTTGCTGTAATTATTCTTCAGGCTCTGTACGGTCTCACGGAGACGACAGCGTGCGTGTTCCAAACAATGCCGGACGACAGCGTGGATGTGGTTGCTGAGACGGTTGGGTATGTCGCCGACCATGTTGAAGTCAAGGTTAGTAAGGCTATAGTTTTTTTTCAGTATTGTATTGCTGCAAGCTGAGAGAACCTAGTATCAACACATTCTGTTCTCTACTATCCACCTGGATTCAAATGGAAATGGCTGATTCCAATAATTGGGGACCTAATTCATAATCATCGTTTACATTCTGACTGTCACACCCTTCCACCTTTGCCCACGGAGGGGCAACTGCGCTACAACGGCATCAATGTTGCATACTTATTGTTGTGCAGAATATAGCCTGAAGAAGAAAAGAATATTATTTATTTTATCTTAAGCAACAACATTTTAATATTAATAATTTCAGGTAGTTGACGATAGTGGCGAGGTGGTACCTTTCGGATCCGATGGTGAATTATGGGTGCGTGGCTATTCTATTATGTTGAAATACTGGGACGACCCTGAGAAGACGAAGAAGGCTTTGCGACAAGATGGATGGCTATACACTGGGTAAGAATAAAATAAATTAAGTACACGTTTGTAAGCACTCGTCATAATAATATGTCGAGTATTTATTTTGGTGACACTATGACCACTATTTTTACTTATTTAATTTGAATTAAAATATTTTAAATTGGAATATATTAAAACATTATTGGTCGATAAAAACGCTTGCTTATTAAGTACTAGAGGCCCGCCCTCGAGTTCGCCCGCTTGAACTATATGAAACAGAATTAACTGTCAGTTATAATGACTTCTAATATGATTTTTTAATACTACAATCTGTAATCTTTGATTCGATCAGCCAAGCTGACTCCTTATATCACATGTAGCATTCATCTTTCTTTCATTACATTTTTTTACATTCACTTCCATGTCTTGGTCCTTCGTTTCACTCCTTAGAGACAGCTATCCATGGTCCATCTATGACATGGTGCATGCCCTACTCGCACGCAGGCTGAGTGATCTCTGTAAAGATACTTTAACCTGTCGCCTGCAGCAAGGGTCCGCTCACATTGTCCCATAATCCGCATAATTTATGGCAGGAAATGGATTCTTTAAGTTATCTTTAACATTCTGGCGATTTTTTTCATAATATTTTCAACGTACAGAAACGATCGATTTTGATTAAATTGTAAATGCTTTGCCGAAGTAAAACACAGCAATTAGTGAAAGTTTAAAGCAAATCGGTTCAGTACTTTCAGAGATAAACGTGATCATACATACAGATAGACACCAGACAAACAGAAAAAATAACTTTAAAAAAATCTTGCCTCCTATTATTCTTTTTAAGTGTCACTTTCCGTTTCAGTAAAAATATTAAATGTACAGACAAAATATTCTTACTGTTTCATTACATATTTAGATCATTGTTACTATTATTCTTCTTAGAGATAAGTTCAAATTATCTTCTGATGGCTATGGAACGATTGTGGGTAGAATAAAAGACATTATTGTCCGCGGCGGAGAGAACATCGCCCCTAAAGAAGTTGAAGATGTGCTGAATGCGCATCCAAATATTATTGAAAGTCAGGTATACTATAAGATTAATTCAAATAAAGAACGAATTAACTCTATTTTGGTGCACTACATCGATTTCGAATGAAATATTTAATATTTTCATTTTCTCGCTGTGGTAATGGGGGCGTGTTGAGTTCCGTCACTCAACACGCAATGCCTCCAGAATTCGGCGGAAAGTGGAAAACCGAGCATCTTAACGCCAGGTTTCCTCTGCCTACCCCACTGTAAACGGGATACAGCGTGAAGCTGATTTTTTTCTCTTTATATAATATTTTCATATTCCGTATATAACTTTCTGGTTCGCTCGGGCTAAGTTCCCATGTGTTTCTTTTTTCCCAAAAAATGATAAGATATGAAAACTGTGTCTTTTTAATATAGTATATCAATTGACGATGCCGCACGCTAGCTAGTTATTGTCTTTAGATAATTACTTACATACTTTATTGTAAATGTTGACAATTCATCAATGATATTTTTTATATTAACGGATACTTTTTTGCTTTCACGCTTTATCGCGTGTCTATATAGTAGAATAAGGCGAGCCTATTTTAAGGATATTCTATTAGTGATTTTTCATCTGAACTCGAGATATTGCGTATCGACTGACGGAATTCAACGCCGCACCATTTTTTTTTAAAGAATTGTATCCATTTCTTGGAATTCAGTTATTCCTGTGAATGGGAACGAACCTTCAACCACATCTTACAATCTTATCATGAAGACACAATTAGTAATATTTCAATTTAAATATTTTTTTCTTTGTTAGGTTATTGGAGTAGCAGATGAAAGACTAGGAGAAGAACTATGTGCAGTTGTTAGAGTTCGAGAAAACACAACATTTACTATTCAAAATTTGGCAAAACACTGCAACGGAAAGATTGCCAAGTTTAAAATTCCAAGGCTGCTTAAATTCGTCGAAGATTTTCCTAAAACGGGTTCCGGTAAAATACAAAAATATAAACTAAAAGAATTGGTTGAATCTGGAAAATTATAAGCTAATGAAAAACATATATATTGTTTTATTTATTCATTTTTAAAAGTAACTTAAATATATATTGTTTGAAACATATGATTACCTTTTGTAATTATTAACAATAAATAACTTAACTAAGCTGTATAAAATTAATTACTTAAAATTTGTATGAGGAAATATGGAGTGTAGAAAGAAGTTTGTTGCGGTAACGCGATCGACGAATCAACGGTTATCTGTTGGTAGGGACTTCAGTGCCTAACCCTTTCACCCCCAGCGATTTTCAATAGTTTGGATCTACCAAATTTTGAGAATTTGTGATTATTTGAAAAAAATCTGATTATTGTCTGTTTTTGTAGAAATTGGCAAATTTTTTTTCAAGAATCTAATTTGTTTGCGCTCTAAATTTTTTACCTCAGCAAAGGAAAATGGGTAATCAAAGTGTCTTAGCACTAGTCTTTCTATATATTCTCTAGAATTGCTTTTAAGGTAAAGATTAACAATACACTTTTCTCTTTTTGTTTCCACAAAGAGCGTAGATTTGTGACATATGATCATGATACGGTTTTATCACATGATTACGATATGAAGAATCAACTTGAAACAATTATATCATTACTACGTAATTAATTATATTATTAATTTCGATACTGTTGATGACTGCTAGATGACACTACAAAGTTAACAAGATATTTTAATCGCAAATTAGTTGACAGAATCACTTTTATTGCTATAAATTATTAACAATGAAACGTTACATGTGTTTTCTTTTTGTGCTTTATGTAGTTTACCTTACAAATGGATCTTCAGGTTGGTAGTTATTTAATACGATATACAGAAATAGTCATAGTCATAGATTCATCAGTTTTAATTAAATAAAAGTTTTTTTCATGTTTTCTTCATCATTTTTAATGTCTTTGTGCGAATATTATTAACTTTTTAAAGCCATAAAGTTTGCTTAGGTATGCTATATATATATATATATACAGTAACAGTAAGTAACATAAAGTTATATACTTTCACCTGCATTCCTCTCTCACAGAGCAGGTAGAGGGAACAGAGGGTTAAAGACACTTCTTTTCCCCACTCACCGTCCAATTTTTAATGCATTTCGTGTTGAGTGGCTGAAATCAAAAATGAAAAAAAGGCAAATTAAATAGTAATCCTTTCTAATAAGAAACGAACCCATAACCGTCGTGCTAACAGTCAGACGGGTTCTATTCATAAGTGTATTATAATAGTATAATTTATTTATAACTAGTTAGAAATGTACGCTTGGTGGACCATGCTAGTTATGCATTAAAAATTGTACAAAAGACGATGAACCGAGTTGAAGAAAGACAATGGTGCAACTTGAAACTTGACGATATTATTTTAAATATAAAGTAAGTATAATTTAGTACATGTTTAACTAAGGAATAATTTAATTTTTACCTATCTATTCTCTAACTTCAAGCCTTGGCCGCTGTGCTACGACGGCTTCAAATTAAAAAATCAAATCAACTTCACGCTCTATCCCGCACGCCGCATGGTAGGCAGAGGGGACCTAGTGTTAAGTAAGACACATTGTTCCCCACTTTCATTGCACACACATTGCGTGTTGAGTGGCGGAACTCAACCCCACGCTTTGCGCCCGACACCAGAGTAACTATTTAATATTTACTTAGGACACATAGAAAATAAAAATGAAAGTATTTATTAACTAAACTCAACTGTATGTCATTAGCATCACAAGTTCTAACAAGTGTATAAGAATTTTAATGTACTTTTATGATAACATTTGGCTTAGTGGTCCTAATGTGGATTAATACTTAAAAGTTAAATACTTATTTAGATAACGTATAAAAATTTGAACGTAGCGGGACTCGAACCCGCGCCTCCTGGAAACCGACCAGGCGCTCTGACCACTGAGCCATATGTTCTCGCCAAGCTACGTCGAAATTCTTATACGCTTGTTACAACTTATGTTGTTAGCATTATTATCTTTGAGTAGCGAAAATTTGTAAAAATCTCCCTACAGAGATGCTAGGAGGCGCGGGTTCGACTCCCGCTACGTTCAAATTTTTATACGTTTTCTAAATAAGTATTTATCTTTCCTAAGTGTGGATTAACACTTTAAAAATGTTTAAAAAATACTTAAAAAGTTGTTAAAAATAATACATTTCCAAAATTATTTCTCTGGTTCACGCACGTTATTATGAATTTAAAATTTCAATCTTAAATTTGCAGCCAAACCATATTGGGCACACCAGTACTAGGAGAAGTAGAATTTACAAACGGCTTTGTGATATCGATACGAAGTTTAGATGTAATACAGACTTCAGTACAGCAAGTGTGGCTGCCAGTATCTGGCAACACGACGTATGTAGAGGTCAGAGCGACCTTGAGGATGAACGATGTAGCTGTTGGATTTGACGTCATGTCAAAAATTAATACTGTAAACTATCGGTCTACAGTGCTTATTTTATATCCGGACGTTCAATTCCGATTTACGGTATGTACCTACACGTACATATATGTATGTACATATTATCTGTATGATAAGAAAGTATGGCTTAGTGGTCAGAGTGCTTGGACGGTTTCCAAGAGGCGTGATTTCAATTCCCGCTACGTTAAATTTTTTATACGTTTTCTAAATAAACATTTAAATTGTCTTCATATTTTCAGGTTGTCAAAAACTTATTTACCGATAAAATATCAACATCCGTTTTAGGTCTAATAAGCAGAACTCATAGCAAAATAGACTTTGCACCAAAGGACGACGTTACAAAGATTATACCACTTTTGGTAAATAAAAATAATTATCATTTATTATTAATATTTAGTAGTATTGTTTGCTTTTTAAATTATTTATTTTAATCTGTAGGTATTTTTTTTGCTAAAATCAATTTTCCTTTTTAATCTACTCAAATATAGATTGTTAATCATGTATTTATAATACTACATTCTTATCTTTTCATATTCTTATTGTTACAAATCAAAATTAAAATCAGCTTACGCTGTATCCCGCACACAGCAGGGTAGGCCGAGGTAACCTAATGTTACCACACTCCGTTCCCCACTTTCCGCCGAATTCTGGAGACATTACTTGTTGAGTGGCAAAAATGGACGCGGGCTTTGCCTGTATGTAGGTCACACCAGAGTCAAGAAATGGAAATCTAAATTTAAATAAAAATATCGTTTCCTCGAGTGGGGATCGAACTGACAACCAATCGATTTTACAGTAATACTTTATGCCTCAGATTATAGTTAAACAAGAGTTAAAAAAATAAGTACATAAAACAATAAAACATACAAAGTTACCGAACTTTACAGAACTAAATAATCATTAACTAGTCTTAGATTGTAACTATGCACACATATCTCTATTTTTATAAATATATTTGTTGTTAAAATTCCAGTACCATTGGAACAGCACCGGTGAAAGTTTTAACAAAATGGGTACTGACAAGTTCGCTCCGATAGCTCTGGAGTTAGCGACGAGTAAAATTAACTTCCCGACTATTTGCTACAATTGTAATACATAGCTAAATGCTTATTTATGGCTACGAAATACAATCATGTAATATAAGTTTTTATTTTTTCTTTTAAATGTTTGTTGGTAAGACAAACAAAAAAATAAAATTATGGAATTGACAATAATAAAAAATATGCTTAAGGAAACGGTATTTCTATATTTTTATTGTAATATAATATTCATCGTCATCATCATCACATGCATTTTGACGGCCACTGTTCGGACATAAGAGTTCCCCAAGGATCGCCACGACTATCGGTCCTGCGCTGCCAGCATCCTGCAGCTACCCCGGATGTTGATCAGATCGTCGGTCGTATACAGGATTTTACGTTTTATCTGTATACGGGATTTTCAAAGCTAAGTATGAGCACGCGGCCGCAATTGCATACAGAACCGAAATATTTTTTTAAAGTAACTCGTAGAATAGAATAGAATAGAATAGAAAATACTTTATTGCACACAGAATACAAAAGAAATATAAAATACAGATAGTATATATGTTTATAAAATGTATGCAAAGGTGGCATTATTGCTTAAAGCAATCTGGTACAACCCTTGGTAAATAAAGGACTAAATTTTATGAAATGGGAATAACGTTATATAGTGCACAATTTGACTTAATAAAATACAATAATAAAATACTAATGAATAATATACATATATACACATCGTATACTACATTAAAAAAAAACAAAAAAAAATAAAAATAAAAATAATCGATTTAATATTATACCTAAATATAATCCTATATAGTTATATATAATATATTAATCTACATAATATACATATATACATACATAAATGACTAAAGATAAACTACAGTTATAAGTTCAAAAGATACTCTTTTAGACGATTTCTAAAAATATAAAGAGATTTAGAATGTCGTATTACAGAAGGAAGTTCATTCCAAAGAATCGCAGATTTCACAGTAAAGGAACTGGAATAGAATTGGGTATGACAAGTAGGTAATTTAAGAAGATTATCGCTCCTGGACCTAAGTTCTAGGCGTGAGGTAGAATCCGAACGAAGAAAGCAGAAACGATCTCTTAAATAAGCGGGAGAGAGAGGATTATAAAGTATTGAATAGAGGAGGATAAGCATCCGGAAGTTACGCCGATGTCTGATAGGAAGCCATCCAAGCTGACGACGATGGTCTGAGACATGATCAAATTTACGAAGACCATAGATAAATCGAATACATAAGTTTTGTAACCGCTCTAGTTTGTTTAATTGTTCCTCAGATAAATCTGGGTAACATGAGTCAGCATAATCTAAAATCGGTAGCAGTAGTGAGTGAGCTAGAGTGGTTTTGGTTTTAACTGGTAGGAAATGTTTATATCGTTTGAGGGATCCAATGCTAGCAAATAATCTTCGACTGACCTCCGCTATCTGCGCTGACTAAGATAGCGAGTTGTCTAAAATAATCCCCAGATTCCTTATAGACGCACTAAGACTTAAATCGACACCACTAAGTACTTACTAGTCGGCAACTAGTTCTCATTAAAATCGAGTATATTGGTTTTACTGAACCTTTTCTTGTTTCTTTTGCATTAAAATTTGTATATATGGTCACATTTTTCTCTGAAAGTACTGAATCGATTTACTTTCACCAATTGCTTTGTTTTAACTCAACAATTAAAGTTTGGTTGATCAAAATCGGTTCATTTAAAAAAAGTTATCGTCATTTGAATCAAGGCATTAATTTGTATTCGAATGTTATATAGCAATCGCGCTGGTAAGATTCCTAAGGCTAAAGAATGACATTCGAAACGTCTTGGTTATATGACTGTTGATAAAAATATATATTTTTGAAGCAGTATTATACAATATTTTATACAATAAAGTAAACAAAACTGAGTTGTTAATGGAGATTACCTTCATAAATCATAACAGTTAAGTTTAAGTCGTAATTAATTCAAAATAGAGATAAAGAACGATGTGATATCAAGTAAATATAAAGATTTTTTGGTTCGTTCGTTCGTTTGAAATAAATCTATATAAAAATGCCTAAAAACATCCTTTCTACGTGTACTCTGTAATAACTACATATTTACCAATTGTACATTTAGCTAATAATATATGTAACTAATTTAAAAACTGTACAAGAGTTAATATGAAATTATTACAGTTATTTGTAAGAATATTATGAATCCGAAATCATATATTACCCAAATCATATATTACCCAAATCAATAATTTAACATTTAAGGCTGTTTATGAAGCAGTAAATTAAATTATTAACTAAAAGAACATAACATTGGTAAAAAGAACGTAATGTTACAAAAATATATACGTATAATAACTAATTAGCTTTATGTATATTTTATAAATCAAATATCAACATTGGTCGTATTTTTTAGTTCGAAACAATCAAAAATTCTTGTAGAAATTACGATAAGAAAAAAAATAATAAAGTATATATGTTTTTGTTCTATAATTTTTTTATGTCGTCTTCACGCTGTATCAGTATGATTTGATTTAATTTAATTTTTGATTTTGTTTTTCATTGATTTAATTTAATTTTTCTTCTAAATATATACTCTTAGTCTTGACATAAGTATTGTTACAATACTTATGGCAAGAAAATCATTTTTTATTGTACGTAATAATTATTCTATTTCGCACTCTTTCTATGAGAAAATTCTTCACTGCCAATCCTATGGATTGTTTTAGAAACTCTAAATTGTCATGGCGTTTAGAGCAAGCCTTATTCTCTAAAACTGACAATTAGAATGAGAACTATGATGAGTCTCTGATGAAGTCGCGAACGTTCCGAACTAACCAAATTCTAACCAAGATTGGGTGGATGAATTCTATGGCGCACGGCACCCAGTCTTTCTAAGAGGACCATTCTTGGTTATTGAAAATGGTGTAGTTAAAAAACCTCACTATGGTCTCAAGAATGATATCTTAATTAGCTTACTAGTCTTGTGCTCATAATTTGATACCTTTTTGATAAAAATATGGTTCAGTCACTCCTTCATAGCTAACACTTCACCAAACCATCACTAAAGTCAGATAATGCTCACATTGTACTCTGTTGTCTAATGTGCTATGTTCATCTCCCGAGATATTACCCTGTTGCTTTCGGATAGGAAATCTTCTAATAACTTCCCTTTAATCGCCTTTTTTCGTACGAACACTACACGGACGGCCAGATCTTTTTCTGTCACGATCAGAGTCTATATATAACCCGGTTTATATATCTATCAATAACCCGGTACATAAACATTTGTCCAACACTAAACGTATGGTAGGATTTCAAAAATTGTATTTGGCTCCATGTCTACTCTATGTAATGCAATCACAGGCCATTTTCATATCACAAATTACTGGTGCGAAAATAAGAAAACACAATGAATAATTCTATAAAAAATGACAAATTCCAAATTCAAAAATAATATTTTCTTTATTTCAATTGTAACAGTATTTATGACCAGACTACGTATTCTTATATTTTTATAATATAGAATATGACATTATATTTAGGAAAAAAATACATATCAAAATTCATATATGATTCTTTAATATACATAACACGCAATGTCATACACAGTTCAGACTTTTCTCTTCCTATATTGTCTGTGGGAACGGCCTAAGGCTAAAAAAAATTTAGAATTAAAAATTTTTGGAAGCACAATGTTTCAACATGCACCAAAGAACACCTTGGTATGGCTTTATGTGTTATTATAATTTTTTGATCATATATTTTTTAACTAACACTTTCCTTCCAATAAATTTAAGTAAATTGAAAAGAGTGGGGATCGAACCCACAACCAGTCGGTTTGCAGTCACACTTTGTGTCACTGCGCTACGACTGGCCTCCAGCACACCCTACATCTTTATCTTAAAAATAAGTCACAATAAGGCATTTTATGACAAAAAAAAATTAAATTGCAAGGTGATATTTCATCGATTTTTATATGACATATGTATATATTGAAACTTACGAGCGAAAGTTATTTCATCATCAAGGAAAATTTATGAAGTAAAGTTTCGGATTTTATAGTATGTAACTTGGACGCATCTTTTCGATAAAAAGCAAAATTTAAATAATTCATCGCTCTGCTTACGGCCACGAGCCTAAGTTCCACTTGCCTTGCACTTTGTCAGGATTGTGAAAACAAATTGATTATTATTAAGCCACGAATGGGCCGCCGTATTTTATTAATAAAGATAGCATTTAAAAAGTTAATCAGCAAACTCTTGAAAATTAAATACTTAATAATTAATTGCGATATAGCTATCACTGCTATCAATCTTATTTACATCTTAAACGAGTACTTATATACATTGCAATCTTTGACGTCAAAGTTATCATTTGTAATACGATATGGCTTTTTAATAAAACAATAACTTTTAAATAATACTTTTCAATAACGCTAACTGTTTAGATCAATTATAAAAAACTTTAAAAATATGCTGATGATATTTGTACCATTTTTTGTCTTAGTGGGAACTATCCGTTGTCAAAATTGGGGTAAGTACCGTAAGCAATAAGGATTTTTGAACTTATCACTAATAAAATAATCAAAAAAATTACAACATTCCGAAATTGATAAAAATAGCCTTCAATTCTAGAATATGTTATTTCTCATGAGAGGTGGTGGTTTCATAAGGGACAATCACAATTGTACCAACGGTTGTGGATTCAATACCCACTCGGGGTAATATATGAATTAATTGAAAAGAAAAAAAATGAGCAGAAACTCTGATACAGAATGTTTTATCACTAGGTTCCCTCAGCCTACCATGCCTCCTATATGCGAAAATTTTAATGACCAAAGTGAATACCAATAGAGTTGATTTTCATTACCCATTATATAGCTATGAAAAATATAGGTATATTATAGGTAAAGTAGCTTCATAATTGAAACCTCAAGTTTGAGTCTCATTATTTCCTTTGTCGAACGACTGAATACTTATTTATTTATTTAGAAAGAAAAATATTTTTGAGTAAAAAATTCATTATATTTCAATACCTAAATTAATTAAATGGTAATTGTTTTAGATAACGTTCTGTTTACGCATTCATAATACTAGTTTAAAGTAGTACAGTATGTAATTTAATCATTAGTAAAAATAAATGGAATTCACTTTTTCATTTTCACTTTGCGTGAAAAAGATAATGGTTTTACTTCATAAAGGTATTTGGCTTTCAGCTGGCACGGCGTGTCTTGTCAACCATCATGATTATTTTATGAACGTAGCTCAACAAGCAGTCGGAAGAATTGAAAAAGAAGTACAATGGAGTAACCTCAAACTTCTTGATTTTAACAGTGTCATAAAGTAATTAATTTTTAGTATATCATCACTTTAAAATAATAATTTGCTAATTAACTAACATACACATATATCATGACCATAATCGTCAGCAATTACACCCAGCTGGGTAGGTAGAGGGAACCTAGTGTTAAGACAATGCGTTCTTCACTTTCCGCCAAATTCTAATGGCGGCATTGCGTGTTAAAAGGCGGAAATTAACGCCGCACTTTGCCTTTGCCGACACAAGAGCGGAGAAATGGAAACATAAATTTAAATAAATAATTTGTTACCTCGAGTGGGGATCGAACCCACAACCAGTCGCATTCACAGTCACAGAGGCCAACTGTGGCACAACGCCACAGTTGGCCTCAAAATAATTTATTTATTTATTTAAAACTAAAGAAATAATATTATATATATTACGCAAACAAAAAATGTAAGCATTATTATAATAGCAATTACTATCATACACTCCTACATATTATTCTTAACAGTGAAACATTATTCAAGTGGCACGCGCAAGGGACTGTAAACTATACAAATGGATTCACCGTAGCCGTACAGAAAATCGATGCGTCAAACATACAAGGCATATTTTCAACTCTAAATGTAAATGGCATCGCGCAGTCCTTGGCTACGGTACGGGGCTCGCTTCATTTCAGAAATCTTAAGATTGGCTACGACGTAATAGCCAACTTAAAAGATTCTGGCACTCAGCGTTTTACTGGATTATATATGTATTCCGCACTCTCCATACAATATGATGTTTGTATAATTTTTCTTTTTCTATTTTAATATTGTGATATCGATATCATTCTATTTCAGTAGAAATGCCAATGCATAAATAACAAATATTCTCATTTATAAATATACAATTAAAATTTCATAATAATAGTTAAAAAAAATACTAGTTAAATATGAGTTGTTTCAAAACTGTATTCTTAGTTGTAACATAGTTTAATAAAATATGTTAAAATTCTAGATTCGTAAAAATGTCAACACAAATGAAATAAGTGTAACTTCCCGAGTCACATCACTGTCGCAAGGATTTCGTGCGATGGAATATATGCCCAGGGACAGTGTATCGGAAATGCTATCGAGACATGTAAGATGTTAAAACCTGCATAAAAGTATAGAAATCTCTTAAGACAACAATTTGTTGTAGTATACAATTTTTTTAAATTGAGGTTATCTCTGTATGCCTTAATTATATGAAATAACTTAAAATTAATTTAAATTAAATTTGTTATAAGAAAGCAACTTTAAAATTGACCCTTGTCGTGATGCAGGGGAGACTGTACACGCGACAGGTTGTGGGCTTGATTCCCACATAAGGCAACGAAATATTTAATATTTTTATTTTTCGCTCTGGTAACGAAATAAGGGGCAATGTTGAGTGCTGCCACTCAACCGGCAATGCCTCTCAATCTCTTAGCACTGGGCCTTCTCTACTTACGCTGCTGTTTGAGGGATACAGTGTGAAGCTGAAAAAAAAATTTGGCAAGTGATTTTACACTGTAATTGACATAAATTTGTTAAAATTATAATATAAAATATTAGTAATTAAAGTTTTTGCCACTTCGTTATATTATTTTAATGACATTTAAATGTTATTTTTATTTTTTTTTCAGTTTGTGCCAAGCTCACTTTGGGACAGCTTCACAAAGTGGGATGATGACTATCTTAATCCCTTCATACTTGATGTTGCAAAAAACACTGAATATCCAGAAATCCGTTTTGGCACCTGTTAATAAAAAAAGTTACATATTAATAAAAATATATACATTTTTGTATGTTTTTCATACGAGAAAAACACGAAAAGCGAAGTACGTTATAAAACCTTTTTTTTAAATAAAAATTTTTTTTTTATATGTTTTACTTTCTTTGTTAAATCAAAAGCAAAAAACTACTATGTATTTTTGTACTTTTTTTCAACTAAAGGCGCTAAAGATTTTGGCGTATACGCTGCTAACGAGAAAATAAGCAGCTTCCGGTTGATCACCTTATATTCCTACTGCAACACTAACCAATCGACAACAGGACAACAAAACACTTTCTCCCTTCTCTTGACACCTTCACTAGTTTTCTCGTACACCTCCCCAGAAAGCGACCCAGTCACTTAAACAACATTCAGATTTATGCCCTCTATCACATCTAATTCATCTTCCGTTCCAACTTTCCACGGTGCTCCGTCCACTACTTCTCGCCGTTCAGGACACGGCGGGTTGGGTATAAATAAAAGAATTGGTACTTGGTAATGATGCTCTTGTCAGCCTCATAAGCCTGAGCGATACTCTTCGATCGTAGAACACACCAGTGAACTGCCGTTATTTAACCCAGGCCCAGGAATGCGCGCTTAATTCCAATCTCTAGCAGTGATGCATCCTAAAATTATCAGCTTCGATGGCACTAGTCGCACATAAAAACCACAGTACAAGCCGTTACATCTATGTCTGTCATCTTATTAAGGGCATTTAACAGTATAATAATACTCTAATTATCTTCTAAGATAATTAGAGCTTGTGCAGCACATTTTTTGAATTTATAAGAAGTCGATCTAACGACTAAAAGATCGTGACATTATAGGCTTTAAATTATTATATTATGTTTATTATAAATTTAGTACGAGTCTTTATGTGCATCATATTTACTTGTACCGTAGTACCTAAGAGTTTGACTTGACCGTTGCCTTCCGACTGCTACCCACTATACATGTATATGAAACGACGGTTGCGACACTCGGGACGACAACACATGAACTAGTCTGAAAAATATAAAGATTATATTATTCATAATTAAATATGTTATTTATGTGTATATCCAAGCGTATAATTTTCAAATACTACATACCCAAAGAACATACTGTTACACAATGTGTTCAGCTAAGTATCTTGAGAGGTCTGTTTTATTACTTCTTATATCAGGTGTGGAAGTCTTCAAAATCAAATGTATCCTAAATCCTGCCCAGCCCTGGCCAGATTGTATTTTTCTACAGAAGTAAAAATTACAATTTTCACATTGGAAATCATTCCAGTGGGCGAAACTT
Source organism: Heliconius sara (assembly GCA_917862395.2). Classification (NCBI taxonomy): domain Eukaryota; kingdom Metazoa; phylum Arthropoda; class Insecta; order Lepidoptera; family Nymphalidae; genus Heliconius; species Heliconius sara. The sequence goes on along the minus strand of OU860798.1, from coordinate 16,690,583 downwards.
CAAAATATTTTTAATTTCACATATGAATTCGGAAATACTTTATTTTTTTTTTGTAAAGGTAATTAATTAGGCGATAAAGTCAAATATCGGGACAATAAATAATTGCCTTATTGAAAATGCAGAGAGCATCAAATGGTAAAAACATGACCTAAAATTTTTGATAATAAATATGTAAAACAAACTTTGTGTTCTCAAATTTTACATTTCAAAAATGTTAGCCTTAACAACAACAATTGTGTCTGTTCTTATATTATTGTGTATTTATTTGCGGTTTTCGAGAGAAGGCAGATTAATTTCTGCAATACCAGGACCAGGAGGATTACTTATTATAGGAAATGCTTTCCAATTTCTTTTACCGCCAGGTAATATATATGTTTTATAGCTTCACGCTTTATTCCGCATATATGTAGTGTCTAGAGTCTACTTTCAGCAGCAGAGGAGAACTCAACAATAAACTTTGTCTATCAGAGTTGGAAAATAAAAATAATAATCCACGGATTATGTTTCGCCACCACGATCAATCATTGCCACATTGCGCATCAATGGCCTCAAATAAATATTTACTATAAATAGAAGTCACACATTCACACATACATATTATGATGCAAAGCAGCGGGCAGTTTTTGCTGTTATTATAAACTATACCTATTGTTAACAATTCAACAATGAAGATCTCGTATAATTAATGATAATAGCTAAAATGTGTTTCTATTCACATATTAAAAAAATATCTATTATAAAAATCCTTATATGGTAAACATTTATAAATAATGATTGCTAATCAGCTTTTATATGTAATACAGATCAATTATTTCGATTCTCAAGACAACTTTACAAAAAATATAGAAGCATTATACAACTGCATTCGGTAAATTTTAGATGTGTGAATATTTATGATCCACAGGACATTGAGGTAATTTTTATCTTTTCTAAAAGTGTATTCTTTTCTAAAAGTTTCTTTTCTAAAAGTGTATTCTTTTCTAAAAGTTAAATTTCTTTTCTAAAAATGTATTCTTTAGAAGCGATGAATATGGAATGCTAACAAGGTTCTCGTTTTCAAACAAAATACATTTGTTAGCATCCCATGGATTCCTCGCACAAGTTTCCTTCGCGTTGCATGGAAAGGAGCACAGAGCCGCGCCTGGAATTTGCGACCTAAGTGTAGGTCTTCTTCTAATAAGTTCTCTTCGTCAGCATATGCTAGTACATCTTTGATTTTAATTTTTTGTTGATATTAGTTACTACTACTATCGTGGACTCATAATCCAAAAAACAATCCCTATTGTGCCTGCTAAATCTTCATTTTCCATGCGTAATTCAGTAAAAATCATAAAGAAAATGAACACTTACGTTGTAAATCAATAGGGCACTATGACATATACACCCAGGAGGCAAGCGTATGGTAAAAATTGCGCGTCAGAACAACCACTTCGTCGATCAAAACGTGCAAAGCGCTGTGATAAAAATTAAAGTGTGTAGCGACTAAAAATCAAATCTACGTGGATGTTTTACACCCTTTAAGGGTTAACAAAATCAGAATAAGTACCTACATAATATTATGCATAGATAGCAAATAATATAATATTCAAATAAATCTTTTTTGACAGAAAATACTTTCAACAACACGCTTTAACGATAAAAAAGTGCCGTATGATTTTTTAAGACCTTGGCTTAACGACGGACTCCTCATCAGTAATGGTAAAAATATATATTTGTAACTTATGTCTTTATAATTAATTTTATTAATTTACTATTCTCTGATAACATACAGCTTTGCATCGACTGGAGGAATTGATCCTGTCATCCAATATACAATTAAAAAACCGATAATTGATTAAATATTAACAGTAGCTTCTACCTATTCGCCCCACTAAATTACTGCAAAATAAAACAAGCCCAATAATTATGAATTTTGGCACGATTGATTATTAAATAATTTTTATCATAATAAATACTAAACGCTTGCAATATTAAAGCATTTATATTTTACATGACTGAAAGATATTTCTGGTACTTTTAATATTTCTATTTAAAAGAATATACACACATAAGATGTGTGTTTTGAAGACTTTTTCAACGATAATTTAATTATTAATCCCATTTGACATAGTTGTCGATTTATTTATTTTTTATTTTAAAATATGCTATGTAGTCATCGCTTAGGTGAGTATTGAATATTGTAGAGTATTTACTGATACTCACAAGATATCGATTCACGCTTCATACATACATGTATAGACTGATAAGCCTCTACCTCCTTTACGTTGCGCAATTAGGTAAAAGTTAAAAACTTTCTTAAAATGTTCAATAGGTATTAAATGGCACAATAGGCGAAAAATGTTAACCAGAGCATTTCACTTCAATATTCTAAAGAAATATGTACAAATATATGGAGAGCATACTAATAAATTAATAAATAAGATCAAAGAGAAAGAAGGAGCGAAGATAAACCTACAAAATCTGGTTATGTCTGCCTCTCTTGGTATCATGTGCGGTACGTGTAATAAAAATATATGTGACATAAAAAATTGTTAATAAAAAATATAACAATATTTTTTTTTATTTAGTTCTTAATAAGTAATGCATAAATATTTTTTATTTCTATAGAAATTTCAACAGGTGTAAATAAAGAGGGCACTATTGATATGAATAAATATTTAAAGGCTATTGAAACATTTGGAGAGTGTGCTGTAGAAAGAGCGTGTAGAGTATGGTATTTTTTCGATTTTATATTTAAATACTCTAATATAGGTGCTCTACAGAAAAAAGTTACTGAAATAATGCATACATTTACTAAAACTATAATAAACAATAGGAGAAAAATAGTAATTGATAGAGATTTACTTAAAATTAACAATTCGATTGTGGAAAATAATTCTTCTAATCTAATATTACTAGATTTGCTCTTAGAAAAAGAAAGAGAAATGCAAATCGATGATATGGGTATTAGAGAAGAATTGGACACTTTTCTTTTTGAAGTAAGTATATTTAATTTAAAATAAAGTTATAAAAAAATCACGGCCCCTGTACAGAAGTCAAAATTGTTAATCAAAATATTTATCATGTAACATCTTTAATTTTATTTTAGGGTTATGATACAACTGGCACAGCATTACTATTTACAATAATGTTGTTGGCAAATAACTACGTAGCACAGGTAAGGCCTTCGCAACTACTTGATTTGGACAAATAAACACTTTTAATGAATGAATGATGAACAGCCAGGGAGGCCATTTTGTGTACATTTCATATCTGCAAATCTTCTTTCTCATATTACTTATCTAAATAAATAGCCTTATGATCTACAAAATTGTAAAAAATTAAAAGAATAAAAATCTATATTTAAAATATTAATACCCATAAATATTTCTTTACACTCCAGGAGAAACTTCACAAAGAATTAGATGGAATATTCGATTCCTCAAGCCGCATTCCTACAACAGAAGATTTATACGAGATGAAATATCTAGAATGCTGCATAAAAGAAAGTCTGCGTCTTTATCCTTCCGTTCCATACATAGTGAGATTTCTTAAAGAAGAAATAGTCTTAGGTACAATTAAGTATATGAAATATGTACAATGTACATTCAACAATGTTAGTAACGTAAATAAGTTTTACTACAATTTGCAGAGATGAGATTTTTTGCCTTTAAAGTGTATAATGTTTAATACTTATTTTATTAATGTCTATAATAAACAGGTGGCTACACAATACCAGCTAAGACACATGTGAATATTATGATATATGATTTGCATCGTCGAGAAGACATTTACCCAGAAGCAGAACAATTTATCCCTGAACGCTTTTTACCTGAGAACTGTAGCAAATTGCATAATTTTTCATTCATACCATTTAGTGCTGGACCAAGAAATTGTATAGGTAATATAATATAATTGTTATTACTATGACATATAAAGGTAGTCCTTAACAAAAATACACATTCTTATTTAACGAAAAATTACAAAGAGCTTAACACAAGATTTAAACTACTTTGTTACATGAGTGCGTACATTGTGGAAAGCGTAAAGTTTAAAAAAAATTGATTATTTTTGGAGAAAGCAGTGTCGTGTTTGAGATTCATATTCTAATTCGCTCTTCCTAAGCTTCTATATATATATATATATATATATATATATATATATATATATATATATATATATGTTGTAAGTATATATATAATATAATTATTACGTTTCCAGGTCAAAAAGCTGCCATGCTAGAAATGAAAACAATATTAGCCGGTATACTAAGGATATATCAATTGAAGGCTGTTACAACACCTGAAGATTTGGTCTTGGTAACAGATATGGTTCTACGTAGTAAAAATCCAATTTATGTACAGTTTTTAAACAGAAATAAATAAAATAACTGCTAAATTAAAGTTAAATGTGTACATAATCGTAGCTCGTCATCATATGTACCGATTTGTTACATAATCTCTATATTCAGTTTTGACTGAAATGGTTAGAGGGACACTTACAAATAAATAGAAAGCAAAAATATATATTTTTTAATTTCTTGTCTGTCTGTCTGTCGATATTTTTGTCCGCATTTTTCTCACCGATTGCTTTGTTTTAACTCAACTTAACTACTTAAGTTTGATTCATCAAAATCGGTGCATTAAAAAAAAGTTGTTGAATTGAGTTGAATGAACTCAAGGCATTAGTTTACCTGCGAATGTTATATAACAATCGCGTTGGTAAGATTCCTGGCTAAAGAATGACATTCGAAACGTCTTGGTTATATGATTGTTGATAAAAATATATATTTTTGAAGCACTATTATATATTTTTTAAACACTATAACTAAATAAGCACTATTATATAATATTTTATACAATAAAATAAACAAAATTGAATTGTTAGTGGAGATTACCTTCTTAAATCATAACAATTAAGTTTAAGTCGTAATTAATTCAACACAGAGATAAAGAACGATTTGATCTTCAAAGAAATATCAAGTAAATACATAGATTTCTTGTTTCCTTCGTTCGTTTCAAATAAATCTATATAAAAATGCATTAAAACATTCTACGTGTACTCTATAATAACTACTATACTTACCAATACTAATACTTACCAATTGTACATTTAGCTAATAATATGTAACTAATTTAAAAACTGTACAGAAGTTAATAAGCAATCATTACAGTTATTTTACAAGGAATATTATGAATCCTTACCCAAATCAATAATTTAACATTTAAGGCTGTTTCTGAAGTAAATTACATTATTCACTGACATCAGCACATTTAACAGACTTTTTAAAAACATAAAATAGGTAAAAAGAACGTAATGTTTCAAGAATATATACGTATGTAACATATAAAAAGAGAATATTAAATCACCCAAACGCACTTGCTCAAAAGCTTATGGACGATATAAAATGCCAATGTCGACTTAAGCGAAAGATTCCCAAGACATGCTGCAATAAAAGCAGAATATTTCTTTTTAAGTAGGGTGTGACACAAGTCGCAATGCCTAGACAGGCCAACCAAATCCTTGACATACCTACGGCTGAATGTCCCATATTGGCGACAGATTGCAGTATGAAGAAAAGTACAATAATAATAATAATAATATGCATGATCTAAAACATAATAAGCTTACATACCTATGTATTGTACCTGAAAATCATACATTATTATTGCATATGTGTATAATATAGAAAAAATATTTACTGCTTTGTAACTAAATTAAAATAATTATTGCTACGATTATAACATTAAAGTTCATTAAGTGTCTTAATGACAGGCAATTATGTACATGAGTACATATGTATGTATGTATGTCAATCCATTGTCATAAGGAAAACTAAGTATTCATAATTGAATTTATCATTATTTGGATATAATTTGTATATACATGTAATACGTTACAAAACCTATTGTAAAACACTCCGTTTTCCACTTTCCTGCGTATTCTGGAGACAATGCGTGTTAAGTGGCGGAACTCAACGCCACGATTTGTTCGACACCAGAGCAAAGAAATATAAATTTAAGTAAATATTTCATCTCCTCGACTGTGGATCGAACCCACAACCACTTGGTTTTACAGTGACACTTTGTGCCCCTGCGCCACAACTGACCTCTAATTAATAATAATTATAATTTGTTCTTACATCTTTTTTTGTTAAAATATTTTATTGACAGTATACAAAATCAATTTAATAAAAAAAATCAGCTTCACGCTGTATCCCGCACACAGCAGGGTGGGAAGATGGAACCTAATGTTAAGACACTCCGTTCCCCACTTTCTGTCGAATTCTGGAGGCATTGCGTATTGAGTGGCAGAACTCAACGCCGCGCTTAGCCTCGACACCAGAGCGAAAGAAATGGAAATACAAATTTTAAGTAAATATTTCATCTCCTCGAGTGGGGATCGAACCCACAACCAGTCGGTTTTACAGTCACACTTCGTGCCACTGCACCACGACTGACCTCACCAATCTTATCTTATTTAGTTAAATATGATCTGAAAATAATCTATCAAATTTACAATCTTCAAATGTATTATAGTAATCTTCTTAAAAGTATTAAAATTTAAATAAAAAAATATACATATATTGCCCTTTAACTTTAGATAGTTACAACATAAAAATTCTAAACTTAAAAAAAACTAATCGACACGTTTCTATGGATAAAGTACAATACAAATAATAAAGGATAAAAATAATAAAGTACAGTACAAAAAAAAATTGAGTTTTATATTTTTTAGTAGATATATAGATAGATAGATAAATGTAAGTTTGAGTTTGTTCACTAATATGTGTACAAACTCAAACTTACATTCCAAACTTCAGCTTTCTAGCGACAAACTTTGCGGAAGTCCCATACAAACTTGCAAATTATATTATGGTATTTAAGAGGATAAAGGAGTAAAAAATCATTTTTTAATATTTTTTTGATCGTTTGTAAACTAACATTAACTTGCATAAAAATTCAGTTTGCTAGGGCTTTAGGAAGTAACTTATGATTTTTTAAAGATCATCAATCAAAGATAAACAACATCTTGTAGCAGAATAAAATTCGTAACACAAGATTATAAAAAATAATGTCATCATAAATCAAAATGGTTTAATACAAACTAGCGAACATACAGCAACATTTTTTCATACATATGCATATACATATATAGAAAGATGATAATGAGTACATGCAATTTTCTTCACGTACATTGTCCGTTTGACTCTGTTTAACCCTTTTGTAATATCATATTTATGTACATATTGTGACTGGATAGTCCTTTTAGTCTTAATAACATCTAAATCTCTTTAAAATTATATTTGGGTTGAGTTGACATACTTTGAAACAATGTCGTCGTCATTGTCAGTGGTCCTTATTATTATTTTTTTATTTTTTTTGTGTTTATATTTGTACGATCGCTACAATAGAGCAACGAGGCTTATCACAAAAATCCCGGGACCGAGGCGGATGCCAATTGTAGGCAATTCTTATAATTTTTTACTTTCTCCTGGTAAGTTTTTTCTTATTTATCTTCTTTAGTAAGACAGAATAAAAAGAATGTACATTGTATAAGGAGATATATCTTAAAAATTCCATTTTTAAGACAGTTTAAGGAGAAATGCCTGAAAATTCTTGCTTGCTCTTTCATTTAAGCTTTAATATGAATTTTATACACTTGAAAGTAAAACATCGACCGTTTATAAATGTTATATGTATTTTGTTTAAGTGGAACTATTTAAATATATAAGAAGTGTATTCAGGGATTACGGTAGTAATGTTCAAGTTCATGCCATTAATGCCTGGGCTTTTGGAACTACAGATCCAGAAATAATTGAGGTATAATTTCAATTTAATTATTTATTGTAAACAGAAACAAATTCTAAAGGATACGAGGAGTAATACATACTAAAGATAAAATATATACATCGTTTTATCTAATAGGTATATATTTTTATTTAATAAAAGACATAGACTGTAATGGCGATTTTGGGTTTGATCCCCAATCAGAGGAACGATTATATTTAAATTAGTATTTATAAGTAGACAAAGCGTAGCGATTAATTCCGATCCTTAACAAAGATAGACCTGGAGAGTGCCACGACGATCTCTGACCAGGGTCATGTGTTTTAAGCCTTATAGATTCCCAATTGACCACTTGTACATTTTCAGTGTATTAGTTAGGCAGCCTTATATACTTAATCTAATTGTAAAATATCTGAAATCTTTGCCTTATAATCCAAACGTTCTTAATAAAATGCGACATAACTTTGTAGCACATATACATATAGTTCATACAGCCTATGCCAGGGTTTACCAGGGCTCTGCTTAATCCGTTCTTATTCAATATAGTGCTCTTAGAGACATGAATAAAACATCGATACTTTGTGGTATCGAGTACATTGCCTTTCGATACCGATACTTTGTATTCGATACTTGTACTTATCAAGTACTTTTAATAGGTATCGTATCGAATAAATTACCAAACTAACATGACCTTTCGGCTCATACTAATGATAGTAACATCTCACTTATACGCACTCTTCCTTTGAAATCCTTTGTATGCGAGGATCGTAAATCGTAATTAAGAATTATTTTTAAATTCTAAATTATCCTCTAATTACTATTTGATAAGAATTATAATATTAAGATTAAAGTCGTAGCGCACAGGCACAAAGTGTGACTGTAAAACCGACTGATTGTGGATTCGATCCCCACTCGAGGAGTTAAATATTTATTTAAATTTATATTTCCATTTCTTCACTCTGGTGTCGAGGCAAAGTGCGGCATTAAGTTCTGCCACTCAACACGCAACGTCTCCAGAATTCGGCAGAAAGTGGGGAACGGAGTGTCCTAACACTAGGTTACCTCCACCTACCCTGCTGTGTGGGGGATACAACGTGAAGCTGATTTATTTATAATATTAATGAGTTCTTAAATTAGTTCCACTACTACTAAGTACTCTCTACTATTATTATTAAACGACTGTGAGGAGGAGTAATGGGAATTATATTTTAATAAGAAATATTTATACGATAAGTATAAAGACAAACGAAAAGATAAGAAGGCTTTACTATAAGATGAAGTAAGGTTATAAAAACCATATAAATAAAGATATAGATAAAGATCAAGTGTCTAACGTTGGAAAAGATGTCGTTTTAATTGGGATTTAAAGGAAGTTATGGAAGGGTTTTTCTGGATAGTTTTAGGGATTTGATTCCATAGGGATGCGGCGTATACAGAAAAGGATTTCTGAAGGAATTTGGTATTGCTCCTCGGTACACTAAGTGTTGGTGTGACACCAAACCTCCTAGAGCGTGTTGCAATAGGTAGAACGTTAAAGCGGGAACTAAGATAACAAGTAAAATTGTGGTTGTTAAGGATCTTAAAAAGGAATAAAGAAATGTGCATATCTCGGCGAATCCAGATTGGGAGCCAATAAAGCTGAGTTCGAAATTGGGAGACGTGGACATATTTACGCAAACCGTAAACAAAGCGTATGGCGAGAGTTTGACAGATTTGACCCATGTCAAAATAGCGAGAGAGCGAGATCATTATTGTACATATATAAGTATATTTAATAAATCTTTCAATATACTAATCACTAATATTATTTGTTTATTAGATCATCTTATCATCCGTTCAATACAATGTAAAAAAAATGCCCTACAACTTTCTAAAGCCGTGGCTGAGTGAAGGACTTTTGACTAGCAATGGTAAATATGACTCTCGATTTAATTAAAAAATACTCAATTTAAATAAGATAATATTTTATCTTAAAGTGATTTTTTTAAGAACAAATAAACCTGTAATAAAACATTAAAACTACTTTTAATAATAAGTTCTTTGATTTTCACGAATATTACACATTTTAAATACAACTAATTTAAATAAGTTATATTTTTAATTTGACGTATTTTAAATGTATTTTACGTTTTTATATTACGATGATTTCGAACATCATCTAATTACTGGGAATTTTTTTTCCGCCGCTCAACGCACAATACCTCGAAAAATTCGGCAAAAAATGGGCAACGGAGTGTCTTAACACTAGGTTTCCTTTGCCTAACCTGCTATGTGCGGAATACGGCGTGAAGCTGATAAAAAATACATATTAACCAAAGTTGATTAGATGCGTGTGTATTATATGCCTCGAGTAGTAAGTACCTAGAAACAGTGCAATTTGAGAGTTGCTTAAAAAGTCTAAAGTTCACTCCTATCTTGATCATTAATGATAGATATGAAACGATATTTTCTGTTCCAGGACAAAAATGGCATCAACGTCGTAAATTATTAACACAAGCCTTTCATTTCAATATTTTGAAAAAATATTTTGTTATTTTCACGGAAAGAACAGATATTTTTTTGGCTAAAGTACAAGAAGAGGTTGGAAATGAAAAAACAGACTTACTACCCCTAATAAGTGCTACGACATTACGTGTGATGTGTGGTTTGTAACTATGTTTATTTATATAAACTTGCCTTAATTGTTTCGCTTCAAGAACTAGCATAACCTCATAAACGTTAATTTTGAAACTAGATGGCGACCTTAAATGTACGTATTTAATGGCCCTCACCGTACTTCTTCTAATTCCTACTCGTTTCTATAAAATTTAAAAACTATCGCGTTCACAGTCAGATGGTGCCCTACTGCGCCTTATAATTCTTACATCAATTTTCTATTATTTTTATTTGTCAACAATCGAAATTGCCCACATTAGTCATTTTTAGGGTTCTGTATCTCGAAAGGTATAAACGGAACTGTCACTTTTATTATCAATCTGTCCATCTCTCAAGACCATTTATCTCTAGATTGCGTGATGAAAGTAATAACAGATATAAGTCCATGGTCCCTGAAGCATAGAAAAATTCAAATAACTCAATGGACCTACAGACATGAAATTTGGCATGAAGTAGAATCTAATTATACAAATAAAATAAAAATCAAATAAGTGAAAATTTACACACTTATATTTGTAGTTCATTTCATACAAAATAAATCCATATGCCTGCATACTTAAGTTTGTAAACTTTTATAAGCTGCACTTTCCGTTGACCTACAACCCTGAAATTGATAGGGAAGCCACGGTGGGTGAGCCCGACTCGCACTTAACCGATTTTATAATTTTATCGTCTGTCTGTTCCCTTTCGAATATCAATGAAAAGTGACCAATCCAATCTTTAAAATCAAATACAGGACCTCCTCTCTGTCCACAGGCGTAATAGGTAAACATAAAAAAAGGAGTCCAGCCCATTCAGTGGGTCCAGTAGTTCCAAAAAAAAACGTATACTAAAATATTTTTCATTAGTACTATTATACACTTCTACTGTTATATTATATTAAGCAAGCAAGGTCTTTTATCAATATATTAATTATCACATTATAACTCACAAGGCATTATTATAAAGAGCTATTTATAATAATGCCTTGTGAGTTATAATGTGATAAGAAAGACGATTTCCTTTGTTTCTCATCAAATTAATAATAATAATGTTGACATAATCATAATTTTATAAATAACTTTAAAGGTCACAATGTATAACACAAATGTACTAAATTTATTTAGCACGTAGGCTATCATCTGATAAATTGCAAACATATTGAGTGTCTTTGTGTTTGCTTAGATGTGATAGAATGAAATAATAAAACGAATTATAAATTTATAAAGAATAAAAACTAATAAATATAATTAAACGCAGTCAATAAATTGTATTATAAACGAATTTATATATTTAAGTCGTATTATGGGACAACAATATCAGAATATATAAGTTATCAAAGTTATGGCCAAGGTGGAAAACCTAGCAAATCAGCTACACAGTATTCATGGCTGACATTAGACTAAGTACTAACTCGAAAAATATAGCCAAACAATTCAAAAACATTTATAGAGTAGTTAAAACTGTGATTTTATTTAAAGTGGTGCTGAACCTTCCACTCTGTATAAATGAGACATTAAATCAATCAAACAGAAAAAAATTAACTATGTGCAATTTGACAGTTTGAAAATTTAAGACATTTGATTTATATTGAGTTCTTGATCATGAATATGTGAACGAAGAATTTACATAATTTCAGAGATCATGGTTGTTCTTATGCCATGATCAAGAAGAATGTAATGTGCAAGGAATGTGTTATATATCTGTTACATACAAATACATCAAGACCGATGGAATATGTTAAATTATTTAAAATGTAGCGTGAAGTGAAATTTATAATAACATGATGTATGACCAAAATTATTCAAACATTATATCAAAACTCCCAATAATTTTTAAAGTTTTATTATTTTTTTATAATGTTAAAATTAAAATATTGAATTAATAGATATTGTATTTAATTAAATAAGAATGAATTTAGTAATAATACATACATTAAATTTATTATACACTATGTTTTTTTAGAGACAGCGATGGGTACTTCAATCCAAGATGACATTGATTCTGTTGCAAATAAATATTCAAAAGCAATAGAAATTATGGGAGTATCCGTCATACAGAGATTATGTAGAGTTTGGTTACATTTTAATTTCATGTTCAGACTATCAAATTTAGCTAAAATCCAAGAAAAAGCACTTAGAGATCTTCACATATTTACAAGTAGAATAATAAAAAATAGAAGAATTTTCTTAGAAAAAAATAATATTAACGCACTTGAAGATATTGAAAAATATGGACAAAAAGGGAGACTAGCAATGCTAGACTTACTTCTTGAAAATGAAAAAATTGGAAACATTGACACAAATGGTATAAGAGAGGAAGTTGATACATTTATGTTTGAGGTATAATTGGAAACATATATAATTATAAAGAAAACGTATAATTTTTTTTAACGTAGCAGGAATTGAACGCTTAATCGAATTTTTTATACGCTTATTACAACGTATTTGTCTTGTCATCTCTGTAGGGAGATTCTTACAAATTTCCGCCACCCAAAGATAGATCCAAGACCCAAAGAGAAAGGCAAGAGAGGATGCTATTCATTAAATATTTTTAACATTTTTTCCTAACAAAATGTATAAAAATAAAAAATTATATAAAAATTTCGACATAGCTCGATGAGAACGTATGGCTTAATGGTCAGAGCGCCTGGTCGGTTTCCAAGAGGTGCAGGTTCAAATCCCGTTACGTTAAAAAAATTTATACGTTATCTAAATAAATATTTGTATTTTCTAAGAGGGTTATTCTACACTTAATTTTTTTTAATTTTTAATATTGCTTTGATTTGATAATATTATCATTCCAGGGACACGATACAACCTCACAAGCGTTAACGTACTTTCTAATGACTATCGCGTATGAAACTGAGGTGCAAGTAAGTAATTACTACAATGACCATAGTTTTATTATGGTGATACCTTATATCACCGGTAGTGATCCGCAGCAGCTAACTTATGGTCCGCGAATGATTTGAAATTTTGGTGTTTGGCAGTAAAACATAAAATATTTTGACATTTAAATTTACTAATATACTTTGAAATTCATTGATTTTTTATATTTACTTAGAAATTCCCACACCCTATCATACGAAATATCAGTTTTTTCCTAAATAATGTTATTTCTTATCATGTAAGTTCCTACTGACTTTGAAATTATTTTTTTTGTTCAATTATATATTTATTTTTGTTATATCTACATAGTGGTCACTGCTAACAAGAAAAGATTGGGAACCCCTGCCTTATACATATATATCTTAATACAAAACCCAAATAAAATATGAATATTTGAAGTTTTTATTTTTATCATATTTGTGAATTATTTTACGCACCGATTCGATTGCCCTTGCCTTTTCTTGTTGCTATGTTTAAGTTATTAAAAAAAAATCAAAAAATCAAATCAGGCCAGTCGTGGCGTAGCGGCACGAAATGTGACTGTAAAACCGACTGGTTGTGGGTTCGATCCCCACTCGAGAAAATTAAATATTTATTTAAATTTATATTTCTATTTCTTCGCTCTGGTTTCGAGGCAAAGCGAGGAATTGACCCGCCACAAAACACGCAATGCCTCCAGAATTAGATGGAAATTGGGGAACGGTTTGTCTTAACAGTAGGATCCCTCTGCCTACCCCGCTGGTTGCGGGATATAGCGTAAACATGATTTGGGAGGAGAGATTGGCTTTCTATGAGAGTTCAGCTGTGGTAAAACTGTGATAAGCAGAGGGAAAATAGGGTTAAGACACTCAGTTAATAATTTTACGGCTAATTCGATATATCATAAATTTATAGGGCAGCGTGCAAAAAGAAAACATTTCCGCTAAGGAGGATCGAGCCCAAAACCATAGTAGGTTTAGTTATAGACTCCACAATAGTAATAAGTAATAATAGTAACTAACCAAAATACAATTGTTTATTGAATTATTTAACTAAAAGTTATTTATTTTAGGAAAAAATATACCAAGAAATGCAAAACATCTTTGGAGACTCACAACGAGTGCCAACGATGGAAGACCTTAATGAAATGAAGTATTTAGAGTGTTGTATAAAAGAAGCTTTACGACTGTATCCAAGTGTACCAATTATCATCCGATATACTACCCAAGAAGTTACCATTGGTTTGTATATTAGTGGTTTACTGTGAGAAATAACTATATTTTCCACAATACTTTCCTACATGTAATGTTAGAGGCTAATTTAGGAACTATTCCTATATTAGGAACTGTAGAATTGCATGCGAAGAGAACTCCGTTTAATTTTTGATCTGTTGGACAATGCTCTGCTAATTTCACAGACATAATAGATTGTCTTAATCGTAACTAGAACTATAGTTCTAGGACTTTCTAGAAGGTACGCAATAAATTCCCCAGTTTCCTGCGTCTACCTTGATGTGTTTGGGATACGCGGTAACGTAAAGACAAAAAAAACAAACGTGATATTAATTTATAGAGTATCGTAAAAATAAAACTGTGTTGAGGCGTGGAGTTCCGCTATTGTATGTGTTGTGTGGAAAATTAGGCAGAGGAAAGCAGACGAATCTGTGTCACTAGGTTCCCTCTGTCTTCCGTATTATGGATCCGTGCATGCGAAACAGCGTGAAGCTGCTGGTAAAAATAACCTATGACCTAATAATATACTTCCAGGCAACTACGTGCTACCTAAAAATTGTCATATTTTTATATCCATTTACGAATTGCATCGCCGTAAAGATTTGTACCCTGAGCCAGACAGCTTCAAGCCCGAAAGATTTTTACCGCATAACTCACAGAATAGGCACGCCTATGCTTTTATACCTTTCAGCGCTGGATCTAGAAACTGCATAGGTAAACGTGTAATTTCTATATATGTCAAATAATTGACTTAAATGTTAGTAAAAATTTTACATTACTCCACTAAATACTTTCGTTAATAGTTGATAAAACTACGACGTTATAAAAAGTTTAAATAAATGTATTGAGCCATAAACCTTTCACATAGTAAAAAAAAACATTTTTGTATTCAATTTATTATTGAAGTCTTAAGTTTAAACTGATGAGTAGTAAAATAATCTGGACCATTCCAATTCTTCAAGATGAATTACTACAAGATAATAAACTATTAAAAAATACAACAAGTAGCAATTTAATGTAATTATTATTCATATTTTACCAAATCCAAAAATAGTAATAGTATTTCAATATTTAAAATAAATAAATTAGCTTCACGCTGTATCCCGCACACAGTAGTGTAGGCAGAGGGAACCTAGTGTTAAGACACTCCGTTCCCCACTTTCTGCCGAATTTTGAAGGCATTGTGGGTTGAGTGGCAAAACTCAACGCCGCGCTTTGCCTCGACACCAGAGCGAAGAAATGGAAATATAAATTTAAGTAAATATTTCATCTCCTCGAGTGGGAATCCAACCCACAACCAGTCGGTTTTACAGTCACACCTTGTACCACCGTGCCACGACTGGCCTCAATTTCTATATTTATTTGTTTAATATTATTCGATGTCTTTTCACAAACAACCGTAGGTACAGAGCCCTTGAGATCGGTCGCGGCGCATCGGCATAAGGGTGCGTCTGTAAGCGCGACAGGTAGTGGGTCCGATTTACCTGGATACTCAAGGAAATGTAATATTTAATATTTTCATTTCCTCGCTCTATCAGAGCGAGGAAATGAGCGAGTTTCATCACAAATTACGTAAGGCATCCAGAATTCAGTGGAAAATGGTGAACAGGAGTATCATAAAGGGAACGGACTGTCTTAACTCTTTCCAAGTTACCAGGTTCCCTCTGTCTACCCTGCTATACATTTTTATGTATTGGTATTTAGCTTTAAACTCAACACAGACCAACCATAAATAACCCATCAAATGCTCAAATAAAAGTATGCATGTATATAAGTAAATTTTTAGATGCTATCACATATAATTAAAGGAAAATACAAAAAGGCGTGCTTAAATACAAATACTCATACAGTCATAACTGTCCATGTCAGAAATAATATAACTTATTTATTATTATATTTTCAACGCGGACAGTCATTAGTTTATTTACCAAAAATCCACAATAAATAAAGATAAAATTAATTATATTTTAGGTCAAAAATTTGCAATGCTGGAAATGAAGACAGTTATATCAAGTTTATTACGACGCTTCCGCCTTGAGGCTGTGACTAAACCATCCGATTTGAGCTTTCAAACGGACATAATATTGCGCACCGAATGCAGCCCGATATATGTGCGGTTTTACAATAGAAAATAAGTATTAATAAATCTAAAATAAAAAATAAAGCTAACAGTGTAATATTAAATGAAAATAATAAAATAAATGCAATATAAAGATCAAGACTGCAAACCGATTTTGGGCAACACAAACTTTATTGCTAATAATATAAATAAGGAATAATCTATTTTATATACTGATATTAAAGAACAATTATTTTAAAGGCCAGTTTTATTTTATTGGCACATGGACACAACTGTGTGACTGTAAACGCGACTGGTTGTGTGTTCAATCCCCACTCGAGGACATGAAATATTTATTTAAATTTTTATTTTCATTTCTTCGCTCTATCCAGCCCGGTGACGCTGTTCAGGACCAGTCCAGGTCAACAGAGCGCCCGTAGAGCGCTACAAAATTATTATTAAAAAGATCCACAACGATGGGAATTGAATTTTACCAATTCATTATTGTCTAATATAGAATTAATTGGTATATAAGATAAGATTTTATGTATTTTTTTTTAATTAATTAATATAAGCTGGTATAAAATTAGTTTTTTCTTAACCCACAACTTCGTAATCATTTAACACTTAATATATTTTTTTAAATATATAAAGTAAAAAGATACGTTTTATAATTAATAATAAAGTATTGCATATTTCATAACGTAATGACCTTACCTTGAATGAAAAAACCTTATGTTTTAAACATATTTTAAAAAATGATGTTTGACAAAATTTCTATAAATAACTATTTTATTGAATTTTTCTAGTAAATAAATAGTTCAAAGGTCATTCAAATTAAGGAAATACATTTAAAGAGATTGATTTATTTATATATCAATTTTAAAATCAAAATACAAATACATGTTCCAAAATGTAAGTAATATAAATCAAGAACAAACAAGTAATAATAATACAAAAAATAAAAACAAATTAAATGATAAAAATTGTAAGTGTAATACAATAAATAAAAATAATTTTATATAAATGTATAGGTATATTAATACTACAATCAGCTTTATAAGCAAGTCAGCATTGCTCTGCCCTGGACAAGATCATTTGTATTTGCAGTGGAGGTGGAAGGATGCAGGGTATCATCATTATCATCCTCTTGTACAGCAGGAAGTGAGGTTGGTGGTGGCAATCAGGCTTTTAAGGCCATGTTGTGGAGTACACAACATGCTGTTACAATATTACCTGCAACATGAGGATGGTAATGAAGTACCCTGTGTCTCAATAAACATATCCATCTTGCTTAGAGCAGCCCGAAGCAACACTCTATACAGTTTCAGGTTTGTATATGCCTTTGATAGTGATCGTGTGATCCCGGCCTAGAATAGGATCATCCTGGTACTTGTGGTGTCGTAAAAGGCGACTAAAGTACGTGTGGTAGAGTCACGTCGCCAGCAATGGCAACACGCATGGGCAGACTCGACCGGATCATTACCACCCCCGGCATTTAAAACCGGCGTGTAGTAGTGGCTTTATGCCACTGCGTTTCGCATCAGGTAATGCCGGGCCCCGGCGCCCAACCCATCTTAAAGGCCGGCAACGCACCTGTAGCCTCTGGGGCTGCACGGGGTCGCGGGCGGCGGTAATCACTTACCATCAGGTGACCCGCACGCTCGTTTGCCGTGTCTTTTCCATAAAAATAAAAAATAAATAAAATGTATTCCCTAGAATTTGCCACTGCATTTAGAATGGGAGTCATGAGCCACGGCCGTTTTGGATATCCTGAGTCACCTGTAAATTTTATTGATTTAAAATATTGTTTGATAGATTTACTACTTATGGACACTATGATAAGATTATTTCGAATTATTTTAAGACATTTACATCAACTGAAATAATTCCAACTAGAAACAACTTGTCAATAGTCATGAATGTCTATAGTCATGAAATTTTGGACGAAATAAGATATAAAGTACAAATAAAGGAAAAGTTAAAGTTTATAGATACATATTTTATAGAAAAAAAATTATATATTTGTTGTTTATTTCATACTTAATAGTGGCAAAAACGGTACACATTTCTATAACTTATCATTTTTAAAAGATTCATATTGTGGGAGCAACGAGTTGAAACGAGCTTTTCAAAACTAATCTGTCTAGACTTCGGATAACTAAAATTGAAAAATTATATAGAGTACAAAACAACAACACTAACTGATATTTATATTGTAATATCTACACTGAACGTAATAAAGCGGAAGTGTTGTTTTTTTTGTTCGTTGGTTTTTGTTGGTTGATCTCTGGATCTACTGGTCCGATTTACTTTGTTTTTGTTTTGTATGAAAGCTACATTCTTCAGAAGTGCTATAAGCTATATAACATTACATTACACATATATACTAATATATTAAAATACTTTCTAATTTGACATGCAATTTATTCTGCCATGTTAATAACAACTGACCGTTGCCAAGCAACGTGTTGCAAAGTTTGTTTGTTGTTTTAAGAAAACGTCACCCAAAATGAACTTGCTTAGCGCGTACATGGCGTGCGCTGACTCAACCTTATGAGATACATATAAAAACAATGTTGAACAAAAATATTGTTCTTTAAATAATGTTTTAAAAAGTCCGCGATGGAATATGTTTATTAAAATAAATATAATAATAACTTTTGGCATTTTATCGAGATTGAAATTATAGTTTACTGTATAACATTCTAATAAATAATTAAGGAGATGTCTTATTCGAAATGACCTAGCCTTCAGGCGGCATGGTATGACGTTGACGGTTTTATAAAATTTTCATACATTTTCGAACTATTAACAATTTTTATGTAATTATTTGCTGTTTATAATTAATTTAAACTACACTTTGGTTCTCTTCTTTTTTTCTTTGTGTGGTGTAAAGTTTGGTCCTGCGCGACATTGCCCGCTTTTTTTTATTTAATGTTTATCTACCTTTACCTTTTTAGAAAACGTATAAAAATTGGAACGTAGCGGGACTCGAACCCGCGCCTCCTGGAAACCGACCAGGCGCTCTGAACACTGAGTCATACGTTCTCGCCAAGCTACGTCGAAATTCTTATACGCTTGTTACAACTTATTTATGTTGTTAGCATCTCTATAGGGAGATTTTTACAAATTTCCGCTACCCAAAGACAATTAACTAAGAATTATCGTTTTGGCAAGAGAGAATACAATTTTTTAAACATTTTTGAAAGTGTTAATCCACACTTAGGAAAGATAAATACTTATTTAGAAAACATATAAAAATTTGAACGTAGCGGGACTCGAACCCGCGCCTCCTGGTAAAAATCTCCCTACAGAGATGCTAACAACATAAATAAGTTGTAACAAGGGTATAAGATTTATATATACAGCGTGAAGGATACATACAGCGTGAAGCTGATTTATTATGATGTCAAACGTTTATTATTTATTACTTAGTATAATAATTTTTATGTATAACTAGCGGACCTAAACTATACGAATATTTATTAAATATATTTATGAAATTATCAGTCTTCAATATCCTATTGAAAGAAAATATTGGTAAGAAACTATAAGTCTAAATAATCAAAATAAACCGAAAAAGAATATTAAGTAGAGAAAATTCTTATAATTAGAAAAAAATACGTAACTAATTCAATTTTAATATGTATTAATTAAATAAAAAATGTATTAATAAAATAAAAAAATTAAATCAGCTTCACGCTGTATCCCGCACACAGTAGGGTAGGCAGAGGGAACCTAGTGTTAAGACACTCCGTTCCCCACTTTCTGTTGCTTTCTTTTCTTTCTTAATAATATTAATTAATATTAATAATATCATCGTAAAATAAATATTTATAGGTATTTAAATTAAAAGTTACACGTATTCTATAATAATCTATAATCTTTATTATAATAATGCATTATAAAAATAGATAATTCTATGCGAATACTGTCACAGTTTATTTAATTTTTTTAAAGAATCACAATATGTTCGTTACAATACATGATTTTTTGTAATTTTACTTTACCCAAATATAAAAAAAAATTGAACTTTCAGTGATCGATATAGGAGGTTCTGGAGCAACAAAAAGACTATCATTTATCCCGGGATTTCCACGGGATATTGAATAAACCGGGAAAAACGTTTTTACACATTTTCCGTGCACGCATACATGGATACTAAATGAAATAACTAAACTCTTCTTCATTAAATACAAAATTGTTGCGAGTAATATCAAATTAAATCGGTAAAAATTAAAATTACGATTCATAAAGTGTATAACAACGGTACAGATAACCAAACTGAAATAACCAACCATTCTTTCGTCAATACTTAAATAATATATATAGAAACTTTACACCACACCAAAAAATTAAAAAATTCTAACCGATCCGAGTAGTAACTCGAATAAGTGAAGAACCAAAGAAAGATATAAATTAATAATAAACAGCAAATAACGACATAAAAATTAACAGTAGATCCAAAATATATGAAAATTTACAAAACCGTCAACGCCGTCTGTTCGAGTCGGTCATACCGCGCGGCTCGGAGGTTAGCTCATTTTGAAACAGTAATATCTCCTTAAGTATTTATTAGAATGATGTATGGTAAAATATAATTTCAATCTAGGTAACATGCTAAAGGTGACTTTTATATTTATTTTGATAAGGATGAATATCAAATTATAAAAAAACATTAATAATAATCCGATAAATTTAAAATAACTATATTAAAATGGTTCCTGTAGCTCAATCTTCAGGGATAAACAAATATTATCACAGACTTTTTCAATAGATTTTTTAAAGGACAGTATTTTTATAAAACATTATTTTTATATTATGTCTCTTAAGGTTGAGTCAGCGCACGTAAGCATTGAAACAACAAAGTTTCTTGTTTCTTAGCGACGGTTGTTATTAATATGGCAAAATAAATTGCTTGTGAAATGGAAATATAATTTAATATATTAGTATATATCGAGAAAATTACAATTATGAGAAAAATAAAGTAACCTATTTTCATCCCGAGACCCGAGAGAATCTCTATATGTGTACTTTATCACTATGATGATTGGGTAAAATAATAATTTTACTATCAAAATGTATAGACCATTTCAATTCCTTTAGATGATTTATGAAAATATTACTTAAAAACTTAACGAATAACAATGAAATGCAATTAAATATTCATAATCGGCCAAATCTATAAACAATAAAACAGTATCTTAATATATATACATGTTGCAACTTGAGGACAGTCGTTTTTTATATTTCCATTTCTTCGCTCTGGTGTCGAGACAAAACTCTTCGTTGAAACATGCAATGCTTCCAGAATTCAGCGGAAAGTTTGTTACAACTTATTTATGTTGTTAGTAGTCTTTGTGAGGAGATTTTTTTAATAACTTATCTTCATCCTTGATGATGGAATAACTTTTGCTCGTAATTTTCCATATGGTTGGTATGGTGTGGTATGGGAAGTTGTTCTTTGAATTAGTATTAAAGTTATTGTAATTATAAATAGAAATAATATCTGTAAAAGAAGCGTCAATAAAATAATTACAAAAGCTGGATTCTGTGTCCGATTTGTTGGTTCGCCCGACAAACATCATCTTGCACTTTTTAATAATTTTTTTAGCCCAAAACGACTTCTTGTAGCTTATTCATTAGAGATAAACAAGCGATGTCGTGGAGTTTTTTATTTTTTGATAATATAATAGAATGTTTTTGTAGTACAATATATTTACATATATTTTATTATTTCTGCAGCGCACGAAACTAAAGTAATGTGTTGGCAATCACAACTATTATTATCTCGTTATTTAAGGCCAAGGAATAATTAAACCAGAATGTTATATAGCCTATAACACTCCTGAGGTATGTAGCTTTCATACGAAACTAAATCATCATCATCTATGCAAAAACAAGCTACATCATTTATGCAGAGAACAAACAAATGAACTCTTCCGTTTTATTGAGCTGAGCGAAGCGAAGCTTTTACTGGCGAAGCTACTCATCATAAAACCGTTACACCTACAGCTCTGAAATTTTGCAGGAACGTTGTGGACGACACGGCGAGCCCAGCGAAGTAGTCGTAGTAGTTTGGAGATAATTATAATTGTAGTTTTTCAGTAAATCCACAAAATATGTCCCATAGAGTTAAACTGTGGAACGTTTTGAAATTCCCGCGCACTGATTGAACTTTGACTAACCTAACATAGGTTCGCTCAGCCCCATCCGCCGTACACAGAAAGTAAAATAAAAGTCGCCTTACAGGAAAGTAGGCGATGGATTTTAATGTGCTTTACCCTACTATATAGTATGTTACGTGTAATAAAGTAAGGTTTATATGGTAAGGTGTTACAGATATTTTTATGATAAAAGCCCAGAATTTCAAAGTTTTCGTTCAAAATGTGATAAAAACATATTTTCGTGCGCTTACAGACCAAAATGAATTAGAACGACATGGCCGTATTCATATAGTCTATACGGGCGAAGAAATATTTTATATAGTTACGAGCGTCCATATGATAGGCGGCGGAGTGCTACAAATTGATGATTAAAAAGATCTGTTTATCCATCAGTCCGTTCGTTCGTCCGTCCGAGGTAAAAACAGACCAACAAACAGAGATGGACCCACAAATTTCATTTTCAAGCTTCGACAATAGTGGAAGGTCGAACCCAAACCATTTGTAACTAATTACAATGTAAATTTACAATTTATAATTTAATTTTTTTCATATTTGCATATTTTTTTCGTTTTTTTTTATCTCCACGCTGTATCTTCCCATGTAGCAAGGTAGGCAGAGGGAGTCTAGCATCAGTACACTCCGCTCCACACTCTCCGCCGATTTCTGGTCAGGTTATTCGCTTCCGTTTACCAAGCTCTCCATTTACAAAACGTACGTCAGACCCCATCTGACGTACGCTTCACCGGCAAGCTACACACACACATTCGAGACATCGCGCCGTGGCACACCCGATATATACGTCGACTTCCAAGGGATATACTTCCCCCTTCCGATTCCTGTGCTGCAGCTGCGGTCGCTGGTCGCCTAAGCTGGGCCTCCTCTGGGTTACCAGGGGTCTCACCCGGCTAGGCTGACCGCCCGAGCTGCATTTAGCTCCTCCTGCCCTGCTCCTATTCCCCCTATCCCTATGGACACAAGCACAGAGCTTTGGCTTACGCCAATGACGCGCCCATAGCCATGGGCGGAAAAAGACCACCACAGTCAGAGGGCTCAGCCCTGGAACCGTCTCCCTCTGCGGGGGGCAGAGAGAAGAATATCTGATGATATTTGGCTATAAATTTATTTGGCGATAAACGATATATATTTACGTATTTTTAAAGTACAATTGTTCATTAGGTACAAATTTTAATCTGTACTTAATTTGATGCAAAATGACAACTTAATTAGTTATTCTTTTGGTGTATCTCCATTTATGAAACTGATACGAAACTCTCGGGTCATGAGGACGACTTGAACTTGACCGAAAATGTTGATTATTTTATAGATTATATAAAAAAGCCTAAAAACGTGCTTTCTACGTATATTCTGTATATCAATTATGAAAAAAAAACAGCTTCACGCTGTATCCCGCACACAGCAGGTTAGGCAGAGGGAACCTTGTGTTTAGACACTCCGTTCCCCACTTTCTGCCGAATTCTGGAGGCATTGCGTGTTGAGTGGCAGAACTCAACGCCGCGCTTAGCCTCGACACCAGAGCGAAGAAATGGAAATATAAATTTAGTAAATATTTCATATTATATAAATATATCAATTATATATTTAACTTATAATATATGTAACTAATTTAAAAACTGTACAAGGGCTAATATAAGTTATAATGTAATTAATAACACTCCGTAATAATAATACGAAATTATATTTAGTAAACAATAAATTGCCATCTGCTCTATGGATCAACACATTTACATAAGTGCAATAAAACCGATGTTATCAAATATATTAATAATACACAATATTTATTTTACATATTATGTATAGGTCAAACAACAAAGGTTGTACGAAAATCACAATAATATAATTTAAAAACTTCGCACTTGATATCACTTACTATAAATGCGCAGTAATTATATACTAGAACATTAACGCTATTCAGATTTAATCTATATCTATCTATCTTTCTATCTATACATATAATACATATAATATAAATGGCGCGTCTGTACATTGAATATATTAATAAAATAAAAATTGAAGGGGTTTTAGGAAAAGTAATAGAACCCAAATCCACAAGAAAATATTGTCTGTTTGTTTGTTTGTTTGTACGCGCTAAAAGTGGTTGGTAAAAGTGGTTGGTAACAATAAAATTATTTAAAAAAAAATTAGATCAAAAATTCATTCAAACAAATTTATATTTTTTTAAATATAAAAAAAAATACTAGGACAAGGGGCAGGGAGAGAATGTGAGAGAGTGTCTCGCGGCCAGTGGCGGTCGAAGGAGGAGCACCAGACGGCCTACCATCTGCCGGTCCGCGAGCCCCACATAACCCGCTCGAGTTCACACTCGGGCTGGTATCCGTAAAAGGATTTCCTCCTGAAAAAAAAAAGGGATTGTGTGGAGCGTGATAAGCCAGAATCGGTAATTTCTAACTACTGACTTCCACATCAACTAATTTATCATCTTTTAATTCACATTACATATAATAAATATTTCATAAGAGCAGTGCCTGGGGCGACCACAGGTGTGGGCTTCAGGGACCCCTTTACAGATTCCAACACTCGCTTTCACTGCTCCAGTCCAGTGCAATTACAAATAGGTCTTAACCACATTCATAATTACAATAATTCGAATTATTCGAATAGTCAAGGATAGCCAGCAGGAGAGCCAAGACTTCACGTAGATAAATAAAAAATAAAAATAGGTAAAAAAAATTGGTGTTAACCACATTTATAATTACAAGAATACTTAATTAATTAATTAAATATTAAATTAATAAATAATTATCCAAATAGTCTAGATTAGCCTGCGGTAGAGCACGAGTAGTACTCAGTTCAAAAGTGCGTAGCCGCTCCAGAGCCAAGACCGACCGAACAACACTCGTGCAGCTTTTTATATGATCGTTCACAAATAAGTTGTAGGGTAGAATGAATGAGATTTAAAGACGCACCTCATACTAACGTGATCGGTAATTGTCGTATAATATACCGACATATGTACTTCTTATTATTTAATAAACATTAATTAAAAATATTAATAATTTTATAATAATTAATTAAAATATTTTTCATTATGATAGAATAATTTAAATATTAGATAAATATATTATGTTCATAATTATTTCTATAGTACATGTAAATAACATTTTATTACACATTTCTTACCATTTAATAACAATTAAATATAATAATTATTCTATAGTAAACTATTAAACGAATTGTTTTTATTTGCTGGCTGTTGTGCTGACGTTTCGCCGTCTCATCAGTCAAGGATAGCAAGGATAGCAGCTAAGGCTCCGTTAACCTTGTTACCGGCAGCAATACGCCTTTCTACATCCATCTCGTATCTATCATCTCTACTGAACATACTTCCCAAGTATACCACTTCATTCACTTGTTCTAATATCTTACCATTTACACTGATCTTGCATTCCGTCCTTTCTTAATCTCTTTTAAAAATCAGAACCTTTGTCTTTTTCGCACTGAGGCTTAGACCATTATATTTACACCCTTCTTTCAGAGTGGTGACCAATGCCTGCCACTCGCATTCTAATGATGCAATAAGCACTGCATCATCTGCGTACAGCAGGCAATGCACATTCAGGTCACCTACTTTCACTCCCATATCACTTTGTTTCACTCTTTCCACTCAGTTTTACATCCGATTTTTTAAATACATACTGGCTGATGGCGGTTTTTATACGTAGCGACTGCCATCCAACCTCTAAAACCCCTTTGTGTGGAGAACCCGAGATGAGAGGAATAGGACAGATAGAAAAGGGGGAAGGATGGGTAGAAGGAGAGGGTAGGCAAAAGGAGGGGATTAAAAGAATGGGACACCACTTTTATGAACTGGACGGAGGTTAAAAAAGACTTTTTGTATAACTTGCTGAGAAATGAAGTTAAATTATGTTACGGATAGCGGGCTATAGACATAGGCGTGCTACCTATAGTTGCAGCATGGTCACTAGGTAGCTCTAGATTCCAGGGTTGATGGGCCGGGCGCCTCTAGATGTCGGTTGTACATCGGAGTGGTCAGATCGATGGCTCTCTACGGTGCTGCCGTATCAGCGGACGCCCTGGCTTTTTTGTTTTAACGACTGTATTTCTGATAATACTTAACTAACTGATGATTTTTTTACTCACATCATAGCTGAATAACCAAAGCATCATATGAATAAAAAATATACTATAAAAACATTATTATTAGAAATATAAACTACCATATAAAATTTGCTTGATCTATCCCCGCTATCCCTTCCTATTCACAAACACATTTTATATCCTATACTTTAATGAACCAACTGTTCGCTATCATCGTAATTAATAAAACATGCAAGTCCTACATGCACGATTCATTCTACTATATCCACAGTCAAGTTAGTGCGCGTCTACGACGAAATGATTTTATCATTTATAATATCGTTTGTGTTTGTGTTATTATTTATAGTGTTTTTATACGATCGCAACTGTAGAGCGCGAAAACTTCTAGATAAAATACCTGGAGCTAATGCTTTGCCAATCATAGGCAATTCTTACTATTTCTGTCGCTCACAAGGTATATGTTAGGGAGAATTTAAAACAGAATATTTTTATGTAACATTGTTAAAATTAGTTTATTATATTATTATTATATAATAAACTAATAACATATTATTAAAAACTGTATATTAATAATAATATGTTTTTTATTTATTTTTAAAAACATATTATTAAAAACTGTATATTTATAATAATATGTTTTTAGTTGAAATTTTTAAGTACACGCGGAGTTTATATCGGGATTTTGGAAGTTTTTATAAAGTGTACGCAATTAATGCCAGATGTATTGGAGTGGCTGAACCGGCATACATCGAGGTACACTTAATTTTATATAAAATTTTATAGTATTACCTACACACACAGTACCTAAAAATAGTGTGCACTGGATTTTGCAAAAAGACATTTTGCGTTTAAATTTTGATAAAATAAATTATATTTAATATCAAATTGATTTGGTAATTCGTACATCAATTCTTGCATAGATTCAATCAAATCCATTCTGATAAAATAAAATGATAAATACAAGTAGTAGAACAAGATACATGACTGAGAAAAATATATATAAAGTTATATTTTTTGGATTTTGTTTAAGGCTATTTTATCATCAAATAAATACAATGGAAAGCAATTACCATATTATTTTCTCAAACCTTGGTTGAACGAAGGGTTATTAGTCAGTAATGGTATGTATCATCTTCATCATGTAAAAGTATATACTTAATAATGTGACAATTCATTTTTACATTTCAATTTTTTTCTTTACGTCTCGAGTGAAGGTCCTTTGGCTCGAATATAATTATTGCCTTAATATTACACTGCCTACTAGGTCTTTATTTTTTATATTTCAAAAATTAGATAATTATTATTTTCATAAGGTAAGAGAGGTAGGTGAAAATGACTAAATGAATGACTATACAAATAATATAATATATTTTTAGGCCCCAAATGGCATCAACGACGAAAACTCCTAACTCAAGCATTTCATTTTAATATATTAAAGAAATACACGAGAACATTCATTGAACAAACTCAAAAATTTTTGATCTTAGTACAAGAACAAGTTGATAAAGAAAAAACAGATGTGACGTCACTGATTTCATCTGCCACATTACATGTCATGTGCGGTATGCTTTACTTTTTGCTGCCTTTATTTTTTAATAATAATATCATTTTAAAACAATGTCCTTACCTATATCGAACGGTAAAGTTTCAGCTAATTCAATAAATTTGTTATTTTTAGCAATTTTTTGGAACAACATGTTTCGAAATGATATAACTTTTTATTTATGGACGGATTGAAATAAAACAAGCACTAAATGTTAAAAAAAATATATAAAGCCGTTTCTGGGATAATACAATAAAAATGTTCTTCCATGTACAGATACCGATCACGAGGCCAGTCGTAGCGCAGCGGCACGAAGTGTGACTGTAAATCCGACTGGTTGTGGGTTCGATCCCCACTCGATGAGATGAAATATTTACTTAAATTTATATTTCCATTTATTCGCTCTGGTGTCAAGGCCAAGGCGTTGAGTTGCCACTCAACACGCAATGCCTACAGAATTCGGAAGAAAGTGGGGAACGGAGTGCCTTAACACTAGGTTCCCTCTGCCTACCGTGCTGTGTGCGCGATAGGGCGTGAAGCTGATAAAAAAATAATACATCATAGGAAAGTATTTTACGCACATTATTTACGTATATATAATATTTATATGAAATTTGCAAATTAACAAAGTATTCTGTTGACAGAAACTGCAATGGGCACATCTATGCAAGATAATATTGAATCAGTAGCAAATAAATATTCAAAAGCAATTGAAATTATGAGTACATCGGTGACTAATAGATTTGTTAGAGTGTGGTTACATCTAGACTGTATTTTTAAATGGTCAACACTTGCAAAAATTCAAAAGAAAGCTCTCAAAGATTTGCATGTATTCACTCTTCGAATTATTAAAGAGAGACGGAATTTTTTAAAAGTCAACAATATAAATGTGTTTGATGACGCGGATGATTATGGCAAAAAGGGTAAACTAGCAATGTTAGACTTACTCCTTGAAAATCAAAAACTAGGTAATATAAACGATGAAGGTATTAGAGAAGAAGTTGACACATTTATGTTTGAGGTACGTATTAATATATATCTACAGTATGGTCACCAAGTCGTGGCCGCCGCGATTTTAGTATTTGTCTTGCTTTTGATTATTTTGTGCCATCTAACTTCAGGGCGATCGGCGGGCGTCGACTTATTAACCATATTTTAATTGAATGAATAACTCAATAATTTCTATACAATAGCAGCACTATTACTAATAATATCATACGTTATTAGAACTAATACCTATTTGGATCTGGTAAAAGTCGATTCTTTTTGGTTAAAAATTACCTTCACTTTTAACTACTTTTTCGAATACGTTTAGTTTTATGATACAGTAGAAATCTAGTATATAATTAGAGTGTTTTTTCAATGGGGTTTGTACACATAGACAATACAATATCACCCAACTATTTTATACATTGAGCTGTTTCTCTATGCAATTGTTCCCGTTTCCTCGCGCAGTTTCAAATTCTGCCAGTCAGTCAGTCACAGTAGGTGTACGCAAACGTCGACTCACATTTCGCAGCGTTCCAGCATGAACTCTGACAGTTTTTGCCCGGTCGATTTTTGCGTTTAATAACGTTCAATATCTCAGTTAATTTTTGCTAGCTAACAATTAAAATAAAACAGATTGCTTTTTTCTCGTTTTTAAAGTTTTCTATTTTTTAAATATGCTGATAACAAAAACGTTGGTGTAACTAATGGAGCCGCTTCCAACGATACCTCACTTTTCATGATGTTGTGATAACATTTAAGAAGCTACAAGGTAACTGATGAAAAAACAATAATTCATATATTCCGGTCAAAACCATAACCCTGCTTTTGGCTTCGCCGTAGTCGGGTAAAAAGCAAGTTTAACTTACAACAGTACCACATACGTTTTCAGGGACACGATACAACATCAGCTGCTTTAACTTTCATGCTGGTGGCGATTGCTAATGAAACCACAGTACAAGTAACCCATCCTCTTAATATAAAGTGATTTTAAACGATTTAATTTTTGTTTATGTACCTACTACTAATTACATAATAAAATGATGATCGAAAATAATAAATGGCTATAGAAAATTACTATTCTATTTATTTATTATTTATTTTATATATCCAAGTGAGTTCATCCAGCAGACCTACATATGTTTTTATGTTTAATATGTACATAGCTTATTTGTTTAGCATTAACTTATTTGTTGAGGACAGTCGTAGGGGCAAAAGCGTTCGACTGTAAATACGACAGGTTCTGTTCGATTCCACTCGAGGAAACCTTTACCAGAGCGAGGAAATGGCAATATTTAATATTTCCATTTCCTCGCTCTGGTAAAGGTAAATCGCCGCGTAGAGTTCCGCCACTCAACACGCAATGCCTCCAAAATTCTGCGGAAAGTAAGGAATGGAAGTGGGAATGGACTGTCTTAACACTAGGTTCTTTCTGACTGCCTACTATGTGCTGGATACAACATGATTTATTAGCTATAAAACATATTAGGTACTGTTAATAATAAATATCTACTATGTTGTACAAACTCTGTATGTTTATATTTTCTTCAGGACAAAATTTATAAAGAAATACAAAACATATTCGGTGATTCTGAACGTCCTCCAACAACTGAAGACCTAAATGACATGAAATATTTAGAATGCTGCATAAAGGAAACGTTACGGCTTTATCCTAGCGTACCGATAATCATGAGGTACACGGAAGAAGAAACCATTATTGGTAAATTGTTTTCTTTTAAGATATAATTATTATTATTTTTTTGTATAGCTCAAATATACTTAAAAGTTGTCATAAGCAAATAAAAACAATATGGTGGCTCTATATCAAATATATTTTCATATATAGACTACAGAATTTACTACTACTCTTCCTTTACCTAATGACTGACAGGCAAAGCACAAACTACGCAGTAAGTTCCTTAAGGAGTGAAGGGAAGTAGTAAGAAAAACTTCCAAAAAAAAAAAATTTTGGATCGTTAACGTTAACGGGAACACAAAAAAAATTTTGGATCATTAACGAGGTTACGGATGACAACTTATATATATTATAAGTTAAAACATATCATATCCACATTTTTGTGAATTACTTTTATTTTTAGGTAACTACACAATACCTGCAAATTGTCATTACCTCATACCAATATACGATCTGCACCGTCGTGCAGATATTTACCCCGAGCCAGAGTCTTTTATTCCTGAAAGATTCCTTCCTGAAAATAGTGCAAAGCGACACCCTTACGCTTACATCCCATTTAGTGCTGGACCAAGAAACTGTATCGGTAAATTAATATTTAACCTTTTTTTTTTGAGTAACCTCACTTTTCAACCAAATAGATAACCTCCTAGAACTTCTTATCAGACTTTTTTTATCTGTATGCTTTATCTGTGTATTTTTTTTTACTTCAAAGTCTACATTTAACTGCAATGATGATGCAAAAATTTTTTAGATTTTAGTAGAAAAAAAAATCATTACAATATTTGTTCATTAGTTCATTTCACGTTGTTATACAAACTCAGACACTTGCGTTAAAATATAAATGATATAACTGAGGTATTGTGTCGCCGCTTCGACAGATTAGTTATATTTCATAATATCTTTATCGATTTCAGGTCAAAAATTCGCCATGTTGGAAATGAAGACGTTATTATCAAGTTTATTGAGACGATTTCGGCTTGAACCAGTGACCAAACCATCTGATATTGTTTTCATAAGCGATCTTATATTGCGCTCAGTTGGACCAATATATGTACGATTTCACAATAGAAATTAAAAATTGAATATTTTGTTACCTTAAAAAATTTAGCTTACTTACTTACTTACTTAACTTCACGCTTTATCCCTAGCGGGGTAGTCAGAAATTTTAGCTCATAATAATTATTTATTTTCTGTTATATATATCATGGCATTAGATTTACAAGTTTATGCTTATATCAAATTTAAAACCGCAACAACATCCGTTGCGTAATTCGAGAGATTGAAGTGCACGTAGGTATTTTATTTTATAAGTAAAGATATATTAAAAATTACGTGGAATTTTACAGTATCTGAGCCTGATCTTGATGATGCCTACTGCTTGCAGATTCAATTAGCTGATAATATTGCAATTCTGGCAATATATCGTCCACCAAGCACCGATAAGTTTTTGTTTTCTCTCAATACTATAATTAAAACCCTCTCACACTCTAATAAAACGTTAATATTAGCCGGTGACCTCAATATAGACCCTGTTAGCCACAACAAACAATCAAAACATGGAATACCTATGTCTAATGGCTGAACATGAACTATTTCCGGCAATCACCAAACCAACAAGAGGTAATGCTTGTCTCGATCATTTTTTTATAAATAAAATAGACCGAGCTATTGGCGTCATCTGTAATAGCGATATAACGGATCACGATATTGTTATACTTGGTCTAACAGCGAATGTGCCTTGTTCCAAGACTAAAACTCGGGTTAAGATTAAATCTAATATAGATATGATCAATAAGGAACTTAGGAATGTAAGCTGGGCTGAAATATTCGATCCCAACGACATAAATAAATCTGTAAATAGTTTTTGCTCTCGACTTAATTATATTATTAATAAGCATACGAGCAAACAAATTCTTAAGCGCAGCGAACGTAATCTTAAGCCCTGGATAACACCCGGATTAATCCGATATATGCGACATCGAGATAGACTACATATGCAATCACGGAAATATCCTAATGATACCCTAAAACGAATTATTTACACTCGATATCGTAATTTTTGCAACGACCTATTACGCAAACTTAAATCTAAATACGATAGTTATAATTTATCGCTTTGTGAAAAAAATCCCAAAAGGATGTGGCGAACTGTTAAGGACATCTGTCACTTTCCTAGCAGTAAACTGGACTCTTATGAACTGTTGGATATTAAAGGCGCAGTTGACGCTAAAGATTCCTTAAACAAGTGCAATAAATACTTCTCAACAATAGGACAGACTTTGGCTACAAAAATTTTACATGAATTAAATACGGACGAAAAGAAGCTGTCAAAGAAAATTCATCCAAAGGACATTGTGTCATATTCTTTCTTCATGAAACCCACTGACCAATACGAATTAGAGTCTATTATAGCATCATTGAAAAATGACAAAGCATCAGGTATCGATGATCTTAATAATGCCCTCCTAAAGGAAATTAAAGATGAGATAGTTTTGCCTCTTACAACTTTATTTAATCAGAGTCTATTGTCTGGAATCTTTCCTGATAACTGGAAGATTCTCGTTCTCGTTCTCTAAATTGCTTGAGAAGGTTGTAAGTCGTAGAACCACCAAATACATCGAAGATAATAATTTAATTTCCCCGAAACAATATGGCTTTAGAAAAGGTCAATCAGCGGAAGACGCGGTATCTCAGCTAACGTCTAAAATAGCCGCCTCTTTAGATTGTCAAAAGGCCAATATTTCTATATTCCTGGACCTCTCCAGGGCTTTCGATACGGTCTCGATTCCAATACTCCTGGAAAAACTTGATTCCCAATTTGGCATTAGAGGTGTAGCACTTGAATGGTTTCAGAGCTATTTGACTAATAGAATGCACTGTA
This sequence comes from Heliconius sara, assembly GCA_917862395.2. Classification (NCBI taxonomy): domain Eukaryota; kingdom Metazoa; phylum Arthropoda; class Insecta; order Lepidoptera; family Nymphalidae; genus Heliconius; species Heliconius sara. The sequence continues at coordinate 16,656,644 of OU860798.1, read as the reverse complement.
CAAAAGTTGGCACATTTAATAGTAATTCAGAAACAGTCAGGTTTGGTGTGCCACAAGGAAGCATTCTAGGTCCCACACTATTTATAATGTATGTAAATGATATTCACAGTAATGTTGATGGTGACATAGTCTGTTATGCAGATGATACCGCAATTATGTATGAAGGTACCACATGGCTTGATGTATTTGAAAAAGCTGAAACAGGAATGCAAAAGTATCCAAATGGCTATCTCATAATCTCCTCACATTAAATTTATCTAAGACAAACTACATTTGCTTTCATAAAACAGCTATTTCCGCCCCTAAACCAACCTTACAACTTAAACTCCATACTTGTCTCCAACAAAACAAATGTAACTGTTCAGTCCTTACAAAAATAGATTCAGTAAAATATTTAGGAATTCTTTTGGATCAAAATTTAACCTTCAAAGCTCATATAAAATCAGTCGCAAGTCAAGTGCGAAAAATCATCAGTATAATGAAACTTCTAAGACAGTCAGCGTCACTTAAGACCTTGTATAGTGTATACTATGCTATTTGTCAATCTATAATTGCCTACTGCATAAGATCCTGAGGTAGTGCTTTAAAATCTCATTTGGTTCAGCTCGAAAGAGCTCAAAGAGCTCAAGGTGATGCTAAAGAAACCTTTCTTGTACCCAACCTTTAAGCTCTATCAGGAAAGTAAAGTCCTTACTGTACGTCAATTATTTCTTTCAAAAATGGCACTGAAAGCACATAAAAAAATAGCGTCCTCAGACGAATATAATACTCTGATTAATCGTAGAAGCTTTAACGTTCCACTGAAGAATAAGGTCTTGTTTCGCCAGACGTTTCAGTTCTTACATAGATTTATTTATTTACAATAAAATTGCTAGTGCTTGTGATATTAAGCTTTGCTCGATCAAAAAGGCTAAAATTAAAATTTCATCCTGGCTCACTTCTTTGGACTATAATGACACTGAAAATCTTCTATCACATATACAATAGTATCTATTAATGTAACTTTATTGATCTTAAGTGAAATTTTCAAAATTTTACTTGTTTTTAAAATTACCTTATGTTTATTTACCTTCTTTTTTTACTGTATTAATTATCTCTTGTAAAACGAGTGTCAACATGAAACGCAAATTGTAAAATTATATATTGGAACCCACGATACAGGAATACCTAGTGTGGGTACCACCAGATGTAACAAAAATTGTACATGTTATTTGTTAATAAATAAATTTTAATTTTTTAATTTAATTTTAAATCAAAAATCAAAACAGCTTCACGCTGTATCCCGCACACAGCAGGGTAGACAGAAAGAACCTAGTGTTAAGACACTTCGTTCCCCACTTTCTGCCGAATTCTGGAGGCATTGCGTGTTGAGTGGCAGAACTCAACGCCGCGCTTAGCCTCGAAACCAGAGCGAAGAAATGGAAATATAAATTTAAGTAAATATTTCATCTCCTAGAGTGGGGATCGAATCCACAACCAGTCGGTTTTACAGTCACACTTCATGCCGTTGCGCCACGACTGGCAGGAATGAAGATATGTTAAATGTAAATTACATCCTATTCACGGATCCATGAGATAAAAGGCAAACCAATAAAAAAAAGTTATTTAGATAATAACGTCCAAAAGTAGTCAATTTTATCATATATTCACTGACCTATAGATCATAATTTTAACCCAGTTGCAGATGACCTGAAGGGCATTAAGTTAAGTAATTGAGTGTATAAAGAGTGTATAAAGAAAAAAAATCTGTAATTAGTATTTTTTTACTTATTTAGAAAACGTATAGAAATTTGAACGTAGCGGGACTCGAACCCGTGCTTCCCGGAAATCGACATGGAATAACACTTTAAAAATGTTTAAAAAATTCTTATAATTTTCATTTTATATTATTGCTCCTATGGAAACGTCAGGCGTTCTAACGAAAACCATCTTAAGTGAGATATTGTCTTCAAGTATATTTTAAGATAAGAAATAATACCTATGTGTAACTGAAAACGACTCTCATTTATTTCCTGAGAAAGTCGGTCATTATATGGATATTAAGGTCTTCACGTGAATATACAACAAATGGGTTACAATTCATCATTATTTTTTAATTTAAACATATCGACTTAGTACTTATTATTGTTTTTAATTGAGGTCAGTTGTGGAACAATGGCACAAGCATGTGCAGAGGTGACTTAACCTATGGTACAACAAAGATATCCACCATCATGGTACAACAAAGATGACAGACAGAAGACAGACAGAAGAAGACACACATGACAGAAGCGGCCAGCCAGCGCGGTGGCGGCAGTTATCAAACGCGAGCTTCTTTTTCGAACATTTTGTTTTTCAACTCGAAATAAACCTTATAATCTTATAGAAACATTATTATTACGACTGCAACGTTAATAGTTATAGCAGCGAGTTGTTGGAGGGTCAGGCCTAAGGGGCGCCAGGGTTTCATTGCACACGAGCGCTACACGAGTTAGAGTCGCCCCTGAATATGCCGTGTGATCCCGGCCTAGAATAGGATCATCCTGGTTACTGGCGGTGTCGTAAGAGGCGACTAAAGTACGTGTGGTAGAGTCACGTCGCCAGCAATAGCAACACGCATGGGCAGACTCTACCGGATCATTATCACCCCCGGCATTTAAAACCGGCGTGAAGTAGTGGCTTTATTCCACTGCGTTTCGCATCAGGTAATGCCGGGCCCCGGCGCCCAACCCACCTTAAAGGCCGGCAACCCACCTGTAACTCCTCTGGTGTTGCACGGGGTCGTGGGCAGCGGTAGTCACTTACCATCAGATGACCCGAACGCTCGTTTGCCGTGTCTCTTCCATAAAAAAAAAATTTAAAAAAGATGCGACTGTTAAAACGACTGCTTGTGAGTTCGTTCCTACTCGATGAAATGAAAATTTATTTAAATTTATATTTTCATTTCCTCGCTCTGGTGTCAAGGCAAAGCGCAATCGCAATGCCTCCAAAATACGGCGGAAAATTGGGAACGGATTATCGGAGTGTGAATGTAAATCCATGATTGTGAAATATGTACCTACAAAATTATTAGCTAAAGAACATTAATATATTTTTTGTCAAGACTAGCGAAAAAAAATTTTAAATGTATTTTTTCATAAAAGTGTCTGCATAGGCCATAGAGAATCTAATTAATCTATATATTACCGGCCATCTGTATAATTTCACAAACCTGAAAGCATCTCTCCCAACTCTGGTAAGAACTATGAGGGAATTTGAATGGCGGTTACTGTTATTATATAAATAAGGAGCATAATGCACTACCTGACTTTCGTTAAAGTTTAAAGTTATTTTTTTAACATTTCTTGGAAATAATATTAGAAATAACGTTATTTATTGTCAGACACTTAGCATGATGTGAAACTGCTGCTAGGCATCCCTACATCCTAAATACTAATAAGATACAGCTAAGGCTCCGTTAACCTTGTTACCGGCAGCAATACGCCTTTCTACATCCATCTCGTATCTATCATCTCTACTGAACATACTTCCCAAGTATACCACTTCATTCACTTGTTCTAATATCTTCCCATTTACACTGATCTTGCATTCCGTCCTTTCTTCATCTCTTTTAAAAATCAGAACCTTTGTCTTATTCGAACTGAGGCTTAGACCATTATATTTACACCCTTCTTTCAGAGTGGTGACCAATGCCTGCCACTCGCATTCTAATGATGCAATAAGCACTGCATCATCTGCGTACAGCAGGCAATGCACATTCAGGTCACCTACTTTCACTCCCATATCACTTTGTTTCACTCTTTCCACTCAGTTTTACATCCGATCTTTTCAATACATACCGGCTGATGGCAGTTTTTATATGTAGCGACTGCCATCCAACCTCTAAAACCCCTTTGTGTGGAGAACCCGAGATGAGAGGAATAGGACAGATAGAAAAGGGGGAAGGATGGGTAGAAGGAGAGGGTAGGAAATAGGAGAGTAGGAATTAAAAGAATGGGACACCACTTTTATGAACTGGACGGAGGTTAGGAAAAGACTTTTTGTATAACTTGCTGAGAAATGAAGTTAAATTATGTTACGGATAGCGGGCTATAGACATAGGCGTGCTACCTATAGTTGCAGCATGGTCACTAGGTAGCTCTAGATTCCAGGGTTGATGGGCCGGGCGCCTCTAGATGTCGGCTGTACATCGGAGTGGTCAGATCGATGGCTCTCTACGGTGCTGCCGTATCAGCGGACGCCCTGGCTTGATACAACCCTACTGCGACGTGCGCAGAAGGTGGTTGATGGCCATCCGAGCAATAGGGGGTATCGGACCATCTCTGGTGAGTCATGCCGTGAGACCCGGATGCGCTTTCTCTAGTGTCGCCGGCGCCGACGGTAGTATTGCCGGCGTCAGGGCCTAGAGTCTGGGTAACGGGTCCTAATAGAAATGTAGGAAACTTGGCTGGCAACATCATCTGCTGGCCTGAGGACGATCGAGGCTGTTCGTCCAGTTTTCTGCCAGTGGTTAGCACGGCGTCACGGCGTCCTAACCTTCCGCACCACACAGGTGCTTACGGGACATGGCTGCTTCGAGGGTTACCTGTGTCGGAGCTAGAAGAGAGCCCGACGCTCGCTGCCACCACTGCGACGACTGCCTCAATGAGACGGTCCAGCATACGTTGTAGGTGTACACAGCCTAGACGTCTCAACGTTGCGCGTCGTCATAAGCGATGACTTTTTTCTGCCGGCAGTGGTCAAGGCCATGGTCGGCACCGTTAAAATTTGGACATTCCTGTTAAGGCTGTACATTAAATACATTTAAACTTTAACAATTCTTGATTTAAAATAGTATATTGTTTTGTTGTACTTGATGAAAAATTTTAAGACTATTGATAAAAAAATGTTAAGTTACTTAGTTTACGTAGTAAGCTTAAAGTATTTATATTAATGTTTGTTTACTAAAAAATTTCTTAGTCTTCAATGATTGTTACTTAATGTAAATTTTAAAGAATAAAAAAGAAAACAATATGAAAAGTACCGACCTGTGTAATATAATAATATTAAAACATTTTAATTAATATATATATATAACGTTAAATTTCAATATTTGAAAGAATTTAAGTCTCTGTTAGTTAATTGCCCTTTGTATTAATTATAACCCCAGCTTTGTTAATATTTATCCCATATGCAGGTACAGTATTAACAAAAGACTTTTTGGTTTTAACGACTGTATTTCTGATAATACTTAACTAACTGATTATTTTCTTACTCACATCATAGCTGAATAACCAAAGCATCATATGAATAAAAAATATAACATAAAAACAGTATTATTACAAATATAAACTACCATATAAAATTTGCTAGATCTATCCCCGCTATCCCTTCCTATTCACAAACACATTTTATATCCTATACTTTAATGAACCAACTTTTCGCTATCATCGTAATTAATAAAACATGCAAGTCTCCTACATGCACGATTCATTCTACTATATCCACAGTCAAGTTAGTGCGCGTCTACGACGAAATGATTTTATCATTTATAATATCGTTTGTGTTTGTGTTATTATTTATAGTGTTTTTATACGATCGCAACTGTAGAGCGCGAAAACTTCTAGATAAAATACCTGGAGCTAATGCTTTGCCAGTCATAGGCAATTCTTACTATTTCTGTCGCTCACAAGGTATAAGGCAAGAATATTTTTATGTAACATTGTTAAAATTAGGTTATTATATTATTATTATATAATAAACTAATGACATATTATTAAAAACTGTATATTTATAATAATATGTTTTTTTTTTAAAAAAACATTTTATTAAAAACTGTATATTTATAATAATATGTTTTTAGTTGAAATTTTTAAGTACACGCGAAGTTTATATCGTGATTTTGGAAGTTTTTATAAAGTGTACGCAATTAATGCCAGAAGTATTGGAGTGGCGGAACCGGAATACATTGAGGTACTCTTAATTTTATATTAAATTTTAAAGTATTATCTACGCACACAGTACCAAAAAATAATGTGCACTGGATTTTGCAAAAAGACATTTTGCGTTTAAATTTTGATAAAATAAATTATATTTAATATCAAATTGATTTCGTAATTCGTACATCAATTCTTGCATAGATTCAATCAAATCCATTTTGATAAAATAAAATGACAAATACAAGTAGTAGAACAAGATACATAACTGAGAAAAATATATATAAAGTTATATTTTTTGGTTTTGTTTAAGGCTATTTTATCATCAAATAAATACAATGGAAAGCAATTACCATATAATTTTCTCAAACCTTGGTTGAACGAAGGATTATTAGTCAGTAATGGTATGTATCATCTTCATCATGTAAAAGTAATGTCTTCATCATGTAAAAGTACTTAATAATGTGACAATTCATTTTTACATTTCAATTTTTTTCTTTACGTGTCAAGTGGAGGTGCTTTGCCTCGAATATAATTATTGCCTTAATATTACACTGCCTACTAGGTCTTTATTTTTTATATTTCAAAAATTAGATAATTATTATTTTCATATGATAGCTAGTTTAAAATGACTAAATGAATGACTATACATATAATATAATATATTTTTAGGCCCCAAATGGCATCAACGACGAAAACTCCTAACTCAAGCATTTCATTTTAATATATTAAAGAAATACACGAGAACATTCATTGAACAAACTCAAAAATTTTTGATCTTAGTACAAGAACAAGTTGGTAAAGAAAAAACAGATGTGACGTCACTGATTTCATCTGCCACATTACATGTCATGTGCGGTATGCTTTACTTTTTGCTGCTTTTATTTTCTAATAATAATATCATTTTAAAACAATGTCTTTACCTATATCGAACGGCAAAGTTTCAGCTAATTCAATAAATTTGTTATTTTTAGCAATTTTTTGGAACAACATGTTTCAAAATGATATAACTTTTTGTTTATGGACGGATTGAAATAAAACAAGCACTAAATGTTAAAAAAAAATATAAAGCCGTTTCTGGGATAATACAATAAAAATGTTCTTCCATGTACAGATACCGATCACGAGGCCAGTCGTAGCGCAGCGGCACGAAGTGTGACTGTAAATCCGACTGGTTGTGGGTTCGATCCCCACTCGAGGAGATGAAATATTTACTTAAATTTTATTTCCATTTATTCGCTCTGGTGTCAAGGCCAAGGCGTTGAGTTGCCACTCAACACGCGATGCCTACAGAATTCGAAAGAAAGTGGGGAACGGAGTGCCTTAACACTAGGTTCCCTCTGCCTACCGTACTGTATGCGCGATAGAGCGTGAAGCTGATAAAAAAATAATACATCATACTAAAGTATTTTACGCACATTATTTACGTATATATATTATTTATATGAAATACTTTGCAAATTAACAAAGTATTCTGTTGACAGAAACTGCAATGGGCACATCTATGCAAGATAATATTGAATCAGTAGCAAATAAATATTCAAAAGCAATTGAAATTATGAGTACATCGGTGACTAATAGATTTGTTAGAGTGTGGTTACATCTAGACTGTATTTTTAAATGGTCAACACTTGCAAAAATTCAAAAGAAAGCTCTCAAAGATTTGCATGTATTCACTCTTCGAATTATTAAAGAGAGACGGAATTTTTTAAAAGTCAACAATATAAATGTGTTTGATGACGCGGATGATTATGGCAAAAAAGGGTAAACTAGCAATGTTAGACTTACTCCTTGAAAATCAAAAACTAGGTAATATAAACGATGAAGGTATTAGAGAAGAAGTTGACACATTTATGTTTGAGGTACGTATTAATATATATCTACAGTATGGTCACCAAATCGTGGCCGCCGCGATTTTAGTATTTGTCTTGCTTTTGATTATTTTGTGCCATCTAACTTCAGGGCGATCGGCGGGCGTCGACTTATTAACCATATTTTAATTGAATGAATAACTCAATAATTTCTATACCATAGCAGCACTATTACTAATATACTAATAATATCATACGTTATTAGAACTAATACCTATTTGGATCCGGTAAAAGTCGGTACTTTTTGGTTAAAAATGACCTTCACTTTTAACTACTTTTTCGAATACGTTTAGTTTTATGATACAGTAGAAATCTAGTATATAATTAGAGTGTTTTTTCAATGGGGTTTGTACACATAGACAATACAATATCACCCAACTATTTTATACATTGAGCTGTTTCTCTATGCAATTGTTCCCGTTTCCTCGCGCAGTTTCAAATTCAGCCAGTCAGTCAGTCACAGTAGGTGTACGCAAACGTCGACTCACATTTCGCAGCGTTCCAGCATGAACTCTGTCAGTTTTTGCCCGGTCGATTTTTGCGTTTAATAACGTTCAATATCTCAGTCATTTTTGCTAGGCTAACAATTAAAATAAAACAGATTGCTTTTTTCTCGTTCTTAAAGTTTTCTATTTTTTAAATATGCTGATAACAAAAACGTTGGTGTAACTAATGGAGCCGCTTCCAACGATACCTCACTTTTCATGATGTTGTGATAACATTTTAGAAGCTACAAGAGAACTGATGAAAACACAATAATTCATATATTCCGGTCAAAACCATAACCCTGCTTTTGGCTTCGCCGTAGTCGGGTTAAAAGCAAGTTTAACTTACAACAGTACCACATACGTTTTCAGGGACACGATACAACATCAGCTGCTTTAACTTTCATGCTGGTGGCGATTGCTAATGAAACCACAGTACAAGTAAGCCATCCTCTTAATATAAAGTGATTTTAAACGATTTAATTTTTGTTTATGTACCTACTACTAATTACATAATAAAATGATGATCGAAAATAATAAATGACTATAGAAAATTACTATTCTATTTATATATTATTTATTTTATATATCATGTGAGTTCATCCAGGAGACCTACATATGCTTTTATGTTTCATATGTACATAGTTTTAACTTATTTGTTGAGGACAGTCGTAGGGGCAAAAGCGTGCGACTATAAATACGACAGGTTCGGTTCGATTCCACTCGAGGAAACCTTTACCAGAGCGAGGAAATGGCAATATTTAATATTTCCATTTCCTCGCTCTGGTAAAGGTAAATCGCCGCGTAGAGTTCTTCCACTCAACACATAAAAAATATTAGGTACTGTTAATAATAAATATCTACTATGTTGTACAAACTCTGTATATTTATGTTTTCTTCAGGACAAAATTTATAAAGAAATACAAAACATATTCGGTGATTCTGAACGTCCTCCAACAACTGAAGACCTAAATGACATGAAATATTTAGAATGCTGCATAAAGGAAACGTTACGGCTTTATCCTAGCGTACCGATAATCATGAGGTACACGGAAGAAGAAACCATTATTGGTAAATTGTTTTCTTTTAAGACATAATTATTATTATTTTTTTGTAAAGCTCAAATATACTTAAAAGTTGTCATAAGCAAATAAAAACAATATGGTGGCTCTATATCGAATATATTATCTTATATAGACTACAGAATTTACTACTTCCTCTATCGAATGACTCTTCCTTTATCGAATGACTGACAGGCAAAGCACAAACTACGCAGTAAGTTCCTTAAGGAGTGAGGGGAAGTACTAAGAAAAACTCCCAAAAAAAATTACGGGAACACAAAAAAAATTTTGGATCGTTAACGAGGTTACGGATGACAACTTATATATATTAGAAGTTAAAACATATTATATACACATTTTTGTGAATTACTTTTATTTTTAGGTAACTACACAATACCTGCAAATTGTCATTACCACATACCTATATACGATCTGCACCGCAGTGCAGATATTTACCCCGAACCAGAGTCTTTTATTCCTGAAAGATTCCTTCCTGAAAATAGTGCAAAGCGACACCCTTACGCTTACATCCCATTTAGTGCTGGACCAAGAAACTGTATCGGTAAATGAATATTTAACCTTTTTTTTTTTAAGTAACCTCAATTTTCAACCAAATAGATAACCTCCTAGAACTTCTTATCAGACTTTTTTTATCTGTATGCCTTATCTGTGTATTATTTTTTTTTTACTTGAAGTAAAGTCTACATTTAAGTGCAATGATGATGCAAAAATTTTTTAGATATTAGTAGAAAAAAAAATCATTACAAACTCATATTTGTTCATTAGTTCATTTCACGTTGTTATACAAAATTAGACACTTGCGTTAAAATATAAATGATATAACTGAGGTATTGTGTCGCCGCTTCGACAGATTAGTTATATTTCATAATATCTTTATCGATTTCAGGTCAAAAATTCGCCATGTTGGAAATGAAGACGTTATTATCAAGTTTATTGAGACGATTTCGACTTGAACCAGTGACCAAACCATCTGATATTGTTTTCATAAGCGATCTTATATTGCGCTCAGTTGGACCAATATATGTACGATTTCACAATAGAAATTAAAAATTGAATATTTTGTTACCTTAAAAAAAATTAGCTCATAATAATAATTTATTTTCTGTTATATATTTCATGGCATTACATTACAAGTTTATGCTTATATTACTGTATTATTTAGATAATAACGTCCAAAAATAGACAATTTTATCACGTATTCACTGACCTATAGATCATAATTTTAATCCAGTTGCAGATGACCTGAATGGTAAAATTTGGCATTAAGTTGAGTAATTGAGTGTATATAAAGAAAAAAAATCTGTAATTAATATTTTTTTGTCATATTCTTATAATTTTAATTTTATATTATTGCTGCTATGGGAATATCAGGCGTTAGTAGATATATTCTTTGTAGACTAGCTTCACTAGTCTAACGTAAGCCATCTTAAGTGAGATATTGTCTTCAAGTAAATTTTAAGATAAGAAATAATACCTATATGAAACTGAAAACGACTCTCACTTATTTCCTGAGAAAGTCGGTCATTATATGGATATTAAGGTCTTCACGTGAATATACAACAAATGGATTACAATTCTTAATTATTTTTTAATTTAAACATATCGACTTAGTACTTATTATTGTTTTTAATTGAGGTCAGTTGTGGAACAACACAACACAAGCATGCACAGCACAAGCATGTGCAGAGGCGACTTAACCTATGGTACAACAAAAATATCCACCATCATGGTACAACAAAGATATGACAGAAGCGGCCAGCCAGCGCGGTGGCGGCAGTTATCAAACGCGAGCGCCCTATCGGCGGCTTCTTTTTCGAACATTTTGTTTCAACCCGAAATAAACCTTATAACCTTATAGAAACATTCTTATTACGACTGCAAAGTTAATAGTTATAGCAGCGAGGGGTTGGGGAGTCAGGCCTAAGGGGCGCCAGGGTTTCATTGCACACAGGCGCTACACGAGTTAGAGTCGCCCCTGAATATGCGACTGTTAAAACGACTGCTTGTGAGTTCGTTCCTATTCGATGAAATGAAAATTTATTTAAATTTATATTTTCATTTCCTTGCTCTGGTGTCAAGGAAAAGCGCAATCTCAATGCCTCCAAAATACGGCGGAAAATTGGGAACGGAGTGTCGGAGTGGGAATGTAAATCCATGACTGTGAAATATGTACCTACAAAATTATTAGCTTAAGAACATTAATATATTTTTTGTCAAGGCTAGCGAAAAAAATTTTAAAATGTATTTTTTCATAAAAGTGTCTGCATAGGCCATAGAGAATCTAATTAATCTATATATTACCGGCCATCTGTATAATTTCACAAACCTGAAAGCATCTCTACCAACACTGGTAAGAACTATGAGGGAATTTGAATGGCGGTTACTGTTATTATATAAATAAGGTGCATAATGTACTACCTGACTTTCGTTAAAGTTTGAAGTTATTTTTTTTACATTTCTTGGAAATAATATTAGAAATAACGTTATTTATTGTCAGACACTTAGCATGATTTAAACTCCTGCTAGGCATCCCTATATCCTAAATATTAATAAGATACAAGCATTTTGGAAGCAAATACCAGATTAATTAAAATTTATTTTATTTTTTGTTATAACTTTACTATATTACATTCGTAGGCACTTGTAATGTGTTACATGATACACGATACTAAACCACGAATAAAATAATTGTTTATTTGTCTGTGTTTCAGTTTGTCCGGGCTTATCTTCGGAACAGCTGAACTGATTTTTAAGGAACTTTTTCTAAAAGCAAAAGGGGTTTGTGGAGCAACATATAGACTACGTTTTATCCAAAAAACTGTGTTGCCTACCTAAATAAAAATGAAATAGCTATACATTTTTCCATTAAATACGACTATTTTTGCGAGCAAAATCAAATAATTTGCCTAAAAAAATCATTAATTACAATTTGTTAAGTGTATACTAAAACCAGTAAAGATGTAAAATAATCAAACAATTTTCTCTAAATACACTTAATAGTATTAAATAAATATTCAGATACTTTAGGGCGGGCGGGCGAGCGCGGCGGTCTTTAGTCTGTAATATAATAATAATAAGTTCTTTGATTTTCCCGATTATTATACATTTTAAATGAAACTAATTTAACCGGATTAATCGCGTATATATAAGTTTTTACATTTTGGAAAGCCGACGTTTCGAACACTTTGCAGTAATCCGTGGTCACGGGTAGACTGAGGTGGCATTCGTCTGTCAGTTGAAATAATTATCATATCAAACTACCGCCAGCGATTTCTTAAATGCCTCGCGTACTGCCCTGGATTCCTGCAGAATGAGCTGATAGTATCTTGCCCTCTGGTATGGTGGGTTTGAGACCTTAATGATTTTATGAGTGGGTCCCAGGTGGTAGAAAGTTTCCAGCCATCCTCTCTATTGAAATTAGGATGTTTTTGTATTTCAATAGCCTCGCGGATCATTCTAGGAATGTATCTGTTTTCCTTAGCGAGGATTTGAGGTTTGTCAAACCTAATGTAGTGGCTGGGTTTATCCACAGTATGTTCACACACAGCTGACTTCGATACATGCCCATTCTTGATATCTGAGATGTGTTCCTTCACCCTAACACCGATGCTTCTCTTCGTTTGACCAATGTATGATAAGCCACAGTCACAGTCTAATTTGTATACACCTGCACTCTGTAAAGGAATATTACTTTTTACTGGTCTCAAGAATTGGCTCACTTTCTTGTTAGGCTTGAATATGGTTTTTATGGAAGCTCTTCTTAAAATGTTGCCAATCCTGTCTGTAACCCCCTTCACATATGGTAGAAATGCCGGCTGTCTCTCTACTGTGGGTGGCTTGTTGGTCTTCAAATTAAAAAAATCATTAGATCAAAGATGTCAATGTCAATCAGCTGTCACATCTCTCATTTAAAATATAATTGATTTCAGTATCAGTTAAGGATCTAAAACTTATTTTTTTCATTTTTCTTCATTTCCAGATTCTCAATTAAATTATTATTTACTATTCTAAAAATAAAAAATATAGTAATTTTTTAGACCACATCTCAACTCTTTACGTTTTGGCCCAAAAGTTTCAGGCTACTTTGATGCACATATATATCTCACAATGTGCATTTTGCAGGTCTCAATGTGTGAGCCAAATTCTGTACGTTTATGTGGAATAGTGTTTGAATCACGAGAGGGTCAATGTGATATCCAAAGGTTCGTGTAATATTTACACACGGTGCTGCTCGCCAGTGCTATATCGATGAAATGTAACATTTACAAATGTGTGTTAATAGCATGGATTGGCGCTTGTGGTGTGCTTCTGAGCGTGTAAACGTACCATGAATAAATTGACACTAACTGGGCCTGCTCCCGAAAAAAGTAAAGCCATCCTTTTCCCTATGGCTCGACACACAAAGGTCTCTACCATATGTCTATTAGACAAGCCCATTCCATGGGAAAAACATGTTAAATATCTAGGTGTCACTCTAGACTCTAGATTCTCATTCAAACCCCATATTACGAAAGTGTTCAATAAAGCAAAATTCGTTCTTAACAAATTATTCTACCTTTTTAAGAAGCGTAGTAAAATGTCACTTAGACATAAGCTGACATTATACAAAACTTGTATAAGGCCCATTCTCTCATACGCTTGTGTAGCGTTCGCGCACACTAAGCTAGATCCCCTACAAAAGGTTCAGAATAAATTCTTACGTATCGCATCGGATTGTCCCTGGTACGTACGTAACGTCGACCTTCATAGAGATTTTGAACTGGAATCGATTCACGAGCACTGCAAACGCTTAGCGAAGATTACACACCTAACGCGCTCCCTAAACGCAGACGCCCGCGGAGCCTCCTTTTAGACCCCGATGACGCCATTACGATAGCGAATGCCCCGTATGTAGGTAGGAACCACACTACACATACACGACACAAACACCGTCGTCGACGGAATCAACGACGAAGTCCAGTTTATTCCACGGCTCGCCCGCGTCTCGGCGCGGTCGGGTCCAGCGGTTAGGGACTGTTAGCTCCTTTAGATTAGTCTAATTTTTGTCCCCCAGTCGCGGCTTTACGTAGCGGCTGGGTTTGCTTAAAATAGGTAAATCCCAGCCCGCTCGGCGGTTGTAAGCCGAGGTTCGAGCCCCGCAGGGGGTTCCCTTACAGCCGTCGACTCCTCTCAGGCAGCCATGTAGTACTTGCATATCTTCTGGGACAAAGTACCCTCTTCCCTACCCACCCGGTGTCGCTGTAAAAGCCAATAGGGCTAACAGCATTAACCTCAAGTTCGAAAAAAAAAAAAACCTGGGCCTGCCAGTGTTTGTAAGTTCGTCTTTAAAAGCGAACGTGTCAGTACTAAGAATTATGTATTCGTTTTATATTTCTGGACTTTTACTAATATTATTATTAATTGTGTTCTTATATGATATATATAATAGAAAAACGCTCCTTATTACGCAAATTCCAGGAGACAAAAGATGGCCAATTGTAGGGAACTCACTTAATTATTTGAAATCTACCTGTAAGTTAATTGCACATTTATTTTATACTTATTTTATAATTATAAATATGTTATATATTTTTACACAACAGGTTTTTATTACACGTATTTTTTTATAGTTTTCCTTGCTTATGGTTATTTTATTTTCAGCAGAGCTCTTTAAATATATTCGCACACTCTGGAAGAAGCATGGCTATATTTATCAAATCCATACAATCAATGTTCGAGCTGTAGCCTTAGTGGATCCTGAACTTATTGAGGTATTTACTTTATATTCATTTACATGTATGTAGGTATTAGCTTCCGTGTCTATATAATATCTAGTAATATAAGTATACTCGTAAATGTAAATTTAGGTATGTGCAATTTAATTTTACGCACTCTTTTTACATCAAATGAAGTATGGCCAGTCGTGGCGCAGGGGCACAAAGTGTGACTGTAAAATCGACTGGCTGTGGGTTTGATCCCCACCCCAGGAAGTGAAATATTTATTTGCATTTGTATTTTCATTTCTTCGCTCTGATGTCGAAGCAAAGCCTCCAGAACTCGGCGGGAAGTGGGGAACAGAGTGTCTTAACACTAGGTCCCCTCTGCCTACCCTGCTGTGTGCGGGATACAGCGACAAACTCAAGTACAATATAATATATTTGTTATATATATATTTGTTTTTGTCCATAATACGAATGTAAACTTTAGGATTGATTTCTTTATTTGTAGATCGGAAATACGGGAAATACCCTATTGGAATAAAATTGACAACTTATTATTGGCTTATTTCGTATGAAATTAACTAAAAATATAAGAATGTGGTGATTATTTTCTTATATTAATGATATATAAATATTTTTTTTACATTTCAGATTTTTATTTATATTGATAGTTCTCTCTTTTTGCCAAATTTCATAACTATACCTCGAAAAGTACCCTGTAGACCTAAATATTTTTAATTTGAAAATAGGAATACAAAAAAGGAATATGCACTTAATTGCAACTAACACTTAAACGTTTTGTTCCCGCAGATCTTTTTGTCTTCACCTCGTTATATCAAAAAAGATATACCTTACACCTTTTTACAACCATGGTTAAATCAAGGTCTATTAATAAGCAACGGTAAGTACTGATGTATTATATTTTATTTTCATTTTTAGGTATAACATTTTTTGTCTATTAATGACCAACGGTAAGTACTGATATATTTATATTTTATATTCAATTTTAGATATAAAATTTTATCTTGTACGTATACAGGGTGATTTCTATAAACAAAGTTAGGCAGGTGTCATAGAAGGTAATTTTCAACCATTACTATTTATTTTCAATTTTTTCTAAATATAATTTTTATGCAAAAAAAATTACGCAATATTTTTTTTGGTGTTTTTACAAACTTTTCGTATTTTTGTGTTTTCCGATAATTTCCACATTTAATTAAGTAGCATAAAGCCACATACATACATGGCTATTGTAGTTTATTTTTTATAGGCTTGACCACAAGCCGCAATATTTAATAGACGTTTTAAAACATCCCTAATTCATTTTAAAAACATCCCTACTTCGTCTTCATTCGAATTATATGAAATAAATGTTTTTTAATTTGTGTAATAAAATTTGAAACGTACTCCTCAGATATAATTATGGATGGTTTTTTTATTTAATTTTTATAATTAATTGTGATTTGTTTCTCACGTTATTTTTTGCGGTAAGGATTTGATTTTTGCGATAAGAATTACTTGTGTTTTTTATTGCCTTGGGATTTCTGTTATTGTTTTTGGCATTACAGCATTTACTAATTCTGAATATGCATATATTTTATTTATGTATGAGAGACCCATTCCAGTATTTGGACCACTGTACAAGCTTAAAATGTTGAATCAATATAAATAAAAGTAATAAAAAATATTTACACAGCCAAAAGAAAACTAGAATATACCGACTCTTCATTTCCCATGAAAAGAGGAGTGAAACAAGGAGACCCGTTGTCCCCAAAAATATTTATATCGATCCTAGAGTCAACAATGAGCAAACTTAACTGGTACAAAATAGGTCTTAACATAAATGGCAAATACTTAAGCCATCTCCGCTTCACAGATGACTTATTACTACTTTCAGAATCTCACTTAGAATTACAAACCATGCTTGATGAATCTTTCAAAAACAATGGAATTCTAAGAAATTCTAAAATATACAGATAAATACATCTACCTTGGGAAATAAATTGGCTTCGATAGTAAACAAAATGAACAAGGGGTTGAACGAAGAGTACAAAATACTTGGAATAAGTACTGGTCCCTAAGAGAAATGTTTAAAAGTAACATGCCAATAAATATCAAAACAAATGTATGGACTTCATGCCTTCTACCATGCCTTACCTACGCGTGTCAAACTTAGAAATATACTACGAAAGGAAAAAAACAAAATAACGAGTTGCCAACACGGAATAGAACAAAGCATGCTGAATATAAAAAAGCTTCAAAAAATTCGGAACACTAAAATTAGGCGAATCACCAAAGCTAAAGATGCTTTATCCTTTGCTATAAAACTAAAGTGAAAATGGGCTCAGGACCTATAAGGAAAGAGCTCGAATCCGGGCTCCCGCAAGCCATGTACTCGGTCTTCGGCACATTTATTTTAAGACCGCGGTTCTCAAACGTACCCTTCCAAGGATTTACTTTACACTCCAGCATCAGTCGGTTCTCATCGATGAGTGCTATGTCATCAGCGTACATAATCAACCATGGAGGCTAGTCCTGAATGTGATACAAAACAGTGTCCAGCACTACACTGAATAAGAACAGAATAAGAGCCGAAACCTTGTGAACTCCCACTGTATACTCAATAAAAAATTATTTTTTTTATATCTTTTGCACAAAACTGATATTTACAAAAAAAAATGTCTAATATCTCGGAATTGTAAATATCGGAACATACTATATGGGGTAACAATTTTTTTCTATCTATCTAAATAAAATTTATCTACCAATCAACCTGTATGGACATACGTAATATGACCAGCGAGATATCGCTTGCATACGTGAAATGTAAAAGGAGGGAAATTTTATTTGAATGTAACTAAATGCTACTAGTTGTGGGTTCGATCCCCATTCGAAATGAAATATTTATTTAAATTTATATTTTCGTTTCTTCACTCCAGTGTCGAGGCAAAGTGAGGCGTTGAGTTCCGCTACTCAACACGCAATGTCTCCAGAATACAGTGGAAATTGGGGAACGGAGTATCTTAACATTATGTTTTACCGACCCTGCTACATCTGACATAGAGCGTGAAACTGAAAAAAAATGGAAACAATAATAAATAAACTAAAAAATAAAAGGTTGACATTTGTAATGATATAAACCAAAAAAAATACCCTGGATTGTGTTTACTTGACATGACTTATATCTTTTTTCTTTTTTTGTTATCCCCACAGAATCCACTTATAGAGGCAACTGATTTGTTGCCGTGAAAAATAGTGTTCCAAAAAATATTTTCTGAAATGAACAGTTATCTATTATTTTAATAATAACAGATTAAGAAAGAATATACCTACTTATTAATAAATTAGAATAAAGAAAGATATATTTTTATTTCCAAATTGAGAAAATTTTAGAGCATCAATTGTCCATAATTAGTACAAAGATTTTTATTAGAGTAATTTTTACTTATAGGGCAGAAGTGGCATCATCGACGCAAGCTATTGACAAAAGCATTTCATTTCAATATTTTAAAAAAATATTACAACGTCTTTGTCGATAGAAGCGACAATTTTTTGAAATTACTAGAAAAATATAATGACAAGGAAATAATTGATATAGGACCCTTAATCACCTTTACAACTATTGCAATCATGTGTGGTGAGTATTATTGTTAATATTCCTTGATATTGCGATACCATATAAGATATGTGCTTGAACGTCTGCTGCTTCGTACGATGTGTCCTAGTAACTTAGTTGACCAAACCTTAATTGGTTTCTCCTTTTATAAAGTGTAATTTGAGAGCGCCGTACCAATTTGGTAATTAAATTGAATGGGAAGTAGATGCATCTTATAAAGTTTGACATAAATAAGTTTGTACGCGTATGCACTTGTTTTATATAAAATGACGTACAAATATACATACGTAATGGTTTTTTTCTGTGATATATGAATAACTCGTTTAAACAAATTTATATAACAATGGATTTTAAATAATAAATAGACATAGTATTAATAATTCCATTTATTATGTAATATATTTTCTTTATTTTGTTGTGGTTTTATTTTTTGTTAAAGTTCAATACAGGCATAGTTCTGTAATTGTCTTTTTTTATAATAACTTAACAGAAACTACAATGGGTACTACGATGCACGAAGAAATGGAAACCGTTGCAAATAAATATTGGAAAGCAATAGATGTTGTAGGCACAGCTGTGTTTGAACGGCTTCGTAGACCTTTTTTACACAACAACTTCTTCTATCAATTCTCTAAATTTGCTAAAGAGGAAAACAAGGCACTTCACGACGTACATCTATTTACAAGAAAAATTATAGATGAAAGAAGAAAATACTTAAAAGAAAATAATATAAATGAATTCAGTTGTTACGAAGATTATGGGAATAAAGGCAAATTAGCAATGTTAGATTTGCTCCTTCTAAATGAAAGATCAGGGAATATCGACGCGGAAGGCATTAGAGAAGAAGTCGATACCTTTATGTTTGAGGTATTATTTTTATTGTATTATATGTATCTTTCTTGAAAATGACATCGATTTATATATTTTTTAATAATATACATTTTTGAAAGCAAAAACACTTTATAAAATTTAATAAAATTTATAGGAAAGATGAAAAAGGAATAATAGCAGGTACATAAAATATTAATGATTTAATCTATAGAACTGCAATTGTATTTTTCATATATTTAATATTTCATTTAGTTCACCAGGATGAATTTGAAGTGAAAAAATACAAATTTGAAGCTTACACATATGAATTTAAGTTTTAAAAGGAATAAGATACGTAAAAATATGAATTTGGAGTGCAAACAGGAAAACCTATATATTAATTGATTAATTGATCATGTTTTTTCTCAGGGACATGACACAACTGCCCAAGCATTGATATATATGTTAATGTTGATTGCTAATGAAACAGAAGCTCAAGTAAGTTTGCTCTTGGTATAAAAGATATCTTAAATAATTACACAAGTCCCTACCAACATACTTATTGAAGAGCTCTTGTTAAAAATTATATGAGACTAATCAATTTACAACTTGTTCATGTATTTATATGCTCTATATTATGTATACATATGATTTATTTGCAGACATTACAAGAAGCGTTATCCTACAACTGTATCTATAGAACAAAAAACTATAAACATACATATCTCTCTATACTAATATAATAAAGCGGAAGAGTTTGTTTGTTTAAACGCTAAGATCTCTGGATCTACTGGTCCGATTTACTTTGTCTTTGTTTTGTATGAAAGCTGCATTCTTCAGGCTTCAGGCTATAGGCTATATAACATTACATTACACATATATACTAATATATTAAAATACTTTCTAATTTGACATGCAATTTATTCTGCCATGTTAATAACAATCGACCGTTGCCAAGCAACGTGTTGCAAAGTTTGTTTGTTGTTTTAAGAAAACGTCACCCAAAATGAACTTGCTTAGCGCGTACATGGCGTGCGCTGACTCAACCTTATGAGATACATAAAAACAATGTTGAACAAAAATATTGTTCTTTAAATAATGTTTTATAAACTCCGCGATGGAATATGTTTATTAAAATAAATATAATAATAACTTTTGGCATTTTATCGAGATTGAAATTATAGTTTACTGTATAACATTCTAATAAATAATTAAGGAGATGTCACTTATTCGAAATGACCTAGCCTTCGGGCGGCATGGTATGACCGACGCGAACGGGCAGATGACGTTGACGGTTTTATACATTTTCATACATTTTCGAAGTATTGTTAATTTTTATGTAATTATTTGCTGTTTATAATGAATTTAAACTACACTTTGGTTCTCTTCTTCTTTTCTTTGTGTGGTGTAAAGTTTGGTCCTGCGCGACATTGCCCGCTACTTTTTATTTAATGTTTATCTATAGATACTATTGAAAACACATTTATATTGAAAACTTACGATCGAAATCATCATCAAGGAAATTTAATAAAGATAATTTTCGGCTTTTATATATACTAATATGTATATAAGTGGAAGAGTTTGTTTGTTTGTTTTTTTTTTAAACGCTAAGATCTCTGGATCTACTGGTTTACATATTTTTAGTTTTGTTTGAAAGCTACGTTATGCTGAAGTCCTTATTTTTATATTCAATTATTTAATTTATATTGATTAACTTATAGAAAATGCAAGATAATAATACAATTAAAAGTGGTATGCGAGCGAAGCCGCGAATGGGCCGCTAGTTACTACATATGATTCTAAGAATGTATTAAATTAATTGTACTTTCACATTAACAATTTTAGGAAAAGATATATGAAGAGTTGCTAAATATATTTAATGATTCACAACGAGCACCGTCTATGGAAGATCTTAATCAAATGAAATATTTAGAATGTTGTATTAAAGAATCCTTACGTATTTATCCGAGCGTCCCTATTATTCTAAGACACATCACTGAAGAAACAGATATAGGTATATAGGAAATAAAGTAATTTTTCTTATTTCTCGATAATCTATATTTCATTTACAATGTTACATACCACGACGACTGTTTACTTAAAAATAAAATAAAAATAGAGGCCGGTCGTGGCGCAGCGGCACAAGGTGCGACTGTAAACCGACTTGTTGTGGGTTCGATCCCCACTCGTGGAGATGAAATATTTACTTAAATTTATATTTCCATTTCTTCGCTCTGGTGTCGAGGCAAAGCGCGGCGTTGAGTTCTGCCACTTAACACGCAATGCCTCCGGAATTCGGCAGAAAGTGGGGAACGGAGTGTCTTTCACTACGTTCCCTCTGCCTACCCTGCAGTGTGCGGGATACAGCGTGACTGTTTACTTACTTGAAAATAATGCTTAAAATACGGTTTTTGCTGATTGTCTTATAATTTATTGAGTATAAAAATATCTCAAAACTATTCTACTCAGGTACAAATTAAATTTTGAATCGATACTGTGAGTAATCTTTGTAAAATTAATTTTATTCTGACAAGAGCCAGCCAAAACTACAAAAGATTTTGTAAATGGAAGTAGGTTCCTGATTTTTGTTCACATCAACAATCAATGTTCTAGTTAGAAATCGATTTTATTTGCAAAATATTTTTTGATTAACACTACTATTATAATATTTTTAGGTAAATACGATACCTTCAAATACTGGTATATTTATATCAATATTTGATTTACATCGACGTGATGACATTTACCCAGAGCCCGAACGTTTTATTCCTGAAAGATTCCTTTTTGAAAATAGCGCAAATCGGCACCCATACGCCTATTTACCTTTTAGTGCTGGGTCAAGAAACTGTATAGGTAAGTTGAACTAGACGTCTATTAACTACCACATTAGTCCAGTCAACATAAGTGAAAACATCGATGGGTATAATTTTTGATATGTTCTTTTATATATTTCAGGTCAAAAATTCGCTATGCTAGAGATGAAAACATTTGTATCAAGTTTGCTAAGGCGATTTCGTCTAGAAGCTGTAACTAAACCATCTGATCTTGTCTTTCGAAGCGATATAATATTACGGACTGTAGGACAACCAGTGCACGTAAAATTTCACAAAAGAGAATAAGATATAATAATAAGATACAACCGTTAGAAGTTATAAAGGGTAGTCAGGAATATTCATCTTTAATAAGTAATTTTGATTATTATTTTGAACTTTACGCTATCTAAATATTGTAGAGCTAATGTAACGCTACGGTCTCTGTATACCTTTATTTTTCCTGATTCACTGTCATTAACTTCTTCACACATACCCTCAGGGGGTACCGTAATTCTGATACCAGCCACAATATATCTTTCAACAAATATTACATAAATTCCGTCTTTACTAAACATAACATACACTACTACATATTTTCCGAATATACCACTTCATTCACTTGTTCTCAATACTCCCATTTAGACTGACCTTCAGTTTTTTCTTCATTTCTTGCAAATACTAGACCTTTTACTCGTATTCAGACTTAGATCACTTTTTCCACACTCTGCTTATGGAATAGTTATCATTGCCTGTAACTCGCATACTGATGTTGCAGGGCACTGAATTGTTTGACCAGACAATTCACCTTTTATACTTTCCCTCCCATGTAACTTTTTTGACGGATTAGGTAGAGGTATTTTTAATACGGCGTATTCTGATGAAGCAAATGTTTATAAACATATAATAAATTATTTTTATTTATATTGTCGTATTTCTTTCTCTCTTGCAAACCTAATAAAGAAGTTCTTAAAGAACATATATTAATTTTCAATTATGGAAATAACAAGTAAGATATTTTTATATTAAATTATTGTAATACGTTGTCTTTATCATTAGACTACATGTAAGCCTCGTAGTTATTACCCAAAAAAAAATCAAAAGTAAATCAGATTCACGCTGTATCCTGCGTACAGTAGGGTAGGCAGACGGAACCTAGTGTTAAGACACTTACTCCCTCACTATCCACTGATTGTGATGGTGACGCTGATGGTGGTTTCTGCGAGATATAACTAACACTAATGTCTCCCGACTACTTACTGGAAAAATTGTTTTTCATAATATTAACTATTTTTCAGAGAAAACGATAAAAAAAATATTTAGCCTTTATTCTCCATGATAATCATGACTACATTGAATAAGGAGAATTGATAAAAGAACACAATCATTACGATAGTATTCTCTGATCCGCTCTACCCCTCTTGATAAAAGATTAGTGTAAATTATAAAACTGTAAAATCGACTGGTTGTGGGTCGAACCCGACTCGGAGAAATGAAATATTTATTTAAATGTATATTTTCATTTCTTCGTTCTACTGTTGAGCTAAAGCGTGGCGTTGTGTTCCGCCACTCTGTTCCGCCACTCAACACGCAATGTCTCCAGAATTCGGCGTAAAGTGGAGAACAGAGTGTCTTAATACTAGGTTCCCTCCGCTTACCCTACTGAGTGCGGGATACAGCGTAAAGCTGATGTTATGATGTTATATAAATTTGGTTTTAATTTAAAAAATCGACTATTTTATGTTTCCTATTCTGAAAAGTTTTGCCTATTTTGATATCATAATTTATACAATGATGAATATTAAAGTATAGTATTAAATTCTACAAATTTCATAAGGAAATGCGAATCATTTTACAAACTTGTAAAAATTCGTACTAAAATTACTAAATTTCTTATCAAATAAAATATAAAGTAGTCTCGTGTCGTCCAGCCCGGTGACGCTGTCAAGACCATGCCAGGTCAACAGCATTAAGACCATCAGAAAAAAAAGTCTCGTGTCTCAAAATATCCATCACAATGAACATTTGAAATGTAACCAATCTTTTTATTTTAATGCTAAGTCTGTAACATTAAAAAATAAGGTAACGAAAATATAGAAAATACTTTTTAGCGTTTATCTGTAAATGAGCTCATTATATCTATATTTAATGATTGAATTTTATTCTCATTTTACTTTAATAGTCTCACGGTTTTACCCTGCTGAATCTCACAATTATGCATATTTCCTTGTTTGAGTCAACGCTTACCAAAGCGCACAAAAACCTGTTGTTTGTGTCGTTACGTTACAAATTTTTGATATTTTTAGATTTAATACACCTAATGCGCAAATATTATTCACATTGACCTTCCTTTTAAATTTTTGACTTAGACGGAGTCACACACCGCAATTGAAACTAAAATCATAATAATGTCCGTCTCTAGACGATTTTTTATTTTATAAGTACTAAGTACAGATTTGGAAAATGTTAACCTATTTTTTCCTTTGCACCACTCTTTGCGTCACTTCCGGGGACTTTTCTAGGCAAGAGTCAAGCACTTAGCTAATAAAAATGGTAATTTAATATAAAAAATTGCAATTATTGGAAACCAAACAAGCGGTTATCGCAGTGCGACAATCGTTTGACTGTAAAAACGGCGGTTCAGTGGCTGTGAGTTCGATTCCCATTTTGAGGGAAAGCATTATTTTCAGTTTTTGACTTTTCTATACTCGTTGGCTATGTGGTAAAATGAGAAAAATTGTTTTTTTTATAGTAAAATACTTCATAGTAGGATTAATAAAATTCAAACACATTTATTTTAAAATAATAAAATAAATTATATAAAAACAGGTAAGTATAATGTTAAACTTTAAACTACACGAACGGTGACTAGGCTGACTCCATGTGATATAACTATATTTTTAGAAATCGACAACATAAACAGGTTTGATGACGAACGTAGCGGATTAGCTAAGGTAAGTATATACTTTACCAATGTGTGTATATGTGCGCGTGTGCTTTATTTATTATTCAATTGTAACAAATACAACATAATATATATATGTACGGATTATAATTAAAGTGTTGAAACTGCGCTGATTGCTGAATGATCTTTACTTTTTATTTTCTTAGTCCATAATATCTGAAAAATAAAATGAAATGTTTATTAAATTATTATTTAAAAATTAAATTAAATAATAACTGACACAATATGAACAATTCGCCCGCTCAACACATATAACTTAAGCATTTAATCACGAAAAACTTGTTTTTCGAAAAAGAAATTTTAATCACTGCGTGGCTGCATGACTGGGTGATATCGGCGGCAGACGCGCCCCCTACGAGACCTAGGCTTGCGGCCGTAAACTACGTGTTGAAATATTTTAATATACATTTTGTCGAAAAATATACGTCCAAATTACATGCTATAAAAGCCATTGCCTTCATTAAACTGCCTTGAAGATGGAATAATTTTTACTCATATGGCATTTTGTGGCGTTAAATATAAAAACTTTGTGACTTTCTTTAAGAACTAATTATATTGAATGTTCTTATAATACAATTATTTTCAGCACACGCGGATAATATAAGTCGATGGCTTCTCTTATTATTGTTATACGAAATAACATTAATTGTATATATATATTTAAGGCTAACTAAAAATTACACCGTGATGTTACAAAACCTAAAGCGGTCCTGAGACATGCAGCGTTCATACAAAAAAAAAGTTAATCGGACCAGTAGTTCCAGAGATTTTAGAGTTTAAACAAACAAACAATTTTTCCGCTTTATTTTATAGTATGTATGTATGTATTGTATAGATGTTTGTTTTAACTATCGAAAGTAAGATCGAAAATTTATAAACTGTTCTCAACCCTGAGATCGATCTTAATTGATTACAATGTATGAATGAAAACGGCATCTCAAAGTCAATCTCAGAGTTGAGAGCGATTTATTAACGCAAACTGTTACATAGTATTTTAAAAAAACATTAGACGAAACTTTACCTTAAGAGCTTGCCTAAATTTAGTAGACATGAGACTAAAGAGTATAGGATTCAAAACAATACATAGCCAACTGTTAACCAATATTATTCTGTAACCAATACCCCAAACCTGAAAAAGATATATTACATGAAAGACAATCTTTTTAAAAGAATTCTTTTCCAAAAAGGAGGAAAAGAATTCTTTTGTCTTTCTATATTTGCTAACTATATTTTTTATATATGTTCTTCAATTTAAAAATTATTTTTTTATATTTGAATTTGAAAAAAATCAAGTCAGGATCTTACTCGATTTCTATATAAAGTAATATCTTATGTTAAAATTTTTTGAAATATTTTTTTTATTTTCATAAGTTTAGTAATGTTTAATTTTTTGCAGAGAAAACACTTTCCTAGATGAGCTTCCTATAGTAACTGTGTTTGTGGAAATCGTTCTATATCCCTGTTTATTACGATTTGGGGTTTTTAAATAGAAGCCTTTTTTACTGCACAAAATATAGCTAAAACGACCTTCGCAGGGTCACAAACTCCTCAAGAATGAAATTGGCCCACAAGAAAAGAAATATTATGACATCATTTACAAATTATTATATTTATTCGTTGTTCTGTTTTTAAGATATTCTTACCTGTTCCATCTGCATAAGTCTCTGCATATCGAAGAAGAAAATAAGTAGTCGAAATGTAAAAAACGGCAGCCAACAGATTAGAAAAGATAATGTAATCGCTACTGAAAACCAACAAAAAAATATTTACGAACTAAACTTTCTATATTCAGATTATCCTTTTAAAAATGTCAAAATTCAGTACTGTGTGTTTTTTTGGATGATGAGATTATGTTATTGGAGCATGATAATGTAAAATGTAAAGAGACAAGATCATAATTACCAACAAGTTTATTTATTTTTCTCCTGTTGTCCTTATGATTAAATATCTTCTTCTTAGAATTTGACTTTTCATTAACACTCACTTTGAACGCAATCATTGTGTAAACAAACAACATTGTTCCAAGTGGTATAATGAATGTAACCAGGGCCAGGATGCCATTAATGATTCTAGCCAAAGGACTGGGTACAATGTAGCAGACGCCAATATTCTGAGTCCTAACTAGTTCCACTGTCAACACTTCAGGTGCTGTCTCACATATTGCAATGATCCATATAAAACTTATTACTTTCATGACTCGTTTCCAAGCTGGTGCAGGTTTCAATAATAGAGGGTGCCATATTGCTATGTACCGCTCGATTGCTAGAGCTGTCATCACCAATATGCTGTTATTCCACAAAACTATAACAAAGAAGAAGTGAATCTTGCAAGCGTAGTTCCCAAAAACGTAAGAATCCATACAAAAAATATAAACTTCCAAGAAAATACCGAATGACACTACAATATCCGACACCGCCATATTGAACAAGTAGAAATTAGTCGTAGTGTGCATAGTTCTGTCCGAGTAAATCACAATGCAAGTAAGAAGATTACCGATGAGACCTACTATGAAAATTAGTATCAATATCGAAACTAATAAAATCTGTAACCAAGTGTTATCTGTGTATACCGCTTTTGCCAAAAATAACGACCACATTTTCAAATCATATTCTGGGATATCTGAGTGATTCATAGTTATTCATTAATTTCAATCTAAATTTTTATTGGCTCTGGTTGCAAAGAAGACTATTCAACACTACCTCGTGGCAGCCTGGTTACGTTAACAGTGATATCGTTACGATCATTGTTTACTTAATTTAACAGCAGAGTTAATCGTGTTTGCTGAACAAACTTTTAAATAGATTAAACTTCCTGAAAAATTCCGTTGTTTGCATGGATATTAGCTCGGCTAACTCGAAAATTTCAATTTATTCAATTAATACCGAAATAAGAGCCCACGATTAACATGGCCAATGCTAAATAAATATAGTATTTTATCAGCTTCACGCTGCATGACGCACACAGCGGGGTGGGTACGCATAGGGAACCTAGTGTTGAGCAGTGTCTCAATGTCTCAGTGTTGAGAATTCTGGAGGTATTGCGTGTTGATTGACGGAACTCAACGTCGCGCTTTGCCTGGACGGACCAGAGCGGACACCACCTTTATTGGTTAAATGTCTACTGGTCCGATTAACTTTTTTTTGTTTTGTATGAAAGCTACACTCTTCAGGAGCGCTATAGGCAATATAACATTACGGTGCAAGTCTTAATTAGCCTTGAATAACGAAATAACAATATTAATAAACACCATAGAACTCTATGGCGTTTATCATTATTTTTAGGCGAGTATTGGCGGCTTTAAGCGTGTGCGCTGCGAAAGTAGTTAAATATATGTCAGTACATTGTATGGCAAAAATATTCTATTTTATTAATTCTGAAAGAGGTCGCGACACCGTATATCTTGTCTTATAAATAAGTGTCAATAAGACATTTTGTCAAAAAAAAATATATAATTTTTCATAAGCTCCGTTGTGTGATTTAGACCTATATAGACTTTTCGAGAAAATGTAAAATTAAAATAATTCAACGCTAAGCCTAGGTTCAACCTACCCTTGCCGCGGATGACATCCTCTCATGAAAGAAGCCACGTAATGCTTGCACTTTCTCAGAATTATGAAAATAAGTTGTTCGTGATTAAATGTATTATCTATCTGTTGGCAAATTCAGCATAAAAAGAGAATTATTGGTGTTATTCGGACGAAGCCGCGAGTGGACCGCTAGTTAGTTGATAAAATAGGTGATTAATTTTATATATGTGTACACATGTGTTAAATAGCGCTCGGTGTCATAGCCAGAAAAAAAAATCCGATAAGAGGGTAAAGGACTGCGGTGAGAAAGAATTTTTCTGACACACTTATTATTCTCTATCTAAAATTAAATAATTAAGTCATAGATTTAGTTAGTTTGAAGACAATCGTTTTAGTTTGTATTTTTTTTTATTTAATTAAAATAAGTTTAATATATAAGATTCCCTACTTTCTAATGATCTACAATTGACTTATGGACCTACTGAAGACAATGTTTTGTTATGAGTGCTGACTGACTGACTTATAAAAAATATTTTAACTGTAACAATATTTATTGCAATAATATTAAAAAATGTATTCAATGTTCAAAAACATTCTGCGAGTCTTATGCATTTATGTAAATAATCACCGAAAGTGGATTCAGAAAAAACCGTTTCAAATTAAGATTGATTATTCGTCATTAATAAAAAAAATCTAAGGTGTGCATTTCGGAAAGCGCAAAGCTAAAATCATTTATATTAAAATTGTTTAACTTGAGAAAACTTAGGTTATTACTTGAATTTTATTTATAATATAGGCCTAATATATACTATAGGTGGAGGTGTCGGCACCCACGTCGTGTCGACCCGAAAACACTCCCTACCCGAGGAAGTTCTTACGGAAACCGCTTAGTAGTAGAGCAAATGTATCCAGGTGGTGAAAACGATCAAATGATTCAAGTTAATACTGGGACGCGCCAGCCCAAAGATGGGAATAATACTCTACCTAAAGCAGGACCTGGCCTTATGCAGAGCCAATCGTTCGTTTTCGTTCGTTCGTTTCAAATTTGCCACTGAGTTCTGTATTACTCTACCAATGTCACGCAGTTTCTTCGAAGCCAACTTGGCCTTGCTTTCAACTTGATCTCGATACTGGCACTCGAAATAATACCCATTAGAACAGAGTGTCTTAACTCTAGGTTCCCTCTGCCTATCCTGCTGTAAGCTGGACACGGCGTGAAACTGATTTAATTTGATTTTTAGGGTTCCGTACCTTTTAAGGAAGGCAGCCTTATAAGACACTTTGTAGTCCGACAGTATGTCTGTCAAGAGCCTTTATCTCAGGAACGCTTGGAGATATTTAGTTGAAATTCTCACCATATACTCAAATCTACAGCCTCATAATTACCTGCAAAAATCGTATTTCCACATTTAGTTAAAAAAAGATATGGCCGTTTATATCGCAAAAAAACACGTATTTCGACACTATAAGCGGAATCAAGATTAATAGGGTAATTCCGGTTGTCCTAGAACTATGAAATTTGGCACCTAGCATCTACACGTAGTAATAGTTCTGGAAAAAATCGGAAAACTATACATTGGTGGTTAAATCATAAAAAATAATAGCCTTAAAAGGGGGCAAAATATGATATTAATACCATTTACCAGTTTTCGCTATTCCAAATGAGGTATGTGATGTCAGGGCTATGGTTAAGCTGAGCTTAAATTTCAGAAAACAACTGGAGACCAACTAGAGACAATTTTTGTACGGAATCCTCGGGAAACTTTCATTATTTATCAAATTTTCGTTGAAGAATTATAGGAAAAAAATAATTACGAATTGAACTAGTAATCCAATTCTTACCAATTTAAAACATATATTGAGATTCTACTGTTTTGTGCTGTCCTTATTAAATGCATGCGTTGAACGATTTTTTAATCAACTTAAGTTGGTAATTTTATTGCAATTGAACAGAAACAGCTTAACACTGAAACAATTTCTACTTTAACGGATATTATAAGAAAAATTATAAAACGTCACAATGTTTTAATAATAATAGCAATGTTGCGGAAAATAATAATTCACAAAAGTGGTAACTATAGATAATGTACTTACGACTACGTACATAATACATAACACGACTTACATAATATTCAATAATCTTACAACGCTTAACTTTAACTAATTCTTCTACTTTTATGATGATTTTTGATTCTAAATTGATTATCAAAGAAGCAAAATTAAATCTTAATTTAAGTTAACTAATGGGCTATTAACCTTTTTTTGTTTAAGTGCATATTATTTTATTTAAGTTAGATAATTTTAGATAATTTTATTTTAAGTTAATAATCAAATAAAATATAATTTATTTAAAAAATTTAATATAAAAAATCTTAGGAGGTCAGCCGTGGCGCAGTGGCATGAAGTGTGACTAAAACCTGGTGGGTGCAATCACCACTCGAGGAGATGAAATATTTACTTAAATTTATATTTCCATTTTTTCGCTCTGTTGTCGAGGCTAAGCGCGGCGTTGAGTTCTGCCACTCAACACGCAATTACTTCGGAATTCGGCAGAAAGTGGGGAACAGAGTGTCTACACTAGGTTCCCTCTGCCTACCCTGCTGTGTGAAGCTGATTAATAAAAATATCTAATAAAATGTTACTTATTGTATGGGTGGCGTTATATTCGACTATCCGCAACTGGCAACACTGCTGTACTATACTCACGCTTGTTTTCAAGTCATAATTTTGACGGTTCAGTTTTGACGTTTTAAACAAATACCTTAACATATTTATAGTTTTTTACAAAATATAATACATTTCAACTGATGATATTGTGTTATTTAAATAGTAACACTCGTTATTTACAGTAGTATATAAATGTCCTGCCATGTCTTATAAATCTTATATATTTTAATATTTTGGTATCATGTCTAATTTATCGTCTGTAAATGCGAAAAATCATACTAAGAAACAAAATAATAACCGTGACCGTGATAAAAACAAATCAATAGCTTCCGAGTCTGGTGGTTCTAGTCAGTGTGAAACCCCGCCGCTAATAGAAAAGGTGCTTTAACAAGATCAAAAATATACCACAAAACATGAAACTTAATTAAAATGTTGCGTGGCATTTAATAACAGTCAATTCTTTTTAGGATGGCCAGTCACAAGGTAAATTTGCAGGAATTGGTGCAGACTCAATACAGTGTATGGCTGAGCAAGTCGGTGTGGATATTAATTCAGAAGCTGCAAATAATCTTGCAGAAGATATCAGCTACAAGCTACGGCAAACTATTAGTGTGAGTAACTCCGTTGTATTTCAAATCCCACATGAAGTATAATGTGAGAGAAATTAAAATTTTAATATAAGAGGTTAATGTTACATGCAAAGTGCAATTTTAATTTTAAAACAACTATAGACGATGTTGTGGTGCCGTGGGATATCTGACTAAGGCAAGATAAAACATAGCATTGAGTCCACAACTCAACTATTGAAAGTAGATAGTGTAGTGCTCTGCCTGCCTACTGAATGGGAATAAATATTAAGTTAAAAAAATTAAAAAAAAAAAACAGTACTACTTAGCATTTAGTATGTGGGGATGTAGTTGCAACGAGAGGAGCTCAGAACAGTGTTTAATTGTAGCATTCAAGTGTAGGTTCAAGGAGCCCTTATATATGCTCATTAACACTCATCTTCACTGTCTGGTAAAGCTTTTCTCAAGCACAACACCAAATTTAAAATGATTAAAAATGTATGTTCAAAGTGTGTTCTATAAATCAATCAATCAATACCTTAATTCACAAACTAGCTAACTCTATCTGTATGAATTTTACTAGAGTCACAAAAATCATTATGTAAGTTTATACAAACCATTTATTAAAAAGCAATTATATCTGTCTTAAATATAACATACAGCTAAATATACTCTCTACAAACATCATTGTTTTTAATAAGTGGTCTGTGAAAAATAATGATGTGTTTTATTTATTAAATTATTAGCATCTCTTGTGAATTTCATATGAGTTAAGGTATTAAAATGATTTGATGATATTGCTGTTATACTTGCACCTTTTGTTGCCTTTAAAATTATGGTTTCTGGGTATGTTTGTTACCGATGGAACTTTTAGTTCATCAACAAGTATCACACATACACAACAAGAAATATTAAAATCTTCAATAATTTTAGACTCAACTACATTGGAAGTTAAGTTTAAAATGTATATATAATTACATATAAAAAAAATATTTATTTCCCATTACAGACAATTGCATTACATAGTGAGATGATGAAGAAATCATGTATCGACAGTTGGGATGTCAATTCAGCATTAATACTATCAGACACATGTCCCATACTTGGTGCAAGTACTCCGCAGTACACGGCATTTGGTGATGAAAAATTGTGTTGTGAAGTAGTAAGTAGTTCATTAATGCTTAATTTCAAAATCGTAACTGCATAAGCCATTATGTTGCAGGTGCAAGTGTGCTACTGCAGATGTGATGGTTGTGGGCTCGAATCCCATTTGGACGAATTAGATATTTAATATTTTGGTTGCTTCCCTCTGGTAATGAAGCAAAACGCGGCGTTGAGGTCCACCACTTAACATGTCACGCCTCAAGTATTTGACAGTGGGTGGGCAAAGAAAGTGTCTTAATGGGAATGGCTTAAATAGGTTCCCAGGTTCTCTCTGCCTACCCTGCCATGTGCAGGATGGAGTGTGATGTGATGAGTGTGTGTTATAAAAAGTAAATTCATAAAAAAAAATTTTACTGTTATATATGTATGAATTGGCCGCCAAATTAAGCTGCTCAGTACAAAATATCTCAAAAAAGGGTTGCTGTGTGGGGAACGGATACTCCGTTTAACAGTAGATTGCCTCTGCTTACCTTATACTATACATATACGGGATACAGCGTAAAACTAATAAAAAATATATATTTTCAGGAAGCTTTAGTAAATATAACGGAATACTCGATGACAACACAAAGTTGTGTGTTCTCAACACTGCCTACAGTATCTGTGGAATGGATAACTGACGATAAGAGTCTTAACAGTAGCAATAATATTAGTTTAAATTTACAAAACTATTATACAAAAATCGCAAGAGGTAAGAGCATATTAAATATGCTTTAAATTTATTTCAGATTCTCGTCTATTTAATTGTTTCGGTTAAAATAAAAAAAATGGCGTCCAAATTTATTTTATAGGCAAATTGAAACTAAATTAGTTTGATCGCAATTGTTCTTTTTAATACTCACTAACACTAACGTACCCAAAACCAGCGCGTTTACAATCAGGCAGTCTTATTCTTATTCTACACTAAAAGTCAATAATAATAAAAATGTATTTTAATATTTTTTAGCAATATTAAATCTTAGAAAGAAACCTAAACAAATAGCTGTAGAGGACCTCACAACGAACACTAGAATAGGCCCAATATTTCCGAATCTCTTCAATTTAGCAGTTCTAGTGCTAAATGATGATAATTTAAACGCGTTGAATGTGCCTGCCAAGAAACCGTTACAGTCCAATGTCTTAGATATGGTCGATGCATTATGTTCCAACCCATGTAGCTTGGACACAAATATACAACAGCAAGTAAGTGATTGATTTTTTTTTGTTATATTATCATTTATTACATACAGTGCGCGAGGCTTAAGCTGGGGTAAAACAATATGTGAACAAAGAAAACAAAGTCTCCCAAACGTTAATTTTATTTGTTGTTTTTATTTAGTTTTGTAGCGAAATGTTTTTCATATATAATTCTAGCACCTGGCTGTGATCTTTTCTGAAAGCCTCACTCCATGGTAGAAAGGAAAGTTACAAGTAGTCTAATATTAAAAAAAAAAAACTATTTATTAATAAATTTAGATTAACTATATTTATATTTGTAATTTTCAACTAGATAAACAGTTATGTTTATATTGAAATGTATTCGATGTTTGAGAGTAAGATGATTTGGTCTGATTTGTGGAGTTAATAATGATTATTTCCGTTATATCGGCATGAAAAGTGTTCTGTAGACGATTTTTTTTCTTTTTCCACTACTTGGTATAATATTAATAAATAAATATGTGCCGCTGCTATCGTCTATCGGTACAAGAAGTGAAGGCAAAAAGTTTTCCAAAAGTAATACAAACAGGATTTGGCTAAACAAGATGTAACATCACACTATATATGTATATACACTCACACAAATGCAAAGCTCAGCGTAGGCCTTGCGGACTCAGAATTGTTATAGGTCACTATTAACTCTGCCTGGAAAACCTTCTAGTACCTGTGCACTAGAAGGTGTTCCATTACTTTTTTTTTACTTTCCACTTTCTAAGGGCATCTCCTAAATATATTTAAAAAATACAATGTAAATTAAAATGTTATTAAATTTCGAGAAAGCATTTTTTATTTCTTGAAAATATTTTAATAAATAAGATATTGCTTTTATAAAAATACTGTAATATCATTTTTTTTTCATATACATGTCTTTTAGTTTCAGAGGTTGTTTCCGGTAATGGTGTCAAATATATTAGGAAATGGATCGTTATCGGAAAAAATGGTTGCCATACTGACAAAAATTACAAGAACTTGGCCCTCTTTTATAGCAATAGGTAAGAAGAAAGATTTCTTTGTATGAAAGAATAAAATAAACATAAGATAGATATTTAGCTTTCGCTTTTCACTTTCTTTAACTCTGCGTACGCTGTGTATTGAATGGTGGAACTTAACGCCACGATAAGTCTTCTTACCAGAGCGAGAAAATGAAAATAATTTATTCCTCCAAGTGGGAATTGAACTCACTATCGTCTGCCTTCGTTTACGATCAGACACTATACCGCTACATGTATATGGTTTTTTTTATAGTTTCACACTGTATTCCACATACACAAAAGGAACATAGTGTTAGGAAATCTCGAAAAATCATGTGTTCAGTAGATGTACCAGAAGGAGGAAATGAAAATAATAAATAATTCATAATACTTAATTAGAAAACGTACAAAAATGTTAAACGTAGCGTGACTGTGATGACTTTGTGGTCAGAGCGCTTGGACGACTCCAAGAGGCGCGCGGCTTCAGATCCCGCTACGTTTAAAACGTGTATATGTTTTCTAAATAAGTATTTTTCTTTCCTAAGTGTGGTATAGTACTTCAAAAATGTTTTTTTTTATCAGGTAAAGGTATACTATTTGATTATTTATCACAAGGAACTAAGGAACGCCTAACATCGCCTATGATTAAATGCGTAATGGCTTTAGGAAGACGCGCCTTGGTCGAATGTTTAGGAGATCATCTCGAACATATAGACGAATGTATGCACGCAAACAAACGGACACAAACACATTCTAATCTGAGAGAAACTATATTAGTGAGTATATTATTATATTTTTATAATTTTAAATTCTTACTTTTTCTTTATAATCAATTTTTAATTTTCTAGTATTATTTTAATGTTTGTTTTTTTTTCCACGCTGTATTTGAAGCCTAGTGTTAAGACATTCAAGCACTGCTCAATATTCAAGACTACATTGGAAGTGGAACTCAACATCAAGCTTTATCTTATTACCACAGCGAGGAAATGAAACTAATATTCATTACATGAGTGGTAATCGAACCACGACTACTCACGTCAGCCACGACGGTCTCTCTTTTTGCAGCTTTAAGCTGTAACCCGCATATAGCAGTGTAGGCAGAGGACATCTTACCTAACCTAGTGCTTCGTTATTCTGTTCCCCATTAAGACATTTCCTACCAACGCAGCACTTTGCCTCGTCACCAGTGGAAGTGTGTTAAGAGTGGAAATCGAACCCACAACCGTCGCGTCACCAGTCGCACGCTTGTGCCCCTGCGCCATGACGGCCTCAAGATGAAGCAATGATGCCATCATTGTACTGCAATGAGGAAGTTTCATGATATTGATATTATTAATTTTAACTTAATATGCTTAAAATATAAATGACCGAGTTAAATCTATACTTGGCCTATGGCCGCAGACAACATATTTTTTGACATTGGTTTTATTTTATTTATTCTTTTATATGTGAGAAACAGAAAAAAATAAACTTCCTCATGGTGCTAAAATAGTTTGTTTTTTTTATTTACTTATAGGAAGCTTCCACGTGTCTCCTTAGATCTGAACCGACGACGTTTCTAGAAGACTATGTGATGACTGACTACACGTTGTACGAAATGTTGGGTGACTCCATAATGCCTAGGCGGACTCTATTTCCTATTAAAGGTAAATTGTTCCTCTTAATGTTAATGCAAAAGTTGTAGGTTCCATCCCCATTCAGAGGAATAGAATTATTTTAAAATTGATTCTTTCTGCTCTGGTTAATTAAAGGCGGCGTTGAGTCCTGTATTTAAACAATGTCTGAAAAATTAGAAGGTGCGTGGCAAACGGAGTGTATTGTCCCTCTGCCTTCCCAGGTACATGCGGGATACAGCGTGAAACTAATAAAAACTTTCAGAGGCTAGAGCTATATCAATATGGCTCTAGTTTTCAATATTTTTTTAATTACCTAATTTAGGCAATAAGACAAATATAAATCTACATCTTTTCTGCTATAAATACGAGAAACGTTGAATTTAACTAAAATTCCAAACACAAAAAACCGAAACAGTGATAATGTTATTGATATATTGTTTTTATTTTATTTTCAGAAACAATAGTTCATAAAACTGAGACTAACGAATATAAAGACGATGAGTTTCCACTTTTTCCCATCAAACCTGTACTGAGACGACCGAAAGTACGACTTATACCACATATAAAAAACAAAAACAATATTCACAGAGAGGCTTTATTTGAACCTACGAAAAGTAAAAAACCCATACATATAAGAATTAAAAACTGTCGGTCCATGGAAATGATGAGAAAATCGAATGTGAATAACCGAATACAAGCACCGCGTACAGGCAGCAGGCACATACACCACGGTGTTGTAATAGCGAATGGAATTTTAAATAGATTTAAATATAAAAAAACAAATGAACACAACTCGTTTCCCATATTTGGAGCTTTAACTTTGTAACATAAGCGAAATATAATTTATTATTTTATTTTTGTTTTTTCATTTCCTTTTGAAGTTAGTACATAGATTTACTATATATATAAACAGTTCATAGCGTGTGTGATACTTGATAAGTGACGGAACTTAACACCGCACTTTGTCTTGTTATCAGAACTAGGAAATCAATATAATTATGTCCTCTGAGTGGGAGTCGAACCCACTTACTCCACACTACGCTCTCTAAAAAATATCAATGACGTACAATAGTTGTGCTAGTAAACCCAAAACGACATTATGTGAATGTTTTTAGACTTGTTTCTTATTTTCGACCGTCTTTAAAAAGAAGAGGACTGTACGCTCTTTGTATGTACAGTACGGTCTGATACGGTTACGGTTTTCTGTAGTTTTGCACCTTGTTCACTCTACTACCCTTTAATAAAGGACTCTATAATTATACCAGGTCTATAATCAACCACTATGTCATAATTATACCAGGCTTTTATCACCTGAGTCTGTGTTCCAACTCCACTTATTTCGTTTTACACG
Organism: Heliconius sara; assembly: GCA_917862395.2. NCBI lineage: Eukaryota > Metazoa > Arthropoda > Insecta > Lepidoptera > Nymphalidae > Heliconius > Heliconius sara. The sequence continues at coordinate 16,618,353 of OU860798.1, read as the reverse complement.
GTCTACAATATTTTCGTTGATTAATCCATTGGTTCTCATGTCCTGCTGCCAACGACATCCTGCCATCGCTGTTTTCATTCACCATTGTCGCGGCCGACGATCAACATTACCCTTCTGCCTCAGTCGATGTTCTTAAGCGTTTTCCGCTGCGTCACGAATATTATTCCGAATGAATATGTTACGTATGCGATTAGACCACATTACGCCGCACATTCCTTATCATTTCCCTGACTAAGTATTCTGAGAAGGACCTGGCTAGCATTCGCTGACATACATATCAGAGTTAGTACACTCACGGTATAGCCTGAGGCTAGCCGGCTGGCTCATAAGCTTAACGCTCCTATACTGTCTTAATTACAATCTTAATTACTGCCACTTCCTTTTTTATAACAAGCCTATATAATTTTCTGAATAGCATAAGATACAGCACAAAGTTGAAAAGAAGTTGATTAAGCCAACATCACACATAGCGCCTCTAAAAGCTGAGAGTGCGGAGAATAAAACCAAACTGCAAACACAATGAGACATACAAAAATAATAAGACTTATTAGATACCTGTCAAGTAATTTAAATTGAATTGCAAGCAGCTTTTTTGGTTTTATTAATGTTTTGATTCTATCAAAAACCTAATACATCGAAAATCCCGGCTACTGTAAGATTAAACCGGTATTTTGTTTATCAGCTTCACGCTGTATCCCGCACATATCAAGGTAAGCACTGGAACCACATTCCGCCGAATTCTAGAAGCATTGCGTATGGAGGGGCGGAATTCAACGCCGCGCTTCGTCCCTACACGAGAGCGAAGAAATTAATATTTAAATAAATATTTCATTTCCTCGAGTAGGGAACGAACCCATAACCAGTCGCGATTCCAGGCACACTGCGCCCCTGCGCCATGATTGGCCTCTTTTTCTGTACTTTAAAATGGTCTTTATTTCTAAAGACCCGCCAACTCTTATATCATGGTACCCGATTCCCACACCTTTAACTAGGCTTTAGATACGCAGACACTAGTGCTAGCATTTGAAACATCATATTTTCATTATAATTATTAATTATTATCTACCTTGTACCAAGAGGCGCGAAATCGAGTACAACTAACTACTTGCAAATCATTCAACTTTTTCAAAAAAATTTTTTTTACCCTATTAAGCTAAGGACATAGTGTGCCTTCATAAGGATTAAAGGAAAATAAAAGGCCAATTTGTAAATAGTTTCTTATTATTTATTAACATATTTATGGTTTGAATATGTAGAAAGAATGAGCACCTAATTAGTTAATATACGTGGCCATCCATATATAACACAGATATACCTATCTAGTTATACATGAAATATATTTATTTTATCAGTTCAGTTATTTTCTTTTGCAATAGAGATCATTGATATTTGCAGTTTATCGAGTGGTTTTTTTTGTAATATTTTGCGCGTTAAATAGCTCTTGATGTTTGTATACTCATATGCGTTTTGATATAAATTAACAAGTATCTATATAATATATTGAAATATCCATATATCTACGCGACTTCATTTTATATTATTTTACATAAAAAAAATCGGGAATGTACAATAAAAAATATGGCCAAGTTAAATTCTTAATTCTAAATTCATAATTATAGTCTTAACACTATTTTACTCAGATAAAAAAGAGCTCTTAAGTCTAATTCGTATTGCATAACATTATTTTATTTACATTTTTTTAAAAGTACCTATCTAGTGTAATCATCGAGTTGCATCATTTGAGAGTTTTTAGGTAATATATAATATATATTACCTAAAAACTCTATATTTGATTATTATTATAATATATATGTCAATAAAGTAGAACTAGTAGAAGTGAAAGGAAGAAAAAAAGTTCTAAATCGAATCACATCGAAAAAAGTTACCAATTCTGTTAAAAATATAGGTACAGATAGTACATAAATTTTGTTAACATAAAATAATATTAAAATCGTATTAGCATATCTTGTCATTATTTTATATATCATGGTATAAGAACATTGTTTTTAAAATTATTATTTAATAACTTATATACGTACTATAATTAAGCATAAATTATGATTAAACATGTTTATAAATATGACAGACAGATTTATAATTGAAAATATTTGTTTGAAGAATTAAATAGTTTTCCATATATAAGCCCCTAAATTTTCCCATAACGGGCGCCATCATTTAATAACTTAATTACTAAATTTTAAAGTGAGGCTTATTGTAGGCGGTTTGGTTGTCAAAAATAATATAAGCGGACAATGTGATGTAAATATTAATGAGATAAATATTTTTTAGAAAACACATAAAAAATTGGACGTAGCGATATTTAAACCCGCGCCTCTTTGGAAACCGTCCGTCCGCTCTAACCAACTAAGCCATACATTCCATGAACTTAAAATAACGTCAAATTCCGCTACTTTCAAATTTTTATATGATTTTTAAAAAGTATTTTTCTTTCCTAAGTGTGGCATAACACACTTTAAAAATATCAAAAATATTAATATCTATTAATTTTGAGCATACATATCTGATAAAATAAATGTGAACACAATACAATATTATTTATATAGAACGTACATTACTCGTGTGCATAACTACTAACCCGCATGGACGATAAATCAGAAAAAATATTATCTAAGGACATTTAGTGTAATAAAATCTTTGTCTGTTGTCTTGTTGTCTGATTGTCTATGCGTTTGTTTACGCTAATCTCAGAAACAGCTTAACCGATTTGATTGTAGTTTTTTTTTTAATAAAATAGTTGTATAAAATAATTCTTTTAGCAAGTTGCAATTTTGTCGAACATTCTTTAAATTGATATAACTTTTTTATTTATGAACCGATTGTTATAAAATAAACACTAAATCGTATCGGAAGTTCGTCACAATCTTACAGCGAAAACTTAATTTAAATCAGTTAAGCCGATTCTTTGATTAGCGCGAACAAACCGTTTTTTGCGGTCTATTACATTAATAAATGCTTTTCTGATGTATCTTCCATGTAAAGACACCGATCAGTTATCTTTTTAATATAAGTATAAATGTAATATTTATATCTATATAATAATTTACCGTCAACCTACAAACTTGAAATTGGTAGGGAACCCTCGGTGGGCGAGTCCAACTCGCGTTTGGCCGGTTTTTTTTAAATATACTTAAATAAATATCCGTTTAGTTTAAACGAGCAACTAGTATATAATATAGATGAAAATGGTATTCAAATATTTTAAAATTACTCTCGTCTTGGCTAAAATGTGATCATTCCTAATGAAATGATCAGTCGAAAGCTTGAGACACGATGATAAAGTTTATTTAGATCAGGCAATATAATTAAGTACAAAAATAAAATTAATTACATTAAAATCATAATTAATAAAGTAAAAAATAAATTGAGTCAGCTTCAAGCCTTATCCCGCACACAGCAGGGTAGGGAGAGGGAACCTAGTGTTAAGACACTCCGTTCCCTTTAAATAAGGTATACTTAGTATAATTCATATCATCAGCTTAGAGGGTTAACCTGGCCTAATAAGCAAATTCTTAGGAGATAAAAAGGTTCTTAAAATACAATTATCAAAGTACATATGTATTATCAGAAGGATTTAAGAATATTTTAAATTAATTTATATTCTCTACTACATAAAATAAAACAAAGGCCATTTTTCTTTACACTTTCTTATGGTATAAAAATGGCTAAAAACTGTTTAGCCGGTTTACAGTCTAAGCCGACATTATGTAATAATAAATGTAGTGTATATAGCAAATTAGAAATTCATAGAACAAGTATACAATATACTTTGAATTTAATCAAAATATGAACTTGATAGGACTAAAGCAATTATACGAAAAGGAGATCATTGAAATTTAAAATTTAAGTACCAATTTAATATAAGAGAGCTCGAGAGCGAGAGAGGATTTTCAGTTTAACCTAAAGTACGGGTACTTATTCCTTTATGGCATTGAGTAAGTAACATTTAGCCTTATTATAATTTATTAATATACTTGTAAGTCAGTCTCCTTCGTTTGTTGCAAATATAAGTCACTTCATTGTAAAATATGTTGTTAAACTTAATTAATAAAAAAAGAATACTAAATAAGTGATCACCAAATATAATATCAACGTTACACACGTCAAGAAGTCGAGGGGTGGGCAATGGCGGCGAAGCATAATACAATGCAATACCTCAGATAATTAATAATATAATTTTGTGTAATAAGTAACGTTCAACATTTTTTTTAAACCGTTAATAAAATCCCTACTTTAAAGTGTATTTTTTTTCATATATTTTTTTAAAAATAGTATTATATATTATGTAATTTAAAAAAATGGGACGAAATTATATATTATATTAAATAATTATTATAATTGCGTTAAGCGTTGTTTTTGTAAGGTTTATGTGAATAATATCGATACATGGATAACATAGTAGTAGTTGTGATTTCACATGGAGGTATATAATGCCGCCCTAAAAAACTTAACTTCTCTTTTTGTACAATTTATAAAACAAAATCAGAAAAAAAATATATATTGAGGTTATGAATGAGTCACAATACGTCACAGTTCAAATAAAGTTTCATAATAAGTCAAATAAATAACTAGAGAATAGACCATTTTGTTAAGGGTTATAATCCCCATAACTTTCTTTACTATAAATGGTTAGAGGATGGTTAGGATTCTGGATGAAAAGCAAAATAAACATCTTAAAAAGATCATGAGAGGAAGCTAATGCACTTTTAATTTGTTTATTCTGCAAAACCCTTTTTGATTATGTTTCGAGTTAAATTCATTTAAAAAGTATCAATTAATATCAGATAGTATAAGCATTCACACGATAATCTCCCGCAACACGCGTCGCCCGCGTGAGTTGGGCGTGGAGTAACCGGACTCGAGGGACTCGTCGTAGCCAAGCGAGAGGTGCGGCGGCTTGTCGTCGCCGCCCGCCTCCTCGAAGGCGTCCTGGAGCCCGCTCACTTCATGATATGGAGATTCTGGAACAATATACAACATATTTGCAAATTTTTATTATTAAGATTTCAAGCGACAAAGTGAAATCTAAACCGATTATTATCTTGAAGCTTATTTACTATTGATTCGATTGAAGTTGTCTTTAGGGAATGGAGTGTCTTAATACTAGGTTATCAGGTTCCCTCTGCCTACTCTATTACGTGCGGGACAGCGTGAAGCTAAAAAGATGGATCGACGTAACAGTGAATGTCCGCCGATAATTCAAATATTGCTGAAATAACATAATAAATATAACGAGCAAATATGAGAAAAGGATAGCTCACCTATATGTTGGTCCATGCGTTTCTTCGGTTTGTGAACAGAAGCGTAGGAATCCGAGCAATAGTCTTGCCTGGAAGGGTTCTGCGAGCTCCTGAGGCCGTAGTCGGCCAGCGGCGCGTGCGCGGCGTGCGCGCCGTGCGGCAGCGGCGGGAACGGCGCGTAGTCGTCCAGCGCGCCGTAGCCGCCGTGCGGCAGCAGGTCGTACCTGCGCGCGGGGACAGTTAGCGTCGCGTCCACTGTGCTTTGGTTTTGTTATTCTGACTCGCGAATCAATGATCCGGCCCTCAGTAGACTGAGTACCAACCGCGACTTGATTATATTAAATATTCGCTACTATGTAATCTATGAGAAATATGCATGTACGTAAATAAGTGTATACAACGTAATTGTATGTTGGAAAATGTATTAATAAATTCTTAGTTATGGTATTTAGAATAGATCTAAATAGGGTGAATAAAAATATTTTTAGATTTGAAATTTTACAATGTTCCTGGCTTTAAATATGAACACAATCTTTATTATTGATTATTACCTTTATTTTTTTTTACTTTAAATTAAAATATAATTATAAGAATAGTGTAATTATCAATGAAACCGAAAAATTTAAATCATAATTATTATTAACTAACAAATTCTATAGTTATCGTTCAATAACATTATTTAAATCCATAGAAGTTTTTAAATTAATATATTTTATATTAAACTCCATCAATCCTTCGTGAATAGGGTATAATGTACATATAAAAACAATTCCTTATATACCAAGTAAAAATCTTCTAACAAAACTCACCCCATATTGCCTTGATGGTGATCCATCATTTGATGAGTGGGGATGCCCGGTGGGTTGTTGTTAGCCACCGCCAACTTCATATGCCACATGGAGTCGTGCGAGTTGACACTGCCGCCGTTATTGCTGTTCGCGTAGCTGTTCTCGGAGTAGCCCATGTTCGCCCCTGTCGTATGGGAATTTAATATAACAACACTCTCACAAGCTAAGGATTCAGAACGCCAAACAACTGTTACAGTATTGGATACAGAATTACCGTCTATGATGTCACTACTGGCTAGTCCTTCGAGCGTGCATGAGAACAAATTTTACATAATTAATAAATTTTGTTTCTCTATTTTGTTTGTTTTGTTAAATATTGATTTTAAATATGTTTGGTATCCAAACTATATATATATATATAATATTATTACAATCAACTTATATAACATGCCAATATGTTAAGATGTGATATAAATATGTTATATATTTTCATGATTCTTTCAAATATATAAAAAAAACATTATCCCTATACGAAATAAGGTCAAAATGCGCTAATTTGCATTATACAACAAAAAAACATAATAATAAGCAAACCAAAAACTACAAACTACTGGGCAACATGAACCTGTACTTGGAAATAGAAACTATTTTTGCGTAAACATTTAGCTATAATAATACAGGAACTACAGATAGTAAAAATGTATAATAAAAAAGCGCTACTTACAATCTGAATTTGTCATGTTCTGCGCGGCGAGCGGCGGCACGTGACGAGCGATGTGATACCCGTAGCCGCCCTGCGTCTCGTACACTGCACTTTTAGAGTCTTCCTTCGTTAGCGGTATGTCCATGGAATTTTCTAGAGCCTTATTCTCCAACCCCGAGCACGAATAATATGGCGGTGGTGCCAAACTTGGAGGAGATCGCATTTGAGATTTGATAGAATCCCTCCTTTTGCATTTCCTCTTTGCGTTACGCTTGCACGCCATGTAGGCGACGAGGGCGGCGATGCACGCCAGTAAGAGCCCCGCTCCCGGCCACTGATGCAAATATTGTATAAGTTCTTAATGTTTCGCTCGCGGATGCGCTTGCATACGATGTACCAACTGAAAATAAAGTATGTAATGAATTATTATAGTAAGGTATAAAGTCGCTCATGTACCTATAGAAGTATATGTAAATTGATCCATAGTTTTTTATGCAAATACTTGATCAGATTTTATACGTGTATGGTGGTAGTAGGGGACGGTGTTTGTTAGATCAGCGATGTCTAGCGCGTTGAGGAACCAAGCCAGAGAGCAATAATAAAAATTATATACACAACTTTTATAAGGAAATTCATAATTAGGTACATATTTGGTTTTTTTTAAAATTTTCTACATTACTTACTTTGAGCGTCCACATATTCGCTACAGACGTCTTGATTGTTGTGTAGGCACAGTTTGACTCGTAGTTGTGGATAGGGCGCGTCGCGGTTGTAGTCCGAGGCGCCCGCGCGCCCTTGCCGGGGGGCCTCGAGCTTGGTGGATTGAGTGTTGGACGAAACGCCGGATAGACGTAACGGCATCGTTTCTATAACCTGTAAATATTTGTTGTAAATTATATTATGATTTTTTTTTACATAAATGTTATTCCACACTGGAGAAAGAAAAATACTTCTTTTGGAACCGGTATAAAATTTGTTTTAAGGCCGTCGTGGCGCACTGCCACAAAGTTCTGACTGTAAAGCGACGGTTGTGGGTTCGATCCCCTCTCAAGGGAATGAATTATTATTTATTAATATTTTAATTTGTTCGCTCTGGCACCAAGGCAAAAGCCCGGCATTGGGTTCCGCAACCCTACATGCTATGCCTCAGAAATTCGGCGAACTTTCTTTTTTTTTCTAAAAAATATTTTAGTTTCTTCTGCCTACCCTTCCGGAATACAAGTTTTAAGGCTAAGCTAAAATAAAGATTTTTTAAATTTATTTTTAGAAAAATTATACGTTCAATAAAGAAAACACTGAACAACGAGCCGTATACATGAGGCACATATATAGTTTGTCCCATGTATAACCTCTAAATAATATTAAAAACACAAACAAGTTATGTAGATAGATATAATAAAAGTTGAGCACACGAATGTGACTGAGACATGACAAGTGACATTTTTGCTTTGTTTTCCAATATGGCATTAAAAACTAGTTAATGTAAGGCTCGCCCTAAATATATATTAAGGATCGCCTTTATAAATATAAACATATTGTCCGCACATATTACCATTTTTTTTGTCCTTACACTGTATCCCTCACACAGGATAGGCAGAGGAAACCTGAGAACCTACTGTTAAGGCAAAGTTTCCTTTTCCGACTTTCCGCCAATTTCAAGAGGCATTGCATGTTGGGTGGCGGAATTCAACACCGCATAACATAATAACATACATTTATCTATAAATAAGTAGAAACCGAGAAAGGGAGTAACATATCGATTGATATATTATTGTGCATTGATAAATTATACAGCGTAATATAGATTATTATTATTTTTTAATATAAATGTCACTAATTTAATATCAAACGTGGCTTACCTGCCAGTCATTAGACCCTGTTGATCTCTCTATGACACCAACGAGGGGTAAACAAGTCGCTTCCACATTAAAACTAATAGTAATTTCAGCCGGATCAAACGTCACTTCGTTGGGGGGAACTATCTCGTGGACCTTTGTAGTGACTGATATTTCGTTTGAGTAGTTACTTTGGCCTTTCGTGTTTACTGCTTTCACCTGAAATAACGCAAAAATTGTTTATAATATAATGTTATAATAAGTATCTATAACAGTATCCTTAAAAGAAAGAATGGCGTTTACCTTGAATGCATATGTCACCTGCTGGTAGCGTTAACGAAAAAACAAACATTAAATAGCTGTGTGAAATTACTTTGTGGTAACTATAGGTAATACTACATAGTGATGGTGATAAAAAATAGATTATACTAATATAGTTTTTAACTATAATTACTGCTATTCTTATGAAAAAAAAATTGAACTTACTTTAAAATAATATGAATTATGTTGTTCAAGCCCGGTTACGTTGCAAGGGTTAGAGCGACCACAATCATATTCTTTCCAGTCGAAGTCTTCAGGGTGCTTGACGTCACAATGAGTTCCGCTCGCAGGACTCTTAATTCGGCGTATCCATACGAAGTACTTAGTACTAGATAGACCACCATTAAAACCTGCCTCCCATTTCAAGGTCACATACTTAGCGTCGACCTTTTGACTCGCTAAATTTTTAGGCGGCTCCGGGGCACCTTTGGGCTGTAAACGTATTTGAGGACGAATATTTCCAAGTGAGTTCTTCACTGTGCAAGAGTAATCACCATAGTCTTGAGACTTGATGTTTCTTATTACTAATACGCTCAAGTATGAATCGTTTTCGTCTGTCGTTGTTATAATCTCGTAGTGACCGTCCGATGACATCTGAAGCGGTGCAGGATTGTTGCCGTAGAACCATTGGAATTCTGGCTTCGGGTAAGCTTGTACGCGACATGATATTTCTGCATTTTCCAGCAAGTCGTAAGCCACTTTATTTTGTTGTCGAATCGATATGGGTTCATCTGTAAAACAACAGCGTAGTTAATTATAAGACAAAAGACAAGAAACAAAATAAAAATGATAAACATTACAAATACATTTTTTATATAAAAACGACTTACGTTCGATACGCAGCTGCATGGATGAGTCAACTTTTTTGACTTCGTTCTCAAAAGAACATCCATATAAGCCTCTATCACCAGGTAATAAGTCATCTAGTTCAGGCCTCGCCTTCCCGCGAAATCTAAGAACACTATGTATATTATAGACAGCATTCCTACTTTCGTTAATCTCCGTTTTAACTTCGTACAAATTAGCGTCAGGTCGTATTTCAGCGTTGTCTTTATACCATTTCACATTTGGTAAAGGCTTGCCCAATGCGACACAAGTTAGGGAGAAGTTTCTTTCACCACTTTTCTTGATCATGTGAGGCTGCAATTTAGACTGAAACCGAGGTGGCTGATATACTTCTAGATTGACAGTAGCGAGCTCACTGTGACCTAGTTCATTCGTAGCCTGGCAATGGTAGACCCCCTCGCTGCCGAGATGCGCACTGGGGATAGTGTACTTATTGCCTGTAGCGAGAACAGTCGGTTTTACATCACCGGCTTCGATTTCTCGAAACCAGCGGAACTGAGGGGCAGGCCAACCTGGAGACTTGGCGCTACAAGTTAAGGTCACCGCGGTTCCCTCTTGAGCTATAGGGCGATCGGGGTTTATATAAGCGTGACCAGGTTTGTGTCTAACAAGTACGGCGACAGACGCAGTTCCCACCTTTTCCATCTTGTTTCCACCCACGCTAGAAGCTATGACGTTGACAGCGCGGCAAACATACGTTCCCGCCATATCTGCATTGACTCTGGTTAATAATAAAGTATTTCCTTTCTGTCTAAAATCATTTCGGCCCTCCATAGTCCATTCAATAGAAATGGGTTCCGGATTCGAGGACACTTCACATCGTATCTCTACTGTTCCACCTTCTTCGGCTTCGTAAGTTTTGGAATCAACGGTCACGCTAGGGGGAAATAGGACATCTAAGTAGATTTCGTTCTCGCCTTGGTGTCCTAGCCCGTTGTCGGCGCTACATATATATTTACCAGCATCTTGTATAGTAACTCCTTGGATCTTATGAATGAAAGAGTTTGAAATTAATTTTCCATCTTTCGTCCATCTCACCCCCGTAACTTTAGGTTTGGCGTCCACTTTGCATTCCATATTGGCGGTGCCATCTATTTCAACACGAAACGTGTCTACTGGACAAACATCCATACGCGATTCCGTCCGAAATGTAGATACAGGACAAATTTCAACCCGAGGGAAATCTGTAAGAAATAATTTACTTTATGAGTACCTAATATATGTTGTATATATTTTTTTTGGAGATGAATGACATTTTTTGCCCGCATAGCACGCTAGAGTAAAGAAAGTAGTGTCAAAACACTCCGTAGAGATATTGCGTGTGGAGTGACGGAACTCAACACCACACAATAAATTTAATGTAACAATTTACTAAATAAAACGTGCTCCTAAATATTACTTGATGAATGACACTTTTTTCCCGCATAACACGCTAGGGTACAGAAACTAGTGTCAAAACACTCCGTAGAGATATTGCGTGTGGAGTGACGGAACTCATCACCACACAATAAATTTAAGGTAACAATTTACTAATTAAAACGTGCTCTTAAATATTACTTTACAACTATAAATCGTAACTTGAATGTAACTCCCTACTAGAAAAATATGTAGTTGTGTTCTACATTCGGTTTGATAAATAAATTAATAACGACTTCCGTAGAAACTGGATGACGAGTGAGAAATTTCTCAATGTAACCAATAAAATATTATTTGAATCGTATATTTGTATAACTAATTTCAATATTAAAATATTATTTTTTAGTAAGGAGATATATTCTTTTGATTGCATTTCGTTTGTTTAATGAAAAGGCAGACTGACGCAGTGATAAATTTAAAAAAGTTATATTAGAAAACAATAAATGATGGAAAAATTATAAGTTTATTACAGGTACCTGTACATATATGTATGTATTTTAGTAAATTTTTGCTGAATGTATTATATACCTCTATCTATATATCACTTGTTTCTATATTTGCAACTAAACAAAAAAGAAAAAACTAATATCAAATGTTAGTAATATGAGCAAAACAATGAGTTAAAAAACGATTAAAAAAATACCGAAAATATACATATCCAAATACAACACAATGTTTACCTATCAACATTGTACTTGCCTGTTATAGAGGAAACGGACGTTCTGTTTTTCTCTGTACTAAACTACTGCTAAACCTACTGTTTATAGTACGAGTCCGAATTAAACCCGGCAGTGCTCTTCTTGCCTCACGTTTCTCATATAGGTCACCTAATTACAAATATTACCGGCATCTGGCAGTTATTGCACGTGAATGCACAGGAAGCACTGGGTTGTATAAAATAAATATTTTTACTAAAACTATTATGAAACTTTTATGGCAAATCTCAACGAATGATATAAACATTCACGATATACGCTGCATCGTAGTTTATATAAGAGTATGTTTGTTTCGAAAGATTTTAGGTTAGGTGTGAACATACAGACGTTCTCCGCGGACAGCTTGATAGCCATATCTTTAACTCGAAAATCTTGAAGAAGAACTATGCAGTAATTCTATCATTCTAGTTTAAATTGTTATTGGTGAGTCATAGTAACTTTTTTCATAAATGTTGTCGTTGTTTCAGAATATTATTAAAATTAACAGATCAGATAAATAAATGAAATACCTATTTAAAATTTTATGTTCATATAACACAAGTTCCTATTAATCGGTTTAAATAAATAATAATAATTGTCCGTCTATAAAAAGATAAAAGCAAAGTAGATAAAAAATGTACAAGAGGGCGGCCTTATCGCTAGAACAGCGATCTATTCCAGGTAAAAGGGTTTGGGGTGTGAACAATTAAAAGTTTATCGGTTTACTAAATTACTTAAAAATAAATAAATCAGCTTCACGCTGTATCCCGCACACAGCAGGGTAGGCAGAGGGAACCTAGTGTTAAGACACTCCGTTCCTCACTTTCTGCCGAATTCTGGAGGCGTGTTGAGTGGCAGAACTCAAAACGCAATCAGAGCGAAGAAATAGAAATATAAATTTAAGTAAATATTTCATCTCCTCGAGTGGGGATCGAACCCACAACCAGTCGGTTTTACAGTCACACTTCGTGCCACTGCGGCACGACTGGTCTCAGTCACTAAATGACTTATTAAGTTAAATACTATAATAAGTCTTAACTTCAGAGTTTACAACTTTGCAATAGTAATTTAAGAAAAATATAACTGCATAAATATAGTGTCAAATAAATATTTAAAAAATTATAAGTAAGAAATATGTAGGTAAGTGTTTGTTAACTACCTACTTTAAAAAATCCATCGTTTAATAACGGTTTTTATGTGTTAACTAAACAAATCGTTTTATCTCTTTTATCTCTCTCTTAAGTAAATGGATTTCAAATTTAATGTATAAAGTATATATAAGGCTCATTTTCAAATATTAGATTACATTCGATATTTCTATAACTTAAATAAATAAATAATAGCAACGATTTTGTTTTCATTTATATAATAACATACAACACAATACATATATTATATTGTTCGGTGGAAAGTGGGAAACGTTTGAATGGAAACAGAGTGTCTTAACTCTAGATTCCCAGATTCCCTTTGCCTACCCTACATAGCAAGAAATATTAAAAAAACCATCCATAAGGTTTCTAGGGTCAAGCCTTTTTAGGTTAAAAAAACAACCCAAAGCTTAAACATGGGCACAACGATAAAATCGATTTCTGTCCATTCTAAAGCATTCATATTCGTTCGTAACCAACGCTGCCCCTTTGTTTAACAATACCGAGATATTTTTATGAAAGTAATCATATAAGACCCATTACATGTATACACAGATATTACACAACGATGATATCAAATGTTAAATATACATTTTTTCAGCTTGTAGTAGGATTGGCAGATGGAGGCTAGTGTTAAAACACTCCGCTTCCCACTTTCCAAAGAATTCTGGAGGCATTGCGTGTTGAGTGGCAAAACTCAAAGCCGCGCTTTGCCTTTATTATAGAGCGAACGAACGAAAATATTAAATACTTATTTTCCTAGAGTGGGAATCGAACCCACAACCTGTCGTATTTACAATCACACGCTTGCCCTGCGCCACGATTGACATTGTTAAATAATGATTTAAAGTTAACAACTGGATTGAAGAGAGCATATTACGGATGTATAAAAATAACGAAAAGGAAACGATTACTATAAAGAAAACACATTAAATGTATAAATTATTAAAGAATGGTCGAACCGTATACAACTAAATGCAACAGTTTCCGTATTTACTTTATTGCCATAAAATAAATGACTACCTACTTTCGTTTCATATATTTATTTTCTATATTACACCTACTACCTATACCTACACTTAGTGGAATAATTTTATATTGTTTTTTTTGGATTTAAAGAGATGATAATATAAGATAACCTTGTGTAAACACTATTAATATTTTTTTTCTCGTAAATACAAACTGCATATAGCTATAAGTTTTCAAGTCATTTCGGTCAAGTTGCACCTGCCGTGCGAGTCGCTCGCGAGAGTACCGTAACTATCGACGCGACGCTCCAAGTCGTCCTCCATACTTATTTATATGTCAATATTATTTCACAATTGGTACCCATATACTTGCTAAGTACTATGAACTTAATATTTTTAATGTATTTAAAGTTTCTACGCGTAGGAAAAAATATAGTTTTTTAGATAACGTATCAAAATTTTAACGTTGCAGGATTTGAACCTGCGCCCGCCTGCCGTTTGGACGGTTTCCAGGAGGCGCTAGCTGTGATATGATTTTTTTAAAGTGAGGCGAATGATGTAGATCTTAGCCTTAACAACAATCAATCATTAGCTCCATCAGCAAAAGGTAAATGGAAGAAAAAGATTCTCGTGTGTTCAGGCTAGTGGCTGTGTTAAGCAAATTCGAAAACACATTTTACAACAAAATGTATGCATCTAAAATAATTATTGAAAATTATCTTCGATGTAATTTTATACAACGTTACTTATACGAGTAGTTCACACAAAAAAAATCACTAAGTCATTAAAATAATGCGTCCGACTCATGATAATCATCTTTTAAGTATGTACATTTTAGGTACCTACAATAAGTGTTTGTTTCTTTCCCTTTTTCGGCTTCACGCTGTATCCCGCATATAGCAGATGGAACCTAGTGTTAAGTGTGTTGAGCGGCGGAACCCAACACCGCGCTTTACAGTTACAGTATTTGTTATGTACAATTTTAGACTTTACTTATGAATGTGCAACGTACATTCAAAAAGTTACAAAGACTTGCATTTCTTGAAGCTTGTTGACTTTCATGAAGGGAGCTTTTTGCGGAATATTTGCTTTTCTCGCAGCAAATGGAGCACAAACAAAACTCCTCATTTCCTTACACACGGCGCAGACTACGGACTATCCTAATTTGCTATTCTAGTCACCTCAAACTTGTCACGCAATCTCCCACGCCCAATTTTTATATGGTATATGGTTTTCTTATGGAACGGTATGGAATGGTATTTTTAAATGTATGGTTGATTTGTACGTACGTCGTTATATATCTACGCACGTACGAATCAAAAATATTAAGTTTTAAATATTAAACCATCGATTTATATGACTTCAAAGTGGAGAAAATTCGCACCATTTCAAGCAATAGTGTCGCTGGTACTATATTAGATTATTGAGAATAAGTTATGTTTAGCAGATAAATGAAGAATTTTCAAGAAAGAAAGATATTGAATTATTGACAATAGTCCCATAAAACCGAGCCGTAAGCAAAACAAAACAGTTATATGATGATTATTTCAAAAAAATCAAAACTTTCATGACCTATAGAAGAACTAAAATTTATTTTAGTCGTGTCATTTTTTGCGCAGTAACTTTAAATTATTGGATATAAAATGCAGTGTGAAATATGTAGGTATTTCCAAGGTAAAAAAATGGTTGTTTCCAACATACAAGTTATTTTAAATAAAATGGATACCGCAATTACTTTAAATCCCGTATTTATAAACGGCTCTCTAGTCTGAGATTGATCTTGAGATGCCATTTTCATTCATAGATAGAGTATATAATTTATGAATGAAAACGACATCTCAAGATCGATCTCGGAGTAGAGAGCGGTGTTAAGTATTAGTACTTATAGTATTCAAATTGAAAACACCTTTGACGCAGTATTAGTATGTACATATATTTAAATAAGGAATTAATATGTACGGGTGTGGGCGCCATCTGTTTTCATCTTACTTCACGGCCACGCTCACTTATAACGCCAGAGTGAACAAATTAGATCAGAAACTTATAAAGGAATACTTAAATTAATGCCAGTCGGAACGCAGGGGCAACTGTGTGACTGCAAACGCGACTGGTTGTGGGTTAAACTCCCGCTCGAGGAAATCCACGCTCTGGTGTCGAGGCAAAGTGCGGTGTTGAGTTCCGCCATTCAACACACCACGCCTCCGGACATCGGTAGAAAATGCGGAACGGAGAGTCTTAACACTACGCTCCCACTATCTACCCTTTTGTGGGCGGGATACTGCTTGAAGGTTATTTACTTTTACTTAAAATAATTAAATTATAATTCTGAAAAGTTTTTGATTTAATTTATTGCTTAATATAATATAATGACCCTAATATATGAGACTTAAAAAGTATTAGAGAAGTCAAGGGTAGTTAGGTATTATACATAATTATATAGATTCTTTACCTATGATTAAGAAGGGGGACGGAGTGTTTAACATACGTATTAATCACATTTTTCTAAGACCTTACTAGAAGTATTAAAATAATATTAATGGCTTACTCATAGATTTTTAAACGATATTCGGATATTACAAATCAAAGCTCTAATAATTATTTCACAATAATTTCATTAATTATTTCAAAGATTTCCACTTAATACACAGATATTCGAAAAGTTACACATCGTACGTCCCTTTCTCTTTTCGACAGTTTTTGGCTTACACGTGTTCGATGACGTCGGCGAACCGCGCTTTCTCCTTTTACAAATAACCCGTATGTCAAATCTAAATAGCTCTTTTATTTATAAATAAATGTTAATAAAACTATAATATGACATTTTATTTTACGTAAATATCAATCAAATCTAAGAAACAACCTACCAAGTCTTATCTAAAGACAAGATTATAATAACAGCTATTTATATGCCTATGCATAACTTAAGTTGCTACTTGTTTTGCATATTGCGTTATATATGTATACTCACAATTTACACTCAATTCTACGGTCGCCTCTAGCTGCTGTCCCTCACGCATGGCGCGGTTACGTACCACGCAGCGGAATGTGGCGCCGTCGTCGTCGCGGCGGGGCTCCAGTGTCAGTAAAGCCACTGTGGGCTCCGCACGTGTCTTACCAGCTATAATTTCCGCCTCCAATGCCTGGATCGATCCATCTCGATACCACCTGGCCAATAAAATCAATATTTTAACATGCGAACAACAGCATTGTCATTAAATCTTAAAATTATTTATATACGTGTATTTGTGTGTTGTACTTTATGTATCTTGCACATAATAGCAGTGTAGGCAGAGGGAACCTAGTGTTTGAAACACTCTGTTCCCCACTTTCTGTCGAATTCTGGAGGCATTGCGTGTTGAATGGGAGAACTCAACGCCGCGCTTAACCTCGACACTAAAGCGAAGAAATGGAAATATAAATTTAATTAAATATTTCATCTCCTCAAGTGAGGATCGAACCCACAACAGTCGGTTTTACAATGACATAAAACATATAAACTTTTCTCTATGCAACTTTTAAATAAATAATTGGATTACCGCAATAAGTAATATGAAGCAAGCCTTTAGCATTCTTCGTCCATACATACATTTATGATTATTACCGTTTAAAATATACCGCTTTACAGAATACGTCGAATTAATATTGTTGACGCATCACTTTTTACAAAACTTATATGTTTATAATAAATACGGGAATTCAATATTTATATCTTTTTTTTTATGGAAAAGACACGGCAAACGAGCGTGCGGGTCACCTGATGGTAAGTGATTACCGCCGCCCACGGCTCCGTGCAACCCCAGAGGAGCTACAGGTGCGTTGCCGGCCTTTAAGGTGGGATGGGCGCCGGGGCCCGGCATTACCTGATGCGAAACGCAGTGGCATAAAGCCACTACTTCACGCCGGTTTTAAATAGCGGGGGTGGTAATGATCGGGTCGAGTCTGCCCATGCGTGTTGCCATTGCTGGCGACGTGACTCTACCACACGTACTTTAGTCGCCTCCTACGACACCACCAGTACCAAGATGATCCTATTCTAGGCCGAGATCACACGGCACTAAATCTACACTAATAAATGCCATAAAAGAAGAGCTTATTTGGTTGAACTGAACACACTTATCTCAGTAACTACTGCTTAATAATATATACAAGTAGATATATCAACAAATGCTATAACATTTCATTTATCTTTTTGTCTTTTTTATAAAGAAAAATATTGAATTCAATTACTTTATGGTTGGATTTGGAGATCCACCGGAGCTCGAGCACGTCAAATTCAATGGCCAGCCCTCTTGCGCCTGAGCATGTGATCCAGACTTCAATACCGGCGGCTGAGGCTGAATGAGGACCACTAAATTGTGACCTTGAGAATGTAGAGTCCGTCCTGATCCACCTGCTTTGACCCGGCACTCAAAGCGCCCGTTGTCCCGTTCATATGTCACATTTGATACTATTAGATCAAAACGACCCTCCGAGGGAGCATAGCTGATTCTGTAAGAAAAATATATATGAAAATATGCCATATTATTTTTTTTATTTATCTTTACAGTGAAATCGCATAAAGTAGAGTAGGCGAGGGGAACATAGTGTTAAGACAGTCCGTTCCCCCTTTCAGGTATTGCGTTACTGAACGCCGCGCTTTACCTTGCCTTTACCAGAGCGAACAAATGAAAATATTTATAAACTAGCGGCCCACTTTCGGCTTCGCCTGCTTACCACCTATAATACTTTTATTATGTTGCATTCGCCAACAGATTGATACATTCAATCATGAGCACTACGTGGTTGTATGATAGGACATTATCGAAGGCAAGGTCGCTCCCCGCGGGACTCGAGCCTAGGCTTGCGGCCGTAAACAGAGCGTTGAATTATTTTAATTTTACATTTTCTCGAAAAGGATACGTCCAAGCCGAAGGTTATCTTCATAAAATTTCCTCAATGATGGAATAACTTTCGCTCGTAAGTTTCAATGTACATTTAAAATAAAAATCGATGAAATATCATCTTACAATTTTTAATTATAGTTTTTCAAAATGCCTTATTGTTACTTATTTATAAGAGGTAGATATATGGTGTCATGGACTTTTTTTTAGGACTAATAAAATTTAATATTTTTCTCATACAACGTACTGACATATAATTAACTATACTTGTCGCGCACGCGCTTAAAGCAATTTGATGGCGTTCCTTATTATTGTTATTCTGTTATTTAAGGCTAACTAAGAATTACATTGTAATTTTATATATCATATAGCAAATTTGAAGAATGTAGCTTTCATACAAAATAAAAATAAAGTTAATCGGACCTCTAGTTCTAGAGATATTAACGTTTAAGCAAACAAACAAACAAACTCTTCCGCTTTATTATTTTAGTATAGATAATGAATTTTCCCGAGTGGTAATCGAACCTACGTACACTGTCGCGTTTACAGTCACACGCTTGTGACACTGCCTCACGGCGGCCTAATTAAGTGTTATGATATTATAATATCAGTATTGAGTCGACGCAGATATTATTTAAGAAAGATTTAACAAATTCAAAATAAGTAGAAGTATGACCTGTCTATACTGCGATATTAGACATTGAGAATAATTCAAAGCAAATTTAATTTATATTTTCATTAAGCGCTAAGGTCATTAAAAATAAAAAAATACATTTTCAATTAAAAATATGCAAATATATATAATTTTTTGTATAACTGTTATCAGGAGCTCGTAAAGCTTGGTGATAATTTTGATCGGCAAAAAGAAAATTTGGGCAACGGCAAGAATTCATTAACTCGACAAAATTACTTGTTATAGGAATGTTGAATTAGCTTCATTTATGTCAATCTATTTTTTTTATTACTGTGCTAGTAGATACTTAGAGACGGTTTTCGTATACAGTTTTTTTTATAAATGTGTGCACTTTTGATATATATAATACATACAATAATATATGACATAGTACGAATCGCACTCGGATACTGTATGTTCAATGTGTATTCTGTAGTGTCGATTTTCCTCAAGAGTAAGAGAAAGTAAATAAACAAAGAGATCTTACACTAAGTTATCTCAGTGCCCCTTGTATAATGCGGGAGATACCTATCCAAATATTATAACAATACCTACATGTTATATGATATTTATATCATTATATATTAGTAAAGTTATATGTATAATATAAAACTGCATTTTAATTATTTTAAAATATAAAAATAAAATATATTTAATTATATTAAAAAAATCGTCTAGCAACTGGTTAGTTTTTATGTTATATGATATTTATGTATGTTTTATGATATTTATATCATTATATATTAGTAAAGTTATATGTATAATATAAAACTGCATTTTAATTATTTTAAAATATAAAAATAAAATATATTTAATTATATTAAAAAAATCGTCTAGCAACTGGTTAGTTTTTATAGTTGAATTATATGTTCTCCGAGTGTAATTAGGACTACTTACTGGTAATTAGTCTCTAAAGGAATGTTGCCAATCGCAACGTTGTCGTGTCCGCTAACCGTACTCCGCACCCAATAGTACGTCAGTGACTCGCCAACAACCGGGTCCAGCGAGAACCGGCACTGCATCGTCACGTCGTCCCCTTCCCTAGCGTCGTGCTGCTCATCGCTGCAGTAAGCGTACCTAAAAACTGCAACAAAAAATATTCTAGTCATTAAATGTTTACATACAGATATTTGCAAAAATTTAATAAAAAAATTATAAATTAAAAAAGATCATAGCAAGTTCTTTTACTTGGTACATTCTTGCACTCGTGTCGCTTATTGTTAATCCCAAAATAAAGAATTTTTAAAAGATTTTTTTTTAATGTCGACGAAGAATATTTATATATATTTTTATAAAGTACCCACATTTTGTTAATATTAGTTCCGCTTGTTATTTTATTACTAAAGACTGAATGTTTCTATTTACTTACATAAATGTACAAATTAATATGAAGACATATAACATTAAAATCCCTTCTATATGAATCGTATGTAGATTTATAAATTAATAGCTTCTTAGAAATAGACCACGTATAGATCCTAGTAACATATTAAGCAATGGGAGCAATAAAACAGGGCATTTCATATCTTCAAACACGAGCTTCAGGTACTAATGCTGAATTCTGGTCTAACTAATCAATAGAAATATTTCAATGTAGGTACACCAAATGACTGATGGTATTGTTGTCTAGTATAAAGTTTGGACATGCTTCGCATAACGATCGGTTTCAAATGTCCAATTGTCCAATCACGTATATTGTAAACGAACATTTTAGCCATGTAGCTTTTGAAGAAAAAGATATCTATCTACCTGATTATATTATTAATACGTCTCGCGACGTTCTTTTTATTTTTTATTCAACATTAACTTTTCTAATAGTCATAGTAACGATAAAGATATCGTTGTATCTGTTATACAAAAATTTTGGAGACTTAGATTAAATAAGATTATCTTTAAAGACCGTTCTAAAAACTATCTCTCTAAAATATCTCTATTGCCGATAAGTAGATCGAACAAAATATCCCACCGAATACATTTTTATGTAAAATTTTGCACAGAAGATGGTTTGCGCTGTCACAAGTGTATCAGATCTTATGTAAAGCCAAGTTTCTAGCTCTAACCGCCCTACATCAAGATAATAATTTAGTCAA
The DNA here is from genome assembly GCA_917862395.2 of Heliconius sara. Classification (NCBI taxonomy): domain Eukaryota; kingdom Metazoa; phylum Arthropoda; class Insecta; order Lepidoptera; family Nymphalidae; genus Heliconius; species Heliconius sara. The sequence goes on along the minus strand of OU860798.1, from coordinate 16,596,732 downwards.
ATAGTGTAGCTTACGCTTCGCTTAGTTTGTCTTCGCGGGTCCACTACCGTACCGATTTAAAAAGTTATTAGACCGAAGAACCGAATAAACCATAGATAGATGAGTCAAAATTCTCTTAATATAATAATTAATAGTCGCTATGAGATTGACCACCGCTATTACTTGAGAATAATTAATAGCTAGTTATTGAATATTTTTTTATCTATGCCCATATCTATTTTATACATATCCTTCTTCATTATAGATTAGTTTCGTTTATTTAATTAACATTTTATTGAACTTATAAATATTTTAATATAATGGCATGGTGTACAACACACAGAATATTCAAAAATGTGCCCTACCTCTATCTTATTTGCAAGGGAGAATAGAGACAAAAAAAAATAGAAAGTCAGGAAAAGAAATATAATAATAGTAAAATACAAAAAAATATGTAAACTTTCATTCCATATTTAATGTGAACATCTGCTATACATTAATAATAAGTATACATATTAATATTTTACGTTAAATTTTCAGTGAATTCTACGAATAATCTATTTTTGTTCCTTTACATCATGGCCCATAAAAATCACGATTGGGTAATCAATACGTAACAAAGGGAGCAGAGATCAAATAGGGTATCAAACTGACTACCAGTACCAAGCCAATCACAGCTCATTTGTTCAAAATAAAATTCGGGTAAATGAATTTTCAAGAGGAACTACGCAACAGTTAGTAGGATGCTCAGCGGTCAATGACATACTCGTAGGTCGCGTGCGCCGTATCGATAGCCTCGCGGTAAATAGAAACTTGCTGATGGACCCAGCATGACTTACGTGACTCAGTTCTGTTTAAAATGTAATGGTTTAAAATTGTATTTAAGTTGTTTGTAAAAATTGGGATATTTCTAAGTATAGCTATATGTTACTAAAAATTAAATTAGAATTAGCCTCACACTGTATCCCGCACACAGCAGGGTAGACAGAGCCCACTACCAGTCGGTTTTACAGTCACACTTTGTGCCACTGCGCCACTACTGGCTTCTACTAGATTGCTAGTAGATTGTTTTAAATATTTTATGTCCGTTCCAAACAACACAAAATGAAAATTGAAATGAAATACTATATACGCAAAGGCTAAAAAAGCTATTGAAAGGAACAATACAGTAAAGGGAGAAACAGTCAAAATTCCACCGCGGTGTACGTTGTGGCACGCGTGCCTAGAAAATACCTATTTACTCTATATTTGGCGGGAAGAGATTTCCTTTAGAAATAAGCCCACCCTTGGCAACTAACTTTTTGATTTTATATTTCTATATGTTTTGTTTTGTGCAATAAAGTTTTGAAAACCACTATATTGTATGACATTTGTAATACAGACGCCGGTGATGCGTTCCATGGTCTCGCTGGGCCAATAAAGAATGTACACTTAAAGCGATCCGTCGGTACGTTAGGAATTAAGACCATGTACGGATTGCGTAGAGTTACCTAACAATTGTTAGAGATTCCGAAACATATGCGATAAAAAACTGAAAATGAGGCAACCATAGGCCGATGGCTAAAGCTCTACAGGTGAGTATCAACGAGGGTCTCTTCTTCAATTAATTTCATCGTCACCTCGTCTTTTAATCTACTCCAAACCCTGTAATTGGTACTTGGCAGAGGTGTCCCATAAGTGAGAGCAGTGTTTCATATATGGTCTTACTTATACTTTGTACAGTGTGAGAAAATGCTGCGGAGAAAAGTACTGTCTCACTTTGGAAAAGTTCCATTTTAATTGTATTTTACATTAAAACAATCATTTAATTTCATGCTATTTGAACATGAATAATTATAGTTCACAGAATATTTAGAAATGGTTCAAGTACCTACAGGTAAAAAATGGTTCATTTCCCCTAAGTTTTTGCTTTATTCAAAGAATGTTATTTCTTAACCCAGAATCATTTATAAAACTGTATAATTTTCTCTCTCTTACTCAAATGTCAATAAGTATTCTCGCTCGCTCTTACTCAAATACTAATATCTGTATATCCTTCGTTAGCTCCAATTTTAGCTGTTGTAAAGGAAGGGCTTTTTAGGATTCCGTAACCGCATGTCAATATATCGAACCTTTAAGATTTCCGAAACTTCTACACAGTTGTAAATTAGTAGGTACATATTCTGTAAAACGATTTAAGATTTTTATCCTAAAACAAAAAAAAGAGAAAATTAAAATCAAACCCATACTTGGACCTAAAACTAAAAAAAAACATTTTTGAAGATCTATTACGACATTTAAGTTCGTTAAATCATTAGTTCCTAATTTCTAACGTTTCAAGGACAGACTTCTTAAATAGATATCAGCCATAGATTTAAATGAAAATGTTCATCGTTAATTATTTGAACAAAATAGAGTACACAAAATATTACGTTTACAAAAACTGTAAGTATAACTTTGAGAGTATAATTTTGAATAGGGTAATCGGTACGGAACCCATAATGGAGATATTCGATTTAAGCTTGGATAATTTTATTATTTTGCAAATAAAATTGTAGAAATACCTACGTATACTTCTGAATCATTGTAGCGCAGTTGAAGGGTCTGTCCAAAAATGTGACGTAGATGGGGTTAGCGCGTAAAATAAAAAACCACAAATGCTTCAGTGGCTCCTATAATTTACTGATCAATGTTTAATCGTAACAATTCTAAGTAAAAAAATAGTAGGTACCTTAATACTAATTAAGAATTGCTGTATGGTATGCTTTTGGTGCGTGTGCTCACAGTACTACTTTTATTATCACATAAAGAAGCGTTCAAAATAGATAAGTCAGTCACTTTTAAGCTTATCTTTCTCTTTGTTTGCTAAATTTTGAAGTCGTTAAATGCGACAAAAAAGTTTAAGCTGCTCATCTGTAACTTTTTATGTTTAGATGACTTAAAAGTCTATTCACAAGAAGGACTAATAAGTACTACCTACTTAAAAGTACTGAAATTTGTTTTTCTACCACCTCACATAGAATTAACGTTTCATTTCTTATTTGTCTTTACTTGTGTAATTCGAAAATTTCGTTTGAGTTAAAAAATATAATGGATAACACAATTATTTTTCATCAACCTTCATAATTTACTTAAAAAAACACACAATAATCGTAAAAAAATCTGTTTCATTTTGTTACTCAAGTCAAGTGAAGTAGGACTTGGGAGGGGATTTCGAAACAAACGAAATAAAATGACCGGTACAAAGTGCGAGTATTCTCGCGTCGTTTTTTGTAGTACTAGTATTATTTACAAACCACTAAAATTGTTGTTAAGCATTGTAGTGCTGCATTGTAAATATATTATGTTTTGAAAATTTAAAATATATTAATAGAGGAAAAATTAACTACATAAATGATTTTAAACACACTCCGTAAGTCCATACCGACTTTATAACCTCAAAATTATATTATCTTATGTACAAGTGTATCTACACAAGATAACATTAAAAAAATACTTAATGAAATGGCAAAGCTGAGTGAATACGCTTATTATCCACCTAGATAACAAAATAGTTGGTTTGATGTTGATTTTGGTAATTTTTTCACATGTTAAAATGCGTAAATCTCTAAGTTAGATCGCTTATTGGGTTTCAAGACCAATTCTTTAAATATCCGTCTAATACTAATGTGTCTTTGTTCTTGGCTAACACTCGCTCACACGTGCTTCGGTTGACAATGGGCGAGTCAGCGACCGTTACAAGTAGCACTGCGATCACGTAGCGAGGCGAGAGCGTGGGACTATGCGGGAACCCTCACTTTGTCTCGAATTGCAACTGAATATAATGTGTTGTAAAGTACACTTGTGTAGGACCCACTTGTACGTGTCGAACTACATAAATATTATTTTATTAGAAAACATTTTTTTTTTAATTTAAAATGTTTAGATAGCTTCTTAAATGTATCCTGCAAAGTATCTATTGAGGCACCATCTGTGTCCTTTACGAAGTTCCATCACGTTTCGTGTCCACATTTTATATTGTTCATACGGAGCTGTACGAGTGTAAATTCTTCAATTGGTACGCTAAAATATCTATTATTAGTATTGTTATATACCAAACTATAAAAATTTAAAAATCTAAATATATAAGTAACAACAACATAGAGAAACAAAGGAATAAACTTGGTTTGTAAATTAATAAGATTGAAACGAATTCTGCTCTACATTGTTTCCCGTCACGCATTACTAAGGCTACTCGGAAACACTGCAAAACGGTATCGTTGGTATAATCCTATTTAAGAACGCAGAAACATTTTATATAGAAAATTATATTTAATAATATTATAATACATTTTTTGCAGATATTAACGGATATTATTTCTTGAATTTTAAAAATTTAATAATATTTTATAATTTTAAATCATTTAGACATTTTGGTCTTATTTAGGGGTAAAATTCTAGCAGTTAAAAAAACGTACAAAAGAAAATAAATATATTTATAGGTTAGTGTTTGTATTTCAAGATTTTTTTTTCAAATTATATTACAGGTATTAATAAAAATCTTCTACTTCTTTTTATTGGTATAGCAGACCAGTAAGTTTAGTTTTTAATAATATTGAAGCAGAACACGGGCTCAGTTCTCGTTAGTTTTCTTGCCAAGCCGGTTGCATCCGTCTCTCTCACTCAACGCACATTTTTGTATGCTTATATTTTTCATCTCTTCTCACACATTTCTACTTTTTGGGTCGTTCGAACAGGGCCAGGGTGATCATCTTACCTGCAACCACCCTTTGTATTTATTCTATTATGAAAAATTTTGATTGTGTTCCTTTGTAAGGGCTAAATACAAGATTTACTATTTTCTATTCATTTGTGAATTTTACCTGTCTGCCGTATTTTTTGTTAAATTTTTATCCCCTGCAACTGCGAGGCTCACTAGCAAAAATTGTTTGCTTTGGTTTAGTTTCTATAATATTACGTATGAATGTACATATCTTCTTTTATGTTTATGGCATAAAGCAAGGTAGGCCTAGGATTGATACATTTTCTTTTCACATAGACAATTGATAAGTGGCGGAATTCAACGCCGCGTATAGCCTAGCTCTAGAGCTTGAAAACAAGTTATAGTACTTGGGATCAAACCTACAACTATGGCATTTATTTGCACAATCATTTCACCACGACGGCCTCTACGAAGATGATGCCATATAAGATGTAAATATATATTGATGTCATCGTGGCGCTTTTAAAACCGGGCTATATGAACGCAACGAAATTTCATTTCGAGAAATATGTAGTGACTGTAACGCGACGGTTGTAGATTCGACCCAAATCGACCGAAATTAATAATTATTTATTAATATTTTAATTTCTTCGCTCTGCACACCAAGCCGGACGTTTAGTTCCTCCACTCAAAACGCAGTCCGTTGAAAAATTCGGCGGAAAGTAGGGAACAGAGTGCCTTAACACTAAGTTGCCTACCTTGCTGTATGCGGGATACAGAGTGAAGCTGATGAAAATGATCAAACGTTTCATAAAATGGTAATTATTTGTCATTAATCATCAACGTTTTTTGCCATCCACGTTTGGAAAATCTTGTCGTGAAATAAGGTAACTTTAAATTTTATAATAAATATCCAGAATATGTTCGGAATCCGTTTACTATTTTAAACTACTTGTTGTAGTTAAACATACTGATTAAATTAAATACGACGTTTTAAAGCACAGTCAGCTATAAAGTAACTTTTTCTTTTTTCCTTTCGATTAAGGTTTATCTGAATGGTCATCAATTAATTTCATGAAATATATAACAATTATAAAAAAATATTCAAATTTTATTTACTAAATAGACAAATGCCTCCGACCTAGTTACATACTGTGCTAAGTGTGATTCCAAAGAACAGTAAACTTTAAATAAATATGTATTTACCACACAAATAAAACATTAAGGACAGGACTTTGTGCCTGTACTAATATATCTATATATATTTTTTTAATGTAGATTTTTTTTTTATAAGGAATGGCTACTAATGACAATCTTAATTTATAAATATACGGGCCCTCAGTCCCGGATGTGCGCAACCGATACTGTAGAGCAACGAGGACGCCACATGTTATCCAAGCCTAAGTCATCCTGCAGATGGCGGAGCTTGTGACGCTGAGCAAAAAACGCTTTGGAAGAGTGAATAGCGAGATGTTCCTTACTTATAGTGACGATTGACTGAACACAATTTTAAATGAAACTTATCTTGAATCTCTTTATCTAAGAACCTTTACAGAGTTAAAGAAAATCAGATAGTAGATAACAAAATAGAAAGAATAATCAATACATAATTAAGACAGGCAAATAGATAAACCTATATTTTTTATATTAAAACACCTTATTCTGTGGATAGGCTGAGAATATACTCTGTTTTTCACTTCCCACCCATATTTAGCAACATTGGATTTTATTTAGACCGATAGAAAATAAAAATTAAATTAACAAATAAAATTGCTCGAATCGAACCCACAACCTGCGCCACGTTTACTATAATTTATGTTGTTTTTTTTATATCTAACAATCCTCTCCTCTCCTCTTTACAATCTTAAGAATGAAGTTAAATTTATTAACACTTAGCTAACAAAAAGTAAACGTAAAGTGGTGACATTAAATAAAATGGAGGCGCAATGCTAGCAGCGTTTTTAAGTAGAATGAGTTATACAAGAGGGTACTCGTTGAGATATGACTCTTGCTCTTAGCATTTTGTAATACTGGCACACATTTCGGTTCTTATATATCTAGCGGCAATTTGTGTAACACATCCTTGTTCATAATACAATGTTTTTTTAATTATTTTCAACCTAATAGAACAATGGAATATAGACTAAAATATAGACAAACTTTTGAAAACTATTAAGAAAGTGATTATTAAGGGATTCGTTAATATTACCCGTGCATACAAATATAAGACATCGGTGGCTTATTGTGAATATTGTTGAAACACCATTTTGCAAATGATTATAAATCTACATGTAAGGTGTGGGGAGACACTTCAAACAAGTGTCAACGCGTCTCACGTCTCACTTTATTTATTTCTTCTTTCTTTATTGTTTATATTTGGAAGTGAATACGAACAGATGCAGGCGGGCTTAGATAATAATCATGGTTTTTATGTCGTGTACATATATATTTATCATAGAATTCATCGCATCGCTATTCATCGGTCGGTGAGTCGCAAATGACTGACTGAATTTGCCCATATATTTTATAAGTATGTTGTGTACGGAGTACAGACAGATACTTATAATGGTAATGTTTATGACAAAAAAAACTTTTCCGAGATTTTCATATATTTCAATTAAAATGATGTAACTGACAAAATAAAGTTAGTTTTTTTTATTGGATTTGCCAAGGATTAAGCCAAGGAAACGCTCGTATATTGTCCACATGCGCTACTTCCAGTTTAATATATAATATGGTAACTATGTTATGAAATGGCCCAATGCTCACGTAGATATATTTAAAATGACCAGACAATGTGATAAATAATGAAGTGTAGACACTTGGTATGGTCGTCATTATTCGCAATACCTAGGCATTATAAACAATGCTCTTGCAAATCCGTAACGTGTGATAATGTCATAAACCTTTTCCCACTTACCAACTCGTCAGTGGATGAAATAGTAATAAAATAATGTTATTCGAAATAATATTCGTATTCAAAACTATACGGTGTTTTAAGCCAAAACTAGAAAGGACTTTATCTCGATCAAGATACCAAGCAGCTGTGTCACCTAGTCCGAACACGAACCGAACATTTGTATATGGCCGTCAAGGTGTATTATTGTCCTTTCGATTTGCGAAAGTAAAAATGTAAAGAGTACATACGAGGCAATTAATTCGAGTAATGCTTTTGAATCCAGTTCATCAAGAAGCTTAAAGACAATAAATATATTATATTCTGATATCGTCTCTTCTTTACTATTCTGGCTTTTTCTATTGTAAATAATAGTGTTTTTCATACATAATTCAGATAATCATCGATAATATATCGAGAAAAAATGTATATATTTTTCAATAACATAGTTGAAAATTAAAATATTACTTAATATTAAATACAGTATTTAAGGCTTTGTGTTCATAAGATTGTAGATATTAAATTATTTAATGATGAATTACTCACTTTAGATGCTCTTCATTGCAATTTTTAACTTGTTAATTGAATTTTAATGACAACAAACTACATTTTTTGCTTCTTCGATATAGTCTTAGTAACGGTAAAAGTGTGCGAATACGTCAGTGGGAAACTGAAGATAAGCATAAACTTTTATTGTGTCGAGGAAAATATACGTTCATTGTGTTTTATACCGTCAGTCACTTTAAACCAACGCTTACACGGCGGTCGTCAAACCTAGATCGACTAATTGAGTTATGTTACATACTTAGAAACCTATCATTTTCTACTGACTATTATGTGAAATTCTTAAACATTATAATATTGGCGCGAAAGTCGGAAATTAAATAACAGATTATAAATATAAGTTTACCGACATCGACTTCCATTTTGTTAAATTTAAATTATATATAGTTCCTTTAATTTACCATCAACTCTACTCTACCGACTATGGTCGCGGCAGCTGACCATAGACTACCCCCGCGCGCGTTTTATTCAAAAAATAAACGTCTCTGAGCTCGGAGATAGCGTTACGCCCGCAGCACACACCTGCATCCAAACTGGTTTTGTTGAACATAATTTTCCTCTCAGAGTACAAGAGAAGTCGACTACTTAGAACCAATATTCTTTTACCCTTTAAGCACGTCCGTGAAATTAAGAGAAAGTGGATTTTGTATTTTTTTGATTTCTGATAGTAACAAGAACATTTTCGAGTGTAAATTGTCAACGATTATAATATCACATTGAGGCTATCGTGGCACAGCGTCTGAATGTTAAGCGCTTCGGTTATAGGTTCAATTCCCAGTCGAGGCAACCAATTATTGTTTTCCCTTGCTCTGGTAAGAATACAATGAATGATGTTAAGTTCGGACAATTAACTCGCTCGCAACTTAAATATCTCGCGAGTGTGTACACTTGCATACACTTTATAGAAGGTTTTCAAAATAACGTGGCAATTTCGTTGACTAACACATATAAATACACATTATACAAAAATTATAAACATAAAGTGAAGACCTACGCTACTAATATAGTCTTTGAATTAGGTCTTAGACGCAGAAACATAAGTTACTTCTTCTATGTTATTCTTAAAGAACAAGAATAGTTCTTGCTGTTTCTTATCTATAAATTGTATTCTGTACCTTAAATAATAAACAAAAAAATATACTTCTTGAGTTCTCTATTTATGCATAAGTAAAAGTCAAAACTATGATTCTTGTATTTTTTTTATCTAAATAGTATCCACTATCCACCTGTTGTTCGCCTTTGACAACAACTGGACGGATTTTAATAAAAGTTTATTCCTCTATAGCTATCAGATAGTCTTTGGTAACGTTTATTCTATAATTTATTTTTGCTTAAGGTCTGAATGCCTAATTCAAAACCCAAACAGCCCGTTTAATCTATAAGAAGTATTAGTAAAACGCCTTAGGAAGAGTTGGTCAACATAGTAAGTATTTTCTGTAGGCACAAAACCACCTCAGCTCGAATATAAGCAATGTAAATAAAGCACCATGTTCGTCATTAACCTTAATAGAAAATCTGGCTTATGCCGTTGCGCACGTAATTAATATAGCTACCTATTAGGATACCTAGCGAGCATTGAAAATATTGAATGAAAACTAAAGTTTGTGTGACATTATTAAAAAAAACATATTGTATTATTAACACAATACTTAGGTAGGTAGGTGCTTTTGGCAATTTTTTATTACTCCTTTTTCCTATAAAAATGAACTGGAATTGATTTAACTAATAGGTAATAAATAAATTGTGAACTCTAGCAAACCAATGAATTTGTTAATTATACGCAAAGAACAGAAGATAAAGATTTATTTTTTATTTTACTTTTTTATATTTTTCAGATTAAGAAATCTGAAAATTGTAATAAAGTAAGAATAGGTAGGTACTTATGACATTTTAACAATGTAATAAGTACCTACCTATTCTTACTTTATTACAATTTTCGTACGTATTATGTAGGTAAATTTGATAATTTTGGTTTGTCATTAACAAATATTTATAACTTTTTTTAAAATGACAATGTTATAGCTTAATTGTAGTAATTTTGTAACAAACTAAAGAATAGAAATATATGATATGTATGTATGACAATATTTTATTACGTAGCATAATAGTATTAGATAAAAATTTTAAATATATTTACAACTTATATGATTTTTATTCCTAAAATTACTACAACAATTTAATATTTTTATAGAACATTTTTACACTACATTACATTTTAAATAGAACTAAGTATATTTATAATATAAATAATAGCGTAAAAGGTATGTAAATGACCATAATAATTTATTGCTATATACAAGTTGCAAGTTTCGAAGAAGCTTATTGGCTCAGAGATACAGGAGGCGGGTGCGGACGTCACGCGTGGTCAAAAAATAGTGATGTAGGTGCCGGGATCGGCAATAAGTATCGACATAAACTAAATATGACAATAGGATTTATCAATGCTTGATATTAATTTGTTACTTCGGGCAATATTTTTAAATAGATTATATATATCTTACATTACCATAATTTGTATTTATAATCTTTAATGAATGATTTTTTTAAGTTTTTGAAGAACTCCTAGAACGAAACGGAATACTGTATGCAATTTTAGATACTTTTATTTTGTACAATCTGGATTTATTTTACAAACTTGAAAAAATATTGCAGCATGTAATCATTGTTTTATGAAACTTAGCGGTAACAGAGCATAAAGATCTAAAGAACAGTTTTTTATTAAATCTTTTCCTATGTCAATGTCAATAAGCAATACCCTGTATAGATTTATTTTTTATCTAATTACCCCAAGTGATAATTGCGATATTAAAACAGGTGAATGAATCATTTTCGTTTGATGCTAATTACATTATTATGGGTCATTTATTAAAAAAATCCTCGGAACTGATTAATAATATTAGAAACACTAATAGTACGTGTGTAATTTTGAATTAAACGTAACTTTCATATGTTTTGTGTGTTCTCCATATAATTTGATTTCAGTGTGATTTGTACTCAACTACACTTGGAACACCATAAACTAAGAACTGAACTGGATCTTGATATACTATTAACAACAAAAAACAAAAAAAAAACAATTTAGGTAATCAATGATGTTCAGAATCTCACAATTATCATAGACAAACCTATAATTATTCAATAACGCCATATTAATTGTGTTTATAGATACCTAGATAATTCTATTATCTAGGTATCTATAAACACAATTAACATGTAATTATACGTTATTCTGGCTTAGTACCTAATTAAGCAAATGAATATGAAGTACATTATATTAATGTTTAATAGGGTACATATCGATAATCGAACCAAATGCAATGTATGTGAGAGAAATACCTATACCGAGGATTGTTGATCAGCCAACCTTAATTCTCAAAAGACACACTTTAATTATATCTCTTTCTCTTTTGCGCATGTACCTACGTAAAAAAGTGCCTAATTTAGTTTTAAACCTTTTAAATATTATAATTATAATTTACATAACATTTATTTTATTAGCTTTTTATAAAGTATTCATTGAAAATAATGGACCGTACAATAGATTTCGAACCACAAATTGTATTGTAATATTTACAGCTGTTCTAGTCTTCCTAATCGAATTTGCAATTTGCAACTACATTCGACAATAAAACAAATTTGAGAGAAAATCGAATAAAAGTTCAAAATTTGGAATATCAAAAATGCCGTAAACTGATGCCGTACAGGCTAGACAGGGAGAACTTATTACCTAGTGTTAAGACACTCAGTTTTACCTTTTCTGTCGGCATTCGATGGATTGTGTGTAGCTTGTCTGCGAGGCGGGAAATTAAATTATTCATTACACCGAGGGGGAATCAAACACACTACCATTGTATATACTGATACCGTGATATGCTGTCCCACTGAGCTACGATGCCCTTTATAAAATTTAATATGCCGTTTTATTACAAGTTTAATACAGAAGTATGTAATCATTTTGAGTTAATATTGCATTCATACTTAAAAACACATAAAAAAATATAATTTTAAATTCACGTTTTTTTTAAATATCTAATCTTAAGTTAATTCTAGTACCGAGCTAAGACAACGCTTGCGTGGCGTTCTTAGTGACTCAGAAAGTAAGACAAGTTAGTTTGCTTACCTGAACAAGTTAGCAGCAACGTAAACTGAATGAGCAATCGGCTGTTCCCCATGGCTGGCACTACAGAAACTTTCTAATCAATTATTTCTCATTATTTAAGAATTCCTTTGCATTTCGCAATACTTGATTGGTCCAAACAAACTTCAACTCCGATGTAATATTTTACATTTCACTCAACTAAGGAATGTTTCCCTCACAATACAAAATTCCATCACAATTGCAATACCAGGGCGAACAATCACAAACGCAGTATAAGACGCACTTTGATAACCATATTTTATGTTGTTATGCTATGCACATATTAATAAATAAAAAACTTTGTAAAAAGCACGTTATACGACGTCCAGACGCGAGCGTTATTCAAAGTTACTAACAGTAACAGTCTAACAGACACGGCGAACGGGCGAACTTAGCCGACGAAGGCCTTTCCGACACACAGAATATTTAACTTAACACTGGTTCGGGCCAATCGACGCGCAACTGCAAGTGCGCGACAGAGACAGAGAGACAGGCAGCTGTTCACATAAAACAGCGAGCGACGGCGTTCAGCCATGAAGTGCACGCGGCGTCGAACCGCCCGCCATGTGCGTTTATCTATTTATTCATAAGAATTCGATGATTTAGTCATAAGAAAATAATTTTGTAATCTTCAATAATATGAATTCAAAAATGTTATTCAAGAAATGTATAAACAAAAAAATAGTAGATACCTAATAAGCAAATAATGACTAAACGTAAATAAAGCTTTTTTTGAGTAGGCAGGGGCACGCTGTATCCAGTACATAGCTGGGTAGTATATAGTGATAAGACACTCCGTTCTCATTATTTCTGTACCCCACTTATAAATAAAATTTTGCAAACAAACAAAAAACTTATAAATAAAATTTACCTACCTATTAGTAATTTAATATTTCAATTAATTTTTAACAATGTTATGCTATTTATCCATGGGATGTTTAGTTATTGTTTATTTTTTACAAACAATTTAGTACATATTTAGTCTATTTTTCAGTAGTTGATAATTCATATTTAGTTCTCTTCCTCTTGTACAGGTGGCGCCATTCTAGACAAATGACGTTTTATTTTACGATAATTTTATTATTTCGTTTGAAAAAAATCTCTTTTGTTTTAATTGTATTAGGTTGCTATGGAGTATTTAAAACAGTGATTTCATTTAAAATGGTGATGACAAAATACTCTGTATACGATTAAGCTGAAATTTAAAATAGGTAGTATAATGGATAATGAGTATTGATGCAAATAAATTTTGGCTGCCGCAACATTAGCGAATTACATTTTTTCATACTTTCTCCATTATCGAATATTAAACCTGTGCTTGTCATCGGCTGTCATAACACGGCGGCTAGAAGCTTGTTTTATTATAATGATTTATTTTGGATATACTTTGAGATACAGGCATGTATTTCATATTTTTTAAAATTTATTTATTATGTTTAAAATACCTAAGTAAATTACATGCCTCTAAAAGTTTCATTAAACGTAGAATTCCATTATTAATTATGTGAATAACACAATTATATATTAAAGTCTTTTTAACAAGACATTCAAATTAAAATCTTACAAAACAAAAAAAATACAAAACAGTATATATTTTGTTTTTTAAATTAAGAAGCGTTACAAGCGTCCACTGTGTAAAAGCCTTATATACCTACATCAGGGCTAGTCCAAATGCGTACGCTGTGATGCCGTTGTCGACGAGACGCGCAAGTTTAAGAATATTTGTTAAAACTTAAATAGCACTTGTGTATTTAGTTATCTTAATTCAATAACTTATTTACCTAAAAAAGTATATTTTTAATATGTTAAGAGGTAATAGGTAAACCTGTAATAGGTAAACATATACTTACCTACTTGTTTTATATAGGTGGGTGCCGTATAAATGTGACATATAAAAAGTAATTGGGCTTTCGGATTGAAGCGTCAAATAAATACCTACATTCCTACACCTATAAACTGTACTTTTGAAATAATTTGTGGCGTGACTGCAAAATCCACTGGTTGTGGATTCGATCCCAACTCGAGGGCATAAAATATTTATTTAAATTTACATTTTCATTTCTTCGCCCTGGTGTCGAGGCAAAGCGCGGCGTTGAGTCCCGCCACTCAACACGTAATCCCTTCGGCGGAAAGTGGGGAATGGAGTGTCTTAACACTAGGTTCCCTCTGTACTTGTGTGCTGTGTGCGGGATACAGCGTGAAGCTGATTTATTTGGAACTTCAGGATAAGACGATAAACAGATAATTGAATATAATAAGGCCGGCACCTACCGCGTGGTGCCCTCCCGAGTTCCAGACCATTATTAATATTATTATTATTCTTATTACTAGCAAAAGCAGCACGCCTGCGACACGGCCCGCCTAATGTACGTGATTACTTGTCAAAAGTGCTTCGCGGTGGTGGCTCTGTACCTGTCTTTTAAATCTCTTGTCTTAAATATTTATTTCAACAATATGTTTCAAAGGACACTTACGATCTGCAGTAAAAGAACAACATAGGTACTTAAATAATATATTTAATTGAACACGGAATATAACAGTATTACTTAAAATAGTTTCATAAATAACCCTTTATTTTTGTGATTTGTGAGCCATAACAATGGTTACTGTTACTTTTAAAGGGGAACAATTTCGTCATAGGTACATAATATTTCCATAACTTTAACAGCTTACGGACAAAAGCTCTTAAGCTCTCATGTTTTCTTAAAAAAAATGACGGAGTATGTTGATTATAGTGTGTATGTATTTATATAAGACTATCTAGAAATTTTGTTTTATTATTTTTTTTTACATTGTAAATACATATATAATCGCTTGCCAAACTCGTGAGTTTGTATTTAAAATACCTTACAATTAAAAAAACTAAAAACAATAATTTTGCGATTCAATTCGATTATAGCTCCAGAAATAAACGGTTGGTATTAGGTATACCTAGGTACGGTTGGTATTAGGTATACCTATTAGGTATACGCTCCTACCGCCCGTGGCCGCCGGTTAGGCGTACGACGCACGCTTCTTATCTTTTATTTAGAAGTCTTAAAGGGGAATAATATCGTCATATATGATTTTTAGACAGCGCACGCAAGGAAGCTTTCAAGTTCTCTCCAAATCTATTGCACATAGTGTAATGTAATGTAGCCTATATAGTAAGTACAAATTTTGATACATAGTTCATGGATCCAAAAATATATTTTAATTCGAATCAGTACTTCCTGAGATAAGCCCATTAATGGAAAGAAATTCTTCTACTTTACAGTATATTATATATAATTATTGACAATGTTTTTACCGAAGAATTTAGCGCGGTCTACACTAAGTTCTCCGGTGTGGCCAAACCACCGAACAATTCCGCGCCTCAGTCGTAATAGGGGAATATATATATTTTTTATTAACAGATGTCGATGATTATTATTATTCCCAAATATTACTTATCGAGTAATTAATAAGTTAGTCCGATATTGCTAGGTATTTATTATTCACAATACCTGGGCATTATAAATAATGATCTTATTAATCTTCTTCTTGTTTTACTATTTTGTTTTGTTGAAGTAATGACATATTATTTTTATAAATGTAAAGTTTTGATGTTCTCTTGGCTTCACGCTGTATTCCGTACATAGAAGGGTAGGCAGAGTGAACCTGGGAACCTAGTATAGTTTACACTGTTCTCATTAAGATCTCGGTTTTCCATTTTCCGCCGAATTCTGGAGGCATTGCGTGCTGAGTGGCGGAATTCAACGACGCACTTTGCTCAGGCACCAGAGCGAAAAAATAAAAATATTAAATGTTTCACTTCCTCGACTAAGTACCGGACCCACAACCTGTCGCATTTACCATCAGACTTTGGCCCTTTCTCCGCCACAACTCACTTCAAAATCAAATCAAATATATGATAATTATAACAAATTATATAAATAATATATGTGCACCACGAGTTTTATAGGCACATACAATATAGTATAAAACTCGTGGTTTCTCTCGATTTCCACTCCATTCCATCATCAGCTCCTGATTTAGATATAATTAGATTAATAATAATGTACGCTCTTTCAAATAGAAAAAGATTTCTAAAAATTTGTCTACAAATTACAGAGAAAACGACAGACAAACAAAAAAAATAGTTAGCGAATATAGAACCTCCTCCTTTTTGTAATAAGGTTAATAACAGATAAAGTACCCAGATAAAATGTGAAATGTACCCACTACCTGCTAAATTATAAATAAGTAACCTAAGCTCAACTACCAGACCAAGCCCTGCTTGACGACGGATTCATAGACAGACACTTATTGAATTATTTATTAGTTGCACAGTTTGCTGTCCTATTTAGCACTCATAGTACGTCGTTACCCCCACTTGATATCTATGTATTGTTTGGTTTTTCAATGAAATGAAAATTAAAAATTGAATTTAATAAAATATAATTATATATAGTCACCTATTTCACATATATTTATGAAAAAAATATTATTTTCATTTTCCTTGCTCTGGTAACGGGGGAAATCGCGTCATTGAGTTCCGCCAGTCAACCTGAAATACCTCCAAGCGGTTAAGACATAACACAGACTCCCCGGTTTCCTCTGCCTATTCTGTAATATGCGGAATATAGTATGAAGCTAAACAAACCTACTTCACGTGTGTGTCGGCTGAGGTCAAAACACTGCTTTTTGATAACCCTGCTTAGTGAAAATCGCTCTTGCCGGTCTACGTCAGACCTACTGTTAAACAGCACTAGCAAGACCATATGGAATATTTCTATCTAATATCATACACTTACTTTAGTACATTAAAAGAGTATGTTATTATCAATTTAATTATACATAATAGTAATGACACTAATTTGTTAATTGAGTAGATTCATTAACTTTATATATTATAGTACTGTTAAATATCACTAGCAACACTATATAGAATTATTCAATTGCCTTTTGCATTACTTTTATTTTTAAGACCTATAAACAATGTTATTCTCAATACAATTATAGCTGATAATTAATGACACATTGATTTATAAATAATATATAGACAAATACATTTACTTTAATGATTCTATAAATTTAACGTATAAAAGTTGTTCATTTGACAGTATGTCGAAATATTTGTAATAGACAGTTTCGTTAGCGATGATGAGTCGAATAAACTAAACAGAATGTGACGCTGATCGTTTTATTATTCCCATATTCAAACCACTACTGGAACACTACACTATATGTGAACACTCACACAAAAGCAAAGCTCAGTTTATATCTATGTATACGAACACGTTTATTTTGTGACTGCATGGTGTCATAAAGCATTTCATCGTTAGTTTTATAAATTTATCGATTTTTAAAATAAGGTATGTACGTGATAAAGTGATAGACAAGTACGTGACAGTACCAAACAACGTCAATTTGCAACAAGGGTGTATACGAATGGACAGACTGAACAAAATATATTTTCGAATTATGCCTACGACAAGAATACTTTCTAAACTTCTCACACAATTATTATATTTAAATCAGCTTCACGCTGTAGCTGTAGCATTAATATATTTATTTAGATATTATACTAAAGCTTAATTGTCAATAAAAAATAATTTAGAAACTAGCTTGTCGGCCGAAATATATAATTCCGAAATTGCACATTAAACGACCAGTGTTGCTCTTGTCATAATTTAATTACTACTCCCTTTGCTGGTTAGTGATCTTAATAACGGCATAATAGTTATCTTTTGTGAGAGGGCTGGATGGTTGCTCGATTACGATGATTGCGTGGGACGGATCGCTGCACATGCCCGCGGGGCCTCGCAACCCTCTCGACGTTCACTCTCCCCGAGTCCCAGCGATACTCCGTGTCAAATTGGCACAATTTATGCAACTGCTCTTATATTACGTGCCCCACACCAAATATAACATCAAATGTCATCATTTTAGGGGATAGGTATTTGCATAATTGGACGAGGCACATGTATCTATCTACTCTGCTTAAATTGCGAATCTCCATTTTGAATATTTAAAGACATGACAGATGTTAAGGAATAAATATTTAATTTGTATAAGTTATTTAAAAAGCCTTAAAATTTATCTATAGTTATGGCGCAACGGCACGAAGTGTGACTGTAATTCCGACTTGTTGTGGGTTCCATCCCGACTCGAGGAAATGAAATATTTACTTAATTTTATATTTCTATTTCTTCGCTCTGGTGTCGAGGTTAAACGCGGCGTTTAGTTCTCCCACTCAACACACAATACTCCAGAATTCGGCAGAAAGTGGAGACGGAGTGTCTTATTACTAAGAAGGTTCCCTCCGCTCATCTTGCTGTGTGCGGGATGCAGCGTGAAGCTGATTTGATTCAAAATTTATCTTGTAAAGTTATGCTTAATCAATTTTCTACTATATATATATATATATATATATATATATATATATATATATATATATATATATATATATATATATATATATATATATATATATATATATATATATATATAAATATGTACGTAAATGTATTTAGGTGTTGAGCAAAACGTCAAATAATCCATTTTACTAAAATTAATGATAGTAGTTTAATAATTCGCATGTAGCTTCGGTTATTTCAATTTTGGAACACAAAATGACCTTGGCTTCAGAAATATATTTATATTTTTGTTTTCCATACTTTCTTGACTATAAGATGAGAGAAAGAGATTTTATCTCACTTTTATCATTCCTATAGGAATTTCGACAAGTCTCACTAGTCCCGTACACTCTCCAAGGGACCTTATTTTCTTTGTAGAGAAAATTAAATTAAGTTAAATTAAAATGTGCAAGTTTTTATGTCTACCGATATAAGCTTAGCTCATTCTTCATCAATAAGGGAATATTTTTAAATGTATTTAAGAGATATTCTACTTACGTGTATATTATTATAGCATTATTGTGTCAATAAATAAAAATATTTGTGAAAAGAAAAAGAATTCAAAATCTCTTCACTCGTTCTTTTTATCTTCTCTTTAAGATTTCTTTATGTGATCGACATAAATAGAAAAAAAAATGGATTTGAACTGTAAATTTTATAAATTTAATTATACTTATTGTTATATATTAATAAAGAAATATGACTAATACATAAATATGCACTGATAAATTAATATCTCTTTATGCAATGTAATATAAGTAACCTTCTTTGACAAGTTTCCAGTAGTGGAGAAAGTGTCACGGAATTCTTACAACATCTCAACTTTCAATTACACTTGAGTAAATGATGTGATACTTGGTTGTTACATTTTAATGTTTCAATATAACTATTTTAACACGAAAGACCTTACTAGCTCTAGGCACTCAGAGAACTAAAAACAAATTGTTTGACCGGTTACTTATGCACAAAATTATTTATTATAGACAAATCCCTAGATATCATTTATTTTTTATAGTTTCTCACTGTAGCTACATAACATAGTAGGCAGAGAGTCTGGGAAAGTAATGTTAAGACACTCCGTTGTCATTAAGATACTTTCTTTTCCCTACATTTCACCGAACTGTCGAGGCAGAACTCAACGCCACGCTTTACCCTGTTACCAGAGTGAGGAAATGAAAATATATGAATCTCCCTGAAATTTGAATCGAACCCTCAACCGTCACTATTAAAGTCGCACGCTTGTGCCCCTGGGCCACGATGGCCTCAGAAATTGATAAGCAGCCAACATTAAATCAACGAAGCGCAATACATTTCCTGTAACTCCGACTCCCACAAAGCATACACAATGGCATTTCCTGAACCCCAAAAGAACACTATCTTAGAAATAACAACATATGAATTGCCTGTGGCGGTGAGTAAAAAGCAATGAAAGCATTTTCACATGAACAGTTTTCATTTAGAATGGCTTCCCCTTTGTTCCCCGAGGAATTCCAAATAGTATCTGTAGTTTGCAAGACCCTAATAATGCCTCAGGGGCGAGGGTTCACCCATAGATACTTTCCCTTCAAACCAAAATTGTTTTTTTACCCAAACGTCTCTTGATATACAGCGGAAATTTAAACTGTAACAGAATACGGTAAAACATATTCAAAGAAAACACTTAAAAATATTTGCGAGGGGGAAAAATTCAATATAAATTTTAATATAACGTTATGACGACTAGATGAGATAAGAAATAAGCGCCGTCGCGTCGTAGCGTGAAACTATAAGCGCGACAGATTCTAGGTTCGATTCTCACTCGAGGAAATTAAACATTTAATTTTTTTCAGTCTGGTAAGCGCCGAAAGCGCGGCATTAAGTTTCGCCATTCAACACGCAATGCCTCAAGTATTTGGTGCAAGAGAAAATAAAACGACAAGATGATGGGTGAAAATTTTAAATTATCAAGAATTGAAATTGAAAAAGATTTTTTTGTCTTATAGAATACTTGGGTTTGTCTACCACTCCGATGAATCATCCATATATACCTTTACCCATTGCTTCGTTCATTTAATGAAATGGAATAAAGAGTTGCGCATCAGGCATCGTACACTCGGAAGCTTTCCAGCTCTGTCGTCTTTTTCCTATTGGTCGTAGCGTCATTTAATATAGCCTATCGCCTTCGTCAATATATGAATTATCCAATATTTTTAATCCAATAGTTCCAGAGACTAGCGCATTCAAACTAACAAGCTTTGTAGCTTTGTTTTACATAATACTAGTAGCTATAGATATTACCTAAATACATACAATTTTTCTTAACATGGATTCGAATTTTAGATAATTTATTTATTTAGATTTATTTAGATTATTTTTAAGTTTTAATTTTATATTTGCTACATCGTCCTATTATATACTATAGGCTGCAGTTACTTATTATGCAAACATGAATTACTTCAATTAAGTATAGGTATGCATTCCTGATTGTTGTCGTCATATTTTGTAAACATAAACTTGGTATAGAAATTAAAATAAAGTTCTCTTTTAAAACGCAAAACGCTAAATATTTTTTTTTACTGAACAAAATAAACCATATTCATATGTAACTGGTGACACCTCTGGGGTATAGCTACATCATAGGTAATATAACTTAATATCATTAATATCTATAACTGTGCACACTAGTATGAGTATTATTGCTGATAATAAAACTTATCTCGCTCAGATAAAATTAAAACGGTTCAATAATTATAATGCTTTTCATATTTGACAGTAGCTCATACGCCTACCTGTCTATTTAATTTTCTTTCTTAATACAGGCATTTTACGACCGGACACCTTATAATTTAATTTTAAATGTAAGTAGAATATTATGTAAAATATATTGACTTATCTTATGTAAATTGATCTATTATATCGCACCCCTAGATTAAAACTGTTGTAACTCGAAAAACCACTTTTTTCAGAAACTAAGAAAAACTGATATCTGATAATATAAAAAAGATATTAAAATTTTGTGAAAAGATCCAGAAGGATATAATGTTCAGAAATATCATCATATCATTGAATTGCATTTTTTTCTAATATTACACCTAATATTCGGTTTTTTTTAGTAAATACAGTTTGTGTTATTGAATATGCTAAAAAAATTATAATTATCTCGAGTTAAATCACTTTTGTTGATTTTTTTTTAATATACGACACTTTTCGATTACACAACTAGTTCTATAATTTAGTCATTATTTAAATTGAAACATAATTTATTTAATATCTATTTAATTGAAAAGTGTCATAATTTAAAACATATCTAGTTATTTTTATATTGTTACTAACCTAACCTAACCTAACAATATCAACAAAGTTTAACAAAAAGTTAGAAGGTTTTAATAAAATAAAACAACATACAGATTACAAAATCTTATCGTTATAATTCAGAATTTAAAAGAAAAGAGTCAAAAATAATAAGACTTCTGAAATGATTACTTTTTGTTAAGATTAAACACTAATTAAACTTTAATTAATTGACAATGCTTATAGCTTAAAATTTAAGTAAAAATTATAAGAAAACTATAAACAGTACCACTTTTCTTAAATTATTGCTTAATTATTAATCATAATCTAAAACAAACATTTATAAAACTAAAAAACAAAAATAATCTTCTAAAATTATGTACTTGTGACTAATAAAGGAACTTCAAATCACATTTGTTTCAGTTCAGTCTTAAAATACAATTTCTACACATATGTAGTTGCCTTACATAATATTATACTTATAGTAATTATCGTAATAAATTTTTGGAATAATATTTTTGTCTATAAGTTCTTTCATATCTTTTTTCTTGGCATCGGTTAGTGGATTTTTCATCGTATGTGCTTGTATCAAACCCATAGAAAATTCTTCTGTATTTCTTCCCGATCTTTTCTTACGCACTATAGTTTTCTTAAAATTTGTATCTAAAAATGGCCCAGGATTTTCTTTTTCTACACGAATCATTTTTATGTCATGCCATTTAACCTGTTTTCTGTCTTCGTCTAAGTTAAAATTATTTCCCCATTCCTCTTGCAAAGCTTTAAGCTCATAAAATTTCTCATGTGTCATTTCTAGAACCTTGTAAGGCTGGCCAGTCTTTTTCGCAGTACGTATCAAAGTACTATATTGCTGTGGAGTATAAATAGGTCCCGATCTAACATGCCTTTTAATTTGTTTTCCTATAACGCTGTGCACGCTATCCCCTTCATTTTGGGAATGGCCACGAATTAAAAATTTATGTGTGATAGACTTCACATCCATCTTAAAAACAGCAATTTTTATACTACACTTAAGACGACATTTATCTCCACAAGGAGGGCGATTTTTTTCGCGAGAAATTCTTTCTTTGATTTCGACATTGAAACGTAGACCTTGCCAGAATTTCTTAATTTCTTTGTAAGGTTTATTTTCCACTTTTCAGGTTTTCTTGTAATTTTTCTTCCTCTAGATATTCATTTCTTGCTGCATCATTTTGAATATCCATTCGATTAGGAACAGCAGATTCAGATGAGCTGTCTGAGTCGCAACTGGATGAACTACTAGAGCCTGATGAGGAATTACTGCTGCTAGTCGAAGAATACGTAGCAGAAGAGGATTTATTGGCTGAAATAATGGTGTTTGGTGATACGTAGAAATGTGGATCTGCATCAGAATCATCGAAGTCACTTTCGTCACTTCGAATGGGTGAAATGAAATAATTAATTTCTTTATGTCCCGTTTTAGAAATATCGAAAGTAGTTGAGAAATTCAAATCTTCACTGATGTTGTTATTGATTGATTTGATTACAGTTTCAGCTGAGGTTGCATTTGAGATAACTGGATTAGGGAGTTGGCTGTTTTGTATTGTAGATACGAGGATAGATTTCAGGTACAAGGATTCAGGGATAACAGGTTGTATCGAGATACTATCAACTATGTTATATTGAGTAGAGCATAAACTTTCTAATGTAATAGAATTGTTAATCGAGTCATTCAGTGGAATATTTTGTTTTATTTGATTATTATCATAGTCTTTGTTGATAGACAAATTTTCTTAATCGGTTTTATTCGCCATCTGCACAAGCAAACGTCCACTGTTCGCCATCTGAAAAAACAATTAGTTTTATACCATCAACAGTGTACTAACTCCAAAAAAATATTTTTAACAAGAATTGTTTACTGCATTAACTTGACGTATATAATCTTAGATCCTACTATACTCCCCGAATGTATTACATGTTTTATGAACATTAATCTCCTTCGAATAGAGTCTAGCAGGACTAAATAAAATACACCATCAAAAGCGATTTAACTAGAAATTTGAAAATATTGTCATAAAAACTGCAGTAATACAAATTAAAAAAAATATATATACATACCTTCACGAATAAAAGAGTTGTAAATCGAATTATCTCGTTTCAAATTGTCGGATTAAATCACTAAAACTGTACCAACTCTAAATAATATTATTTTATTTACGGTCAAATTCGCTAAAACTGTTATAACTTGAATTATTACACTTTAGAAACGCATTGTCTCGTACGATAGCCGCAGCGTAACTGACAATGGCGCGGTTTTACCGGCAACAGACGGAGTGAATAAATTCAAGAAAACTGAATTGTTTCTCCATCTAACGGTAATTAACGAAAGGATAGTTACCTCAGTTTTAATTGTGTATAGATAATAGGTTTAGGTGCCAGAAAATGTAGTTAGGTAAAATTTCGAGATTTTCGACTTACGACAGTTTTAATCTAGGGGTGCGATATATTAAACAAAATTTGTCGTTATTATTTACTTTGGTAGGTTGTTTTTATGTCAGAAAAGGTAAAGCGGTTTATGGGTCTCGACTAATACCTAGGTGATCCAATATAACTAAGTCCATTACAATAAATTAGAGTAGAACTTATTTCTTTAAACAATCCACTTTCTATTATACCAACGATGGATGTACCAAATGGAAAGTGAATTTATTTTAAAAAAAGCAATAATTTCACATTTAAACTTTAAATTAACTGTTTTTTTTTCTTTAAAGAAAATTTACAAATAATTTATCAAAAGACGAATTCCTGCAGATTTATGCAATGGGATTGACCTTGACCTTTTAAAGTTTTTATAAAAGAAGCTTTTATTCCATATAATTGTATTACACAAATACAGTAGTATTATTATACAAATATAAATTAAAAAAATTATGAGTTTAATTAAATTTAATATATAATATGTATTTGGAACATTTAAATAAAATCTTGATGGAAAATTTTATTACAATCTTTTAAAAAATATATGACGGCCATCTTGTTACCTTTTTTTAGCTATCTTTGGACAGTCCGTAAGGCGTACGCATCTCTAAATATGTGTCAGTGATAAAAAAACCGTTGAGCCAGAAAAAGAAATTAAAAATAAAATTTATTATTATTGATGAATATAAAAATTTTCAACTTAATATAATCAATTTTTTATGTTAATAATAAATTGTTCCGTTATAACAAACATCAATAATAGCGTTGTAAACTTTAAACCAAGCAAGCGATGCGCCACGTCCCGATCTGTCGTCAACTCTTCACACTTACACACGTACACGTGCGTACACTCACACAAATGCAAAGCTTACTTTACGCCTCGCAGACTGTAGTCGCGATTAATAAATGCCATATATATCTATTTGCTTCGTTTGTTTTGCTTATTTCCCGCTTTGCCACAAACAGTAAAATAGATTACTAGCAGTAGCAGTGTTTTAGGACTGCGTTATAACAAAAGGAATAATTTGTCTTAGTGGGACTAGGAATACGTTATATAAAACAACCTCTTCTATTTCATATGCTAATAAAAAAATAATTACTATAAAATTATTAATATTTTTTTTTGTTGCACGCTGTATCTCACTATATCAGGGTCAACAGAGGAGATCTAGTGTTCAGAGAACAACAGAGGAGATCTAGCCACTCTTTTCCGACGAATTTCCGAGGCATTGCGTGTTGAGTGGTGAAAATTAACGCCGCGCTTTGCCTTTTTATCAGAGCGAGCAAAAGCAAAATATGAAATAAACCATTCCTACTAGTTGGAATCGAACCCACAACCGTCGCGCTTACTATCATAAGCTGTAGAACTAGGTACGCCACGACGGCCCCAATAATAAATAAAAATATAATTTGTAATACTGAAATATTAATATATATTACTTTTTAATATAGCTACAGGTATTTTATTTAGTTTAGTTGTTTTATAAATCACATTATACTGGCCGATATTATTTTAGGTATTTTAGTTAATTACATAATCTTACGTGAAACGCGTCAAATTGATAGTGATACTTTAGTATTTACTTGCTATTGTTTATTCTTGAAGGTTAAGGTTAGAAATTGCATTATTTGGCCTATTACCAATTAGACTATTAATAAGATATTAATACCATCTATTATTAAATTAATGATTTTTGTTAAAACTCAGGCTAAAATGGCTGTGGTGCAAATAGAACAAGGCGCCTTAAGAGGAGAACTTTATCGTAATAATGACGTGGCATACTTAGCGTTTAAAGGAATTCCATACGCAAAGCCACCGTTGGGCCCATTAAGATTCAAGGTTAGTTTAGTAATTTGACACGTTATTGTAAAGAGACAAGCAAACTGTAGTCATAGATGATGGTTTAATTTTCTAATTTATTATCATCACTACTAAGTTGCTCATACAGATTTTCTATTATTTATAGTTTAGTAATCGAGGATAGATTTATCTAAAGGTAAAAAAGAAAGGTTAAACCGCCTTGCAAAATATAGCTAATGTCAAAAATTGTGCGGTTAAAAAATTCAATTTACCTGAGTAATATTTTTGACAGGCTCCTGAACCTCCAGAAAAATGGCACGGCATTCGTGACGCTACCCAACATGGACCTGTGTGCCCCCAATACAATGAACGCTTACAGCGAATTGAATCTGGCAGTGAAGACTGCCTCTACCTAAATATATACACCAAGACAGTCTCTCCCGAAGCTCTTCTTCCTGTAATGATATGGATCCATGGGGGGTCCTTTTACACGGGTTCAGGAAACTCAGATTATTATGGACCAGAATTTTTTATGCAACATGACATGGTCCTCGCAACTTTCAATTACAGATTGGAAGTCCTGGGTTTTTTAAGTCTAGATAATGAAGAAGTGCCCGGTAACGCTGGCTTAAAAGACCAAGTTGCAGCAATGAAATGGATTAAAAAAAACATAACAGCATTCGGAGGCGATACCGACAATATAACAATCTTTGGATGCAGCGCCGGCTCAGCGTCCGCGTCATATCATTTACTTTCTAAAATGAGCGAAGGCTTATTCAGCAAAGCAATATGCCAAAGTGGAGTTTGTATAAGTGAATGGGCGTATAGTATTCATGCTCGTGAACGTGCATTTCAACTTGGCAAATTACTAGGATACAACACTGAAGATAAAGAGGAATTATTGGAATTTCTAAGGAATGTCCCCGTTTCGTCTTTGGTGAATGTTAAGTTACCTTCTATACAATCAGGACATAAAGACATTACTGATAGTATATTATTTTCACCTGTCATAGAAAATCCGCAACTAATCGGAGAGCATTTTATTACAAAGCCTCCGTCTGTTTTGTTAAGAAAAGGACTTATATTTAAAGTACCAATCATTTTAGGATATACTTCAGGAGAAGGAATCGAATTAGGTAGATTTTTTCCCGAAACTCTCGATTTTTTAAATAAAGTAGGTTCTGTAGTACCCAGAGAATTAAAATTAAACACAGAAGATATATTAGAAATGGATAGGAAAATAAGAAAATTTTATTTTAAAAATAAAAAATTAAATAAAGATATGCTGCAGGAAGTCGTAGATTTTGAGACAGATAGGTTATTCGCATATAACATCTGTAGATTCGCACGCTACTATAGTTATTTTACCTCCATGCCGGTATACTTGTATAAGTTTACCGTTGAAACTGAAAGAAATTATACAAAAAAGCTTTATAAGATGGATACTGCATCAGGAGTTTGTCACGCTGATGATTTACCATATCTCTTTAACGTGACAAGCTTAGACATTCCACTAACAGAAGATTCGAAAAGCGTTATCAAACAAATTGTTCAGTTGTGGTTTAATTTTGCTTCTAATGGGTAATTATTAATAAATCTTATAAATACTATTATAACAGCATGAAAAAAACATGAAATGAAACATGTTATTTTCCTTTTAAATAGCACACACAAATTTTAACTAAATGTTTTATTATAAGCAGCAAAAAGCAGTTTTACGATATATCACCACACTAGGCAAATGAAGACAAGAATCATTAGGTTCTTGTCTTCATGTTCATATGTAAAGACTGATAACAACGAAATTTAACGTCCAGCTTTATTCTATTAAAGCAAGAAAACTCGGACCGAACGGAACCGAGTGCCTTAACACTCTGCCATTCCATTCGTTCTGCTAGTTGCCACAGGATAGTAACTTCGTATTTGACTATATCCCGCATACACCAGGGTAGGCAAAGTGGGGAACGGCGTGTTCTAATACTAGGTTCTAGTATTGGGACACGTTCCCGACTTTCCGCCGACGCATTGCGTGTTGAGTGGCGAAACTCAACGCCTCGGTGCCAGAGCGAAGAAAATAAAATATTAAGAAATAATAATTCAATCCCTCGAACCCACAACCGTCGCGTTACAGTCACACCCTTGTGCCATTGCGCCACGATGACTGCAACATACCTAAATCACAAATGACTAGACAATCAAATTATTTTTGTAACAAAATATATAAATGAGACTTAATTTACAGAAACCCCACTTCAATGCAAACGGAAACTAAATGGGTTCAATTTAAAGAGAGCGAGCGATACTGCATGATCATCGACAAGGAATTAAAATGTTTACTTAACGTCGACAGAAATAATATGAAATTTTGGGAAAGTATTTATAATGAAGAGACTTTGAATGTTATCGACTAAATCTAAGGAACTACACGTTACTTAGTAATTTATGATTTAATTTAATTAAAAAATATAATGTATATTTATGGTTACAATTAATGTATTTAAGTTACTCTTCTGTTAGCAAAAAAGAATAATGTAGGTATCGCATGTTTACACAAACTAAAAAAAAATGACTTTATATACCTATCTATTGAAAATTATATTATTATGTTAATATATGTTCGGAAAAAGAAACTTAATTGCCTGTACTGTTTTAATTATCTACATTAATTTACCTTAGTTCAGTTCAGTTAGTTCAGATCATGTTTTTGCAGCTCCTTCAGCTTGGGCAATATTTTGCAAAGACCAAAATTCGTTTTTTCCTTTTTACGTCTTTCCAATTTTGAAGGCAAAAATGGCGTCCATTGACCATGATCCCGGTTGAAATTCTTATTGTTCTTGGCGAGGCCTAAGGTAAATGTGATCAAAGAGATTTATCAATTCTTAATATAAAATATCTTAATATAAAAGTAGGTAGGTATACTATCACAATTGTGGACACTGCAAAATATTTTAAATTTACTTACCTCTTTATAATTTAATGTATTGATAAAAATGAAGCTTCTTTTATAGAATAGTAAATTTATTAAATAAAATATGGTTATTTTAACAAATGAAAGCATAAGAAAATATCAAGTCTCATGTTTATCACTATTTTGTAATAATAATAATTATATTGTTTACCATTGTATAATAGTGTAAACCATATAGCCATTGCCCACTTAACAATTTAAAATGTTATCATAAAAATAAACAAATGTCTGTATCAATTACCAAATACTTATAACTTTTTTTTTACACAGTCAGTAAACTCTGGAGGTTCAACTATTTTTATTAATAAAATAGTACGTAACAAAGAAAGCTGTAACAATGTGGTTTGGTGCTACAATTTTATTGACGATAACTTTAGCATAAATGAATCCCAGAACCATATAAACAGTGACTTATAAACTGGACTTACAAAATCCAAATTAAAAAAAATCTACTGACTATTATGACATTAAATTAAACTATTAGTACAGTGGACAAAAGACACTCGTTTACCCTACTATATATTTATGTAAATCTGTATAGTTTGAAAATCTAAATTTCCTCTCTGATAGCTTATAACGGTTTTACTGTCAACTTATATATAAGAGTAACCAAATTGCTACAAAACAAAAAAGCTTAAATTACATGTAAATCATCCAGTTTAATATTTTTTTAACAAAACTTTATGAACTTTAAGTGTGTTTTCCTTTGTTAAAATCTTATTTTAATTAACTATGCACTATTAAGTTAAATGCACAAAAATGTCCTAATCCCAGTAATAAGAAGAAACAAAATAATATAAAATGTATTCATAAATATGCATCTCATATGTGTAATGTGTAATTATTATTTTTTTCTATAACAATATTGTGCAATATATGTATTTAAAATTCATAATGCTGTTCCATTATTTCTTAAAACTGAAAAATATACAAGTATAGAAATTTATTATTGCTTTAGTATTTAAAATACTATTACTGGTCACTTTGCATAAAAAGTGAAATTATTATTTAATTTCACTTTACAGAAAATATCTTTTATTAAGTATATAACAAAAAAAGAGATATTTTCTGCTAAAGGATTAGAACATGATTGTTAACTTATTAATACAGTAGGGGCCATCTATAAATTATGTCAGATGAATTTTATGATTATTGACTCTTGCCTCTGTCTAGTGTTAAGTCACTTATTTTGCAATTTTACACATAGTAATTATTAAATTAAAGTAGCAGTACAGATATTATATTTTTAAATGTTTAGGCAGACCTTGGCAAATGCCGGAAAAAAGAAAATATTGAAATGCAATGCCAAAATCAAGTGGCTCTCCACCCGTTGTCACGCTTAGGCGACCTCCTTATACCCTTACTGTGTGACGTAATTTAAGGTTGACCCCTTTTACTAGTTTACTAGTTATATTAGTAACGTCCCGAGCGCGAGTTGCGCGGCGGCTCGCGGCGGCGTTCGCGCGAGCGGGAGCGGCGGCGGCGCTCGCGGGAGCGACTGCGCGAGCGACGACCGCCTTTGCGTCGCGCGTACAAGTATCTGGAATAGGTATTCAAATGCTAAAACATTTGTTTTACTTATTTATCTTGTATAAAACAGGGTAAGCAGAAAGAACAACAAGACTTTCTTGTATACATTGCATATTAAACGGCAGAGTTCAATGCAGGGCTTTGTCTTGTAACTGGAATGAGGAAATGATAATAATTCATCCTTAGATCTAGAAACAAACTAAACATTGTCAGTTAAAGTCTCACTCAAATTCATTCTTCTTAAATACCCTCCAAGCACTCTACCACTAAGCTGCTCTTATTGATCTACATTAACTACAAATATAAAATATATACCTTCTTAATTCTCGGGAAATTGGTTTAAGATGCATAAAGTTACAGAAACCACTTCTAGTACATTCACCCATTTCATACTGACGGCAGCATGCTTCACGGAAATCTGTTACAGGCGATAACTCTGCATAAACTGGTCTACCACCAAACCAACGATTGTTGAGATCATTTACTGCCTTTTCAGCATCTTCTTCTCGACGAAACTAAGTAAAGATTATAAAAAAATCAGTTATATACTTATATTCAGAGAATTCAATATTTTAAAAAAAATATGTATCTACTTTCTAGTTTTTTAATAAGTTTTAATACTTAAACATAGTACATGGTTGTGAGTTTGATTGGAAATGAGTTATCAGGAAATGAGTTAAGATGTATGAGATGCTATCTCAGTAAGTCCAAATGGTCTCAGTTTATTTAAAACATAATAAATTATCAATACATGTATACCTTAATATATACATTCCCAACAAGATGATCTCCAAGATTATCACAAACATTCATTTCTTCTATCTCTCCATATTTGTCTTCACATTCTACAAATACATCTTCAAAGAAGTTATCATAATGTTCCTGCATTTCTTCGTCGGATACATTCGCTACAACCACTGTTATAAAACAATTAAACATCACTTTAGTTAAATGGCAAAGTTAAAATATTAATAGCATAAAAAAAATCATAAAGCATGTAAATTTCCGTAGTCATCAAAATATTTAACAATTTTAAAGTATGATATCAGATGTTTATAAATTTGTAAATGCCATATCAGCTATATTGTCACTAAAAAGTACAGAAAATGTATAAATCATCTGCAAATAAAACTTATGATCAATAAGACCATAACATTCTGATAACAGATAAATATCATCTAATCCTGCTTAATACTCACAGTGGCTGCCATCTGCTGATTTAGCTGAATTTTGTGGATTCACATAGAGATTTTGCAGTAAAACGGTTTGTGAAAATGTAGGCTTGTTATGGATTCGGGAACATCGATCTCCATGTCGACAAGCTCCGATTTTAAAATAAAACGAACAATTTACTCTGCAATCACATAAACATATTAAAATTTAAATGTTATCTTAAAATTTCAATAAAACATTATTGTTTGATTAATCCAAGCTAACCATAACCTCAAAAGTGATTAACATTGTAATTAAAGTTAATATAGTACTTATGATATTATTATTATACCTTTATATAATAGTTGATAGAATAGTACTTACTTGTCCTTTTCGGTACCAAATATAGCCGCCAAATATTCGGCCATATTCCGAGGTTTTTAACACAACTGATACACGACTACAGTGCAACGTGATATATACAACTCTTGATCTTAAAACTTATAATAAACTAATAATTATTAAAATCACTCTTATTTTTATTTAGCATTTATTGGTAGCATTACAATAAGCACAAACAATTAACATATAAGTTTTAAAAAAATCACAATCACCAACCTATCTATAATAACACAGACTATTAAAGAAATAAAGAATTCTAAGGAAAAGAGAAAAAAAATCAATCGAATCTTAAAAAGGTTCTGTGGTCTTCGAATATAATTAAAAATATAAAATGTACATTATTTTTCTTCTAAATTCTATATTATTTTAATATTTTTGTAAAAAAAAACATGTTTTCTTTTTTAAGACGTATAATTATTTTGTTCTGTAAATGTAATCGTAACGTTTCATAATTTTTAAATATTTCTATGTAAATAAACTAAAACAAGGCTTGTAAATAATAAATATGTGAGTAAATGATTTATTCCTACATGGGACTTTTATTTATAACGTTTTAAAATATATAAAAATATTTTAAAAAAATCGATTATTGTAACAATTGATGCAAGTTGTTTAAAATTTATCTATTAGCGTTTATTCCTATGTTTGTGTTGCCAGATGGACATGATCCATAAAAACATAAACTACTTACAAACTATATATCTGGTGATTAAGTCCAGTAATAATAACATTGAATAAACTAGTCGTACTTATATACATAAACTTTTAAAATAGTAAAAAAAATTATATATTATAAAACATTTCAATGTCTATAAATTTGAATCCTTATCATTTGATAACGTTTATGTATCATTCTGATGTGTTTCTTTTATCTTTAACACTGATTGCGATTAGCATCAAATTTGCTGGTAACGGTTTTAATTTTGCTAAATAAAATTGATCGGTAATTCGTTAATGGCTACAATCATAAATAAAAATAAATATTTATTTGTTGGATAATGCGTTTGTTACTCTTCATAATATGCGACTTTTGACTTTTATTTAATTCATGTTTTTATTTGCATGTTAGAGCTAAAAGAATACTAAAGTTGTATAAATAATAAAACCTATAACATTTTAACGAATTTAAAATAAAACAATTAAATTACATATATTTATTTTATATACTCCAATACATACTAATTTGAAATAGAATTATTTTATGTAATATAATTTCATTCATTTATTTTAGTGTAAATAAAAAATTTACGTTGTAATTTTATAATTAAGTAATTTTGGGACCATTTCTTAAATTACAAGTGGTAAACTTTTTTTAAACTTTATGTCTGAATCTGAAACCAACTGTTATCATGCTTGTCGTCATTGTCTGAACTCTGAATCTGTCAGTTGAATTTGTGTGACGGTTTGAGTATGCGAGTGCCGTGTCGGTGATGGAGATTGGAGAGTAGAATCAACGTGTTTGTGGTTAGTGGCTTTAAATCGTTGTAAATGAATTGCAACGTTGCCGTTGAACGCTGGTAGCTCCAAATATAAAATTCATAATTTGTTAAATTTTACCACGATTTGACGATGCCATCTACATTGTCAATAGTTGTAAATATAACCGCTCACAGTTAAAAAGTAATTGTGTAATTATATATATGAAACAGTGAATGGATATTGATAAACTCTTGGAAGAATTGATTCAAAGAATTGCTGAGGCCTCAGTAGTTATATAAAATAGTATTAATCACATCGAGAATTTCATGGCACAAGTAACTTTAGTTCATACATCGTGACAATGTCTTATAATTCTACACTCGATGATTTTTGTGGATCTAAATTTTGGGTAAGTAGGTCTTTGACCTTGGCATAATTGCCAATATTAATAATTTGATTGTGTAAATGTTTCATCAATTTGTTAAAAATATAATTATTTAAAAATGATAAATATAATTTCAAATTTCTAATTACTAGTACAATAATATGTTTTTATGTCTATATGATTATGATATAAGTTATTAACAACTATATAAAAATATTTTTATATAGTTGTTAATAAACATCTTAAACTATTTGGTGTACATACTTATATGTATATTATAATTGTTACATACTTATAGTATATTATAATTAGCTTATAAATATGTGTACATGCACAATTATTGCAGTAAATAAATAATAAATATTTATGTCAACATTTCTGAGCACTTAAGTTTTAATTATAGTTTAAAATTTAAAATTCCATAAGTTTATATTCTTACAACATAATATGACCATGACCCTAGACATTTTCTATTAAAACATCATGACCATGAAAAAACCAGTTTCTTTAAATCATTTATAATGTTACTTTTAATAATTTAGGTGTTACATTACAATATCAGGTTCATAATCTAATGTGATTTAGAAATAGTATTTGAATTATTTTAGGCAATGCTATTCATCCAATTGAATCAAAACAATGTTTATATTAACATATAATATAATATAATTAATAGGAAAGAACTAATTCCCAGAGATATTAAAAAATATTGTTAACCTTTGAGAGTTGATGCACATTATTAAAGGGGCTCCTTAAACCTATATTTGGTTTACAAGAAGTATGGTTAGGAACATACAGCAATGCCTAACACTGCTCTAAGTTCCTCACCATACAACTGTACACATGCCCATATGATGAATCCATGGAATGCCAAGTAGTTTATCTTTGAAAAAATTAAGATTATTTAAAATTATACATAATTATAAAAAATTATATTATACTATAGAAAATGAAAATTTATAGAAATTTGAATTAAACTATAAGTTCTCATATAGGTCCCTATAAATTCTTATATGCTAATTATAACTTACAATATCTCACAAGAGGTGTGCCTTCTTTGGTTTGTGTAATGTTATTTTAAAATTTGTGTATTTCTTAAATAAT
Organism: Heliconius sara; assembly: GCA_917862395.2. Taxonomy (NCBI): domain Eukaryota; kingdom Metazoa; phylum Arthropoda; class Insecta; order Lepidoptera; family Nymphalidae; genus Heliconius; species Heliconius sara. Next base: position 16,561,606 of record OU860798.1, on the reverse strand, counting down.
TTAACACTGCTTTAAATTTTTTAGGATAGCAATTTAACTTGGTACACAGAAAATCCTGAGTTTACACCATGCGTAGAAAAAACTGTTTTAGTATGGATACCTTGTTTGTACTTATGGGTTGCAGCTCTTCTGGATATATTTTACATTTTAAATAGTAAAGAGAGAAATATACCATGGAACATATTAAATATAAGCAAATTAGTGATAACTTGCCTTCTAATAGTATTAAAGTTTGTGGACTTAGGTGTGACAGTCCACAAGTCATCACAAGAAGAAGAAGTTTTCAATGTGGACTATTACAGTCCTGTTGTGAAGATCCTTACATTTGTAAGTATTTTGTTTGTATTATAAATATTTATTAAGTATATTGCAGTATAACAAAGTGGTTAATTTTTTGTATTGAATCTGCTAAATCATTTTGTCTACTATATTGCTTTAAGCAGCATTTAGCAAATATTAGTGTTTTCTGTTTTTTCAAGGTCTTACAAAGGCTTACATAGCCATATTGTGTATTGATTTTTGAGAAAACAAGAAGTATATAGATTTTTAAGAAAGCCAGAGAAGTGTATTGATTTTTTTAAAACTTCAAACTTTATTTCTTATACCCAGCTATATAAGGCTATATAGCTATATAGGCTGAGAGCGTGAGGAAATGAAAGTAATTGATTCTACCAAGTGGTGACCGACCAAAAAGTAGTCAGCCTATAGCCCCAAACTGTTATGACTGTGAAATTTCACATTTATTTATTTTTTAAATAAGCAGCCTCCAGTTTCATTTATCAGATAAAATATACTTGTTTTAGTCAATATGTAGGTCACAAGCAACAGCATTGCTGCTTCCTTGTTAAGATATTCACAATCTTATATAGATAAGTAGTTAGTCGATTATGTCAGTAAAACTAAGCATTATTTGCTATATATTACAACCATAAATTGTTTTAAAGCAGCAAAAATTACAACATTCATTTTCTTTTTATATAAAACTATAAATACTTGGTAACAACAAACAACAAACCAAATAACATTATTTGATCATTAAACCTTTTTTATAAAAACCAAAATCATCACGTCATATTTTTAACCTTGACAATTACTATGAACCTCTATAATAATAATAGTGTAATTTAAGTATGACCGTACAAGGCGTATATAATTAGGGATCCCTCCGTTAATATTTCGTATTGTAAACTATGATTGAGGCCGTCGTGGGCCGGTAGTATAAAGGTGTGATTGTAAAGGCAATGGTTGGTAGGTTTGACTCCCATTTTGGGGAAATTAAATATTTCAGCTTCACGCTGTATTCCGCACGATCGACGTTGAGTTTTGCCACTCAACATACACCGCCTGGAGAAGTTGCGGATAGTGCGAAACCGAGGTTTTGTAATGAGAACGGAGTGTCTTATAACTGGCTTCCAAGGTTCGCGTGCTGTATACAGCATGAAGTTAAAAAAAAGTGACAAAAACGAGCATAATAAAGTCACATGTCAAATGAAAAAGTCTGTATTACAGAGTAGTTAAGTTTCTTACAAGATAAAATTTGACTGTCAGTATTGTTACAATGTATGCTATCGATAATTGATATTTAATCATTTGTTAATTAATTCTTATTTCAATAGTGTATTATAGCCATGTTAAAAATAGGCAAATAAAAATAATAATTATTTAGGTTAGTAATTAATTAATAAATTAATCAGCTTCACGCTCTAACCCGCACACAGCAGGGTAGGCAGAGGGAACCTAGTGTTAAGATACTCCATTCCCCACATTCTGCCGAATTCTGGAGGCATTGCGTGTTGCATTTATGATAGTCTTTATCGAGATTTATGTTAAGAGTAATAAAATAATCTATTACCAAGATGGTTATTTTTAAAGTTAGGAAATATCCTTGAATTGATATATGCATAATTCAAGCGTCAATGAGTTTTATTATATGTCGAAGATATATTTGTTTGTTTTTTTTTAAATAATTTACAATGAAACATAATTCTATGTGCATTGTTCTAATTATTCATGTATTTTAATATTTTTATTGTGCTATTTACACATAAACCAAATAATTAAAATGAACGTAACGAGACTTGAACCCACGTTCTTGTTGCAAACTATTCTAAACAACCATACGTTTTTGTTTAACTACATTGAAAATACCGTATTTGACCTAGGAAAGTGATTGTTACTTTCCTAGGTCAAATACGATTTGACAATGGCCACTATTACGAGAATAAAGATAAATTTTAAATCAGTCGTGGCGCAGTGGCGCAAAACCTGTAAATGCTACAGGTAGTGGGTTCGATTCCCGCTCTCCGAGCTGTCTTATCACTAGGTTCTCCGTGTCCCGACCCGTGTGCGGGATACAGCGTGAAGCTGATTTATTCATTTATTTGTATTTATATAATTTTTTATTTCACTTTACTACACCTACTCCTAATTTACACATTTAAATGCCGGTATATATAACATATAATTATAAAAGATTTTCCTCTTCTGTTTTTAAAAATATATTACTTGTTTTATAACATTTATTACTATTTTGCTCCAAGATGTATCAATATATGTATGCTCAGTTTGTTATTTGCCTTCCATTTGGATACAGTGCGTAGAAATGACAAACGCAACGTTAATATATGTTTGTATACCTAATGTAGTGTTTCCCTCGAAAGGAAATGATTTATACAAAAAAAAACATGACCTAAAGTAATTTTCATTCAGTATTATTAATATACTTTGAATTTTGGTTTGCATCACCACAACATCCTGACGTGACGCTTCCAGAGTCACCTTCTTTATTGGGTCAATAAACTCAGAATTTCGTGTTGCAATTTCAAACAAAGATCCTCAAAAATCTAAATTTAAACAAAAATGTCTGTATTTTTAAAAGCAAGTTTCTGTAATATAGGTAACATCTGCCCTGTTTAGTAGGTATCGATACTATTTTTCTTTCAACTTCACAAGTTTCCTGCGTTTCCAAGTCTAGGAACCTACTGTTAAGACACTGCTGCCGCTCTCCACTTTCCGCCGAACTCTGAACGCATTTGCTTCGTTACCAGAGCGAGAAAACGAAAATATGAAATGTTTCATTTCCTCGAGTGGAAATCGAAACCACAACCGGTTGCGTTCAAAGTCACACGCTTATGCGCATGCGCCACTACTCGTCTCATATCGGCTTATCTATATCAATTTTAATAACTGAATATCTTTAGCTGTACGCTGTATCCCGCACACAGCAGGGTAGGCAGAGGGAACCTAGTGTTAAGACACTCCGTTCTCCACTTTCTGCCGAATTTTTTGGAGGCATTGCGTGTTGAGTGGCAGAACTCAACGCCGCGCTTAGCCTCGACACCAGAGCAAAGAAATAAAAATATAAATTTAAGTACATATTTCATCTCCTCGAGTGGGTATCGAACCCACAACCAGTCGGTTTTACTGTCACACTTTGTGCCACTGCGCCACGACTGGCCTCAATAACTGAATATCAAATGTTATATTTCAGATTCTATCTGCAATGTTATTATATTACAATAGAAAGTTCGGCATGAGAGCTTCCGGGGTGCTGTTCTTTTTCTGGTTACTTTTAATATTAGCGGGATTACCTCAGCTTAGATCTGAAATATTGTTGCATCAAAGTAAATCAGAAGACGAGAATGTACAATATAACTTTATAAGCTACGTTGTATATTATCCTTTGATATTGATAATGTTTATATTGAATTGCTTCGCGGACTTGCCGCCGAAAGATACGCCGTACAATTTTGAGAAGGTAATAGTTCAATATTATAAAGATATAGACTGAGTACGTGTAACGGAGTTTCTAGATGTACTCATATATTTTATTTTTATTAGAATCAATGTCCAGAAAGCGCCTCGGGTTTCCCCAGTCGACTAACTTTTAGTTGGTTTGATCCATTGGCCCTTACTGGATTCAAAAGAAGCTTAACTGAAACTGACCTCTGGGCTTTGAATCCAAAAGATTCATCAAAGGAAGTAGTACCGAGATTCGATAAATTCTGGGAGAGAACATTAAAGAAAAGAGAAAAGTACGTATACCTTTTATTTTCATAGGAGAGGATGAATAGTTACATTAACTTTCCACATCTAATAAATATTCCCAATTTTGTATTATATCTAATAAAGTTAACAAATTTCGTTATTATAATATCAGGTATCAAGTTCAAAAAACTCAAAGAGTCGCATCAAATTGAAAACCACAATATCTGCATTTATATTTTCAAAAAATAAAACATTGAATTTGGAAACAACAACGAATAATTTTTTTTAAAGTGATAAATTTTGAGATTTAACTTATATTTAACTTTTGATTTTGTTTTCCTTTTGTAGCTATTAAGCGGTATTAAGCGATTACATCACATTACCTAATAGATCACTAGGTTAGATCTCTTTACGTACAAATTGAGATAACACTGTTTAAGGTATAGTGTAACACCACACTATTTCTAGTGCCCTACATGATGTAGTGCACTAGAAATAGCGTGGTGTAACCAGCGCATATTTATACTTGTTGAAACATGTAATATTTGATTATATAATATTGTCATAGTGCTAGCGGACCAAGGGCGACATACAGCAAGACATCGGCCAGTGTCAACTTCAAGCCGGATAAAGAGCGCAAGCCAGCGTCGATTTTGCCTGCTTTATGTTTTGCTTTTGGAGGGCAATTCCTCTTCGGAGCCTTACTCAAATTCTGCAACGACGCACTTATGTTCGTATCGCCACAGCTACTCAAGTGAGTATTAGTTACACCCACAATGTATGGGAGTAAATAAGTAAGTTATTTATTTGAACTATATACTGATAAACAGAAATTAAGAAAAAACTGTTTTTACTGTGATATGTAATGTTAGATGTAGTTTCTGATTGTAATAGCGATGGTTGTGGTTGAGTATCCCAACTTGGGGGAAGGAATTATTTTGTTATCATCGCTCTGATCGTACAAAGTGCAGATTTGAATTTAGCCACTCATCACTTAGTGTTTCGAATTTAAATGGAAAACTGACTACGGAGTTTTTACTCTACGTTCTCCTGCTTATCTTGCTGTTCGCGAGATAGCGCGTGAAGCTAAAAACACGATTATGTATATTTTTTAGATATATATTTGCTTTACAAACATATATTATTATCAAAGAGATATCTAGAACATCTGAATAAAGAAATATATATTTTTAAATCAAACCACAATATTTATTATCTAAGTAGTTTATGGTATCATCACATAACGCGCTTCAAAGTTAAGGTTATTTCTTCAACTTATTCAATGCTAATGTTCGCGTGATTAGATATTGGTATATTGTGTTGTAATGTCTCATGTTAAAAGAACGGCTCAATCTTATTTTCCGATATCTTGACACATTTCTTACTCGACAGTTTTGAAAAACACATTTTTTTATAATAATAAATTCAGATTCACGCTGTATCCAGCACACATCGTAGTAGGCAATGGGAACCTAATGTTAAGACACTGCGTTCCTCATTTTCTGTCGGATTCTGGAGGCAATGCGTGGTGAGTGGTAGAACTCAACGCCGCGCTTTGCCTCGACACCAGAGCGAATAAATGAAAATATAAATTTAAGTAAATATTTCATCTCCTCGAGTGGGGATCGAACCTACAACCAGTTGGTTTTACACTCACACTTTGTGCCCCTGCGCCACGACTAGACTCAAATAGAATTTTTTATTTATAAATTTAAATCCACAAAGGCTTTAAACTTGTTTCATGATCTGCAATATGTGTGGTACAGTATGAAGCTGAAAAAAATACTATTAATTTATAACAATTATTGCTATCTTTTCTATTATTATATATATATATATTTATTTACAGTTTTTATTAAGTTTAACTTTTTCTCGTTGTGATGAAATAAAAGAATCGACTTCTTTTGATTATTATAGTCAATTTAATTAATAATTAAATTGACTATAATAATTTATTATATATCTTTAAAACTTTTATATTTAAAAAAAGTAATATTTTACAGACAAAAAGAAGGCTATTCTTGGTCCTTTGAATTTTATATAAAATAAATCTAATTTAGTAAAAATTGAAGACCATCTGGACTATATACGGCTCGATTCCCTCTCGAGAAAACGAATTATTTTCGTTTCCTCGCTCTGGTAATAAGACGAAGCGCGGCGTTGTGACACTCAAAACCCAATGTCTCGAAAATTGGATGAAAAATGGGGAACAGAGTGTCTCATAGCATTCGGTTATCTCTTCCTATTCTCTTCCAGATTACTTATAGGATTCGTTGAAAGCAAAGAACCAGTATGGAAGGGCTACGTGTACGCTGTAGGGCTCGTGGCGTGTGCGACGGCACAGACGATGTTGCTGAGTCATTACTTCATGAGCATGTCGCTAGTCGGTTTGAGGATAAGAACTGCCCTGACCAGCGCTATATATAGGAAATCCCTGCGCATATCAAACTCTGCGAGAAAGGAGTCGACCGTTGGTGAAATCGTCAACCTTATGGCCGTCGATGCCCAAAGGTAAGGTTTTAATTAGTTATTTAATATACTTTTGTTATGATTGTGATTAATTAAATAGATAAAGTTATACAAGTATTTAAAATAAAAAATGTCGTGAAGCTAGTATATATTATATTAAAAAAAATTATAGGCTTTTAATCGTTATTAAAATAAGACCTTTGTTGCGCTGTGAAACAGCTCAAAGAAAATTAATTGCATTTCTCTGCTTTGGTATCTTACGTAAGCTGCGGTGTTAAGATAATGCTTACTACAGTCTGCATTGTTCAAATTCGGAATCGGGCGGAATTTAATAAATCATGTTGACACTAAATCAAGTAACTCTCCGCAAAACCTGCTTATATGGGAAGTTAAAAAGAAATACTGTACTTAAATATTCATAATAAAATAATCACTATATTTAAATAAGAAGTTACGCTCTCTGCGTTGCTTGAGATAAAATGACACTTACTCGGTACGCATTTCGCAACAATTTGACAAACTCAAATAGAAATCACTTATAAAGTATTCCCTGTAAAAGTACCGACAGCGTGACACAGACTATTCAAGGTTATCGTCGAAAACTCATTTGTCAAAACTTAAAGATAACGCAAGACATTTCTCTATAAATACCGGCAATTAACTTAAGGTTTTTCAAACGGTTCTAGCTCTGCAATTTGTTATTCTTCGATAGTATCGTGACGAAGCATATTTGTTCTAAGATCTATATTTATACATATAATAAAAATGTAACTTATTGCTGTCTGTATATAAAAGATATATGACAAAAACTATTGTTGGAAGCATTTATCAACGCAATAGAACCCAAAACAATGATTTTTGAATTTTTACTTTGTCGGTTTATACGTTTTTGCACGTAAATCTCGGAAATGACTTCGCCAATTTAAATACAGTTTACAACATTTGTTTTGTCAATCTATCGGTTTATAAATAAAAAACATATCATTTTCAAGTGGATGAAGTGGCAAGCGGGTCACTGGTATGATATAAAAATTGCTCTTATGTTGTCAGACACCGTAAGATAAAATGATTTATCAATAGTACTAAGATCATATCAAATAAATGACTGTCGACAGGCCCTAGTAGTGTAGTTGTTAGTAACTGTAATACTGAATTTGAACGTTGTAGATTCGATCCCCACTTCGCATATATCTTATGTATTTGTGTATACTTTTTTTTTGTTTTGACCATATATGTATATATTAAGATATTTAAAAAAAAAATCAAATCATGCTTCAAAGTTAATTAAATAATTAATAGCTAAAAGGCTTCGGAACTGACTGGTGACTGTAAAAGTAAGAGGTGACTGTAAAACCGACGGGTTGTGGCTTCGATCCCCACTCGAGGAGATGAAATATTTACTTAAATTTATATTTCCATTTCTTCGTTCTGGTGTCGAGGGTAAGCGCGGCGTTGAGTTCTGCCACTTAACCACGCAATACCTCCAGAATTCGGCAGAAAATGGGGAATGCAGTGTCTTAATACTAGGTTCCCTCTGCCTACCCTGCTGTGTGTGAGATACAGCGTGAAGCTGATTTACTTATTTATTTATATTAAAAAATAATAAATGAAACGCGTTATGTTTGTAATCCGTGCCAACTGGCGTGTAATTTTTAAAGATTTCAATTTTTGATGTATTTATTAGTTATGGATTTATAGTTTTTATAAATCGTACAAAAAATTTACTTGAAAAATATTCTTTCCACGATGTGTGAAAGTTAATATTAACCACCACCCAAGTACATCAGCCAATTCAAGGACTGTGCTAGGATAGCTTTACGATATCAAAATATTTGTACTCAATAAACATTGTATGATTATAGTAAACTGATAAACAATGCAAACACTTACTACACTTATTACTAACAATATGTAAAAAAATCGATTTAAATGTAGTCAATTGCCGCATTAATAATAATACCTTTTTATTGTCTCATGGTTCAAACCATACATTTTTTAACATGTTATCAATGAGCTGCGTCTCTGGGACTTTTAGAGATTATTCTATACTGTAATACTAGTACGTTTTAAACTTATTTCTGGACTAAAATCACCAGTACTTTTTTTCGCTGCAGTCCTTGAAATTTTTTGATAAATTTAGCCAGATTTATAAGCCGATAGTTCTGAAATATTACATTATACTAAAGGCCTACCATTGGGCTATATTGAGAAAAAAAATCACGATCGAGACTCATTCGAGTCATACAGCTCTTATTTGCCAATTTTCTTCAAGAATTCGATTTTTTCCAAAAAATCACAAAAAATGGGGAAATAGATAGGTACTTTAGTGTTCTACCCATAAACGATGTCGATGTCGATCGCGTTACACCCTGTATAATATAAGGTGTGCTCTGTTAACTGTGTAAATGATGTTATTTCATGTTGTGTGTATTTATGTTTGAATGAGTATTTTTTACTCGTAAGTATACATGCAAATTTCAATGTTCAATTGTTTAAAATATGTGCAAATTATAGGGCAGACGTGGCGCAGGAGCACAAGTGTGTGACTGTGAACGCAACAGGTTCTGGGTTCAATTTCCTCGAGGAAATGAAATATTTTATATTTTCCTTTCTTTGCTCTGGGGTCGAGGCAAAGTGCAGCAATGTTCCGCCACGCAAAACGCAATGCCTCCAGAATTCGAATTCGGAAAATGGGGAGCGGAGTATCTTAAAACAAGGCTCGATCTGCCTACCCTTCTATATGTGGGATAAAGCGTGAAGCTGAAAAAAGAAATACATACAAAATAAAAAAAACTACTATTTCTTATTGATGCTCGCTAATTCAATTAGCTTTACATTTAAATGTTTTTATATATTATCGCTTACTCAAGTATCACTACGACATTTCTTGCCTATATACCTGAGTTTATTTCGTATTTAGATATTTACTTCATATAGATATTAGTCTGTCTTGAAAGAAATCTGATAATATTATTAACTAGCAACAAAAGATACTATAACACTCTCAGTTCTTATCTTGTACGATAAATATTTATTTTATAAACCAACGACTTCACTGATTACAGTTTATTGTGCAAATACTAAACTTATGCATTTGATTCTATACTATTTTTAAATCCTATACTCATATGAAGAGTATAAATACGTTTAAACGTTCAAGTTCACTCTAGTGAAACTTGTTTTTTTGGTATATAATTAAAAAAAATAACAAAAAAAAACACCTGGCCTTATAAAAAGAAATAAAATGTGATGGTACTTATGGTTATATTAGATATATCTATTTAAATCGTATGCTAAGTTATATTCAATTTACAAATGAATCTTAAGTTGTGACAGTATAATTTTACCAAATACATTGCTAGCCATTACGCAACCAAACATCATCGAGAGAATTCTGGGAAGTTACGAAATTTTATACATTTAAAATGAGTGTAGGCCCACGCCTAATTTTTTAGGCCTTATAACATAATAGGATACTTTATCACTAAGCATTTTACTTTTATTGATATTACTATAATTAATAAAACAAAACGTTTTTTCCTCGAGTTATTCGACTATACACATGAAAAAGCTGAACTTTTACATTTCAATTATGTTTTTAGATTTGTGGAATTGACCGCGTACTTAAACATGATATGGTCGGCCCCACTCCAGATAACTTTAGCGTTGTATTTCCTGTGGGGCATCTTGGGCCCCTCAGTCCTAGCGGGGCTAGCTGTGATGGTAGTACTGATCCCAGTGAACGGACTAATAGCGAACAGAGTTAAGACTCTACAGATAAGGCAGATGAAGTACAAGGATGAACGTGTCAAACTTATGAATGAGGTTCTAAATGGAATTAAGGTTTGTATTCTATTTATTGAAGGTCTCGCTATGTGTTTGTAATTACTGATATTCCATTGACATTATGGCACGCAATGATTGTGAGCTCCAACTAAGGCCAATGCTAAGTACAGTACAGTCAAAGAGTCGTGGCCCCGTTAAAGTTAGGTTTTCTGAAGTTTTGCACATTGTTCACTCAGGGAAAACAATGAAAATATAAAAAATTAAGGGCAGCCACGACTTGTCGACCGTACTGTAAAAAGAGTTTAACATATTTTTAACCTAACAATGTATGTCTAAATAGTTAAACATATTTTTTCGATATACTTTTTCGCTATTTACTCTTAATCTCAAAAAAATAGCAATCATCGTCTTTAATATTGAATATTATTAGTCATTAGATAAAACAAATTTTAGCTTCATAATCAAAAAGTTTCATAATATTATTTCCACTCGTGTTGCAATGTTTAAATTGTAATTTTAAATGGTGACGTAATGTATAAAGTCAATATCCTCTGCCGCATTACCGATTATAATAATATTTTGTTCCGTAGATGCGCATCAAAGAATTCCTAATTTGTATTTTTTTTTAATTATTTTTTTAATGGGCTTAAGAATATATTGTTATTTATTATGAGGAAAATAGGCAAAGAAAAAAGTAGTAGTAGGTAATTACCTAAAGAAATATAATAAAAGTAAAGAGCTGCCTGTGTTAATTCTAAATGATCTCTTAAGTCGATAGACCTCCATGGAAGAATAATAACACTGTTACTACGTGCTATTTTTATCATAAAATAAATAGAATGTTTTTTTTTGTATCACAGAACCGTTATCGTTTCTATTAAATTCGTGATAATATTGTTGAGACTATTTAGTATTTTTTTTCAGCTTCACGCTGTATCCCGCAAATAGCAGGGTAGGCAGTGAGAATCTGGAAACCTAATGTTGAGACACTCCGTTCCCGTTAAGACACTTCTGTTTCCGCTGGATGTATTACGTGTTGAGTGGCGGAACTCAATGCTGCACATCTTGAAAAATAATGTTTCTTTTGTTTGAAAATTTATTTTTGGTAATATTATGAACTGAATTTTGACATAGCGTTACAACAGTTTATTGCGTAACGTGTACGGTTTTAGGTTAGTCACATCGATATCTTAACCGTCAAGGAAAAGTAAGTAGTGAGAAAAGCAAATTGCACTTTGAGAATGATCGGCAAACAAAACACGTGACTAGAATGATTAGGCACAATTTTTTTATATTTTTTTATATGACAAATAATATATTATAAATATTATTTATATTCATAATAATCTTATTATTTAAAAGGCTACCACCGACTCTCGAAGCAGCTTACCACAATTTTTTTTTAAATATAGTTTTATGAAATGCTTATAATAATAAACTTCTCGTGAGTTCTTCAATGTATTTTAATAGTATTTAATTCTACATCATTATAGATATGATGATAAGGCTTCTTTGTATTTGTAATTTTACATTTTAATGACCTTAACTATTTCTAGGTTTTAAAAATGTACGCATGGGAACCAAGTTTCGAGGACCAAATACTTAAAATTAGAAACGAAGAAATGAAAGTATTAAAACAAACTGCCTATCTTAATTCTGCTACGTCTTTTATCTGGTCTTGTGCTCCTTTCTTGGTAAGTATATTTTAGTTAAAAACACGATATATTCATCGTGTTTTTTTTTTTTCAGCTGTATCCCGTAAGGAGGCTGAGACCACCTAGCGTCAAGGTACATCTTTTGGAACTTTCGTCTTGGCGTTACTCAACGCCTCGTTTTAAATTATCAGAACGAAAAATGAAAATGTATCTTTCCCCCTAAGTGGGGATCGAATCCATAACCATCGAATTAACAGTTGCACAGTATCGCGTTAATATTAAAAATGCTAAATTAAATGCAAAATATAATTGTACTTTCTTTCAGAGGTAGTAACTAGTTACACTACAATTACAGCTATAAATGAAAAATATTTACTTAGAACAATTAATATTTAAATATTTTCTTGATTGTAAAACTTATTTAGATTTTTGTTAAGATAGCTGTTCTATGCTAAGTGCATAATGCATTTGTTATACTTAATTTATAAGATAATAAAATTGAAATTTCAATAAAAAAAATATCATATAAAGTACTAAACATTATCGTTGTTCCACATATGTTATATTACATATTTGTATGTTTTATGAAAAGAGTAAATAAAACAGTAATTATCATATAATGTTTGTTTAACAATATTGATGTAGAGTGATAAAATTTGTTATTATATTAATTTATCAGCTTTACGCTGTATCCCGCACACAGCAGCGTAGGCAGAGCCACTCTCCGCCGAATTCTGGAGGCATTACGTGCTGAGTTGCGGGACTCAACGTCGCGCTTTGCCTCGACACCAGAGCGAAGAAATGAAAATATTTATTTACATTTAAATAAATATTTCACTTCCTCGAGTGGGGATCGAACCCTCAACCAGTCGATATTACAGTCGCGCTTTTTGCCTCTGCGCCAAGACCGGCCTCAAATCTATGTTATTTTTTTTGCTTAAAATTACATTAAATATCATATAAGTATGTATTATTGATTCAATTTCTTTCTAATATTGGTTTAAAGTTTCAGCCCTATACTCTTAAGTTTTACTTGTCGACAATTGTTTCTTTTTGGCTAAGTGTATATTTTTTCTTCTTCTTCGAGGCCGCCGAGGCACAAGTGAGGAACTGCACTCGGAGAAATGAATTATTTTAATAATATTTTCATTTCTTCGCTTGGTAAAGGTAAAGCGCGGCGTTGAATTCCGCCACTCCACTCGCAATGCCTCGAAAAATTGTCGGAAAGTGTTTTCACAACACTTTGTGTTGTGTGGCGGAAGTGGGGAACGGAGTGTCCTAACACTAGTTTTCCTCTGCCTACTCTGTTACTAGCGGGAAAGAGCGTTAAGCAGAAAAAAATATGATTAAACTTTATAGATTTATTCATACTTAATAAAGTAAAAGCTCACTAATATCACACCAACCGTTCGATTTTCACGTGCGGCTTCACAACAGCCGTAACAGTTGAAAATATCTTTGACAGTACTTTTAATGGGATTCTCTTATCTTAATATTTTTTTATAAACAATAGATAATATTATTATATAGTTATCATTAATGTTTACGTTAATTTAGATATAAAAAGATAATACCCTAAATATTCAACGATTGTGTAAATATTACGGCAATCGATTTATATCTACAACGATTATTTCTTTACTAAATCAAGTTTAAGTCAAATATAGATTTTATATGACAAGAAAGATAAAATTAATCCGTATTAACTTTAATAACATCGTTTTATATTTATAATCTGTAATTTAAAACAAAGGCCATGATAACAAAACATTGACCTTTATCGTTAAAACAGCTTTTTTATATATAATGTAACATTGATTGTTTTATTTTAAACTAATCTGAGTTATTATAAAAGTTATAACACGTTTAATAATATATTTTTTGTATTGAGATAAATTTAATGTCTAGACAACTATGATAACAAAAGATTTAGTCCAGTGTTTCTGTTGTTTCCAACGTGGGGCCCAGGCCCCACTGGGGGGCAATTTGATAGTTAAGAGGGGCTGTTCAGAAATGAACTCGGTACAACTGTAACCCTTTCGCTTCGGCCCATTATATGCAATGCATAGGTCTAGTCGGTCATTCTTAAATAATAAATTAAGTATAATTGCGACGAGATAAAAATATCAATTGGGTGATTGGAGTCTTCAAGGAGACCACGGGCCCATACTTTATATATCGTGTATCAGTAAAGTTTGCTATAGCGGAAAATAGAAGGAGATAAATTTAATATCTAGACAAGTATGATAACAAAAGATTTAGTCAATAGATTACTAGAGACTGTCATCTCTAAAACTGAACTTACAAACAACATACAGATAGGAGATCACAATGACACAATAACAGCATTTGCATAAAAAAATATAACAAACTAATGGGCGCGCGCGGCTTCGCCCGCTTATTTGCCCTTAGGGGTGAATTCTAAATAAAACCATGAAACATGTGTTCAATGAAATATTTTTAACAGTCTGAATTTAAATTTTTATAGACATCGGTGGCGATTTAATATTTTTTTTCTATATAAACTTTCAACCTCTTATTTGAACTCTTAGGAGGTAAATTTAAAAAAACTATGAAACACGTGTTCAATGAAATATTTTTAAGACTTAATTTCAAATTTTATAAAAATCAGTGCCGATTTAATTTTTTTTCCATACAAACTTTCAACCCCTTTATCCCTTTAGGGTTAATATTTTTCAAAAATCCCTCCTTAGTGGATGTCCAGATTACAAAAAACAAACATATGTCCAAATTTCACGTTTCTACCATCAGCGGTTACGGCTGTGCGTGCGTCTTAACTCAGTCAGGTACATGTCCTTTTATGTATATAACTATTCTACACACATCATGCAATTTTGTGTTATGACGTTTCCTGAGTGACAAATGACAAACTGCTTGTTCTTGTAAGTACTGTAAGTTCAGTTTGACAGTCTATGCAATTTTATAAGATTTTACAAAAAACGGTTTTTTTTACAATAGGTGCTCTGCTCTTACGTGGGAGCGTATGCAGTTTCCATAATTCACAATGCTAACATTTTTTATTAGTTTGTTATTCCGTTTAGTATCTTTCGCTAACATTGTTAATGGACAAAGGATCGAATTTAATTTTCAACAATCGATCAATCTATCCATTGTGAACGCCATTGTTGAATAAACGCACAAGGACGGAATCCTCTACGCTTAATATCCGATTTCAAATGAATATACCAACACAAGTTTCAGTAACTTAATATAAAAAGGTTCAAATGTAAATAAAATGTTTCCAAAAAAAAAAATCTTTTGCAGTGTAATTTTTAGACCAATGACCGATTGGTAGTAAGGTGCTCTAAAAGCCGGTTTTGTATCTTTCTGAAGGTATTTGCTTGTAGTTTATTTTTAAAGGCCATGCCTTAGTATTAGCATTGACACTTTTTTATATTTTTAATTTTAATTGAAAATTATTTGTTTATACGAATAATTTTCATTATGTTTTTGTTTAAGGTAACGTTCTTAACTTTCTTCACGTATGTGATTTCCGATCCTGACAATCATATCCTGAAACCCGATACGATTTTTGTGTCGATGTCTTTGTTCTATATAATGCATTTGCCTTTAGGCTTGCTCCCACTCGTCATCGTGTCAGTGATAGAGGTAGAAATTTCAGTGTAACGCACATTTATCTAGAGGCTGAGGTACTCCTAAGTATGCGTACTAACACTCGCTCATCTAATTTTAATAAACTCTAGTTTACGATGTATCTAAAATTATTTTTCTTTATTTGTTATACCAAATATTATTTAGTACTTGTGAATATTAAATAAGAAAAGGCCTTTTCACTGGGATGTTGTATAGAATGTTATTTTATGTCTCCTCTCGATACAAGCTTCAATAACAAATTAGTGTAGGCATCGAATTATTTATTTGTAATAATCGAAGAGTATTTTATACATTCCATATGAGTTTAATATCTTAGGGATACAGCGTAAACATACTTTTCTTGTGGTTATGGCCACTACGACACTTGTCTAACTTAAAATTATGTCATAATTAACAAGAAAGTAAGCGTCTAAGCCAAAGATGCTCAACTCATTTTGCTGCTGTTGCATTTTCAAATATAATAAACACACTATGATTTTTTTTTAATTCTTAATTATTTATTGATAACATAATCATTATTACAAAATAATTTTCATTGTATTTGTATTTTAAAATATAACAGCAGGTTTATTTAACCCATCATTTAAATTAGATTAATTCAGTATTCCCGGAATGGTCGTAGGTGTCGCTGATGTCATTTGGGTGCTTTGTCCTAGTGAATGATACAGAAGTACTGGATTCTAAACGCGCTTTCGTAGCGTTGTCTCTTTTCAACATACTACGTTTTCCACTATCAATGCTGCCTAATGTTATATCGAATGTAGTGCAAGTAAGTTTTATTAATATAGTCTTATGTACATAGTATCGCTGGCCTGTTGGTACCATATCATTTTCACATTGCATGAATGGTGATTGGAACACTATGCAGAAGAAACTTTTATCAATCATAAGTAAAAATAATATAAATAGAATTAAGAAATGATTGATATCTTTTCTTCTGCTATAACAAATATAAAAATTGAATATTTTAATATGTTTCCTATATTATTTTGTAGACATCTGTGGGTATAAAAAGATTGAACAAATTCATGAATTCCGAAGAATTGAGCGAGAGCTCCGTAGAACACGACCAAAAAGAGCGTAAGTATTTAACTAAATGGGTTATCCATTCACCTTGTATTACCTTACTGTCACTTCACGTTACTACGTTATTTACTTATTTGTGCACCGAATTACCAATGTGGTTACTCGTTTCAGCAAATCCACTTGTAATTGAGAATGGACATTTTTCATGGGGAGATGAATCAGAACAAATTCTAAAAAATATAAACATCCAGATCCCACGTGGTAGTTTGGTGGCCGTCGTCGGCGCAGTGGGTGCCGGGAAAACTTCTTTACTTTCAGCTTTTCTGGGAGAAATGAACAAAGTTTCTGGACGAGTTAACACGACGGGTGAGTTGATGCAAACACATTATGTAAATGACATTGATAAAATCCAAGAAACTAAAGATCTTTTTTTATTTTTTTATTTATACGTTTTGAATAAATTATATTGTTAGCCTCTTTTGAAAAGATATAAATAATTCAAATAAAAAAAGTTTTAAAATAGTGGTCGGGAATGTCATACATAAAGTATAATAAAATCAGCTCTAAATATATTAAAACAGTTTTTTATATGAATATAATAAATAATAAGTAAACGGTAAAAATATTTTTCTATCGTCATAGGTAGCATAGCTTACGTACCTCAACAAGCCTGGATACAAAACGCTACTTTGCAAGATAACATATTGTTCGGAAACCAACTGGAAAAGGCTAAATATAACAACGTTATCAATGTGTGTGCTTTAAAGACAGATTTTGATGTTTTGCCCGGCGGAGACCAGACTGAGATAGGAGAGAAGGGTAATGTGTATTTTTGTTTTGAAAAAACCACGAAATATCTTTGACTGTTAGTAATTATATCGTATAAACGCGCTATTGCTAAATGTGTTTAAAAAAGTCTCGGCAAATTTGTATACATCTACAATACATGTACAAGTGCATATAAGTTACGTACATTGTATTAGAGGGAAAAATTTTTTTTACATTTTTTTAACTTCACGCTACATCCAGCACATAGCAGGGGCATGAATCTGGGAACCTAGTGTTAGTACACTCCGTTGCCATTAACACAATTCCATCTCCGCTGAGTTCTTTATGCATTGCGTGGTAATTACCAGAACTCAACGCCGCGCTTTGTTACCGTAACAACAGCGATTAAATTAAAATATGAAATATTTCATTACCTCGAGTGGATATCGATCCCATAAACGTCGCGTTTACAGTCAATCGGATGTTTGTCCATGACGCCCTCGCGGCTTGATAACTTGACAAGATCGGTTTTTATTGAACATTTTATGATAATGAATATTTGGATGCAGGTATAAACTTGTCGGGAGGTCAAAAACAGCGGGTGTCCCTCGCTAGAGCTGTGTACTGCGACTACGATAACTATTTCCTCGACGATCCACTCAGTGCAGTTGACTCTCACGTCGGCAAACATATTTTTGAAAAGGTAACGTTAGTTTAAAAATATATAATCATTTTTGTAAAATTTACGAACAATATTTAAAAAAATTTAAATGGCATATTTTTTTTATTTATTAACCGATTCAAATAGAACAAACACTAAATGTTAAGGGAAGCTTGGAAGAAGGCTTGCCAAAATACAATAGTATTTAGCCGTTTCTGAGGTTAGCGGGAATAAACGCACAGACAATCGGACAACATTTTTAAAAATCATTGTTTTTGGTACTATTATTTTATTAAATGCCACCAATAATAATTGTTTCTTATAAGAAAAAATATCAAATGCCACCAATAACAATTGTTTCCTATAAATATTCCATGTCCAGACACCACGATTTTATTATAAGTATAGATAAATAAAATCATGTACGGGTGAAGGTGAAATGTTGCAAAATTTGAATTTTGGAGAATTAACTAAATATTTTTAAACATTTTAAAGTGTTAATCCACACTTAAGAAATAAAAATACTTATTTAGAAAACGTATAAAATTTTTAATACGTAGCGGGTCTCGAACCCGCTCCTCCTGGAAACCGACCAGGCGCTCTGACCACTGAGCCTTACGTTCTCGCCAAGCTACGTCGAAATTCTTATACGCTTGTTACAACTTATGTTGTTAGCATCTCTGTAGGGAGATTTTTACAAATTTCTGCTACCCAAAGATAATTACTAAGAATTATCGATTGGCAAGAGAGAATACTATTTTTTAAATATTTTTAAGCATTTTTAAAGTGTTAATCCACACTTAGGAAATATAAATACTTATTTAGAAAACGTATAAAATTTTGAACGTAGCGGGACTGCTAACAACATAAGTACAAGTGTCTCAAAATGTTGTCGCCTTTTTTTAACAAAAAAAAAAAACGAATGTCGTCATAAATACTTGTCAAATAGGTTAATAAATTGCGGTTGTTTTTTCACTGTAGGTTATAGGTCCAAGTGGTCTATTGAAAAACAAAACCCGTGTATGGGTAACGCATAATGTGTCATATTTGGCCCAAACTGATCACATCCTGGTACTGAGAGACGGAGAGGTATCCGAGGCGGGTACATACCAGCAGCTGTTGGAAAAGAAGGGAGCCTTTGCTGAATTCTTGTTACATCACCTGAGTGACGCGGAACGTACGTCGCCCGAAGGTGAGTTTAATGTCATGACTATGTATTTATATATATATATATATATATATATATATATATATATATATATATATATATATATAGATATAGATATATTATATATATATATATATATATATATATATATATATATATATATATATATATATATAAAACATAATTCGGAACTGGTGTTTTTAATTTAATAAATTTTAAGTGTAAAGAATTGCATAATGTGTTCTACATTAAATTAATGCTTTTATATATTACAGCAATAAAGACATAGCGAGTGAAACGTTATCTTGTTGACTAACATTCAAATAGATACGATGTATGCAGGTGCAATGGCCTACTATGTATGCTAATATTAGCCTTAATATATAAAGCTAACAGTTGTTTATTTACTTCTAGAACTAGACGAAATTAAACAAGACTTGGAAAATAAATTAGGATCTGAATTCCAAAATAAGCTGCAGAGAGCTCGTTCATTATCGGAGAGTACGTCGGAGTCGGAACAACCCGCGGCGTGTAAGTACTGCTTTTATACATTAAATCAATAAATATTCCGTTATAATAACTTTTACGTTAGACAACGCACAGTCTATTGAATTATATCATGTTGTTGAGTGTGTGGGGTAATAAGAAGAAGGATGAGAGTGAATAAAAACGTCGAGAAGACGATGAACAATAATAGTGTTCTTAGCGCTGTGCAGCAACACAACGAAGTTATGGTCGTTTTTTAGCTTTAAGCTGTATCCCGTACATAGCGGGATAGGCAGAGGGAATCTAGGAACCTAGTGGTAAGACACTCCGTTCCCATTAAGACACTTCGGTTTCCCACTTTCTGCCGAATTCTAGAAGGATAGCGTGTTGAGTGGCGAAATTTAACGCGCCTCGTCGTTACCAGAGCGAGGAAATGAAAATATTAAATATTTAAAAGGGTATCGAGGGTGCGACTGTTAGCTGCAACAACAAGTTGTGGGCCTGGTTCGTTATTGAGTGTTCTAGCACTAATCTGTGTTTCAATTAAGAAATTGTTCTTGACATTTTATAAGTAGTACTCGTAAAATGATAACTTTTATTACTTTATTTATATTTTATGATAAATAAAAAAATACTAATCATAATTTATTTCTTATTTTATTAGCTGGCGACAGAAGCGGCAGTGTGAAAAGACATACGCCTGAAAAGAACAAACTCATAGAGGCCGAGAAAACTGAAACCGGCAGTGTGAGTATACTATTTATTTATTAATTAACTTAAATACAAAATTTATTAATAAAAAGAAAAAAATATTTATATAAATATGATGGTTCTGTTGCGTAATTTTGTAATTCTGGCTGAAATATATTTTGTAAATAAAGGAAATTTGCGTTTTTCATGATGGGTTACACTGTTAATTAGAATATATCAATATCAATCAATATATATATAAATTATGAATAAAATATTTCTTTGTTGTTGTTTTTAAAAGATTAATGTAACTTGAAATTAGCAGGAATAAAAAATAACAACAGGAATATTTGAAAAAATATTCGAAATTAAGATAAAATTTCAATAAATTATATTTTTTAAGCTTTCGTACTTCGAGAAAGTGGGGATCGGTAGTATATTAATGGGAACGGAATGTCTAACACTAGGTTCCCAGGTGCCTTCTAACTACCTTGCTATGTGAGGGATAAAGCCAGTTTCATTCCTATAAACTACTAGCATTTACGTTACTCTACATCTAGTGTCGCACATAATGTAGTGCACTAGGAAGTATCCGTAATTTTTAACAAGAATTTAATTTAATAAAACTTAAAATAACACTTTCGAAATAATGTTTTTATATAATATTATAAAATGTGTTGTAACGGAACTTGTCGCTTCCGTCCTTTCGTCACACAATGACGTAAATTATGGATAGCCCCTAAGTTACCCTAACTTACTCTACCTTACATCTAGAGCCCTAAATGAAGAATAGTGCACTAAAAGTAGAACCGTAGAATTTAACTTGTTTAATATTTTCGTATGGTGTAGGTGAAATGGAACGTATACAAGCACTACCTGACGAGCGTGGGTGTGATGGCGTCACTAATCACAGTGCTGATGAACCTCATCCTACAGTTGTTCCAAGTTGGATCCAACTACTGGCTCGCGGAGTGGTCGAATGATGCTAACATGGTAAGTGTTGATACCACTTGATGTAACGATAAAAAAAACGGACGACATTAAAACCCACAAAAAATAAAAATATAGTATTAGGATTCCGAGTATAATATTCAGATTCCGAGAGGAAGATCTTCCAGCCCTCCCTCCGGCATCACTTTGACAATTATTAAATCTCAAAACACTATATATATATATATATATATATATATATATATATATATATATATATATATATATATATACACGTTTTATAATATTATATATATATATATATATCAATATTTTTAGAACAAAATTAATATAAAACAGAGAGATGCGTTTCATTACCTATAATAAACACAGTTTGTTCAAATTCAAATTCAAAAACTGAAAATTCTCATTATATAATCATCACAGTTATGTTGATTAACTAATGATGATTTTATTACATAATACAATTATTTCAAACACTTAACCGCTTTTTTTATTTTTTTAATTAATCTTATCATTGATATTTGTCATTATATAATTTCAATATCTTGTAATCATTTTAATATCATTATGGGATGTAATTTTAACGAGTATAATATATGATTTTAGCACTAAGTTAATTTAATGACGCAACAAAATATGTACGTTTATGTGCGCTTTTTTCTTGTAATTTTAATGTTATGACTGTTACATGTCTAACTCAAGTGAATATTATTAATGGGAATAGCGGTATTTACATGATTTACATTTTGTTTAAGAATAATGTAAAATGGTTTATGATAATGAGGAACAGAGAGAGAGAGAGAGCGAAGAGTTTGAAATAGACTTTTAAAAGTATAGGAATTTATTCCAGATTGTAAATGGTACTGTTGACAAAGCTAGAAGAGATCTTTATCTTGGCGTGTACGGCGGCCTCGGTATCGGACAAGGTAATAAATATATCCTACTTGTATTATATAGTTATAATAAAAATATTATTTCTTTATAAAATCACTTTAATTTTGCTCTATAGTTATGAAAAAAGGGAAGAAATTAGAAATTATTGTTTATTTTGTTAATAAATTTCATCAAATTATTAATTATATTATACGTATAATACATTATACCAATAAAATATATCTAACCTATTCAATAGGGTGTTTTGGTATAGCACGATATAACTGATCGAATAGTTAAATGTTATTCCCGCTTATAAGCGAATGAATGGTAGACGGTTGACCTTACTTTAAAATTATTCATAAAATAATCTCCTTAATATATTATTAAACTAAATAGTATGTTTAGAACGCATAATAATTTTATGAACATTTATATATAATCAATGAATCTATCTATCTCTATCAATTAATGGCAACCAGGATGTTGTTTGCTTCAAATTAATTTTGGAAATATAGAGTGGCATTACTATTTATTATATTGTAAAATGAAAAAAAAAACTGAAATATTGTGAGTGTGGATTAATTATATTTATGCGTCGTCAACTTTTGCCGCCAAAAGTGGATGACGGGACGGTAAGTCATTGTGTTATAGTGACGTAGGTATTTAGTAATTATAATTTGATTTTCTAAGACAATTTCCTTTAAAAAATGTTTTTTTTTATGTAAGTGAGTTCGAATCTCGCTTTATCCTTTCGAATTCTATTGATGTTTTCTTTATTTACCCTAAGATAAGAAGATAATAGGCTTTACGGCCTTTTCAAATTTTTGTTTTATTTCTTGAACACCGAACAACAGAAAAAAAATATTAACTTTTTAAATTATTTTTTCTGTATTATAAACATAAATCATAAAAAAAAATATATGTAGATTTAAGTGTGTTTATTTGTTTAAATTATTTCTTTTGTTTATAAAAAAAATATTTGAATGTTTGCTTATGAGGTTGCTTTCGCCTCAAAAATAATAGTTCGTGTCAGTTGTGTCGTACTGTACCAAATGTCCATAGGTAAAGACAATTAAAATTAAAACATATTGAATTTAAATTATTATTTATTATTAGTTTTATATATGCTTATTTGTGGAACAAATGGTATAATAGCAAAGGATATTTTCTCTTTTGACAATTGCTACAAATTTATAAAAAATATATATATATTTTCCATTAAAAGAAAAACAAATATTTTAACATTTGGTTCTTGGTGTCGGTTTGTTTTATGTATATTATAAATTTTTTCTAATATAAATATATAAAAAAATCTGTGTATTAAGTTTTTAACAATGCTATATAATTTTTAAAATAATGAATACATTCTTTACAATTTGAAAGTTATTTATATTGCTAAGTCTTCATGTGTCTTCATATTATGTGATAATACGTTCAACGAGGGATCAGCAACTAATCATTGCATGTTTTAAAAATATATTATTACAATTATCAATCTGCATGTTTCTCTATTTTAAACAAATTTTACTATTTGTAGATTTTTTTTTTCTGTATATTGTGATATAGGTACAGATTGCATGATCTATATAATAATAAAGTGATGAATAGAAAAGTATTTTATCCACTATTGACCGGAACAATGTTTTACATTAAACTAACAAGGATCTCAAAGGATCTTATCGTAGTTTTAGTTATTTATATTTGTCTCATACAACAATAATAATAACAAAATCACTTACAATTTAATTGCGAAATTTATTGGTATTTACATATGTCTTAATAAATATGAAACGCTATCTTTACGTTACAAAGATAAAATAAGAGTAATATTAGCGTTAAATAAAAATAGTAAAAAAGTGGTCAAGCGCGAGCTGGTCTCGAATGTGATAACCGGGTGCGCAGTGGTGTCGGTGTCGGTGTCGTCGCTGGCGCTGTACCTGGGCACGCTGGCGGCGGCGCGCGCGCTGCACGCGGCGCTGCTGGGCGGCGTGCTGCGCGCGCCCTGCATCGGCTTCTTCGACTGCACGCCCGTGGGCCGCGTGCTCAACCGCTTCAGCAAGGACGTGGACGTGCTCGACAACGTGCTGCCCATGACGCTGCGCGGCTGGACCTCCTGCTTCTTTGCGGTACGCGGCCCTATTCCTAGGCAACTGACGATTTCATGAAAACGTTCTTTCCATGTGCGTATATTGACGGTGTTTGTGGGAAAACTACTTTTAACCCGTAGAGAAAAGAACTCATTCTATGATTTTAATTTATTTCGTGTGAATTATCTTTATCCGGTCTAATAATTCAAGTTAGACTTTATTGTATTTCATTTATAGTTGAGCATTTATTAAAAGTAATGCTGTAATATAATTTTATAAAATACATCGTTTCTAAAAATTATCACTTTTAGTACAACATATAAACTTATTTCGTATAGTCATTTGTAAAAGATAATATGAGTGAAATTAAATTCATAATATTACGATTCGACACAACTCATTCTGAATAAACTAATATTTCTTTCTTATTTAATAGAAATTTATAGAATTTTAATTTTATTATTAAGGATCACGATTTCTTAAAATACCTCCTCGATCAGTGGATTATATAGTTAAATGTTAATAATTCAAGGATATCATGAAATCGTTAATTGTCACCCTGAAGTTGAGTATTTATAAGTATAACTTAATCACATAGTCCATAGACGTATTTGTTATCTTGTGATTATGGTAAATGAATTGTATTAAACTTTATTGTATGTAACGCTTATGAATCTTGACTTTTTTTTAAACTAGCTTCCGCTACGTAGTCATATATATAGTCTTGCAACTTTCATATATTCTTGGCTTGCAAAACTGCTGGTAACCATTCCTAGCCATACATATATTCCATCTCTATCCATTTATAGCAAAAAGTTAAGATTTACAAGTGACTCCACCATACCCTGTACTCAGAATATTATTTTATTCTTCTTAAAATAAAACAAATACGAGTACATTTGCAAAAAAAAGTGAATTTGGGATCAGTTTATTGTTTTGCGATGGTTGAGTATTTGTTTCTCGTCCGCTCACCAGCCTCCATACTGTTGTAGCTCCCTGTATTAGAATGACAGATTAAATAAGATTGCTTGCATTTTGATAAAGCCTCACGTTATGTAGCCGTCACGTCCGTAGAGCATGAGAGTTTTCATAGCGTTCAAGATGCACTATCACATTCGCCTTCGATACCGCTACCGATACCGATACTTGTGTCAACAGAACGTAAACAATGTATTCATTATAAATGTTAGAACGGCGACGTTGTCGACGTAATTCTGACGAACGTGGACGTTTTTGCAGCGATAGCGTCATTTTTCGCGGATTTAATGCCATATTTGGCGTGCTGGCGGGCGGCGCGCGTCCTCCACGAGATGTTATTGGACAATGTACTAAAAGCACCATTGCAATTCTTCGAAGTGACTCCGGTTGGGCGGATTCTGTCTAGGTTTTCCAAAGACGTGGACGTCGTGGACACGTCGCTCCCGTCGCAAGCCTCTGACGTCATATATTGTGCGTTCGAGGTAATGCTATTTTAATGTCGCGTTTTTTTTCTTGGTGGGTACTTATTGTGCTTTGTTGTTTCATTTTATTTAACTCATTTTTTTTATATAATGGAGTCATATAACTACGAGCACCCGAGTCGTATTCGAATATACTCGTATAATGCCCACTAGGTCAATAGGCATACTTCCAGTAAATTTACACAGAAATAAGACAAATAAATAAAGGAACGTGTTATTAATAGGGTACACTTTGTTAACCATTGCTTTTTGCTTCCTGTTTGACTTTAGGAGCTTTTGTTTTTATTTTAAATATAAGCTATGTATACATTCTCAAACAGTTTATGTAAGATTTCTATACAAATGTGTCGAAATAATAATGACCGGTGTAAACTGATCCCAAGGTTTGTTTTGTTCTACTCATTTTTTGTTTCACAAATTTATTGCACCGCTTCAAAAGTATATTCACGCGATGTCACAAAAAATAACGCTTCTTAGAAAGGGCAGCATTCAACTGTAATTAATAACAATGGAGGCAATGCATATTGTGTTGTTGTTAAAATATATCACTTTTCTCACAGGTCCTGGGTACCTTATTCGTTATAAGTTTCTCAACGCCGATATTCTTGGCCGTAATATTGCCAATCGGCGTGGTATACTACATCATACAACGCTTCTACGTCGCCTCCTCCCGACAACTCAAACGCCTGGAATCAGTGTCAAGATCACCAATTTACTCACACTTTGGTGAAAGTATAACAGGAGCCACTACTATTAGAGCATACGGAGTCACTAAAAGGTAGTGAATCTTTTTTTTTATTCTATAATAATTACAAGAACTGCAAAAAATTCCAACAACGGAAATATCTTCTATTTCAAAGTAATTTCAATTAAAATCAGAAGTAAATAAATTTTTAATTGACTAAATTCATTTTGTTTGTATTTCGATATTGATAATTATTAAGCCCGACTAGAGCAAGGATTATTAATAATAATATTACACGACAATAATATATTTTTCGATCATCAAACAAACAACTTACGTACACGTATCATGCATGTATGTTATAAATAATATGATATTATATTAATAAAACAGATTCATTGAAGAATCCGAACGAGGCGTGGACCACAACCAAGCGTGCTACTACCCCAGTTGTATAGCGAACAGATGGCTGGCCATACGATTGGAGATGATCGGCAATCTTATTATATTCTTTGCGGCCCTTTTTGCTGTTCTCGGCCGCGACACTATCAACCCTGGTCTAGTAGGCCTCTCCGTCAGCTATGCTTTACAGGTGCAATCTTGTATTTCGATATTTATACAAATATAGGTACAGTCGATTATCCGAACTAGTTTGGAGGAGTTGTGTGTTCGGATTTTTTGTTTCCAATAATTGAAATGTCGGATAAAGTCAGAATATTTATCTACAAGAAAATGAAGTTGGTCCTCATTCATTTATATACATAATTATACATTTGTGGACAAACAAAAATTAAAAGTAAACTGTAACCTTGTACATATTGTAATTTTCTTTTTCGCTCTTTCAGAATTTCATACTTTCTATTTCCTATAAAAAAAAACAGGTACTTGTGAAACCTAAAGGCTTAAAAATACTTTATTATATAGATTTTGATATTCACACGAGTGACGGTAACTTAAATGTAGTAATATTTCCTATTTTACAGGTCACACAGACATTGAATTGGCTGGTACGGATGACATCAGAAGTGGAAACCAATATTGTAGCTGTTGAAAGAATAAAGGAGTATGCTGAAACAAAACAGGTTCCCATTTTACCAATATACCGTTACTTAAGAGAATTTTGAAACAACAGAGAATCGTATCAAACAAAAACGCTTGTTGTGGGTTCAGATCTTCTTTTGTTTCTTGTTTTTTATAATAAAATGTAAAGTATTGGATTCCGTCACGTGCAACACCGAATTAAGGTTGAAAGTGGTTATGTTTGTCTATGGTTGTCATTTAACGTGCGAAGTCTTGATTTTGAGTGGAAAATGGGGAATGATGTGATTAGTAGCATTTTTTCTAGTCACCTTACCATGTATGTAATACTCGTTTATTGAAATTATATTTTTTTTATATATATTAACTTTTTGATATTAAATATATTATTTCTAATAAAAAAAAGTTTAACAAAAGACAAATCGAGTTCAAACAAACTAAAAAGTATAAAATAAATTTACTTAACATAAAGCCATGATACTTTGATTTTGAAAAAATTTATAAAAGAAAGATTTTAACACAACACAGGCTTGGTAAGTTGATATTGTAGTAAGATTGTTGTAGCATTAGCTTGACACCGACTTCAAAATTATAAAATCATTCTTAAATTATTTTTTTAAACAAAATTAGAGTACTTAGTGTTTGTACTATTACATAGTAACTTCAATCTTAATTGCCCATATTGCCAAGAACGTATACGAGATACACGTACATAAAAAATATTCGGGCAAATTAAAATTCTTTCCCTTTTTTAAAATCGGCGGAAAATGAGACCATCTTTTTTTTTTGAAGTATTTAAAAAGAAATGCAACGATTGAGGGATCTCATTTTTGGCAAAAAGTTTTAAGAATATTTCTCGTTGTAACTATTATAGTAGAAGTAGTACAACTACTTAGGTCATCTATGGTCTTCATCATCAGTTACACGTCATCAAATTTTGATCTCCGAAAGAAAACGCACGAGTCTTTACAAAAAATACTCAAATCCCTGTAAGCGTGCCTATAAAATTTAAAGAGTTCCCATCAGATCTCGACATGGTCGCCATGGTCACATACATTAAAACCCCAGGAGGCGGCGTGGGCCGCGGGCGCGGGCCCGGGCGCGGCGTGGCCGGCGGCGGGCGCGCTGCAGCTGGAGGCGCTGTCGCTGGGCTACGGCGCGCGCGCGCCCGCGCTGCGGCGCCTCACGTGCTGCGTGGCGGCGCGCGACAAGCTGGGCATCGTGGGCCGCACCGGCGCCGGCAAGTCCACGCTCACGCTCGGCCTCTTCAGGTATCCCGCGCATACATTAAACTACTAAACTTCTTCACCTTTGCCAAATGTAGTTTAACTCTGTTGGCTGACTCCGATGAATCTAATGTTGCACTGCTTTGTTTTTATTTTATTTAAAATATGTCTTTTCTTCGTATTGCAAGTGTAGATTATTGTGTTAAATGGGACTATAAATATGCTTAAAACTTTGTATTTAACAGAATAGTAGAGGCAATGAGCGGTAAAATCCTAATAGACGGCGTCGATATATCCACCATCGGCCTCCACCAGCTTCGTTCGCGGATTACCATAATCCCACAGGATCCTGTATTATTCTCGGGCTCGCTGAGAATGAATCTGGACCCCTTCGGAGTGTACACTGATGACGAAATCTGGCGGTCGTTAGAGCTAGCCCACTTGAAAACTTTCGTGCTAGGTATATACTTTGTTATTTTTTTTTCTTTATATTATATTAAAAAGATCGAGTGGCGGAAATCAACACGACATGTACTAACTACGTCACCAGAGCGAGAAAATGAAAATATTAAATATTTTATTTCTTAATTTAAAATAAAAAATATTTCTCCAGGTCTCCAAGCAGGCCTCCTCCATGAGATATCGGAGGGTGGTGAGAATCTATCAGTGGGTCAAAGGCAATTGGTGTGCCTCGCTCGCGCGCTCCTCCGCAAGACGCCGCTGCTGGTGCTGGACGAGGCCACCGCGGCCGTCGACCTGGAGACCGATGAACTTATACAGGTACCTTAGACGCCACAGGACCTACCTAGTGGGTTTATTTTATTTATATTAAAAGGTTAACAGCTATGACAATGTATGTATATGCTATATTTCTACTCAACGTTAGTTTGATTTTACTAGCGTCACGCTATTAGAAATTATCTAGAAATGACGTCACTCGTAGGGAGAATGGGGGGAGCTGGAACCTTAAATTTCAACAATCAATACTTGTAAAATATATGACATCACACTATATTGACTCACAAATGTGACTAGCTGTAACAATAACGGGGAAGAAGTAAAAAAAAAAACAAAATTTGTTTGTCATAGATTGTGGATGACCAACACCACCTGGCATGTGCCTCTAATATATATATTTTTATGGAAAAGATACGGCAAACGAGCGTGCGGATCACCTGATGGTAAGTGAGTACCGCCGCCCACGGCCCCGTGCAACCGCAGAGGAGTTACAGGTGCGTTGCCGGCCTTTAATAGGGTTGGGCGCCGGGGCCCGGCATTACCTGATGCGAAACGCAGTGGCATAAAGCCACTACTTTACGCCGGTTTTAAATGCCGGGGGTGGTAATGATCCGGTCGAGTCTGCCCATGCGTGTTGCCATTGCTGGCGACGTGACTCTACCACACGTACTTTAGTCGCCTCTTACGACACCACCAGTACCAGGATGATCCTATTCTAGGCCTGGATAACACGGCACAAAACTCTTAATTGGAGGACAAAATAAATTAAAGTGTTGTCCTTATTTCTGCCCGATATGTGAGTGTGGGGGATGCATGATAAAAAAATCCTTTCAAATTTATAAGTATCAGAAGCCAAATGACTTCTTTTATTATATTTTTGGATTTTTTCTTATTAAAACTTTTTTATTTCAGAAAACGATAAGAACGGAGTTTGCGTCATGCACAGTACTGACTATCGCTCACAGACTTAACACAATCATGGATTCTACAAAGGTTATGGTATTGGATAAGGGACAGTTAGTAGAATACGCACCTCCAGAGCAACTGTTACAAGACAAAAACTCCATTTTTTATAGCATGGCCAAAGACGCTGGCCTAGTTAACTAACAATTAATACAATTGTCATTTTAATTAAAAAAAATAACAGTGGACCCGTCGCACTCAACAATGACTTATACTTTTTATTATTATATTAACTTTTGTTTTTCGCTGACATTTATAATCTGTATTTCTTTTGACGTTTTGAAAACAAGGTAAGGGTTACCGCATGTTTTAGTGAAAAATATTTTCACTTCCTCAAATATACAATTTTGCTTGAAATACTTAACAAGGATACATGCTATAAATTTAAATGTATATTTAGGAGAAATAGCATTCACTATATCACATTCGCAACCTTGTTGTAAAAATGTAGTATAATTTTTTTGTAATAGACCCTTCCAAGTTATAAATAAGCATTTTTTGAGGATCTTTGAACCTTATTACTTTTATATGTATTGTTAAACATGTGATTATGGTATTTGCGAATTATATGTATGCTATGTACGCATTTTAAAAACATGTTAAT
Source organism: Heliconius sara (assembly GCA_917862395.2). Classification (NCBI taxonomy): domain Eukaryota; kingdom Metazoa; phylum Arthropoda; class Insecta; order Lepidoptera; family Nymphalidae; genus Heliconius; species Heliconius sara. The sequence continues at coordinate 16,530,643 of OU860798.1, read as the reverse complement.
TAAATATCGTATTATATTGATGTGCCTGATCGGATATAAAAAAAGACAATTAAAACGTTGACAATTAAAAAACTCAGCCAAAATGGCGCTGCCTTCTTGGTATGCGACAAAACAATTTCTGAAGGAAAGAACCACCGCCATCTTGGATCTACTTACGTGGTACTCACTATACTAGTATTGTAAAAAAGATTCTACATAAGTCTTTAGTAAAAGTATCGGTATGTTGATGATAGTTTTCTACGTTTTTTTTTTTAATATACATTGTATATTATAGCACAATATCGGAGTTGAGGGCCAATAATGAGGTATAATAAAGATCAAATTGTGCTAAGATTTGACACGACAGAATCGCCATTTTTGCCATTATTGTAGTTGATTAAAGATTATAATTTTACATGTAATGTGAAAGTTTTTATAACACTTAAGATTGTGTCATATCAACTTTTACACAATTAGAAGCAATTATTAATGGCAATATACAAATATCCGAGCGTGTAGTTACCACTTCAAACCGCCCATAATTTAATACTATGTATATTCTATTTAATTTTTATTACTTAATTATAGTACTTAATTTTGAATTATATTAGTACGTATATGCAATCAATTGTTTATAATTAACAAGGCAGCACTCTCAATATGGTGAATTTAAATATTATAAGATCTATAGAAAAAAAATATGTAAAGTCTTCCTTATAATTTTATTAACTATTATGTCACTTGTGTGCAGAGATTTTATTAGATATTAAGTAGTTTAAAGGCTTTTCGTATGTGTTTCATAAGTTTGTACCATTTAGTGTGCTTAAATATAACTGTGTACTTACTGAAGAACATTTTTTTATATATGTTTGTCGACTATACGAGATAACGAAGACTTTTCTTAATGCTGGCTCATGTGACTTAAGCTAACAAAATATAAGATACTGATTTCTTATGAACGTTACATATGATTTAATTTTTAAATAAAATGTCCTTAATTAGCAATTCAGCAGCTTAATGTCAAGGTGTGACTGTGATCGCGAGTATGTGGGTTCGACTCCCACTCAAAGGAAAGGATTATTTACATTTCTTCGCTCTGGTGATAACACAAACTGCGGCCTTGAGTGCCAGCATTACCGGCGCTCTGTCTCGCAAAATGGGAGGTGCGTTGTGTTCATGACCTCTTAACCCAAGGTTTCCTCCGCCTACAGTACAGTTCACGGAAGAAAAAATTACTTAATTATAATACCTATTAGCAATAACTATCACCTGTGATCAAAGTTCAATTATCGCCATGTTATATATCTAAATAGTTTACATTAAATACATTAATAGGTCACAAGTTAATGGATGCATTTTATAGACATATTTATAATGTTGAAAGGTTATTGCAAAGTATATCATGCCTTTATTGTAACTTTTTGTAATTTATTATAACTATATTAGTATTAGTGACGTTTATATATAAAATTGTTCATTATTTATTTTTCTGTTTTACTATGTAAAGGATGTGCATGCGCACTAAGAATCATTTAACGAAATATAATAACTAACATAATTGGATGAATGTTATAGAACGATAACATAGCTAGCTGCTCTTTATTACGTAATCATTTCTGTATTATTTACAGTTAGACCTTTAAAAATCTAAACGCAATATATGAATATTGTTGTACCTGTCTGTTGACAATTAGCTCAAAGGTTAAGCATATTAAACATAATTTGGCGTTAAGTTCCGCTACTCAACGGGCAATGTCTCGGAATTGAGATGGTGCATAGACGGGATACAGCGTGAAACAAAAAGCAACAGCAACCATATAACGAAACAAATATCATTCAAAATTTTACCTTTTTGTTTAAAATTTGTTAATATACAGTTGCCCTCATTGCATGTCAAGAATGTATTAATTTCTCTATTAGATTGTACATTTATGATTAATATTTTATAGTGCTAGTTGTGTTATAACTTAACATAAGCTAACTGAACAAATTTAATCCAATAAAATATATATATTCTTCCTTTGAAGCAAGTAACAAATATTCTATGGTCAGTTTTTATCTCAGATGCAATATTATTCATTATTATTATTCACTTTTTACTATTATTTTATTATTATTATTCACTCTGTACTATTATTTTATTATTATTATTCACTTTATACTCTACCTTGTAAAATTTTATTATTCTGTGTAAAATTAAAAATATAAAAAAAATATTATAGTTAGGTTGTGTTAAGTTATATTTTATTATAACATAATTTAATTCAAAAGATTAATCACTAAGCTATTTTTTTTTCTAATTAAAAAATTGCATTATATCCATTGGATAATGAATAAGTATAACATATAGAAATAAATTTCAAAATTATAAATACAATTTCAAATCGTGTAAATCTAAAAACTTGCCCATTTATAATATTGACAAGCTTTGTTCCCCATAAGCAAATATATTTTTTTTTTTGATAAAAATAACACAATAATCACAAAAACTTAACTAACTAAGCCTTTTTCTAATTTGTTTTCTATATATAAGGGAATACATATTTCAAAGAATTACAATTAATGTTTATTTGTTATAACAAATATTCACAATACAGGAATAAAATTAATTGTATTGATTGATTGAGTTGTTTATTTTTATACCCAGTTAGTTTCATTCCATTTCCGTTATTTGATAAAAAAAAAGGTAACCAGGTATATTTTTCTCATTATCATGCATTTTATATGTATCACAATATCAATTGTTATAAATTATTAATGTGAATAAATATTTTCTATGTTATTTAATTAGAGGCCAGCCAGGCACAGGGACACTCCTTCCCCCCACACTTTTCGCCTGTCATTTCGAGGCTTTGCTAGTTGAGAGACTGAACTCAACGCAGGGCTTTTGCGTTAGTGCCAGAGCGAAGAAATGAAAATATATATTAAAAAACAATAATTCATTCCACCGAGTCGGGATCGAACCCACAATCGTCGCGTTAACAATCAATTGATGTAATTTTTAATACTGGCTATTATTATAAAACATATCATAGTACGTTTAGATGCTTGCGAAAGCTCAACATGCGTCCACAACTCCGATCCAAACGCTTCTATTCCGTTTACACGCTTGTGAGTGCGCTGGCTACTTTAGTAAAATCCATACAAGCGAGCATGGAAGATGTGCAGCTCATGCGTTAGTACATATTTAGTAATTTATACAAAAAAAAGCGAAAATTCTGTCAGATGAGCAAGTAATGCTGTCTTTGTGTTTAAAACCACTCCCTGCATCGGCGACTAGCATTGGTCTGGATCGGCGATAAGCAGTCAAGCCACGCCAAACCCGCCACTTAGTCACTTGTCAATGTTTTTATTTGATGTTAATGTCGATTCAATGTGCTATATATATATATATATATATATATATATATATATATATATATATATATATATATATATATATATATATATATATATATATATATATATATATATATATATATATATAAATATATATATAGAGAAGAAAGACTTTCATAGTAGGAATTACCTCAATATTTTTAAAATCAGAAAATTCAATATTAATTTTGAGTATTTTTCGCACTTTTAAGATGAAAAAAAGTTTCATCCACAAAAATAATCTTATTTGTATTCTCTCTCGAATAAATTGGATTTAATACATTGAAGTTTCAAGAACTTGAATCAAGAATATAGGTTAATGACTTGTCAAAATGACATCTGAATTGTGTTTAACAAAATATAAATATACAATACTATTAACAACCCATAATCAAAGAACCAAACCAAAACCAATACTATTAACAATTTAATGTTTAACTCACAGAGCTGACTTTCTGTGCTTGAGCTTTAATTAACTAATATTTGGCTTTCATTCTGTGTATTTTAAATATTAGTCTAGTATGTAAATGTTTTGTTGTAAGAAACAAAAGTGGTTTTTTGAAACTTGCAGGAAGTACATTTATTATTATTTAAAATATTTAAAGAAATTGAAGTCACGTAAAGAAAAATAGTCACATGAAAAAGTGAGAGACAGGTGGTGACACAAATAATAAAAAAATGGATATAATATTCAACTTACAATCGGAAGACGATTTTAAGATTGTAAGTTTTTTATTTTTAATGTAATGTATTTAGTACTTGTAATTTTTCAATTAAATTATTTTGCTTGTTTTTTTAGGTAATAGAAGATTTAATCCAAAACTTATATGATGTAAAACACTATAATGACTTTTTAGATAAAAGTACCATTTTTGCAGCCAAAGAAGAGTTGAGAAATTTAATTTTTGAAAGCAATGTTGATAAAGAACTGTTAAATAATAAATTATTAGCAAAAGCTTATAACACTCATAAATTACAAATGCTTTTAAATGTTATTGAAAAACATCAGGACAAATTGATATACTCAGCATTAATTAATCATAATAGTGCATATGGTGAAGCAGTGGAAAGTTTTGATTGGGTTTTAAAGCTTGTGTATGGAACGAGTGAACTGAAGACTTTACATTATCCAGTACTTCAAATTGCATTGACTAATATTAATAAGTCAGAAATAAGACACAGAGTATTTGATGTTAGTAAAGACATGTTATGCAAAATGATTGATGCTTTAGAAAACATGGATACCTTATAATAAATTCTTTTAAAAAATATATATGTGATATTACTTTATTCCTTTTATGGATCCCTCTTTCAATGTGCCTAACTCAACAGGATTGTTTTGATATTAGAACTTATGCGAATTATGGGGATAGGAAATAAAATCTCTGGTGTATTAGTTGTAGTGGGTCCACCGGTAGAGGAATAATCTTGATGCTTACAATGTTGGTGTGATGGTGATTGGTAAGCAATAAGTTAGTAGTAAGTTGAAATATATGTTATTTATAAACAGTCATAGCTAGGTTCTCTTGAACTACTCTGGAAATTTCAGGGTTTCTTATACTTTAAAATGTTATCTAATTTGGTACATACACTAATAACATATAACACACATAAAGCAACATTTTTACCGAAAAAAAATGAGTGGACATCAATAACTATCGCTGTTACAGTCAAACTCTGTCCTAGAGTGCCTGTATTAATTATTAAAATTTTGCTGGGCTATTATTTAACATAGATATATAATAATCTGGACATTTATCAAATATTTTTTGTTGAACATTTTTCTCTATGGCATTTCATTATTTCTTACAGTTTAGCGGACTGTAATGGTTCGTTGTGAATGTACAAATTCATCAGTTTTTATATGTCAATGAAAAATGCTCATGATGCTTAACAGCATTCGTTAAAGCGGCTTCTTTCTATTTCTTATACCTAGTTCAGCTGGACTGTTGTGGTTACTCATCAGATGTTTCAGGTCATAATTTTTTATGTCATTGAAAAATTATTCTTATGCTCAACAACTTTTATTAAGGACTATTATTAGTTGTTTCTTTGTTTACATGGACCACGGTCTTACATCAGATGTCATCAGGAAGCCTTCACAAAAAAATACATCCTAGTTCCTAGGCCTATTGGCTACATAACAAAAAGTTTCATTGATATCGGTCCAGTAGTTCAGAACATGTGGCTTACAAACAAACAGATTTTAAGAATTCGTGGTTCATTAGATACTATTTTTATATTACTCTAAATAAGGTTTTTAATTAGAAATACCTTTTTTAACTGTTTATTATAATATAGATTATAGATGACTTTTGAGGCAAATAAGCATTTGACATTTGATTTAGGACTTTTTGGTTATGTTCTTCCCGAGTGAACAATCAGAAATTTAGAAAACCTAACTTCAGAGCGGCCACGGCTATTTGGCTGTACTGTAGTAAAGTGTACAGAGAATGTAATTAACTGGCCTCACCAACAAGGAAGATATTTGTATAAAGACAAAAATGTAATCATGAATTGTAAGATTTGATAAAATGGACACAAGAAAACTCATGAACAACTTGATATTAGGCCCCTAAAATATGCTAATAAAAAAGTATATAACTTTTAATCTATTAGCCGTAAGACAATTCTTATAGATTAAAGAGATAAAAATAAATGTATTTTTATTAAGTACAACTTTTGTAATTATTTCAGTAATATAAATGATTTTGTACAACTTCTAAGAGCTCCCAATTAAATAGGCACTACATTGAATTGTTTACTTGTTCACAATCAAATTCTGGCACTTGTAATCCTAGTTTTTTAAATAACTATCTACATAAATAATAACTAACTCAACAAAAAAAATACTTCAATTTACTCACATATACACAATTTCTTCTAAGTCGCTTGAGAGCTTCTGAAACTTGACCAATAGAAACGCCATATTTATAAAAGAAGTGCTACGGGAAAGGATAATAAAAGTCAAATTGTATTTTAAAATTTATTAATTAGAGACATTCACACATCAACATCAAATTTCAGCAAGATTGAACATTGATAAATATATAAAATAGTTCAATCACGCAATTCAAACAACCATTATTACCATTATGTTTGTAGAATCGTGAGCAGTCTAAGTAAAACGTATCAAATGAATATTTTTGCAATATATAATAATATAAAAAGATACATACTTCGAATTGGCACTTCTGCACTAATATCATAGTTGAATGATGCAGAGACAATTGGTAAGAACTTTCAATAGTTGTGCTCCTGGCTAATTTATAATTAAAACATATAAAAGTAAAAAATTTTGAGCGAATACAAGTCTTAAAAGCTAAATGGTTAGAAGTTATTTTATATAAAAGCTACAAACCTAACAGCTTAACCAATAAGATCACAAAGTATCAGCAGGTTGGTTCACTCTATAGTGTGACAAGTACTTATACGACACAATCGAAACCGCTCAAACCATCACTCGCAATATTCAAATGTATAAATGTAAAAAAAGGGAATGAATACATTTTGGATATTCGCATTTGATATGGAATGTCTCACTCGTATAAATGTATTGCTAATTTAATTTGGGAGTAATACCCCCCACTGTTATGCAGATGTGTCACTTCAAAATTTCATAAAAAATGTATAAAATTACAAAAATGGATACGGAATGGAAAATAATTTCATCTGACACGATTATAGAGTACGACAATAATTGTATAGAGATATCAAATCTTACATAGGTACAGTACTCACTACTCGTTAGTCGATACAAACACTACACGTCTAAATAGTACAGATTATAATAGATTGTTGTTTGTATATGCATAAAAATTGTATAGATTAATCGAAAACTTGGCCGCATTTGACAATTCACATTGAAGATAATTAATTCAATGAAATATATTTTAAGAGACATGGCGACTAAATTCTGTTTACTTCGCTCAATGACGGGCGAAGCGACACTATCAAATACAAAATATATCAAAATAGGCAACCGACACGGGCCGATTGGCACTTGTCTATAAAATATACCAAAAATTCACGTTAGAAAGAGAGCTTGAATCCAAAATTAATTTATATTACTATTATAATTAATAATTATAAGGTGTAAAAATAACACAACTACATAAAATATACTTAAAAAATTAAATGAAATCAATTATTTTCATATCACTTATAACAATATACAAATGCAATTTTAAACTTTTATTCGACAACAGAATTTAAGAAAAAATATGTTTTGTGAAAACGTAATTATTCGTATATACATAATAATAGTCTCATCATTAAAACCTATATTAATTTTATAACTTTTGAGTGACAAATGTTTATTTGCGGGCCGCAGTCATCGCCACCAGATCGTAACCGGTGCAACAGCGACAGTGGCCGCGAATCATAATGCATATCCGCAGATTATTTGCTACATCTCAATCGAGTTTAATTTTACAATATTCCTATATAATGGGAGCCGGCAGCCGGCCTCCCGTTGTATATACTGCACGTACGCAAAACCAACTTCCTCGTACAGAACATTGAAAAATTGGTAAATTCATAATATAATTCTCTAAATAATGATATCATAAAGGAGTAACTAGCGTTCGCGAAGTATCCGAGGAGGGACGTAACTAATACCCCTGTAATCATGGCACCAACTTAACGCACCGTATACTGCTACATAACTTTGTTATAATATATATATATAAAACCTTAATTTTACAAAAGCAAAGCACGCTAACTTAAACTACACTAGTCGTGGGTGGTGTGAACGTTCGATGTCGGCATCGAACTAGGTTCGATATCGTCCGGGAATACTCGCTATTCGGGAATAAATAAAAGGCTCGTCTTCAAATTAGCGCCCACCGTCCTCCGCTCGCTGCTGCCCTAGTCGCTCCCCGCCACCACCGCTGCGCTCGGCGCCTCCTGGTAACACATTACATACGTTATATATATATGCTAGCGACCAACTCACCGCTTGGACTACATAATAATTATTTTTGTAACGTCTAAATGTCATTCCACGCTTAGGAAAGACGTTTTGGAAAACGTATAAAAAATTTACGTAGCAGGATTTGAACCCGCGCCTCTTGGAACCCACCCAAGCGCTCTGCCCACTAAGCCATACGTTCTTATCGAGCTACATCGAAATTAAAATGCGCTCTTTATAAAATCTACACAGAGATGCTACAACCAAAAGTAAGTTGTAGCAATCATATAAGTTTTCTGAAAAATATTTTACATAGTTATTAATTTGCTAATCTTCATTATATTCGTTTTCTAATAATAATATCATAATAAGAACAATATCTATAACTGTATTGAAAACTAGACTTTCAGCTAATGCAATAAAACAGTTATATTGTTTTATCTCACCAAATGATAATACAATAAAGTTTACTTACCAATTCATTGTTTATTTCTGGCACTGAAGGAATTTCAGGAATCAGTTCAGCGAGCTTGTCAGAGACTGGTGCGGGTTCCTATAAATTATTATAGGTAATGTATTACTAATATTGGTATTCAACCAGTTTAGTGTCAAGCTGAAATGTGTATAATACAATGCGTATGTATGTTGTATAAGATAATTAAAAGTGCACTAAGAGACTAAATATTGGGTTCTTACTTTATTTAATTACGCATACTACTAAGAAATACAAGCAACAATCATTATTTATTTTTAGTACACATTGTAATGACCGTGAACATGCCAAGTCGATTTAATATTATTCCATATTACGTTTAAAAAAATTCAATCCGATGCAAAATTATGTAAGAAGAATATGATTAATTTACTATAATATATCATATTATGAATAACATAAAATAAAAAATACATTCCAACATCATTTTAAGTGTCTGTGCAAATATGTGATCATAGAAATTTAGGTGATGTTAGCAAAAGCGGGGGAGGCATGCCGTAAGTGGGGAAGGGGGAGGTGAAGGTGGGTGTGTGGGGAGGTCCGGGTCAGGTCATTCATGCTCAGGGGTCTGTACAGTGCGGAGCGTCGAACAGGACACTAATCCTCTACTAGGGCAAGACCGTCGTATTCACCTGCGGAGTGTCGCCGAGCGCGTCGACGTCGCCGTTAGTCGTCACCGCGTTCTCTTCGCTATGGTCGTCGGTCCCGTTTTCCATATCGTTTATTAACTTATCCGTTTCCAGGACTCCATTGGTTAATTTGCTTATAGCGACATTCGTCTCCGCAGACGTGGCGTCGGTCGTCATTTCATTTGATGCGTTGTCTTCTTTAATGCTCTCGGTTTCTTTATCGTTGTCGTCATTTGCAGTAAGCGCTACTTGTTTTGTGGAATCGGCATCGTCGTCGTTTATGTGGCTATCACTCGAAATATTTACATTATACGTATTTATATCGTGCGACTCAGTTTCCATTTCCGCCGGAGCATCGGGCAGGGCGGGTTCGGCCGGATCCTCGTCCGCGTCCGTGACACTGATGGACGGTTGTAAGGGTCTAATTTCAGCGTTCTGGTTAATCACTGGGAGACTGCATTCAGATTCATTGGTATCGATCGGTTGTGCGTGTTTGTTGGTGGGTTCGGGGGTTGTGGTGGGAGGGGTGGTGTCGACAAGTGCAGGGTCAGCAAGCACAGGTTTTGGGTCTGCGGGCTCGAAGTCGGCAGGCGTGGTGTCAGCGGGTACGGGGTCGGCGAGCGCGATGTTGGCGGGCGAGGGGTCTACGGGCGTGGGGTCTGCGGGCGCGGGGTCAGCGGGCGCGGGGTCAGCGGGCGCGGGGTCTGCGGGCGCGGGGTCTGCGGGCGCGGGGTCTGCGGGCGCGGGGTCAGCGGGCGCGGGGTCTGCGGGCGTGGGGTCAACGGGCGCGGAGTCAGCGGGCGCGGAGTCTGCTAGCGCGGAGTGTGCGGGCGCGGGGTCGACAGAAACAGATTCGGTGGGCAGTTCGGGCGCCATGGTGGTAGCGGCGAAGGAGGCCACCGACGAGGGAGGGGGGTTAGCGGGGAGCGGAGGAGGCGTAGGCTCAATTAAAGGCATTTTTTCGACACAAACCTCTTTCTCGACAGGGGTTTCAATGACGGGAGCGGGCTCCGATTTTTCGACAACAGCCTCCTTAGGCTCGCTAGTCTCGAGCTCGGTTACGACCGGCTCGGGGGTCTCACTCTTAGGTTCCTTTGCGGGGAGGCCATTGACGACAGGTGACGTTTCTGGTGCAACCTCAGCTTTAGGAGTCTCCGTCCTGTCGTTTTCCTTATTATTAGACACTGGTTCTTCCGAAAGAAGGGATTCTTCTTTCGGTGACTCAGGTGTCGTGCTACCATTGGTAATTGGCTCAGTCACCGGAGTCTCTGGTGTTTTTTCATCTTTAGCCTCAGCTTCGACAGTCTCTTCGGGTACGATGTTGTTTTTCTCCGACTCGGGACTCTGCTCAGCAGACTGAAAATAATTGTTTATTACAATGTTTATTTTTTAAAAAAACTTTAAAATTAAGATTTTATTAAAATATATGTTTCCTATTCTTAGTTATTTACAGTATTTATATTGTTTAAAAAACATAGCTTATCAACATTACTTGATTGTATTACTTCTTATTACTTGTTTGATAAATAAAGTGAAACGAAATGAAATCGAGATCTTTAATACAACCCATTTATAGCGCATAAATTTCTCATGCATGGCTAAACATTTTATGTAAGCTGTCCTTCAAGGAGTGTGGTCGTTGGTAGATTAATTACATCATGGGGTTTACACTTGTTTCAATTATATTTTGTTATTAACGATAAAAAAATACTAAGTGGTGGAACTCAATGCCGCGTTTTGATTCGTTGCTAGAGCCAGGAAATGAAATATTTAAATATTGAAATATTTTCTGGAGTAGAAGTCGAACCCACATCATGTCGCGTTTCCAGTTGCACGCTTGTGTCCGTGCGCTGTGACTGGCCACAATTTCTCTAATTTATTGATCTTAATATGCATATAGATAAAAAAAATCGATGGTCACATAATCTTTTATCTCACAGTTGCTGGCAGAATACATTTGAAAAAGTAAACAATTAATTATTAACCGTCATTGCCGCATTCCTTATTATTTTAATATAGCAAATATAAAATTTTGTCAATGTTTAGATATGGTCCGCGAACGATTATAATTTTATGACAGAGTAAATTTTTATTATTTCTCGTGTAGATTTATGTCATAGTGGTCCCTGCTACCAAGAACCACCACTACCACTTTTATATTAAAGTGGTCCTTGATTAAGGAAAGGTTTACAGGGATTTTTTTTAGCAAATTAAAAATCTTCTTACTAATTTTGTTAACTAAAATATTGTATTCCTCTCTCAGTGACAAAATAAATATCTTGATATTTAAAAAGATATATATAATAATATAAAATATATATTGATCTCTCTGAAATACGCAACCGCAGAAACTTGGTAAATACATACGGAGTGATATCGATACTGGCAAGGCCATACATATATCTATGTTGAAATACCTACAAATACAATATAAAGGAAAACAGGTAAAATACGAGATGAATGATCGGTTCTCATTAACTATTCAGATTCCGTGACTAATTATGAGTTCAATGGATGAATCAGTCAACCTTTGAATAGTTAGCGTGCCGTTAACTTATTGGCACGCTGACATGATTCATACAGTACACAACGCTCAGTAATACCATAAATGACAATTATAAATTGGCTGACGTGATACAAAGAAGTTGCTCAAAATCAGTGGTGTCGCAGTGTTGTATTTTTAGATTCACGCCGTATCCCGCTGTAGCAGGGTGGCAGGGGGAAACGTTTCCATTATGACACTTACGTTTCCCATTTTACGCTGAATTCTCGTGGCATTGCGCGTTGATTGGCGGATCTCAACGTCGCGCTTTGCCTTGTTCACAGAGCAAAGAAATGAAAATGGTAAATATTTAGTACCTTCGAGTGGGAATCGAACTCACATCCGTCGCGTTTACGGTCACACCCTTGTGCCACCGGATCACAATGGCCGCTTAAGTATGTTTTTTGCTATAACATAAAAAGAATATGAAAAATAAAGTGTCAAATAATATTACAGTTAAGTTGCTTATTATAAAATATCTGTTTTGTATTCTTGTATCACTTAGCCAGACTGCCTTATACAACAATAGATTACGGTAATTTGTCGTTCTAACCATCTTCAGGAACATAACTGCCAATATTATATATATTAATATAATAACGCTGAAGAGTTCGTTTGAACGCAAACTAACCTCAGGAGCTATCATCGACTTATGAGTGTTATACAGACTATAGATATCAGGTTAATCGTTTCGACGTTACTCACTCCACTAAGGACAGAGTTACTTAGGGTACTTAGGGGTACAAAGTTATCTATAACAAAAAAGTAAAAATTTTGCATCAGTACATGGAATATATTTACAATTGAAAAAGTTTTAGGAACAGGGATAGAACCAAAATCCACAAAAGAAATTCTGTTTGTACGCGCTAATCTCCGCAACTACTTACTGGACGGATTTGAATAAAACTTTTTTGTTGTATAGCTATTAAGTCCAGGTAATATAAGCTACATTTAAATTTGAAAATCTGGATACCTGATGTGGAACCTTAATAGCCTGTCTAAGCTGTAAGAGATATAAATATACTGCCTTAGAGAAAATTTAACAACATAAAAAAAATTAAATCAACCTCACGTAAATATTTTAAACGTAATTCAGTAAATATTTCATCTCCTCGAGTGGGGATCGAACCCACAACCAGTCGGTTTTACAGTCACACTTCGTGCCACTGCGCCACGACCGGCCTCAACAATTAACAACATGACAAACAATTTCCACCCACATGAAAAAATGAACGTCAGGAGTACCTGACGACGAACCCTAGCAGCCCATCTAATCTCTAAAAGATATAAATATAGCGTCTTAGTAAAAATTTATCAACATAAGCATTTTCTATGCACATAATAAAAATGAAAATCTGGAGCATCTGATGTGGAACCCTAAAAGCCCAGATACAGCTTAAGAAATGTGAATATGATGGCTTAGATTTAGAATATATTATATTAATTACAATAATGTAGAAAAAAAAACATATCAAAAGTCAATTTTTTTTTATGGAAAAGACACGGCAAACGAGCGTGCGGGTCACCTGATGGTAAGCGATTACCGCTGCCCACCACCCCGTGCAACCCTAGAGGAACTACAGGTGCGTTGCCGGCCTTTAAGATGGGTTGGGCGCCGGGGCCCGGCATTACCTGATGCGAAAGGCAGTGGCATAAAGCCACTACTTCACGCCGGTTTTAAATGCCGGGGGTGGTAATGATCCGGTCGAGTCTGCCCATGCGTGTTGCCATTGCTGGCGACGTGACTCTACCACACGTACTTTAGTCGCCTCTTACGACACCACCAGTACCAGGATGATCCTATTTTAGGCCGGGATCACATGGCACAAAATTATAGTTATAGTTGTCAGTCAATTCTGTTTATTAAATAAATAATTATGTAGTTCAAGCGAGTGAAGCCGTGGGCGGGCCGCTTGTATTTCATAAGATTGTAACACACATTTTAATAATTTACTGTCTACATTTTAGCTGGACGATCGTTCAATATTGTCATGGTGCATTAAAACGTAACTCATACAAAAGGAGGTAAAGTTTAAGTCACTTTACTCTTCGCTTACATGTGTCGTCCAATCTCGCATCTCTTCTTTTTTTTTTTTTTTTTATGGAAGAGACACGGCAAACGAGCGTGCGGGTCACCTGATGGTAAGTGATTACCGCCGCCCACGGCCCCGTGCAACCCCAGAGGAGCTACAGGTGCGTTGCCGGTCTTTAAGATGGGTTGGGCGCCGGGGCCCGGCATTACCTGATGCGAAACGCAGTGGCATAAAGCCACTACTTCACGCCGGTTTTAAATGCCGGGGGTGGTAATGATCCGGTCGAGTCTGCCCATGCGTGTTGCCATTGCTGGCGACGTGACTCTACCACAGGTACTTTAGTCGCCTCTTACGACACCACCAGTACCAGGATGATCCTATTCTAGGCCGGGATCACACGGCACAAAACTTCATATAACTAAATTTCGTTGAACGCGAAATACTAGACGTCTCAGAATAGACGTCTGATAAAACTTTTAATATAGCTCTCCAAGTTCAATGGAACGAGGTATCTCATTAAAAATAAACATAAACTCAGGTCGAAAATATAAACGAAACCAATGTCCGAAACGAACAACAATATGCACAATACGGCTAACATCCTCGCGTCACGCACAGGAAGCAGCTACCTGGCATTGTTCGACTCACACATGTACGAACATAAATAACATAGTTTTTGTCAGTTTTAGTATTGTTTCACTGAACAAATAGTACCGTCGTAGTTATTGTCACACAAAAGATTATTGTATTTTAATTTCATAACGGTAGCGTGTTAGATATTTAGATATTTTTTAAGACTTATATTAATTTATACAATAATATATTTAAATATATTGAGTCATAAAATAAACACTTTAAATTGACCTTTTTAAATAATTAATCACATAAAATTTTCATTGTCAATTGTCAAAAATTCTAAATATTAATATATATGAAGGAAAAATAATAATTAAAATGCACGCATAATAAAGAGTCACACCTCGTTTGACAATCATTTTAATGGTATTGCAATAAAAATATCAAGCCCTTTGAATGTTTGTTCAAATTACTTTGTGTTCCGCCCCTCATCACGTGCGAACAAAGGGGCTCGACAATTTCTATAGTTTGTTCGAAATTAACCTTTATCCGGTAACGGTAACGGTAAACTCCCGGTGAATCAGCGACACCTCTTCAATGGAACACAGACAGAACTATGGCGATGGGTTTTACGCTCTGCATAATATATTGATTGTGACGATTACTTTCAAAATATTCATTTAAACAAATATTTAAACCTTAATTTAGGAAATATAAAAATTATATCAACGCATATAGCAGTGTTAAGACCTTGTTAACCTAGCGCTAAGACACTCCGTTACCCATTTTCCACCAAATTTTTCGAGACAGTCATAAGTCAACGAAGAAACGAAAATATTAATTAATAATAATTAACTCCCTCCAATGGCCATCGAGACCACAACCGTCACGTTACAGCCACACCTTGAGCCCCTGCACCATAACGGCATTAATATACAGTATGTTTGTGGAAACTACAAACGAAACTTACAAAGAGCACACTACAACAACCAAGTTATAAAGACTATATAAACACCTATAGAGAAAAGACGGTCCAATCGAGGCCATCAGAACCGACACAAGCGCCACTCAAGTGGTCACATAGCAGCCAGCAGCCTCGTGTGACCGACGGAGCACAATTTGCATGAGCAATAAATAATGGAGATAGCGAGTAGCTTCTCGCATCTCGCATCTCGGCCGGTCCTGGCGCACTGTCTGTCATATACTACTCATAGCTCGTATTCGCTATCGGAGGTCCCTGCCCTGTCCGCCGCCGATTACACCAATAGCTCTGAATACATATCCCACTTACCTTCACTACGCAAACATTACCGTCTTTATATATAAGCATACTAGTTAACCGTTGATATACGATCTAAAATTGTAGATATATTGCTAAAATGCCTAAATATTATTGACTTTCTTAAATTATTTAAAAAAATAATATGTTTATATTGATATCAAAATCACGATGTGAAAACTCTTAAGTCGGATGACTAGCAAAAACTGTTAAGTGAAGTGAAACTGCGGTCGACTAAAACTTCACTTTTATTTGCGCAATTAGTATCTCCACAGTCAAAGTTGTTCGATGATTATTTAAATTTAAAAACTAATTTTTTTTTTTGTTGATTTCCTAACTTAAAAGTTAGGAGTTAGTAGAGTTTCTAGTCATAATCATAATTTTATTTTAGGTTATAAATAGAATGTAGTACCAATTACCAACCAACGAATTACACGACTCTGTCTGACCACTTAGTGAGAGGAGGTATAAATAATAATATACACTGCATACCTTTGAAAGATATAAACTTATCAAAGCAAGATGTTAAACATTTTATTAATAATATAGTGTTTTATTATTAATAAGTGTAATTGTGAAAAAAAAAACTAAAACAACAACCGCGTTGTGTTGATATAGATAAAATTTTTAACCATCTCATTTTTTTTACTTTCAATAATGTAAAAAAAATATATATTTGGATCCTTACAGAGACAAAATCAAAATTATATTTAGTTCAAAAAGGTATCAAATAAAAAAAAAGAGACTACACGATATTATGTTACTAAACCAAAAAAAAAGAAAAACTTGGGAGATATATCAATCATATCTAATCCGGTTTCTCACGACCGACGAGCGGTCACAATCAGATCGTTGACATAACAATAGAATGATAACGTCAAAAGGAAACGAAACCCCTTCCTTGTTATACCAAAGCTGTGTTCAACGGGGGGTATTATGAAAATACGATAGATGAGAACTGTTGTTATTACGCGGTCCGTCGTTTGGTAAACATGCAATATGAACTTGGCTCTTCGTGTTACTTATCCGGTAGCGAGTTACGATACATGTAGGTACTCCATAGCACCACCATTGTCCACACCGTACACCGTGCTACAAATACGATTAAACAGGTTCCATTTATAGATATCGGGATATCGGTTTGTTGTTTTTGGCTGTTGGCTTTAGGCATTGAAGCCTCATAAAGAATATTAAATCTTCTTTGTTACGAATATAAAACGTTACAACAATGGACCGTAACAAGACAAGTACAATCACGATTCTTTGTAATTAGATATTATTAATTAAATGTTAAATGATGAAGGGAAAACATAAATGTATACTATCGTAATTACGAGTGTAATATAACATTATATATAGAAAATGTGTTATACGACATGCAATCATCTCAAGGAGCGGCCTTCGGGTCCGCGCCCACTGCAGGCCTCGGAAACCTGCCCCGGACTGCTAATTTTATTTTGCACACAAACAAGTTTTAATGCAAAGCAAGGAACCGATTGGGCCGATACGACCACGCTCGCAACAAAAATTATAAAATTGTATCGCATTTCTTTAACACGTAAACTTCATTTACGACATATTGTAACAAAATACAAATTAACAAAAGCAAGTTAAAATTACTCGAAGTAAACAGATTAGTCATCAGTTTTTAGAACATGTCGAAAGCTGGTGGGGGGTTGAGCCGTAACGAACATATGTCACCACGTGGTGTTTCGTACCGTTAGTTAATATCGAATTATAAAATTTTGAAGACTACTAAAAAAATACAGTCAAGAGTTTTAATGAATTAGCGGCGGTAACGACGCGATACGTCGATAAAGCCGGCAGACATTGTCGGCTCACGTTTGTTGGCGCGGATATAGCACCATTTTGAATTATAATGCGCATTGTTCCTCGCCCCGCTTTGGGTGCAATGCACTACGCAATAGTTTCTTGTCATAGAAATCGATTTCTAGCCGGTCCATTGGCAAGGTTATATCCGAAATCGATTACTTATACCGAGTGTTTCACATTGACAATTAATTTTAGCTTTGTAAAGATTTCCAGAAAAAACAAAAACTTTGTATACTGTTAATCATTTTATACAATCTTTTTTTAAATAAAATAGCCAAAACTTGCAACTATAATAATTAACAGTTAAAAAATAAAAAGAATTACTAAACGCGTGTTACGGTTGATTTTACATCGCCATCCCGAGTTTCTCTCGGGCGGGTCAATGACTTGAATAATTAAGCAAACAATTTTAAGATTCGATTACGGCCACATGTTAGGTATATAAGATACAGCTCTAGTCGTAGTATAAACAGTGGTCGCGTCGAAAGTGGGGCAGCCGGCGCAACGGCGACCGGAGCCGGCATTGTGTAGTGACTAGTGACCGCGCTGACGGAGTACGAATAACATGGTACTACGCGCTAGAAAGTTATTGATCATCATTTCATTTATGCCCCTCACTATTGGACACTAATGGCAACATAAATATAGACCTTTCACTACTTTTTGTTTTTTTTTGCTGCCTTTTAGTGCTGCGGCAGTTTTTAATTATAAACGAAACGGTTTTAGATTCTATTCCCACTGGGGGGGAATAAAACATTTTCATTTCTTTGCTCTGGCAACAAGACAAAGCGCGACATTCAGTTCAGCCACTCAACACGCAATGTATCTAAAATTATGCGGAAAATGAGGAGTGATTTAACACTAAAAAAGTGTAAATTCTAGAGGCGATTTAACAACTATTACAGTTTTACTTTATTTTACACTGTCACTTACCTCCTCAGGTACTTTCTCCGGTTCTCCGTTTGTTTTAGATTCATCGTCTTTTTGTTTCTTTTCTGGTTTCGGTTTGTCTTTCTGCTGAAGCTTATCGATCTCAGAGACCATTTCTTCTTAACCTGTTTATTTATAAAAAAAATATATTACATCCTTTTTTTACAGTTAATAATCCTTTGTTAATGCTGACTGCAAATAATCAAGTATTTTAATACCGACACGAATAGCAATTGTTAATGGCAGTTTCAAAAAACCACACAACTATGTAATGTAATGTAAATGCTGACAATTCATTTAAGTGTTTTTATAGTTATAAATGTGATAATGAAATTGTAATGAGAAACGAAGCGACGAGCATGTTTGTATAAGAAAAAAAGATCGGTGCATCTGATCCGTTCATTGTTAACTTGGAATATTTTTATACTACTATAAAATTATTATTCTCCTTACTTAACTTAATAATTTGAAGAGGCCAGTAGTGGTGCAAGGGCACATTGTGTAACTGTACAATCGACTGGTTGTGGATTCGATCCCCAGTCGAATCGAGTAGAGTCGAATTAAATATTTATTTACATTAATATTTTCATTTCTACGCTCTGGTGTCGAGCCGAAGCGCGGCGTTGAGTTCCGCCACTCAGCTCGCCATGCCTTGGCGGAAAGTGGGGATCAACTGTGTGTCTTAAATCTCATTAGATTCCCTCTGCCTATACAGCTGTGTGCAGGATACAACGTGAAGCTATTTTTTTTTAACTAAGAATTTCATAAAGTCAATGTATCAAGCATAAAAAAATAAACCCAAGTTATACAATTGTTTTAAAAACAGTAATGTTATAATCAAGACTCTGTTACACATTTCATAGATACTTACACATACGTTAATTTTTTTGTCCTATAGATTAATAACTAAAATAAGTATGAAGCACAACGTGTTTTACACAAGTTAAACTGTTTAATTGGCAGCTCCACTAAAGTATATTAATTGGTTAAAGAATTCGCAGAGGAATGTTTCCAATTAGCGTTTTAAAGATGATGGAAGCTGCTGTAATAACTAAATTGCTTACTTAAAATTAATAAAAGTAATTGTTTGTATGAACTTCTCGTTTCGTTTCATGTACCGATAATAATTTTGAATTGTTTCCAGAATTTCGAAACGTAGTGTTGACCTGGTGAAAACAATATAATCATGACTACTAAAATACACGCTGTTCTATCCATCCATATATGCTATCTGCCATATATGCCTTCCGATTATTAATATATGATAAAAAAACAAATATACAGATGTCGTTATGACAAAAATAAAATCAATATTTTTTTTACTGTATCAAATTCAAATCGATTAAAATATTTAGGCAAAAGTTAAACAGTACCTTCTCCTTTTTGGGCTTCTTGCCGTCCTCGGGTGAAGGAGTAGATTCGCCATTCTCTACCTTTTGTTCGGCGTCACCATTAGTTACGGGTGCGGCTTCTTTGTTATCATCCTCTTGTTCTTTAGATTCCTTCTCTGTGGTCGCATCTTTCTCATTCTCTGGCGTACCGCTGTCGAGGTTCTTCTCTTTATCCTATTTTAAATGAAATACAGCAACAGTTTAAGCATTTTTTAAGCATTACTTTCATCTCAAGAAGGTGAAGCGACATTTATTTTATGTTTTCTAATAAGTATGGATTCGGGTACCGCTACGTTAAAATTTTTATTCGTTTAAAACAAATAATGAAAAAATATAACACAATACAAAAAATATAATTTATGAACAACATTACATATAAACTAGAAAAAGAACCAGAAACCAGCAACTTTATCACTTATTCTGTATACAACATAAGGAATTACAGTGTAACAGACACTATCACGCTCTAAAAATAGAGTACAGATAAGTAATAAATAAAGCTCAATGGCTTTGACGCGCTACTGCGATGTTTTGTTATGCGGGTCGTCTGTTATAACATCTGACATCAATTATCGTAGTGAGCACTACTCCCGGGCACCCACATCGCTTTAACATCAAACTTTTGTTCAGTTAATTGAAACTAAACAAGACAATACACTAAATTAATGAACCTTTGTGTACATTATTTAAGAAAAAATAATCTTTTGACACAATAAATTGTATTCAATAACTGCATTTAGATAATTTATTATATAGTTGTCATTATTACTTATTTAGGAAACGTATAAAACTTTATAAGCGTATAAATTTTTAATTTGTAGCGGGACTCGAACCCGCGCCACCTTTCCTAAGTATGTAATAACACTAAAATTATAAAAAATAGTTGTCATTATTGTTTAGAAATTATTGTACATTATATATTGAATAAATAAAAGTTTATTGTATGCAGTGCCTTTTTGTTGCTGTATTTTTGTTATTGAGTTATTAGTTATAAAGTGAAGAATAGGTCTCTCAGTAACGTGTTCAAGCGTCCAACGCTAAATCGAAAAAAATATTAGAATTCGCTAACAATATCCAAACACAGCAAAAACATAACAAGATCCAAAAAGGTTTCATACCTTCAGGTACGTTATAAAATAAAAGAATTGAAAAGAAACTACTTCGGTCGTATCATCTAAACAAGTCGTGCGAACGAAGACGCTTCCCGTTATGGCCAGCGATTTGCTTTTTAAGGTACGAACGTACTTTGTAACAATGTCATACGAGAAAAAAAAAGCTTTACCGTGAAGAAAGAAAGAACTTAATGATTTACCTAATATATATATATATATATATATATATATATATATATATATATATATATATATTAGAAGCAATAATCTAATTTGGTGGTAAACTTAAACAAACTGTATATTAAATTCCCATATAGTGTTGCTATATGAAACTCACTGAGGTTTCGTGGATGTGCGCGTCGCCGTTGAGCTGCGGCTTGAGCGCGTCGGCGTCGGCGAGCTGCTCCACGCGGCCCTCCCCGCCCGCGCCGGCCGCGGCCACTTCGCCCGCGCCCTCGGCCTCCTTGCCGCTTATGTCCACCGAGCGCTTGCTCTGCTTAGCACCCATAATCACTGTCTTCCTAATGTATATATGCATTATTTATTTTAAACATTTATTAATAAAGTTGAATGTATGGAAATTGATTTTGTAAACGTTTGTACGATTCGTTATTTACTATGTTAAAATATGTGAGATGCCATTTGAGACGAACAAATACATAAATAGGATCCAATGAAAGTAAATGTATTACTAAAAGGTGTCAATGGGTTAGGATGTTCAAAACAAACTTGAAATAAATGTTAACCTAAAAATAGATTCTGAATGCACTTGTTCCATTTTGAAGATCTATAATTGTTTCACCAGAACATATTGCACTCGGCAGTCTTGTGTAAATATGAATAAGAGTTAAAAGTGGAGAATTGAAGTGCTTTAATGACGAAAGGAGTGTCTTAACACTAGGTTACAAGGCACCCTCTACCTAAATCTACCCTAAATTGGCGAAATTGATTCATAAATAATATTACTCAAAACCAATCTTTCCACATCAGAACAACCACTCAATAAATGTTGATAATCATTAGATTACACACAGTTGTGTGGCAGTCATCCACTTCCATTGGCGGGTTAAAAGAGATTTCTTTTAGAAATAAGCCCACTGTTGTTAACTAACCTTTTATTTTGTATTATTTATATATATTATTTAAGTGCAATAAAGAACATAACAATAAAATACTCTTTAGCAAAATTTACCCTTAAAAAAGTAATATATATTTATTTATGTATTAGATGTTTTCATTAAGATAAAGAAATAATTATTCTAAATAATTACTAACAACATATAACTCTATAATGTAGTATATATTAATTACCTAGAACCTTTGATAATGTCTAGTAAGTACTAGTTACATAATATATTAGTAATAATATATAATACTAAGTGCTATCTGTGGCTTCGCCCCTGTGGTCAAATGAAAATACACTAAGGAAAAACCTATGGAAATACCTAATTAAGCATTGTATAAGACACATGATAACTTCTATGTGTGGGAGCTAACTCTGCCCAATTGATAAAATATGTTGCATTGACATAACAAACTTAATGTAATATAGCACATAGCCTTCCTCAGTAAATGAACTATCCAACACAAAAACAAAATTTTCAATCTAAACCAGTAATAAGATAAGCACATTAAATTCAACTAAACAGGCATTTTTTATATTACTTCAGATTTATTATTAAAACAAGAAAAATGTTCAAAACAGGCAGAAATTGTTGTCATTATTATGATTATATTTTAAGTTATAAAATTACTTAAAAAAAGCAGCTTCACACTATCCCGCACACAGTTGGGTAGGCAGATGGAACCTAGTGTTTTAGACACTCGGTTCCCCACTTACTGCCAAATTCTGGAAGCATAGCGTGTTGAGTGGCAGAACTCAACGCCGCGCTTTGCCGCGGCCCCAGCAAAGAAATGGAAATATAAATTAAAAAATGTAAACACACTTCGTGCCGCTGCGCTACTACTGGTCTCGAATAAAAATTACTTTTTGGAATTAATATCATTCGAGTGGATTCATTTAATATTACATTAAATATAAACATGACTTCTTTGGCCTAATTGGAAGCTCCTTTACTTTTTATTTATTGATTACATTGGTTTTCTTTTTAGTTTAAAAAAACTATAGATTGCCATTTTTCCAGCTAAATCTGCCTAACCTATTGAATTTTTATTCTATTTAATTAAATAGCACTTAAATCTGTTACATTTTAAGTTCAAGTATGTTATATTATTAGGCGTGCTTAGTAGGTTTAATCTACTCAACATCAGACTATGGCCTTGACTTTAAACTATTCAAGGTCAACAAGTTACAGATACCTGTAGTAAATTTGTAGAGACCCTCTCATATAATTGATATCAGTTTTTTGTAATAAATGAATTAGCTTTCATATTTAAAATATTAAATTAAATCAAAAGGTTCAAAGAAAATCTACATTTATATTTGAGTAAAATTAAATATTTAAATTTGTTCTTGTAATTTTTGTATTTGCTCGCAATTGTTTTACACAATGAATCTAGAAAAAATATTTTAAAAAATATAATATTAAAGAAGTACTTGTTTGAACACTAATGTGTTCAAACAAGCACTTCTTTAATCTCAGGATCTACTTATTTAATTTGAAAAATTATTTTGTATTGGACAGTCCATTTGTAAAATATAATATATTCACATTATTACGATGTATAATGTAGAAGCAGCAAAGTTATCTGGGGCACTTAGTATAGTTTGAAGCTATTGTGATGCAGAAGCACAACACGTAACTGTGTAAATTCAATGGTTATGAATTCAATGTTGTGTCATCATCAGTCAATTTGGCACAAAATGAGGAACAGAATGGGAATGGAGTGTCTTAACACTAAGTCCCCGGGTTCACTCTGGGCAGCATAATTTAAAAAATTGTTTTGTTCATTAAATGTCCACAAGGCAGTTACAAAAATTTATAATTGAAATTCTTATATTTATACACAGTAGTATAACACAGTAATTTCTATTTGATACTCCTATACTTAAGCAATAAAAGAGAATAAAAGGCAAATCATATGTTATGATAATTACACTTAATTGATTGTATTGTTTAAAGTTGATTCACCTTATTATATCATGTTAAACAAATATTTACATTATGACTAATCTCAGTAACAATATTCCATTAGGTATATTAAAGTAAAACTAATAGAGGAAAATTAAATTATTGAATGAATTACTAAAAAACATTAGTACTACACAACAACTATATAACAGTAGCATTATCTATAATACGGAAATATTGTTTTTTGAAGAACATATCATTAATTAACTAGTGGGCCGTTTATGGCTTTGTCTGCTTGAATTATTCAATTTATTTACTAATCTGAATTACTTTTTGTCCTAATAATATGATTAATTTAAAGACAATATCTATACATTAAAAACTAGTCAACAAAACATTTTATATTGAATTAACTTTTTCATTGAGGCCAGTAGTGGCGCAGTGGCACGACTGTAAGACCGATTGGTTGTGGGTTCGATCCCCACTCGAGGAGATGAAACATTTACTTAAATTTATATTTCCATCTCTTCGCTCTGGTGTCGAGGCTAAGGCCGCCGTTGAGTTCTGCCACTCAACACTTCCAGAATTCGGCAGAAAGTGGGAAACGGAGTGTCTTAACACTCCCTCTTCCTACCCTGCTGTGGGTTGGATACAGCGTGAAGCCGATTTATTTATTTTATATGTTAACTTTTTTATTTAAGAACAGATTAAAATAAAACAAACACTAAATGTTAAAAGAATTTTGTCAATAGTGAAAAATGAATTTAGATCAGTAAAGGCATTTCTGAGATTAGTGTGTACAAACTCAGAAATATAAACAAAAATTTTAAAAAAATATTGTTTTGCGTTATTATTATACCAAAAACAATGATCTTTTAAATTTTATTGGGAATATTAATAAATGACATTTTTTCTCACATATCTCCCATGTGCAGACAGCTACCAATTACAATTTTATTATAAATGCATAGATTACCCAAATATTTTGTAAAGTGGAATTTATTGTTTTGTCCCTTTTTATTGTTTTGTATAATTATACAGCTTTTTATTTAGCTATATAGCCATTTTTGAGGCCAGACTTATTTTAGGGTGTGTCTTTAGCACATGTGGACGAGTACAGGTTTTATTGTAACGACAGATATATTACGTTACAGTATTTGCATTTTAATTCATACAAATAATACTTTCTGTAAATTATCATTGTAACTTCTTCAAAATTCTCTTTTATTTTCTTTTACATGAAAAGTATAATGGCAAACGATTACCTTAAACTTCTTAGAGCTCCCAGTATTAATAATATAATTCACAACAATATATAGCAAAATTTTTCACAAGTTGCTTTAATGCAAAAACCTTTGTTTAGTAAGTGCACCGGTTGTTACATTGATGATTCATCGTTCGATTCGATTAGTGAATGCACTAACACCGGGTTTCCCGGAAAAATGCATTCGGAGTAAAATTACCATATATTGATCGCACTTCACTCGTGTTCCACAAGGGGTACAAATCTACATGTAATACGGCGAAAGAATGCATAAAATGAAAATTAATTAATTAATTCATATTACTTTCTACCTACAGTTTTGAGTGCCAAGTATGAAAAATATAATGTTTAAATGGGAGCTAAAAACAAAAATCTTTAAATTAACATGCACAAAAGTATTAAAAAAAATTTTAAATCAACGAAGTTTTATAGAATCAAACGCCCGGTATATTAGTGAATAAAATATAAAACTCACGACAATAAGATATTTATGACAAAAACTTATATTAATTTTAAGCTTACCCTTGGGTCTTAAAATCCGAACAACGATGACAAAGAAATTACACTTTAAATAATAAAATTATTCACTCCCAGCACTCACAGCCGATCACAATATGGCGACAAGGCAAATCTCCACCCACCAAGAACGAATTCAAAAATGAAACTCCCTGTGATTGGTTAGTAAAATTAAGACGCTTCAGTTGAGCCAACATACCGTGCTTTCTGACAACTTAAAATAAAATACGTTAAAATGCGTTCATTTATTATTTTAATAATAATGATATTTGGAGTGATAGTATTAACTTTTAAAATAACTCTTTATTAACTTGTTTTATTTTACTTTTTATAGAAACATCCGTTAATAATTTACTAAAAATATTGTATAAGAAATCGTTCACGACACAAACAACAAAGTACTAATATTATAATGATGTTTTTGAACATATATATATATATATATATATATATATATAGATATAGATATATACATATATATATATATATATATATATATATATATATATATATATAATTCTATTCATGCTTATGTAAATATTTGTAGAAAATATATTGAAATTGTATATTTAGCAATATTTAAAAAAAATATAAATTTTTATTATAATGTTTAAATCGTAACTGTTTGTTTTCAACAAAAATAAATGTAAAGTAAAAAATAATAATAATTGAGTGCTATATTTGTAGTTTAATAAAATTTAAGTAGCTTTTATGTTCGTTATAATCATAAAATAAAATAATTTCAAACATCTGGTTTTCGCGTTGGATAATGCGCCAAGGTCTGTAGTCTATGAATTAAATTTTGTCTATGATTAAATAATCGGCCATCGATATGTCGCGTATCTCGTGTTGCCCTTGACTCCTTCATTATAATTACTGTTTTCAAAAAAAAATCTCTTTATTTAGAGAAAAAAATAATAAATGGATATTTTATATTCATTACAAGTGTTTTAAATGTGATTTGTGCGGCTTATATTATTGTGAAGTGTGTAAATTGTGTAGCGTCACCTGACTGTACTCATTGTCATTTCCCGCCATTGTGGCTTTGCTAAAAGTAATTTTGATTTTATAATATATGTTTAGATGTGGAATCATTAAACTGTGCCGTTTTGTGCTTAAGTTATGTCATTGCACGGTAATGACGTTTGTTTATTAGAAATAGAAGATTACAACTTATACGAAGAAGAAGCATCTGATCACGCTATTTCGAGGTAGGTGTAACCGGCGTGGTTATAGATTTTTCATCGTATTTGAATATCACATGGACATAATTAAGCTATTATACTAATTTTATTCATAATACAATAATTTGAGATGTTTGTGTCATGTACACATGTTAGTGTGGTCATATGTGGTCGCTCCCGCCCCGTGCCGGTGTATAGTCAGCTGTTGGGCCGCCATGTTTGGACAAATCAAATAGGCGTAGTAAGCGCGTTATAACACTTACGCCAAACATTAAAACCTACATGTTTTTGTTGTGTAAACCTAAAATATATTGATATGGGTAAAAATGTGAATTTTTATTTTAATAAATTCTATTAACCTATTTATTTTATATTAATGTATAGTAAAAAAATATTTTTTCGCTGAGGTTTTGAAAGTTTTGATTTTTATAGTTGTTTAGATTGTATATATTCTTATATAGACATAAATACGTTTATTTTAATATATAAACATATGTAATAATTTCAGGAGTGAAAAAAATTCATCATCTAGGGGTAAAACTATGGAAGCAGAGAAGAGAATTCGACGAGAAATTGCAAATAGCAATGAACGTAGGAGGATGCAGAGCATCAATGCTGGTTTTCAGGCTTTACGCACTCTATTGCCTCGTCACGAGGGCGAGAAACTTAGTAAAGTATGTTCACTATTAAGATACAAAACATTTGATATTTATTTAAAAATCCAACACTGGTGCTTATGAAAAATATTTATTTTACAGGCTGCCATCTTACAACAAACAGCAGAATATATATATTCATTGGAACAAGAAAAGACAAGACTTTTGTCACAGAATTGTCAATTGAAAAGGTTGTTGAATCAACATGAAGGAGGTGAGATACCAGTAAAAAAAAGAAAAAGTGATGTTTATCTCTTGTCCCCTCTATAATCCCAGATTCAACAGATGATAATGTGACTACAAATTCAAGATCCCCTGAACCAGTTGCTGTTATAACAGTATCTGCTGCACCACAAAAAAAAGAATTGGAAAATAGTGAATTAAGAGTTCAATTGGAAAGTGAACGAAGATTGAGACGTTTGCTTGAAGAGCGACTTCAAACCCTTGAAGCTCAAATGTACCCTGAAACTGTCCAAGAAATATCCACTCCTGTCATACATTATGAGCAGACAGAGATTGCTGAATGTAAAATGGAGAAAGAAGAGGGTGAAAAGCCACCTGCTGAAGTACCTCTAGCCACTCCTGTAGCAACCCCTCTGGCCACTCCTCTCCTTGAAGCAGCTATTAAAGCAGAGCCTCGCGTTGAAGTAGAAGTGATACCTGATGGAAATCACGATGCCCCGTCACGCCTATACCTTGCAAGCACTAGCCGTCAGAATCTAGAAACTATTGTGGAAGCTATTCGTCATCTAGAAGGAGATCACTTGTTTGGAGAAGAAACAGGTGATGCACCTTTAGCACTAACAAAAAAAGTTGATCATACACCACCCCAGCGGCCTGGTGTGATTGTTGTGAAGCATTCGTGATTGCATTGAACTAGTCTGAGACTTTGGCTTGTTAAACAGCTTCATTTAGAAGTGCCCTCTTGACCCTCCTCGAATATAGTTTTTTTTTTATTTTAGTTATATAATTGTCTTTTCCAAAGTGACAAATTGATAAGTCTGCGTTTTTTTTATTTTAACATATTGAAGCTAAGTTGGTTAAAATATTAATGTTAGATGCAAGAATTGTGACATAAGTCGATTGGCGCTGTGCTTAGTTTAGTCTCAAATATTATTATGGAATATGGTTATTAATTTAATCACAATTATTACAATTTATTGAAAAATGAATGACTTAATAGAAAAAAAGTCAAAAGTTGAATGCCGCGTGCCAATATTATGATAAAAAGTTTGATATTGTTCCCTTGTAGTATTAATAATTTGTAAAATTTTTTTACCCATTTTTATAAATTTCCATAATGACATGAATGCAAGTATAAATATTTTAATAATAAAAATATGTACATGTTACTGCTAAATATTAACTAAATAAAAACAATTTAACAGGCCATTTTAAAAAATACATTTCTTATATTAAATATTTCTTAGCAATGTAAAAAAAAATAAGAAATAGTTGCAGTAAAAAAGCAATAATATATGAACTTTCCAAATTATTTTAACAATATATATAGTTTAGAGACTATAAATGATAGGCATGCGGCTTCTGCAGCTTTATTAATATTTTATTTATACTAACAGTAGCATTCTTAGTAAAATTTCAACAATCATTGCCCTTGTAATGTTCTTAATGTGTCTTGGATTAACATTTTAAAGATTTTTATTGTTTAAGTGGACAGTTATAATTGATTTCCCAGTAGAAGTTCTCATTAAAACTATTCCAGTGCTTATTTTGTATTTGATATTAGTATGTTATTATTAGTAAATATGTATTGTCAACTTTCAGTGAAGCATTCCACTGTTCATGCTTCCCATTACAGAATGTTTATTTACAGTAGGTAATTTAATTTTTTTATATGATTTATGATATAATCACATAAATCATGTAATATATCGCTTATGTGACATATTACTATTTAGACCAGTAGATAGAGCACTAATTTTTTGGATACATTCTGTTGCAAAAAGTGAATCTCAGTTTGAGATGTGAATTGGAATAGTTTGGACTTTCCCGTTTGTCGTTTTGCTGAAGTATTTGTGTGTAACAACAAAAGGCAGGCCTAAGTTGTTCTGCTAGTACATACTGCAACGGCAAATTAGATTAAACCTATGTAGTAATTTAATGAAATAAGATGATAGAATCATCATCAATTCAAAATATTTAAATGAAAGCGGGAAGTGGTTTATAATTAGACTTTATTAGTACTAGGAGTAAAGAGCCGACGTGGTTCATCATTTTAGATATAGAAATTAAAGTGATTTTAGTGTTTGCTTCAATGTGCTGATTTTTTTGTTAAAACTTAACCAGCAGTGCTTTTTTGTTAATATTGTCTATTATAAGTTCGATGTTAAGTTAGACTCAGCAACAGAGTGACATACAATTTATTTTTTAAAAATAGTGCCGTGATCCTGTGTAAAGGTTCATATGAATTTATTAAGACTGATCATTAATTCATTGTTAAGTTACGCTAGTTCGAGCCACCATATTAGTTATATGTGTGCGTGTGTGTGAATTTTAATTACGATGTAGGTATTTATGTGTGTATGATATAGTGATAGTGGAATGTATTGAATACTTAACTGACAGACTTACATGAGATTCTTTATTGAACATTTAGCAATAATTGAGTCAATGTTGGTAAGTAAACAAATTAAATTAAAAATATTATTAACAATTTGGAATCTCTTTAACTCTGTTAGTTTAATGTCAAATAGTACCATGACTGGTTGTAATTTGTTTTGCATTTGTTTCTAATCTTATATTAGTAGGGAGAGTCCGAGTACTCTGATTTTTAGACAAATTTAATTGCAGAGTTTACATGATGATGCAAAATATATACTGTTTTTATATTATGCTAATGTTTACACACATTCAAAGTAAAACAATATGAAAAATGAGACAGAATTCAGGTTTGTTAATAGAAATTGTCATTTATATTTTGGATATGATAGCTAAATATAAACTTTGTTTTTTTTTTGTTTTTGTTTAAATATTTGCAATGTGAACTCTGCTATTAAAGAACCACGAAATAATCTTCACACTCTGTTTCTGAGTCCATAGTCGTAAGGAGTTGTCTGCCTACCGCCTTTTACATTACGTCAGTATAGGATAATGAAACTATGTATCATAACGGACTTGGTTATACTATTAGTGTAGTCAAAACATTTAAATGTAAGAGATTTTAAGTCAAGGAAAGCGAGTTAAATTGTTTAAAATGTGTTATTATTTATGTCTTAAAGTATTAAAATGGTTATTTCTTATTAATTAGTTTGTAAATTATGATCACCAGTATATTGACTACTGCTTTCTTTCACATTTTTTTCTAAAACCAATGAAACAGTAAATATTTGTATAGCTGCGAGAGCTACCGTGGAGATGTTGTGTAAAATTTGGACACATTTAAATTTTAATCATCAAAATAATATAAGTGTAATTAATCTGTATAAAATTAAGTACACAAGTTTTATTGCATTTACTGTCAATGAAACGATTTACCATTTTCTACACTCTATCATATTTTTAATTTTATATTAGAGCGGAATGTATTGTATTGTAATTATGTTTTAATAATTCACATTTCATACGTTTTATTTGTCACCTTTACACGTTACTAGTGTAGTGTTTGGTGAGAGGAATTATTTTAGATACATAATAAATTCAGTTCACGGAGTCGTTCGACACTTAGATATGGGGTGAATATAGAATAATTTTAGTGTACAGTCTATAATCAGAACCACCTGCTTTTACCATAAATAAATATTGTACGTAGTTATAAGAGCAATGTCAATGAGTATCTTCACCCTATCTCTAACAGACTCGAGTTCCTATACAATATAGATAGTTACGATAAATATTTTTTACAGATCGTAATTAGGATTAAAGATAAAGTGTAGAAAACGACGCATGAATGTTTCCTTTTTATATGACGTTGGTAAAGATATTTCCTCTGATTTGAATAATTGTACCACATTTGACTTACATTTATGAATATTTATAAAATATTGATATTTTTTGTGTTTTATTTGCTCCTTTTTAATATACATCTCCCTGAATGGAAATCAAAAGAAAAATGGATGAAAAAGTTTTATTTAAAGTCGTCTTGCAATGCCAAATAATATATAGAATTTAACTAATAATATGCCAGTATGTGGGGCAGTCAGAACATCGCGTTACCACGCAATGGGATCATGCAAGACGGCTTCGCTCAAACGGTATTGTAGACACTTATTCACCAGTGATGAGGCACAAAAAGATATTGAATCACAGTACAGTCTCTGATGGATAAGAGGCATCAGAAAGCCGCCGGTTTCAACGTAATGGACTTGAATCCACTATCATCCCTAATTCAAGCGCAATGTAAACGAGATCATAATACCTAACTCAAATCTGAAGACAAGGCTGCCATCAAACACCTCTGGTTCGATCCCACTCGAGGAGATGAAATATTTGTTTATATTTTTATTACTACTCAACACGCAATGCCTCTAAAAGTCAGCGGAAAGTAGGGAACGAAGTGTTTTAACACTAGGTTCCCTCTGCCTACCCTGCTGTGTGCGGGATACAGCGTGAAGCTGATTTTTAAATGATGAAGAAAAAGTCAAAATAACAAACTGAAATTTACACACAACATACCTTAGTTACTAATATACAATTAAGATCAACTTGAACACTTCAGATAGTGTTCCAATTATAATGCTTTAAAGTAGCGGACGGGACTTTTTCTTCTTTTGATGTTTTCTGCCTGGAAAGTCCGTTCCTTATGAAAACGATTCCACTTCCGTCCAGTGTCACTTGCCACGCTCATCTTAACTTACGACATGGACCTTGCGGGAAACGGACAAGAAAAAGGTTGATGTCCTAGAGACATGGTGCTGGAGAAAGCTGCTCGGGATAACGTGACAGAATTTCGTTCAAATGTGACAAAAAATAATGGATGAGATTGTTGTATTTAATATTTTTGTAATGGTAAAGAAAGATTAACCGTCTAAGAATAAAGATGAAAAAAAGTTAATGATAAAATCATAAGTTGGACAGTGCTTAACTAAGCAAAGATAGTGATGATAGTGGGTTCGATCCACTCAGAGATGGAATTATTTTAATTTTTTCCCCTATACTCTACTTATAATCCACAAGGCGCGGCGTTGAGCTCCGCATACCTTGTGGTGTGAATGTGGCAAATTAAATATGATTTTTCACACTTCAGTCATCTTCGTTTCCTATAAATGAGCACCGTGTAAACATGGCTGGTTCAAAGTTTAGTTGTTTGCGTTGAAGTTCTTGGAATGTAGATATACTGTGTTATTTCCACTGCACAAATTATATTACAAATGAGTAAACAACCCAATGTAGTGATTTATACGAAAATAATTCACCCTTTAATAGTTAGACGCATATTTTTTTAGCCATGCCATGTAGCAAGGTAAACACAGGGAACCTTCAACCTAGTATTGAGGCACTTCGTTCTCCGCTTTCCGCCGAGGTTTGAAACATTGCGTGTTGAGTGACAGAACTCATACCTTGTTTCCAGAGCGAGAAAATGAAAATATTAAATAATTCATTTTCCTGAGTGTCAATCGAACCCCCAATCGTCGTGTTCACGGTCAGACGTTGTGCCAAGACGGCCTCTAGATACAAAAAAAAGCGACGTCGCATTATCGTCAAATAAACAATAAGTAGAATAGAAAGCCATATGCAAAAAAATATATAATTACAAGAATTATGAACTCATGACAGATTTGATATGAAACTATTTATTAAAAAAATATATTTACATGTGTGATTTTTTAGATGTTTATATAAATATATATTTAAAAAAAAACTACTGATAATATAGTATATATACGTATATACGATTAGTGCCTTTTTGCAGTCACTGGTCAAGGTTAGCCTAGCTTAGTTGCTTCATAAGCTGCCGAAGTGGTCAGTCGCGTCGGTAGTGTCAGTATAAATTATTATTGCATCGTACATAGCTCCGATCAAAGTGAAATTTTGTGATGAGATAAAATTGTTGAAAGGTAACGGGAAAGCCCTATTTATTATTTTTATTTTTAGTTTTTTTTTGTTTAATTTGGGTTAATATGTTATATTATTAGCTTAGTTTCGAATTATGTACTACAATCACGTGCTTATTAATCAACGTTTTACATATTTTTATGACAATGGGGTCAGATAAAGATATTTAATAAGATTTAATTGTAAATTTATGACGTTATAAATCAGTGATTTAGTTTTTATAATAAACAATGTTTTTTCTTCCTTTTCCTCAATTAAAAATATATATTCTGAAGAGGATGGATTAGAAGTGCAACGATAACATTAAAATCATTAGATGCTTTTAAATTGTATGCGTTGTCTTGTCAGATGTAGCTAATATGTATATTGTATAAAATTAAACTTAACATGTTAAATTACATATTTCATACGGTTAGTAATACATTTAATTTTATACAACATTTTTTTCTCAGTCGACTGGTAACTTTATTAAAATTGTTTGAAGCAAAGGTTAACATATTATACAGTTTAAAACACACTAGTTTTTCGCTAAAACTAATGGTTAATTAACTACAATTTTATTTTGAGGCCGTCGTAGCCCAGGAGTGCAAGCGTGCTCCTGTAAATGTGACGATTGTGGGTTCGATCGCCACTCAGAGGAATTAATATTTAATATCCTTATTTTCTTCGACGACAATGAGTTGAGTTCCGTCGCTCAACGCGACAACGCGCAACGAGAATTCGGGGCAAAGTAGGAAATGCAAGTATTTTAATGGGAACGGAGTGTCATAACACTAGGTGCCCTCTGGCTACCCGGCCACGTGTGAGCGACAGCGTGGAGTCATATTTCACTATATTATATGTACATTTATATTTTCAGCTTTGAAAATGGAAGCAAAGACTGTAGTGGTATATATTACCTTGCTGTTTTTTTACAACACAATTCAGCCTGCCTGTACTGAAGACGAAATTGAGTAAATATTTTATTTATTCTTCACAATTACGTTCAATGTTTATTAGCGAGATATGCAAATATCAAAACGTATTTAGTAGTTAACATTCTTGGAAATGCCTTTAATTCTGTGATCTAATTGTTTGATTTAATGTTTTTATATGTTTTAGGATATCGAAGGTATCACGGGAAAATGAATTGGCAAGTGGTTTGAACAGTCTCGGTTATAATATCATGACGAAAATGATGAATGACAATATTGGAAAAAATATTGTTCTTTCACCTACAGGCATCAATGGTAAGTAATTCATCATACAAAGTTTAATTTTAGATATTATACTAATTTTATAAATATATGTTTGTTAGGCTTACATGCTAAAAGTACTCAACCGATTATCATGAGACTTTGTATGTACACATACTCTTTAAGTTAGAAAGGACATATAGATACTTTTTATTATATATTTAAAATATTATACTTTGGCTATAATATAATATAAAAATGAGTCTCTAGTACATTCGTATTTTGCGGACGAAGCCGTGAGTGGTCACAAGTACTACATAAAGGTGTGGGTTACAATACCAACACAGCAAAAGAAAGCTGCGTCTTAACAAAAGATTTTTGTGGATTTAGGTCAGTCCGGTTCGAGGTGAATGAATTTATGTCTCATAGCTGTATTTAATTTTTTTTAGCTCGGTGAAATACAAAAAGCTCCAGTCAATTAGTTTTATTTAGAGGTACACATTAAATGCTTATTTATTGTTGAGGAAGTTGTCGTTTACTTCTTAACTTCAACTTAATTTATTATAATTTCAAAATCTTGTTCCTGTAGTAAATGAGTAAATAGTGAAACTCTCTCGCGCTTTTAATAAAATTTGCTTCGACGAGTTACCTGTAAATTGGAATTACTTAGATCGATTGGAAGATTTGTTGATATAAAGTCATACGCGTTTCTATAGCAACGTGTATGACGCTGTACAAAAATATATTTTCAAGCACAAGGGTGCATATAACATTTATTTTATAAATCAAATGCATTTCTCATGCATTATTAAATATATTGTTAACTTTTACACGTATACATTAAATATATCAACAAAATTAGCAACAATATTTCTTATTCCATTGCGGCATATTTTTTGTATAAAGATATCTACACCTCTACCACGTATTAAAACTCGTATAAGATAAGTAGTTAGTAATAGAATGTGTTACAAGTTTATTGTAAAATTTTAAAAAAGAAAATATTATTAACAATGAAAAAATAAGTTTAGTTCTTTAGTTTAATCTAATATTCCGTTCTTTTTACTCGACAACAGCCATGGTAGCTAAATGATTATATTATGTAGGATTTTCCTCACATAAATAGTGTCATAGGGAAAACCTCAACGGGACAAAAGAATACCTTGACATATTGTTAGGACAAAAACGTATAAGACGTTTACTTCTTTACTTGTGGTTATATATTTAATATTTTTACGAGAAAATTAAGATAATGTAGAAAACTGATAGAACATGAATATATGATATTTTTAAAATTTTGTCTCTCTTTGTTCACGCAACTCGTCTTACTAACTAACTAACTAAGTAACTACTGGACGGATTGGAATTAAACTTTTTTGTTCTATAGCTACCAGGCGTGTTCAGGATTCGGGCTATATTTGATTTTAAAGACTGACATACCAGCAAAATTAGAGAAGATAATAAAATGCTCCCTTAACAAAGGTGGTTAAGCATAATGAGCATTTTGTATTGACATGTTAAATTTCAGATTTGAATTAATAACATTGAAAATTTAAGCCGTGCGTTGTGATATCTACTGTGGGATTATAAATATTAAGTATATAATTAGGCAAGGACTATAGATTCCACGCCAACGAAGTTGCGGGCGGCCATCGTTGCACTATCACTGTATAAAATTGGAAAAAGATAGACCTAGACGTAAAAAGCCGGTCAGGTGCAATCAGTCCAATAGGTCTATGCCGTCCCGCCCGCCAAGGTGTCCGTACCAATGTCAGGATTGCAGGTTAACCGGAAGTACAATTCATAAAAACTGACCAACTTAACTTTGCGTACATATTTATAAAATATCTATAAATTTTTACTTTTCATATTTAGCTTCATTTGTATTGTAACTTTTCACTTAGTGCTAAACTTCATGATTGTCCATGGGAACTACCCTATACGATTTGGTTACATAATACAACAAAAACTAGGCATAAGCATTCATGATACGACAGGCTCACAAACCTTTATAAAACGAAAGTAAAAATACGAGTATCTTTTGATTGCTTTGCCTTAGAAGCTTTAATTTTTTTCTATATTCCAAGGGACCGTAGTAGACTTGAACATTTAATATTAATTTCAGTCTGATACGTCTACGCGATCTCGAGATAAATGGTTTTAACAGACACAGGAACACCAAAGTGATTCTATAAGGATTTCAATTACTTTCTTTTAAAAAAAAAATCTTGAAATAAAAAACAATTTTTAATTTTTGGCAACATCACTTTTGTTTTAATTGTAATAGATTTTTATGGAGTAGTTAATTCTGTGGTTTCATTTAGAGTGGTGATGACAAAACACTGTATATTTTTTCATGTTTGTGTTTTTTTTTGATTCTAATAATCTCTTAACTTTTTTTAAATTCGGTCTCTATTATAAATGATTACTCACACAAATTCAAAGCTCTGCTTAAGCCTCACAAACTGTAACTAGATATCGATATAAATAAATAATAGTATTAGTAGTGCATTTCTAATTGTTAATAAGTAGATATTCAAGGTAAATGCTATTATTATGTATATACAGGGTGGAAGCATCTGCGCTCCTGTTACGGGAGCAGCACATAGGTTTAAATATTTCAAACCCATACCTAAAGAAATTTATCAAGATACCTCAACAATTTAGACGTAGGATTTTTTTTTCATTTAACAATGTTTATCCATATATATGTATGTATTTATATCCATACGTCGTGTGACGCAGTTACGAATAGATACCAATAACGTAAATACCTACTACTACAAAATTACTACTAAACGTTGCTGATCTACCGCTTGCCATTGTCAAAAAACATTCTAGAATCAGAAAGGGATATATCTCGTACTACTTTACGCAATACAACATCGCCGCCATTACCTACGACTCGATTTCGTAAATGAGGCGTGTGCGGCGTTATCGCTTAAATAGTTTCATGTCTGCGTGCGTTATTCTTAACAAATAGCGTTTTATTTTACAATGATAATATTATTAATTATTTTGTTTGAAGAATTAATAAGAAGAATTTCTTTTGCAGAAAATTCCCTTTTGTTTTGAATTGTATTGGGTTTTTATTGAGTAGTTACTACTGTAGTTTTATTTAAAGTGGTAATGACAAAAACACTCTGTATAACGTTGCAAAACATGTATTAAGTTAATAATGTTAAATATGTAGCATACTGCATACTCAAAACCTGTTGAAAGACTTTGAAATTACATTGACATTACAAGTTTGTGTAGAAAAAGCATCGTTATTCTTATTTCACCTCATTTTTATCCAACCGCGCAACTAAAAGAAGAGTAATGTATTTGTCACTTTATAAATGTATGTATGTTTGTTTCTATATGATGGAAAGTTATAGAGACCAAACGAAATAACTGAATTTTAACTATT
The DNA here is from genome assembly GCA_917862395.2 of Heliconius sara. Classification (NCBI taxonomy): domain Eukaryota; kingdom Metazoa; phylum Arthropoda; class Insecta; order Lepidoptera; family Nymphalidae; genus Heliconius; species Heliconius sara. The sequence continues at coordinate 16,492,305 of OU860798.1, read as the reverse complement.
AATACGTCAATCTATTCATTTTAACCTTTCGGTCGTCACTACAGACATGCCAATAATAAAAATAAACAACAGTGACAACCAGACGCCATATTGCCAAAATGAAAATATAAAATTCATTGAACTATAGTCAAGTGGGGTATCGGTGAATAAGCATTCAAAAGTAATAGTTTAGGTTCTTTTAACAACCATTCTTACCAATTTTCATACTTTGTAACAGGTACTATTATGTCATTGAACTACCTTTATTATAGTAGTAATATAGTATAGTGGATTGGATTTAGCCTTCTGTTGTGAACTGTGCAAGCGAGTCAAATCCCTATAGTATTAACTCCATAAAGGTAATAATAATTAATGGCAAGATTGCACGTTTTATAATCCTAATGTCTACCAAAATAGTGTGCAATAAAAAAATATTATTAAAAAAAACTTGATTGCATAAAACTAAAAACAAAAAAAAACAAGCCCAATAGTTCATAATGGGTTAACGGGAACCATTTAAGTTTTACAATTGAAGAACAAGTTCCGATTTTTATATATTTTTTTGAACAAATATAAAATTATTCGAGTGCATCGTAGTGCATTAGGAAAGAGTCTAATTGTAAACGTTTTGATGTTTTATTGCATACATAGAGAAAATACAATATTTTACAAGAGAAATAGGAATACCAATATAAAATAAACACAACATTTTGCGCACAGAGGTAGTATGCAAAGGCGACCTTATCACTATTAGTGATCTCTTACAGGTAACCTTAACTAACAGAAACTTACAAATAATACAGGATATCTCGGTAGTGCATGAATAATAAAGAGTAGAATGAATACAAATAAATAACATATATATATATATATATATATATATATTATATAGTTAATTTCCGCTTAAGAGAAGAACTATTCTAAAATTATTATAATTTCTCGGCTTTTGTTGATGAATGGGATGTTTTAATTATTAAACATTTTTAAAGATGATAGTGGCCAAGAGAGAAGCGTTAGTTGCTTAGAAAAAATAACAAATTTATCTAAATATCAAATTCTAATATCTTCTTCATTATTTACATACTTGAAGTTATTAGAAATTCCCAAAACTTTATGTTCCTAATAATAACATCGCAGACAAAGAAACGCTCTATCTATACTATAGTCACATAAATATATGCATTAAATAATAGGTATGATTCAATTGTTCTCTAATAGCATTGGCGTGGAGTAGCGCAGCAATGGCGACATGGCGGTTCCGGTTTCCCTTTTCTGTTTTTTATTCTGTACTAATGATATAGCGCCGTACACTTTATGTTCAAAGAGAAAAACTGTGTTCCTTTGTATCAAACGATCTTTATATAATAAAAACCTTATAGAATAAACTCCGAGGCACGTAGGCATGTATAGGAGATTTGTGTAAAATAAAACCTTTTTCATCCAGTTCAAAAAAAAATGTCAAGAAAACCCTGTCACTTTATTTCACATTGATCCGAGCTCGCAAATTAATAAATAGTTCCTACATTCGACAGCATGTTTAGTAACACCGGAAAACCCCAAAAATATAAATACAACTAATATAAATAAAAAAGACAACAACAAAGACAAATAAAAGACCAATACAAACACAAGAACAATATAAAAAAACATGATTCCGTACCTCCAAAGAATAAAACTAAATCCTTATAAGTTCACTTTGTTGTCCGCCTGCCAAGGCCATTTACCCCAAGATCGTGAGGAAGTATCACGGTCCCTTGGAGCATAAATAAATCCACCTGCCAAATTTCGTATGAAAACTTTCGCATAATCAAAACCTATATGGTATTCTTCCGTTTGGCAAGAACTGAGAACTTACGTAACAAATTAAAGAAAAATCCAAAGAATGGTAATTTACAGGTATATCACAAAATAATTCATTACAAATTTACATTTATAGTTCATATCATTAATACGCCCACAGACTCTTTTCTCTACTATTATAAGTTATTTCACTTTGTCAATTACGTAATTGGTACGGAACACTCGGTGGGCACGTTCAACTCGTACTTGACCGGTTTTTTTAAAAGTTAATACGATAAAATATTATATATAGTCACTTTAGCTATTATAAATTATCTATACTAATATAATAAAGCGGAAGAGTTTGTTTGTTTAAACGCTAAGATCTCTGGATCTACTGGTCCGATTTACTTTGTCTTTGTTTTGTATGAAAGCTGCATTCTTCAGGTTTCAGGCTATAGGCTATATAACATTACATTACACATATATACTAATATATTAAAATTCTTTCTAATTTGACATGCAATTTATTCTGCCATGTTAATAACCGACCGTTGCTAAGCAATGGTTTGCTAAGTTTGTTGTTTTTAAGAAAACGTTACCCAAAATGAACTTGCTTGCTTTATATTCGTCCTTATATACATAAATATAAAGTCACTTTTAGCATTTTATCTAGATTGAAATTATAGTTTACTGTGTAACATTCTAATAAATAATTAAGGATATGTCACTGATTCGAAATGACCTAGCCTTCGGGCGGCATGGTATGACCGACGCACATGACAGAAATTTTTATACATTTAAGAAATACTGTAAATTTTTATGTAATTATTTGGTGTTTATAATTAACTTAAACTACACTTTATTGTGACTTATAAATAAGTCACAATTAGATATTTTGTGATAAATACTCGTATACTTTTTAAGAAAATATAAATTTTAAATAATTCAACGCTCCGTTTACGGCCGCAAGGCATGAGTCCAGCGGAGGTCTCGCATGCAGCCATGTTAGTGCTTGCACTTTCTCAAAATTATTGTATGTATTATGGGCCGCTAGTATTACATATAGAAATAAAATTGTAATGACATATACTAGTCTATAAAATTTAAAAAATAACATCGAGGTCAGTCGTGGTGCAGGGGTAGAAAATGTGCCTGTAAGCGCGACTGGTTGTGAGTTTGATCCTCAATCGAGGTAATTAAATATTTATTTAAATTTATATTTTCATTTCTTCGCTCTGGTGTCTAGGCAAGGCGCGGCGTGAAGTTCCGCCACTCAACACGCGACGCCTTCTGAATTCGGCTGAAAGTGGTAAACAAAGTGTCTTAACACTAGATTTCCCTTCTGTATGCGGGATACTGCGTGAAACGAGCGCCGCGCTTAGCCTCGACACCAGAGCGAAGAAATGGAAATATAAATTTAAGTCAATATTTCATCTCCTCGAGTGGGTATCGAACCCACAACCAGTCGGTTTTACGGTCACACTTCGTGCCGCTGCGCCACTACTAAGTTAAGACTAAGTTTAAATAATAGACAAATAATAAATTACATACTTTCTATTTCAGTGAGCTTTAAAATAGTTTTATAAATTATTAAAAAAATCTATATTTTAAAATATTTAAAATATGTTGCAGGAATTTTAGCTATGGCGTTACTTGGTAGTGTCGGGCAAACTTATGACGAAATAGCTCTTGCATTAGGATTTTCCCAAGGTGAGTTTATTAGGACATTGTTTTGATTTCGTTGATATTATAAATATTCTTCACAAATAATTGTTAATTGTATAGAAATATAAATTATACGATTTAAAAAGAAACTATGTAACTATGTAACTTAATTTGAAAAGAAGACAACCATGTTATTACATCACTTGTACCTTAATGCGAATTTAATAAGGTTAGGTAGGTATAGGTAAATATTTTTCTTTATTTTTCTATATTTGATATAAGTAAATATTTTTCTTTTCAGACATTCAAATAAATCGTCTAAATCACGAAACTTTTGGAGGTTTACTGAAGAAGTTAAACACGAACACGTCAATGGGCAAGACTATGTATGCTGACGCTATTTTCCTCGACGCAAAGTCTAAATTACGAGATTTGTATAAGTCCTACATACAAAAAGTATATGGAGGTGAAGCCCAAACTGTTGACTTCACTGACAGAACTACAACACAGACATTTATTAATCAGTGAGTTCTCCAATAAAAATACAAGCTCCTGTCATTTTTAAAACTGATTAATATATAACCAAATAGGTAGGAGTACTGTGATTTAGAGCAAGAGTTTCTAACCTTTTCTTGATCAAGGGCCACTTTTATATCATTCTTGGTAACGGGGACCACTATGCATGTAGGTATAATAAGAATTTACTGTGATAATCAAACAAAAACTTCGCCAGCCCCATCTCCAATCATAAAATAAAATCTTTCTTAACTTAACTTAACTTCACGCTTTATCCCTAGCGGGGTAGTCAGGGAGAACGAAGCGCCAAACGCTACGGTATAAAGCGGAGGACGGAGCTACAAATAAAATCTTTCGTGGACCATATTTAGGCTTCTACGGACCACGTCCGCGGACGCGGTTGGGAGCCTGTGAATTAATTTAGAGGAATACGAATTGATTATACTATAATTAAGAACGATTGCCACCTTTGACGTCCAAATTATAATTATAATGAAATATAAAACGCGGTTATCATGTTCAATGTTATAGTAGTAGTCCTGGGGTGGACTCGGCCCCCCTCCTCTTCCTACTTCAGATGTTAAAATATACTCATAAATAGTACCCTAATGGCGACAAAATTTAATTGTACTTTTGGTTTGTTAGTGTGGTCAATTGAAGTCATATACTTACAAAACAAAATCAATTTTTAATTTCAAGATTATAGTTCTCGAGTTTTGCGCATTACAACCAAATAAAATCTCCAGTGTAATAATATTAGTATAGATGATTATAATATTTTTTTTTTACTTTTCAGATGGGTGAGCAATAACACATATGGTAAAATACCCGACTTCCTAAAGGATCCGTTACCAGGAGACACTAAAGCAGCACTACTGAGTGCCTTATATTTCAGTGGCCAGTGGAAAACTCCATTTATACCAGAATATACAATGAAGTAAGTAAAAAAAAGTGTGAAGTTCTCATTATCAATAAGTTTATTAGTTTAGTTAAAAAGAGATAAAAGATATTTATTACTATACTTTTTCATTGTTTTCTTTATGCTGAAATCTCTCTCTCTCTCTCTCTCTCTCTCTCTCTCTCTCTCTCTCTCTCTCTCTATATATATATATATATATATATATATATATATATATATATATATATATATATATGGCCACCATATACTAATAAAGTGTCGAATGCCTCGCTTTAGCAATTGCAGAATGGTAAACATATTAATTACCCTCATATAAAATACCCGTATGAAACAGAAATTTACCAATCACCAAAATTTAGATAGATAATTGTTTTTTTGCCACACCAGGCCGTTCAAACCCGCAGTTTTAAAAGAAATAAATTAAATAGCCTAATAATAGTTTAAGTTAAAAAAAACTTATACAGATGTAACGCGTTGTCAATGGCTGGAGCACAATAGTAAATCGGCGACATACAAGTTTACACCTGTATTTAGTCGTATCTTGGTACAATATAAAACTTAATACGAACACAAGCAGTTCCTATTATGCAAGGATTAAAAGTAGCTATGTAACGAAGTATATACTTACTACAATTAAGTATATTAAATAAAAATATTTAAAATTTTTAATACACAAGATATAATAAACAGTATTTTCTTTCTAGCATGCCTTTTAAAACATTTAATGATGAAATTACTACTGACCTTATGTTAAATATGGGAGATTTCAATTATACGTTGGAAAATAGTAAGTTAGAGATTGTTTTTTTTTAAATAAAATATGTTTTGTACTTATTTATAAAATTATATTATAATATAATTTCATATTATTTACAGAAATACACATGATCGCGTTGCCTTATAATGATAGTGAAAACATTTTATATGCCCTCAAACCTTTGAGGCCTGCAGAGATAACTTTATCAGAAATGATGAGCTCTTTAAATTACGAAAAAATCAACACTTTAATAGATCAATTGAGAGTTCAAAAGTGTATAATACGATTCCCAAAAATGGATATAAAGTTCAATGCTAATTTGGAAGATCCTTTAAAAGAATTGGGTATTGAGAGTATGTTTAATCCTAGGCAAGCTAATTTCGCTCTTATGTTGGATGATGAGACCTCCGATAGCAAAAACGAAACCAAAATTTTAACGAGGTTCGCGCATGGTGATGAAGTGGAAAAAAGTAATTTAAGACACATAATTGACAGTCTACCCAATCCTCGTATACATGTAGACTCTATTATACATGATGTTCGCATAAAAATAGATGGTACGTATAACATTATAAAATCATATTAGGGGCTTCCAAAAAAAAACTAGAAGAACCTTTATAAAATATATAACAAAAAGTAAAATAAAAAAATAACAGTTAATCCAAAATTTTAGGCAAAGTAGGTACTGGATAAGTTGCCTTTAAATGTTTATATTTTCTTTATACCATATATAATTATTAGACATCGGTTTATATGCACATCAAACCGCCAAAATATGCATTAAAATATCCACTAAAAAATATATGTACTATCAGAGCAATATTTATTATTATAATTTACGTTTATTTTCACAATATATTTAAGCGTAATTAATATATGAATTAGAATGACATATAAAGTATTCACATACAATAAGCAACAACATATTTTTTTCTGCAGTAAACTTGTGACCCTTGTCACTCAATATTTATTTAAAGGCTGAAGGTCATCAACCATCACCTTTCAACGTCAACTGACGTTATCGGATAGAATACGACATTTGGCGCCATTTCTGCAGAAACCTCTCCATGCTGTGCTTGTCCGATGCCGTTAATAAATGCATCAAATTTATTTATTCCTTTGAGACTGGGATTTTTATTTTTTGAAACTGCATTTAATTTCCCACGAATCTTTAGCGATAGTAAACTCGAAAGGACGTTACTCTGTTGAATATTTTTTTATAATATTTTCAAAGACTTGCATAGGTTTAGGGAAAAAAAGGTTTTTAGTTTAAAATTGAAAAGAAAGGTTTTTAGAAGGTTTCAAGTTGCTATGTTGCATCGGGTATATCGATGAAATGTGTCGCAATAAGAACAATATTTTTTTGATTGAAGGATCCTCAAGTGCCCACTAGCTTGTATTAATTGCAATTGCTGCGTGCCGCGTTTGGTAGTTGCTCTTTCTATGCTTATACTCTGGCGCTTTTAGTTATTTTATTTTTTGTTTAGAAGAAATCAATTTATTATATACCGCACGTATTTCTGATCTCTTCCGCAATTCGATGTGAACTCCGCTGCAACACGTATACATATACTCGTAACTGCTGCCATAAGCAATATCAATAAAAAATACCAAAATATGCAATAACGCTATTAAAATACAATTATATGCATTTGCATGTTTGCATATGCATCATGCAATCCGATGTCTAATAATTATTATATTATAAAGTTATAAACGAATATCAATTTAGATGCTGGAAATGAAGATCAAAGCGGCGCAATTACCACAGCGTCTAACTGTGACCGCGACGGTTGTAAGCTCTCATTCGGAAAAAATGAATTATTTTTATTTCTTCACTTTGGTATTAAGACATTCAATGTAGAGTTCTGGCATTCTACACGGAATGTCTCGAATATTGGGTGGTGCCTGGAGAGCGGCGTTTCTTAACATTAAGTGTCCTCTAATTACTCTAATATATACAGAAAAAAGCGTAAATCAGTTTAAAAATTAAGCTATCTGTTCACAGAATACGGCACAGAAGCAGTGGCAGCCACAAGTGGTATTTTAGCAAGATCGGCAAACGCTTTCTATGCCAATTCACCATTTTATACATTTATAAGGAATGAAAAAACTAAATTGGTTACTTTTAGTGCTGTAATTTATGATCCAAGAGAATGATACTTTCTTTTATAAAAGATTTCTATATCTTTTATTATGTATATATTAATTATCCATAATTCCAATATGGCTGAGTAGCTGGTCTATACAATCTAATAGTAAGGGAGCCGGAGTGGGAACTTCGAGATTTATTAAAATGATACACTGGGGGATGATATATCCCCCAGTATATCATTTTATATACTGGGGGATTCCTTGTACTCGGTTAAATACGTAAACATGAGTCCCATATATATGGCCGACCGTCTAGGTTAAAGGATCAGATTAATAAAAAAAGTAGATAATTTGAAATTCACGGGCGTGTTAAATTAAGGTAGAGTGAGTTGGTTATATGCTAAATCATGTATATTCCGCTAATTGACAATTTGAGAGTGACGTAAAAAAGGGGACGGCTACCAAGTTGTAAAGAAAATGTTATCTCAACATTCTCGTAATTTTTAAATTTTTATTTTAATGGGAATAATTTAATGATTACGAAAAATATATATAATCTGACGAATTGGACAAGTCGAAGTACTAAAAATTGATCGATAAAGTTTAATGCAGCTACGAGTTGCATATATTCCCCTCTGTGTTTCTATTCCTCTCTCATTCTTTCCCTTTCTATTACCCTCTCACTCAAGGGACGTTCAAGTATTACGTAAGGACTGTAGGGGGCGGGGGGTCTTGGGTTTGCTTTTTTGCTTAGAATTATCAAAAAAGTTCTAAACCGGTTTATATTACTTTATGACAACCGGCCTACGTCTCTTGTACAGATAGCGTCACTTATGTAATTCTGAATATATTATTTATGTTCGATTTATTAAAACGTGATAGATAAAGCTGGCACTGGTACTACACAAGTATATAAAAATGTTCTTGATGATATAACGGAGCGGATTCATTATTAGCTTAAACGAAGGAAAAAGAGGGAAACTACGAAGATGCAATGTCCAATTTGGAAGACTGGATATAATATTTTGTTTGAATTTTTTATTGATAACATTATTTTAAAAATTATAATTTAATTCTCACTCTACTTTTAGAAAAACTCGTAAATGCAAAACTCAGCTAAAGCCTCGGATACCTTGAGATATTTATATCTAGCCTAGTTTAAGTAGCAGATGAAAAAATACATATTATTTATATAAGTTTAGAAAAGATCGAAAAAATTACAGAACATATGTCTGTGGTTATAAGTTAAAATAAAATTATATACTTACGTAATACCACCAAAATGTGTTTTTAAATGTTCAGAGGACCGTAATGAGTGGATAATTTTTTTGATTGTAAAGTACATTTGTTATTATTTTGAAATTCAATTCAAAATAATTATAAAAGCATTTTATCTACTTTATTCTTCTACTTTTACCGTAGATACAAATAAAATAAATAAATAAATCAGCTTCACGCTGTATCCCACACAGCAGGGTAGGCAGAGGGAACCTAGTTAACACTCCGTTCCCCACTGTCCGCCGAATTCAGGAGGCATTGCATGTTGGCGGAACTCAACGCCGCGGAACTCAACACCAGAGCGAAGAAATGGAAAAATAAATTTAAATCAATATTTCATTTCGAGCGAGGATTGTACCCACGACTGGCCTCAATTAATATATTTTTAAAATATTTATGGTTAATAATTTTTATTAAGTTAAGCACATGCCTATTAATTTAGCTTGATAGTACTTTTTGTAATTAAATAATGAAAAAAATTATGTAACTGATACATTTGAACACTTGTACATAGTGTAAGTTTTAATCAAATTGTTTCTCGCAATATAAATTTTACATTTGCTAATAAAACACAAATATCTAAAAACACGTTTATTTATTATTATTACACATATGTTCCGTGCGTGATTATTATATATATTTACATGTGAGATTGAGAAATTGTACATTTAAATATTTAATATAACATAAATAGTATAATTTTCAGCTTCATACTTGCAATTAGTTATAAATTATAAGTAAGACCATATGGCAGGGTAGGGTAAAGAGTGGGGATCGAACCCAGAACCATCTTTGCCAATAGCTCCCCCACTTATCCGGTTATGGTATGGTTTATTTTGTAATAGAACTGTAATGATTTTGCCATAAATTGTTTTTAATAAAAAGAGAAAACCATACTTGCAATTAATATGACATTTTTAAAGAGTTATTCCACATTTAGGAAAGAGACATACTTACTAAGAAATCATATAAAATTTTGAATGTGGTGGAACCTGTGACATTTAAATTTTGATATGTTTTCGTAATAAGGAATTTATATGAGTTAATAATATATGTTGCAACTAAATATACTACATACAATTTTGCTTAAAACAAAATATTTTCCATGCTTTTGTTCACCTTTCAATAAATTAATGAACTTTAAGAAATGTGTGTTTTCTTTGTTTACATTTTGTCTCAAGTCCAAATGAATAGACATAATAAGTAAGCTAAGTGAGATATTTTTGCTAAATCATAAATTTTTGTAATATCAGATTCACCTTAACCTTTTTTATATTTAACTACATCAGACAATTCTGTATTGTCAATTATTTGCATTATTCTGACTCTCAAAACTTTATAGTAATCTTTACAGCTCATATGATTTGATTTGTAATCACAATTATACAAATGCAGAAAATGGAAGTATTCCAAATAAAAATTCAGAATAAGTTACTTAAGCGATGTTACTCAAACTTTACAACACATTTGTTAAAATTTGAGTAACAATGGATACCTACCAGCTGGATAATTTCATAATACATCTGGTAAATAATGAAAATGTTTTCATAAATTTATAAATACTACACAATCTATTTTAAAATCCACTCATAAATATGCACCTTAATAATATTTTAGTTTCCATTACTTTTTTTAAATACTTATGTTTTATCTATTACTTCGTATTTTCTCTATCCTATCATTAAGAGTTTGTTTCCACTGATCTTCTGTTATACTTTGTGCCCAATCTGGAATTGAATCTTGAGGAAGAGCAAAATTGGCCATCAGAGACATAACCTAAAATAATATAATCCTTAATTTTTAGAAATAGCATGTTTTAATTATAAAAAAAAAAACAAAATTAAAGATAAAAACAAATTATAACAAAAAGATAAAGCAATTAAATTGTTCTAGGTATAACTTGAAATAAAAATGTCATCTCGCTTACCTGAGCAGCTCTTTCATTGTCCATTTGGATAGGATCATTTGATCTTGGCGCACTCCAGACTTCTCTTGATATAACATTTTCCATTGGCTCTATTGCAGGAACATTTTGAGGTGGCCTTAGTGCATCATTATTCTATTTTTAGGATTTAATATTGAAGTTGATTAAATGAGTCATTATAATATAATAACGAATAAGTAAATATATACCTCTGGAGCTTCATCCCCACTGTCATGGTCAGAAAGTACAGATTCGGGTCCTTGTGGTAAAGGTTCATATCCAAAATATTCATTATTTTCCTCATCGCTGTCTTCGTGGTTACCATTAGCAATCAAATCATGCCTGGGGGGCGGTATCAAGTTCTGAGGCGAATCGTCTGGGGGATCCGGACCATCACAAACCATGTTTGTAAAAGTAAGGCTACAACACTTTAAAATATTAATAATTAAGTTAATTGTCTAATGATTTACTTAAATATTACTATTAATTACGCTGTATTTGTTTTTGCTGTAAACAATAAATTTAACAGGACTTTTTTTTTTTTTTTTTTTTTTTTTTTTTTAATTTAATGGCCTGATTTTGCGATGACAGACGCAAAATAATCTGCCAGTGTCACGTATAGTAGAAAAAACACGAATGATATGAAGCAGTAAATTTTGAGAGATATTATGAACTGATATAGATATGGTAGAGGTTGTACTGGTTCAAACACTAAAACAAACAAACAAACGATATATTAGAAATGTACAAATGAAAATAAAAAACAGAAAATTACACACTCATTGAGAACAACTATAACTTAATGTCATTATCTACAATAAACTTAACCAATATATTAATGAATGGACTAAAAACTAAAGCTAAAATACATTTTATATTAACAGGACGCTGTACATTAAGAGGAAGGATATCATAAAGAGAATAGTTAAGTTTTGGGCAATTAAATACAATGTGATCCGTAGAACCTTCCTCCAAACCACACTCACAAATAGAATTATCTTTAACTCTTAATTTAGCTAGATGTAAAGGCGTACACGCGTGGCCTAGGCGTAGTCTACAAATAGTAGATGTTACAGATCTATTGGCGCGCCTATATCGAGAGAACCACGGAAAGGTTGGAACTTCCGGTTGGATAGAAGCATAATATCTACCTTTTAATAATACAGATTTATTCCAAAAAAAATTCCAGGAAGTTTTTAAATCAGATTTTGACAAGGACAACAGGTCTTGGGAATAAATAAAATTATGAGTTACGGGTCCAGTGGACACTGCAGATTTGGCAAGAGAATCGACTATGTCATTATCTGTAATACCAGAGTGGCTCGGGATCCATGCCAACGATAAGAGAACCCCTTGTTGGTGGCAACGATACAGAGCTTCCCTGATTTTGAACACAAGGTGAAAATTAGATTTGCTACGGAAAGGATTTTGTGACAAAGACTGTAAAGCACTTAAGCAATCTGTAAAAATAACAACTTTTTTAAGATTGTGCGACTCTGCAAACAATATGCCTTCAAGCAATGCAATACATTCGCCAGAAAAAGAAGAGGTTTCAGGAGGACACTTAAAACTTAAAATAATTTTGTATTTCGGGATCCAACAGGAAGCCCCAACATTAGAATTATGTGATGACTTAGAAGCATCTGTAAAAATGCCTATATAGTCTGGCCAATTTTTAGCGAAATTAATTTGAAATTTAATATTAGCGCCCGGATCGTTCTTGACAATACCCAGGCTCGTGAGCACAGAAGGATTATATGTAAGCGCACTAAACGAAATAGAATATAACGAGCGAATAGGAGAAGTGAAAATACAAGATGAAAGGGAAGAAAATTTATGGAAACTTTTTAAAATGCAAGAAGAATGGCGTGGGGATTTAATGGCACGGGAGAGACGGTGAAGACAGATAATCAAAGGATGAGATGAAGACTGCAGCACTTTAGACATAAAGCGATCGGAAAGATATTGACGACGAAGGTGGAGCGGAGGATCAACACATTCCACTTGCATCGCATTTGTAGGGGATGACTTCATAGCTCCCAAGATGATTCTTAAAGCCTTATAATGAATTTTATCTAATTTCATTAAAGCAGACCTGTAGCATGGGTCCAACAAAAAAATAGCGTAATCAAAATGGCTACGAATAATGGCGTTATATAGCAATTTTAACGTAAATTGATGGGAACCCCACCAAACCCCTGATACTGCACGTAAAATTTGGAGATTCTTTTCACACTTATTGACCACATATTCCATATGTGGAGAACCAGATAATTTAGAATCTAAAAGCACACCCAAGAACTTGACGCAATTTAGAACCGGAATACTTTGATTGCTATAGACAATATTAACAACAGGGATATGCCTTTTACGAGTAAAAACAACCACACTACTTTTAGGGACCGACAATGACAACCCATGCATGGATAGCCATTCACCTAAATAATATAAAGCAGAATTCAGTCTAGATACAATTTCGACGATGTTTTTTGAACTAAAATACAAAACAATATCATCTGCATATTGCAAAATATTGCAAAAACTATCAACGGATTTATCTAAATCATGAGTATAAAAGCTGTATAAAAGAGGACTTAACATTCCAAAGAGATCTAGGAGGAAGAAGGTTGCCTTGATGCCTGATTCGAATGGATCTGTCGGTAAATAGATTAAAAATGAACTGAGATAATTTAGGAGGGAGACCAAGTCTAAGCATTTTAATTTTAAGATTAGAGAGAATGACGCTATCGTATGCGGAACTGATATCCAAAAAAACACCTACCAGATATTCGCCTTTAGCAAAGCTTAGGCGGATTTCTGAGGTGAGAACACTAAGGCTATCAATTGTGCCAAGACCTTTCCTAAATCCAAATTGGGACCTAGAAAGTAATCCCCTACTTTCCAATATCCAGTCAAGTCTATTTTTTATTAAACGCTCCATGACTTTGCACACCGTGGAAGACAATGCAATGGGACGGTAGGAAGAAGACTCTTTGGGATCTTTCCCAGGTTTTAAGATTGGAATAATAATTTGAGTTTTCCAGGAAGAAGGAACATAACCGGATTCTAAAAAAGAATTAACAATGGAAAGATATATATTTTTTGCAGGAATACTTATATTTATAAGGAATGAATAAGGGATACCATCTACACCAGGGGAAGAGTCAGATAAGCCGTTCAAAGCACACTGAAGCTCATTAATAGAAAAGGGAGTATCTAAAACATTAACCTGCGAAGGGAGGGGAGAGTTAAAGCAATCGAAGTTAGGTACAAAAGGAGGAGCAAGACTACACGTAAAATTTTTTAACCAAGAAGAATCATTGGACGATATGTTACATAGAAAATCATTAATGGAGAAACGAAAAATTTTGATATATTTCCAAACTATAGAGGATGGAGTGCGAGGGTGCAAAGACTGACAAAAACGAAGCCAACCCTTTTTCTTTTTGGTTTTAAATAGTCTTTTAGTTTGGGCTGCTATTTTCTTGTAAACTATGAAATTTAAGGGGGTCATACGCTGGATATATTTCCGTTCAGCAGCTTTACGAGTTTTAATAGCAGCAGTGCATTCTTCGTCCCACCAAGGGGGGGATGATAATAACTTACGCCCATTCTGCTTACGAGGAATATGGGAATCAGCTGCAGAGCATAAAATATTAATGAAATGATCGTAGCAAGCTAAAGAATTGATTACATTAACAATGGGAAAACTATGGAGGTGGGAGTCAACAAATAAAGAAAACTCCAACCAATTAGCTCTATTTAACCTATAGGGCAACAGAGGGGTTGGAGCGGAAGGAGGGGATGATTTGGAAGGGCGTAAAGTAACAATAATGGGGAAATGATCACTACCAAACGATGAGGAAAGAACTTCCCAATTAAGGGAAGGAGCCAAACAAGGAGAACAAAGGGTCAAATCGACTGCACTCTTAGGATTTTGATGAGGGTAAACTCTGCGAGTTGGCGAACCGTCGTTAACAAAACAGACATTTGCATCATCAAAAATGTCCAATAACTGTAACGCAAAACTATCACAGTGATTGCAGCCCCACGCCGTGTGGTGGGAATTAAAGTCGCCCAGGACAATGAGTGGCCGGGGTAGACTTGATAAAATAGACTGTATATCTGCACCTAAAGAAGAATCAGGATGGGGAATATAAAATGAAACGAATGTTATATCAAAGGCTTTAACTGCAACAACATTAAAATTGGGGCTATGAGAAGGAAGAGATACGCGCGAAAAGGGAAACAAGCGATTAATTAAAAATGCAGTACCTGCGTACCCATCATTCCTGTCATCCCTCAAACAAGAGAAACCTGGCACACGAAAACGTACACCAGGGGCCTTACTCTTGACGACAATATTCAATGATCAATCGTCAATAAATGTCATTTCGTACTCTTGAAAGCAATCAATTGCTAAGTCCACTACCGCCCGCTAGTTGACGCTTGCGTTAACTAAAAATTGTTGTAAAATTCGTTAGAATTGTGATATTTGGTACTCTTGACGCGTTTTTGACAGCTAAAATGACAGCAAAACTAGAAGCGGAATTAGGAATTTAGTCAATAGCTAAAGTGTATCTTTTTAGGAATTGATTTGTTATTTTTCTCGTGAAAACAGCAAAAAAATGGCACGTTTAGTGCTTATGTACTGTGTTTTGAGGAAAACATATAAATTAGACCTTAAAAGCAAAGAAACATGCGTTGATTCGCGAATTTTAAAGAAAACTGAAAACTACTGACTGTCGTAATGAAAAATTCTGTTATAGAGGTGATACGAAGAAATGAGTGAAATTCGTCACATAAAGCCCAAAAATTTAAAACAAAATTAATGACTGTAACTTACATATACTAGGTAAGTTAAGTATTAATCTAAGGAAATACATATGTAATAGTAACGGCTGATTAAAGTGCTAAACAAAATCACTGAGTGTTTATTTTTCAAATGTATTTAAATATAATAAAAGTGGACTTTTGAAGAAGTTTTAATTGGAATGAGCATTTGCTTTGTAAAAATACATATTAAATAACTACCAATATATGATTCAGTAGCAATATACCAATATAGTAGTTGGTACTTAAATATTTTATAAACTACAATAGCAAGAATAGTAATTATACTATAATTTTATAGGCGACCATATTTTGGCCCAAAAGTGGATAAGTTTGATAGTTTAGATGACCTCTAGATGTAGATGCTTACACGAACTTTACAAGAATATTTCGCCAAAATTCACATTTCTGCTCAACCTAAATAAACAAAAATGTTCACAAATGGAAACACAGGGTGCAGCATTGTAAATAAATAACAAGAAACACATATTGCAAGTGACAACATATGTGTTAAAGTATTATCTAGAAATGAGTTGGAAGACTTGGAGGTAGAAGAAGTAAGTCTCCAAACATTACAGCTGACTGAAAGGTAGTAAAAACATATAATAGCTACAAAATTAAGGAAAGAAACAGAAAATAGGTCCACAAGTTATATAAATCTTTTTATAAATAAATTTGTATGTTTTTTTTTAATATTAAGGTATTGTCTAACAATGTTTGTTATACAATAAAAATTACTTTTAAAGTTGAAAATAGTTGAGCAATACAGTAAGACATTGAATTTTCTTATAAACTTGTATAAAATATTATTAATATTTAATTGATTGATTCAATTACCGAGTAAATATGTACTTATGTGTAACAAAATTATATTCTACAGTACTATAATGTTTAATTTAATGAAACAAATTAAATAATAATGAAATAAACTATATTAGCTTTCCAAATAAATCATTTTGAATTTATCAAAGCTTTACAAAAATGCTTAAAAGTATGAGTGATTGGTCAGAGTTTAATAGATTTCCTGGGTATGTTATAAATTTTTTTAAGTATCAAGTATTTGTATATATGTCTATAATTGTATCTCTATATAAATGTATATATAATATCTATGAATGTATTTATGTATGAATAATGTATGTATATATAAATGTTTGATATAACAAATAACAAAAATATCTTTATACTTTAAATAAGTACAAATTTGGTTGAATGTATTAGCTTTGTGCAATACAGTGTTTTTAGAAAATTTGTAATTAGATATATGAACCTCATGCTAAAGAGTAATGTTTCAGATGTATCAATATGTAAATTATCTTATTTAACTTATTTTAAAAAGAATGATTTAATTATTTAGAGATAGTTTTGTGTTGCACTTGTATTTTTAATATTACCAATAAAGATGTATATTTTAATTATTGTTTAATTACATAATTGGCATTTAAAACAAAATATTATATATATATATAACAAGAACAAAATAAAAGCAAACCATTACACTATATGTTATTTTTAGTTTTTTTTTATAGGTAAAGAAAAAAGTTTGTCTTTTGGTCTTTCTTATAAATTAAAAATTAACCAATATAGTATAGCTTTAAGCTTTATGATATTATACATAATATGATAATGGTACATATAAATATTCTTATTATAATAAAAAGACATTCAGTAGTAAAACATTTTTTTATTAATACTTTTATTTTAATCACTTTTATAAACATAATAGACTAATCACAATTCTTTCTTTAAATATGTACATTTAAGCGTTATCCATTAACATAAAAATTTATGTATGTTTCTTTCAAATGAAAACAATCATTAGTTTTCGCGTGAACTTCAAAAGCATTTAACCTTCGTTATTTTGTTATTTTACATTTTACATTTCAACCTTCTTTTACGTTTAGTTATAGGCTAAATGCACATCGATTGTAGAAATATATTTATTATAACTGATAACATAAGCATTAACATAATAAACAAATTCATATGTCAAATGCTTTTTTTTGACAAAACATTTTAAATAATTAGACATACAGATAAAATATATCCATTTTTTTAGGACGACTTCAAAGATTTCATTGTTTTTTAAGTAAAACAAAATAAATATGATTTATAATTACTGTTTTTGCGAAAAATGTGCATTTAAATAAATTATTTCAATGAGTTATGAATGGTTATTATGTATCGCAGATTTATCGGTATAAAGTGCACAACACTAACTGTCAGTTATAACGGCGTTAGGATTAGTCAAAAGAATAGTAATCCGACTTTGAGAATGTTGGTTTCAAGAGTACCAAAATAACGTCGCCGCAGGATTACATTGGACAATGTTGGACGTCAAAATATGATTGAAATTACTTTCAAGAGTAAGGCCCCAGGCCTCAACCAGGTTTCAGAGATGG
The DNA here is from genome assembly GCA_917862395.2 of Heliconius sara. Classification (NCBI taxonomy): domain Eukaryota; kingdom Metazoa; phylum Arthropoda; class Insecta; order Lepidoptera; family Nymphalidae; genus Heliconius; species Heliconius sara. Next base: position 16,474,156 of record OU860798.1, on the reverse strand, counting down.
CAAGTATAACAGGACTATGATCTTGAATCAAGTGAATTACTTCAGGTTTCCTCTGAAAGAGACTTTTACAGTTCCACTGAATTATTTTCACTGGGTCCATGAGGAAGAGCAATGGAGGATGAAGGAGAGGAGATAGGAGCTGCGTTGTTCGGTTGATTATTATTACTATGAATGGAAGACAAATGATTAGTCAAAATGAGTAAAAGAGTATGCAAGAGTTGTTCAGTAGAAGGAGAATGAGATGAGGGAGAATTAATGGCACAACCATTACCAAGAGCAGATGAAACTAAAGAGATGATATTTTGATGAGCTACTTTGTCATAGCCAAGTGGACTTGGGGAATGAGGACGAGCAGATTTGATGACTGTTTTTTTATATGAGGAAGTGGTATGAGTATGATTGTTGGAGGTAGATGAACTTTCAGCAGAGGATTGAGTAGGTGGAGAAGAGCTGTGAGAGGCTAGATGATTTACTACCTCAGCATAAGGCTTACGCGAACGAGGAAACTGAGCAGAGGCCTGGGAAAAAGAAATATTTTCTTGCGACATTGCACTTTTAATTAAACGCTGTCTTGAGTGTTCTGGACAGGATTGGTCAAGTGCGGAATGGTTGCCAGAGCAATTAAGACAAGAAAAATTATGACCAGAGATTAAGCAAGATTCACCAGAGTGAGGTTGGGCACACTTAAAACATCTTGGCTTAGAACGGCAGATGTTTTTAGTGTGACCAAACCTACAACAGTTATGACACTGAATAGTTGGTAAATTATAAAGTTCAACATTCAGAGCATTATAAAACAAAAAAATTTTTTTAGGCAATACTTGACCTCTAAAAGTAAGGACTACAGATTGGGTAGGAACCCAACTAGTAGTACCATCAACAACCTGTTTGCGATTTAATCTTCTTGCTTTTAAAACAGGACCACACCCTGACGGAAGTTCCAAACTTTCAGTGAAAGCTTGCATAGACCATTCTATTGGCACGTCCCGCACCAAACCCATACGCGTAATACCAAAAGTAGGGATAAAAGCCTTATATTTGTGAGTGGTTAACAGAGGATTTAACATAAAATTATTGGCCGCATCAGCAGATATAAACTCAATGCTTATTTTATTGCGACCGATGCTTTTAACCCCTTCTTTATTTATACTTTCAATTTTATTTTTATACAGAAATTCACCAAATTTGAGAGCCTTTATAGATAGTCCTGCTAATGGCTCTGTTTCAAGACGAGAGACGTGAACTATATAAGGGCCAGAATCAGAGTCGTGATAAAAATTAAGAAGATCATCGAAGGAAGGGTTGATATGGATAGTTTGTATAGAAGGGATCGCAGCAGAAGGATCAATAATAGTCATTTTGAGTGAACCTGTATTTTGGTTGATATTGTGGCGTTTTCTAGAACTAGAAACTGGAGATGGAATATCGCTATCGGCAGTGTAAAAAATATCACCCGGATCAGGCGGATCCGGTTCTGGCCTAACATCCATTCCTCCTGTCAAATATGACACATAAGGGAAAAAATATAAAATAAGAATATAATTAACAACTTACCTCAACTATTATTTACAATACACTAAAAACTAATACTAATAATAATGAAACAAAAATTTACATGAAATACAATTGATAGCAATGGAAAAAAGAATTTAAACACAGAGCTTCCAAATCGTGTATTGACTACATCAAACGCACAGAACACATATACCCAAAGGGAAGAATGTTCACTTCATACAAAAAAATGGGGGACTGAACGACACTGCTGCCATCTATTGTGTGCCCACCAAAAACAATATTTAAAATTTGACGCTTCAGATATGGGCGGGAAATTCAAAATTTGGCTATTATTTGGATAATAAATCTATTTTTATTCAAAACCAGAATGATTCCCTCTTTCAAAATCAATTGGAAATATCATTATTTAATTTAAACAAAAATACTTCCAAATGATTTTGAAGGAGTGAATCATTTCTAGTTTATTTCTAGTTTAATAATAATACAAGATAAATACAGAAATAAAACAAATAAACACTTTATACTTTTTTATTGCTTATAAACATTTGTTATAATTATATCTATACAAATAGTATTCTTGCAAATCAAATAAAATAGTGATTATTGCCAAACTTGCCCTTTTATATTAGACACAATAATTAACATTTATATAAGTTAAATAGATTGTACTCTATTCAAGAATGTAGCTATATATAAATCATAATTTATATATTTTTTAATTTATAATATTGTAGGCAGTTACATTCTTGAAATTTGACCTAGACTACAAATAAAGAATGAACAAAATCATTGCTGTTTACTATTCTATTTTAATTAAATAAATATAATTGAATTGTTGATTTTTTGATAATAATGATAAATATAATAGAGATAATGATAAAAATTATGAAGTCAGTGTCATGAAGTTATTAGTGTTGGTCAAATTAAATCTAACATAATTATACTATTACCTATTTTTTAATATACCTATATTAACTTTTTTAATAATTTCTGATATTTTGAAGATCTTGAAGACAAAGTTTGCATTTATTGCCAAGGCTCTTTAATAAAAATCCACAGACATATTTCCAGGTTAGGCAATTAAAACAAACCTTGACCATGACTTAGAACTTAGCAAGTTTCACTCCCGTTGTCTGCTTGGCATTTGGACATGTATGGTCCTGTTTTAATTTAGGTGCAAAAACAAAATTTCCATCACCAGTCTTTTTGGAAGAAATGTTTTATACGTTTCCATTTGGCTCGACCTATAATGTAATAAATAATATGTTAATTAAAATAATATTTTTTTAACAAGTTTTATTTAATTATTAGTAAGTAGAAACCAGCCAAACTTGAGACCAGCCATATCGCATGGGCACAGGGTGTGACTGTAAAATCTACTGGGTTGTAGGTTCGATCCCCACTTGAGGAAAAGAAATATTTATATAAATTTATATTTCCATTTCTTCACTCTGGTGTTGATGCAAAAGGCAGTGTTGAGTTCCACCACTCAAGATGCAATGCCTCCAGATGTCGGTAGAAAGTGGGGAATGGAGTGTCTTAACACTAAGTTCCCTCTGCCTACCCTGCTGTGTACAGGATACAGCGTGAAGCTGATTAATTTAATTTTTTTTATATAGAAACTAGTACTTTTTACTGGACTATACAATACACGACAAAATATTACCTTTTCCTTCAATATTGTTTGATGTAATATTTGTATTGCATTTTATATTATATTTTAAAAACAATTTTCTGAACCATTTCAGTAAGAGAGGTAAATCAAATATTGTAATATATATTGACACCACCTATATTACAAATTGTAGCTGCAATATTTAAGCCATTTCAAACATTTCTGTTGAATCTGGAAATAAAATTACAAATAATAAATAAAACTATTATCACAAATCTTTACAAATAAGGCTTTAAGTTTAAATTTATATTTAACGATTACTTACCGGTGTAGATTGGTAGGGCCAGGTAATCCTGGGTAATTTTATAGGTTCGCTAATGCGAACCTATAAAATTCATTTCAATTCAATTTCATATTCACAAATAATAAAATGCAATAGAAATTCCAATATTAAATAACAGTTTGCGTCGCCGAATGAAACATAGGTTCGCCATTTGCAAATTATAATGTTACCCCATATCAAAAGATAATCCTACTACTACGCTTTACATATCGGTTACATAAATTGTTTCTGCTTTCAATTGAAAACTTTATATAACTAAATTACACTGCAATTTTTTATTTTCATTTGTTAATTATATTTACGATTAACTTCTATTTTTTTCGGAGTTGCATTTTATCATGATACCTTCCATACATGAAACATAATAAAGAAAGTTATTTACTAAATCATAAATAATTATATCATAAAAACATTATAATAAATCCTTAAAAAATTCCTATATAGAAACTACTAATTAGTAGTTTTACTTTAATATAGCAACACTAAGTATCAAATAATTCATAATTTTTTTTTCGGGACTTATTTACAATCCCCCGTAGGTATGTCGCACATGCCCCTTAGGAAGTCGACCGGGCCTGATCAAACGCGATCTTACAATCCGACTTTTATTTTCTTCTTCTTTCTAGTTTGCCTTTGACAGATGACAATTTGACATTGCTGTTTTTAAGAAGAAATAGAAAAGTAAAATTCCACCAAAAAACATCCAGTAAAAAATCAGCCAAAATTCGATGCAGCTGTTTGCTACTCTAGAAAAAGTAATAAAATCTCTAGTTCAGATAAACCAAATCTAAGGCTCCCTAATGTATTTTTTTTTTTCATTAATATACTTAGTTAAATTTTATGTGACCGACCGTTGATCATTCTTTAAGTATAATTACGTGATATATATACAAAGTATAATTGGTTTGGCACTGTTTGGTACAGCAGAGCTGTAAGTGCTATAAATCAAAGTAGGTACGAGTGAAAACACTCAAAAACTTTTGTTAAGGAAATATTCCCATTTCTCCCATAGTTTAATCAAGCTTTTAGAGTTTTTCATCAGTTACTCCATCAGTTACCTTAAATTTTTGTACATCAAAGAGAGTCTCATCACGCTCAATACATTTAGCAAAGGCAGTACTTATTTCGATATCTATAATATCCAGCTCTTACAGTATCTTATCAGGGTCACCAGATCTTCGATGTTAACATATTTGGTAATTTTATGTGGACTTTCTGTTGTGTGCTCTTTGCTTACTAGAAGACAATTATTTGAAAGATCTAAAGGTATCTAGAGGTTCTCAAGTAGAGGCACGAAAATACGTCAAAATGATCCCAAAAAACGATGATACGGTAGTGCTTCTAGCTTTGCTTCGCATTCGACTTGGCAGAGGCACTATTGTGCCTCAGATAATGAATTTAAGTACTATAAAAACAGTGCGGTACCAATTATAAGTTTTACAAATATTATGTTTTGCAGACACATAAGTTGATATAAATTTTAATTTAAGTTAAAGTTTAGATTGTTAATGTTTTTAACAATCTACATATATTATTAAAATAATTTAATATGACCCGTTTATTCTACTACCGTAATATTTACTATATTTCCAATAGAAATACTTGTAAATTGAAAATATAAATATATTATATAATATATACTTGTTTATTACAAAATAGACGTAACTATTAGTAGTGTAACTTAGAATAGTGTTGGTAGTAATAAATTACACCACGAAAGGCACAAATGTTGCTCACTTTGGAAACTGTCTAACTGTGATGTTTGTGGGTTCGATTCTCATTCAAAATTCAGAAGAATATTAAATTTTTTTTTTAACTTTTCTGTTTCCTGCTCATTAGTCCAAAACTAACACTAATCAATTGGAATTCTACTCAATATACAGTTCATCCCTAAAAAAATATTAAGCCTCGGTAAAAAACAAAAGACGAAAACTTTACAAACAAAGAAAGAAATGAAAGAAAGTTAAGCGTCTCTTCATAAGTCAATTATATTTCGAATTCAATCATATTTATATTACTGTTCAAGTATTCATCTTGTTAACATAGTAGATTGCATAGTGTACAAATTGTTGGCTGTTGATTAACGAGTATCGACTATACACGAGTAGGTAATAGGTATATAATATTAAACATTGTACACACATGCGCGCAACCACAGAAAGTGGTCATAAAAGTTAGAGAGATATATCGATTTAATTAAGAGAAAGAAAGTCTAAAGTTCAGTTTTCTTGGCTTTCAATTACAATTTTTAAAAATAAAATTTTATTTTTTATCCAAGTCTGTAATTGACACTTGTCAGATGTCAAGTAAAACCTTAATATTTTATCCTTTGTCTCGGCATTTTAAAACACAAGGAAAATTTAAAATAAGGATTCAATGGGCTAACATATTTTCTCCCGCAGTCATTTTAATTTTATTAAATATGGCTTGGAGGAGTCACGGTATAAATAACGCTGATATGGTACGAAATTTGAGAGGTAATTAATTTATGTTAATAAAAATTTCTGTAACTAAATACAAGTCTATCTATAAAATATTATTAAATTAAAATAGCGGACAATAAGTGACCGATTACAGTATGTTTGTTACGTGTAATACATATTTTTTAAAAATTACTATAACTTTATTGATTCTATTTTTAATTACAGCGAATGGGATCATAAAATCTGATGTAGTTGCAAATGCAATGGTTGCCGTTGATCGAAAGAATTATTGTCCACATGCACCTTACCATGATTCACCACAGTCTATTGGATATTCTGCTACCATTAGTGCTCCTCATATGGTAAGTGTAATTTCTCAAAACTTTTGTGTTTCAATCAGTATTTATATTATTTTTTTCAAAATATCATATTGATAAACGAATATGTTCCAGCATGCACATGCCTTGGAAATATTAAAAAAGCAACTGATTCCTGGTGAAAAAGCATTAGATGTTGGATCAGGCTCTGGTTATCTTACCTCATGTATGGCATTTATGCTTGGAGAGACTGGAAGAGTTATTGGAATTGATCATATTCCAGAGCTGGTATCTCTTGCTACTAAAAACATTAAACATGATAACCCAGAATTACTCTCCTCAGAAAGAGTCAAACTTGTGGGTTAGTTTAAATTTCATAAATGTTAATGTAGCTATGAATATAATATTGAGTGGATCTTCATGGGGGTATATTTTATTTAATTCAATTGTTACTTTTAGTTGGTGATGGACGCATAGGATATCCATCAGAAGCTCCATACAATGCCATTCATGTTGGTGCTGCAGCACCTACTTTACCAAAAGCTGTAAGTCTAGTTGTTATTTTAAATGTTTAAATTTAAGAATGACAAAAGAAATTTTGTAAATGAAGTAAATCCTTTGGATTTTTTTTGTATTTATTTTCTGTAAATGTTACAGTAGTCAGAGAACTTATAGTTAAGACACATAAGTGTGACATGTGGAGTAATAAAAACATTTTACTAGGTTTCATTAAAATAAGCTTCATGTATTTTTTAATTTAATAGGCAGAATGTAAACATCATAAGCCATAAAACCAAAAAAAAATCATCTTCACACTGTATCCTGACACAGCAGGTTAGGCAGAGGAAACCCAGTGTTTCATTCTAGACTAAAAAAATACCCACCCATAAAACACATGTTCTTTTTATTTTTAACTGCTATAGCAGCTATAGTAAGTAATGTTTCATATTGGCCAAAGACAGATGTGCTTCCAAACTTTTGGAGTAGTATTACAACCACTTCAGTATGCACATGCATACACCATTTTTGCATTTTGAATATTACTAGGTATGCTTTAGGTAAAATAGTAGTCCGACTACAGTGTAACCAGAGAGACAGAGAACATATATACAAGTGCAAAGGGTTATATTATTTCTTAACACGCCCACTCACACCATAGCAAACTTGTCTAAGCTATTGCTTAATTGTTTTGTATTCAGCTTGTTGAGCAGCTGAAGCCTGGGGGTCGACTCATTGTCCCTGTAGGGCCAGAAGGAGGGGAACAACATCTTACGCAAGTATGTTGTATTAAATATTTACTATAAGAAACAGTCTTTTATCTAAATTTATTAATTTCGCCTTTTTTTCTATTATTCAGTAACGTTTTTTTTAAATATTTAAATGATAAATATAAAATTTGTAGTGGAAACATAATAACTTTTATTGATAAAATAGAAATACAGATTTTTATTATAAAGGATGTCATGATGCAGTTGCAAAAGCTTGAATTAGCCTAAAAAGATTTTTACTTTACAAAAATATTGTTTTTTCCATCTAAAGGTGGACAAGGCACTCGACGGCACGACAACGACAAAGAAGCTGATGAGTGTTATTTATGTTCCCCTCACAGATAAAAGCCATCAGTACCGTGAGTGACCCCGTGTTATCCTCACAATAATTTGTACTGTAATTGCAGTGGTCATTGTAATCACTTACTTTGCTTCCTAAATAATTCCCTGTGATGATGACTTTTTCTCAATGATGAAATGCTTTTAAATTTTTTATATATAAAGATATAGAAAAAGCAAATAAAGCAATCTCTTTAAGATCGATATTTCGAAAATAAATAAAGCATATTTTTTGTAATAATGCCTGTAACTTTCGAACTAATGCTATTGAACTATATTCAAGATAAAATCTATGTATAGTATTTAGGAAATAAATGGATATTGCTGTATTTGTTGTATGGTTCATATATTAAAAGAGCTATTTACACACACTTTCTACAAACATAAGAATGCTGAGCACAAAATGAGAAATATATAAGCAATAACAAAAAGTAATATAAGTTTTGTGTTTTATGTCCTTGGCATTAGACTGCCATGTTGCCACTAAACAAGACTCCAATTAAATAATATAGCATTTCAGTTATATATATATATATTAGTATTTTTAAATTAGTAAATTAAAATTATTTATAAATAATTATTTTTATTCCTTAGCGTTCTGTACATTTGAGTTAATAAATTAATATACCCTTGAATAGTAATGTTTCATTTTGTATTTCTAAACAGTTTTCCTGTAAACTTTTTTTTTACAAATGGTTTTGATTTGTCTGAAGAGGTGGGTTCGGCTTTCATGTGCAATATTGAATATAATGTTTCTGCTTCGTTTTTATTTTCTATAATCTCAAACAGTTGTTCCTGCAAAATTAAATTGTGAATTCGTAATCATAACACCGTGTGTCACTATATAATGTATTAAACAGTAAAGAAATATAAAAATATATTATCTTTGAGTGGGATTTGAACCTACAATCATTATGTAAAGTCAAAGATGTCCCAAATTAAAATACTTTGATATGTATTATTATTATAAAAGATGTCAACAAAAGAAATAAGTAGTGTGGACTTTAAGGTATATGTAGAAATTTTTGAAATGAACAATATAATATATTGAGGGCAGTCGTGGCGCAGCGGCACGAAGTGTGACTGTAAAACCGACCGGTTGTGGTTTCGATCCCCACTCGAGGAGATGAAATTTACTTAAATTTATATATCCATTTCTTCGCTCTGGTGTCGAGACTAAGCGCGTTGAGTTCTGCCACTCAACACGCAATACCTAAAGAATTCGGGAGCAAATAGGGAACGGAGTGTCTTAACACTAGGTTCTCTCTGCCTACCCTGCAGTGTGCGGGATACAGCATGAAGCTGATTTTTTTAACAATATAATATATCAAACCTGTGTGAGAGTAATTAAGTGATCTAGCGAAGTTCCCCTGTTCATAATTCTAGTGATGTTTTTGGAAGTGACGCCTGGTAGTTTCTGTACAAAGTCGTGTACTAGTATGTTACATCTTTCATAGTTCATATCCTCGGCTGTATTATCGCCACTTAGGGCTGACGCCTCTTCCACATTTGGATTTTTACGACCTTGCTAAAAATATATCGACGTTAAAAGTAATTAGATGAATATGCAAATATATTTTAAAAAGTTGGTTCCATAAAAAAAAATAACATGCCACTAGCAAATTAAACTTTTATAATTTAATACATAGAAAATATGTTTTTAAAAATAATGTTAAATGAATGTAGGCTTATGGGTTTGAATCTCACTTGAGAAAATAAGTAATTTTAATTTTATCACTTTGTTAAGAAGACAAAACGCTGCGTTGAGTCCCGCCGTTGATAACTAAGTAACACTTAGTTCTCTCTACTTACATACAGCGTAAAACAAAAAAAAAAAATTAGCTTCACGCTATAGCACGCACACAGCAGGGTAGGCAGAGAGAACCTAGTGCTAAGACACTCCGTTCTCCACTTTCTGCCGAATTTTGGAGGCATTGTGTGTTGAGTGGCAGAACTCAACGCCGAGCTTTGCCTCGACACCAGAGCGAAGAAATGGAAATATAAATTTAAGTAAATATTTCATCTCCTCGAGTGGGGTATGAACCCACAACCAGTCGGTTTTACAGTCACACTGCTGCACTTGTGCCACTGCGCCACGACTGGCCGCAAAAAAAAGGAAATTATAATTTTACTTTGAGTTCGTAAAACAAGTCGGCTGTGGCGTACGGGCTGGGAGACCACACAAGTTTGAGTCTTGGAAAGTGTATAGTTAAGAGCTGTAACTTCTGTTGAATGTCAGCCCCGGATATGTCTGTGGAGACCACAAAATTTCCCTGTAATTGAGAACAATAATTACATATATAACAAAATATACTACTATTTAAGAGATCTCAATAATGTATAGGAAATATGGTATATTTCCTAAACATTACTTGTTAATATATACTAGCGGCCCGCACGCGGTTGTTTTGAGTGGCGGAATTCAACGCCCCGCTTTTGCTTCGTCCCCTGAGCAAAGAAAATGAAAATATTAAATACTTCATTTCCCCTGAGTGGGACGGGCTCAAAAATATATGAGCATAAGTAAGGGTGATAAAACGATGGTCGAAATCAGAAGAGGTGTTACTGACACATCACCGAAGAAGGAATATAAAAATGCGTGGTTTCCAAGAGGCGCAGGTTCAAATCCCGCTACGTAAATTTTTTTGTACGTTTTTTAAAACAGATTTTTTTTAATAATATACAAATGTCATAAATGTTAGTGACCTGTAGATTGAATGGTTTGTTCTGATCGAACTCAATGAGCAGTATGGGGCGGCTGTAGTTGCGGCACATGTGCGTGCACTGCGCGAACAGGCGCCCCGAGTTCAGCGACCCGATCAGGTCCGACAGAGACTTCCTCTCCACGCATATGTCCGGCGTCAGGATGTAATCGCCGATCTGTTCATTTGCGAATGTTGGTAACAATTAAATAACATTAAACAGTGAAGCCAGTACAGTTTAATCGTTTCGTTGAATGAGAATCGTACTCACAACAACAACAAATTATTTTTAAAATAAATTATTCGTAAAAAAGGGTGGGGGAGGTAGGGGAGGGAATTTTTAGGAGGAGACTAATTAGAACTATTATAAAGACTAATTAGAAAGACACAATATAAAGATGAAAAAATATAAATATAACTAATTAGAAAGACACAAAATAAAGATGAAAAAATATATAATAATTTTTATTTATTTAACTTATTATTAAATAAAAACTGTTTGTATACTTACAGTGATAGTAACAGGTTCTATGTTTATTCCCTGTTTATGTAACAAGGCGGGCAGGTCTGACCGAAATTCTCTCATATCAACTATAACCATTGGTTTCTCTTTAGTCTGTATTTGGCCCCCTAAAAAGGATAAACTTTAAATGAAACCACAGTTTAAACTACTCTATAAAATCATAATACAAATTAAAAAAACGAGATTTTCCAAAAAATTAAAAATATGATTTTATCAAACGAAATAATTAATAAAATTATCGTTCTAAAATAAAATGTCAAGAATGACGCACACAAGCACAAATCCATCAAAGTGATAACGCCGCACACGCCTCATTCACGAAAACGAGTCGTAGGTAATAGCGGTGATGTTGAATTGCGTGAAATAGAAGAGAGATATCCCTTTTTTCATATTTTTTATATTAATTTGATTTGGTTTATTCATACCTGCCTTCCTTGTATCAGTTGATGTGTCTTCTTCTTCAATATTCATATTAAAATATTCATCAGTTTTCCCATTTTGGTAAGATGGCACTACCATAACCTAACAAAAAAATATATACTCGTATTTGAGACATTGCATATATAAAATGGGGGAACTTAATGTAATGTCGCGCTGTATTGTTATCAGATCAAGGAAATGAAAATAAATGATACCCTCGAGTGGGAACGAAACCCAAAACCATCATGTTTATAGTCAGACACTGTGCAAGTCTATAATTTTTTTATTATTATATATATTTATAATAGTAAAGTAATAACTAACACTTTTCGTTTGTATGAGTATTTCAAACGCTTGCTTCTCCCTTCTCAGTGAAGTAAGATACGCCTGCTCCTCTACCGTCTTGTCGTGGATAACAAAATAAACTTTACATTTCGGCTCGTCGGGTTCCTTCTTGCATTCAAAAACCTCTATTTGTCGCACAGCAGACACATCGCTGTGGTATAAAATAATATATTCTGGTCGTAACGATTGTAGCGTTTGTTCTAATGAAAAATGATTGCCATTTTGTTTAAATGTTTGTATGCAAATAATAGGTTTTTCAACTTCGAGTTGTGTTAGATCCAGGGTGTCAATCTGGAAACAAAAAAATATATACATATTATAAGAAACATTTAAATTAAAAAAAAATCCTTTTAGATTAAAATTTGCGATAGTACTGAGCTTAGTACTACTTAAATGTTATTAACGCATTTAACATGAAGACAGAACACCTTTACTCCAATCCATATCCACATCCAAATGTGTTTTTTTTCAAGTGCATACAGTTATTTACACGATACTTAAACACTAATATAAATTATTTTTAAATTTTGGCCCTTCTGGACCTCTTTAGTTCTCTGGAACTGCTGAACCAATTTTTATGGAAAGATTTCATTGAAAGATTGTGTGGGATCGATTTTACCGCGCTCGAGTACCCATTGCTCAGATAGAAAAATATTTAAATTTATTGATATATCAAGTATTTCATAACTTTTGTGAGCAATGAAAGACAAATTACAATTGATTTAGTGTATATGATTATGATTAACCATTCTAAAATTACAATTGATTTAGTGTATATGATTATGATTAACGATTCTATTTAATATATTCAAATAACCAACCAAATTTCGGTAAATACACTTATAATATTAAGCAAATAATAGTAAAAAGGCCGTGTGCGCTCGATTTAGGGAAGAGACTGCCAGTTGTTAACTTAGCATTATTAAGGTTAGAGAGTTAAGTTAGATGATATTTTATTAGATTATTCTTTGATTAATTTATAGAATTGGTAGATTGGCAACAATAAAAAAACTTTTGGGTTATTTTTTGAAAATAGATGAACATGATAATCAATCATAAGGACTTACATACTTGAAAATGAAATGTACTTCATTTTTATTTTGGCATATTGAGATTATTGTCAACAAGTTTTTAATAGGTATCTATTATTTACATTTTTATTTTTTGCGGTTTTCATGGTGGTGATGTTTTGGGATTTTTTCTAACTTTTGTTTATATCCCCTCCGAGTGTACAATACGTAGAAGTTCAGAAAGCCTAACTTTAAGGCGGCAACGACAGATAGTCCCTACTGTATATAGATCAAAACATATAAACACAAACCTGTGAAAGGGATTCAAACATGTTTTCACCTGACTTTGTTTTCTTACTTGTATCGTCCACTTGAGTGAGAGTTAAAAGATAATTTGATTTATTTAAATCTTCTACATCCACATTTTCTTCACCTTCTTCTTTTGTTTCCAAATCGTTTGCCGAAGAACCTCCTGGTTCAATTTTTTTTTCTGTTTTAATAGGTATTTGTTTACTTAAGTTTTTATATTTGGTAGATGTTGCTGTTATCGTTATTTCTCTGGTAAAGGCTGTGTAAAATAAGTATCTGTTTTCCCCCATAGTCAAAAGTTGGTTAAGTTGATGACAAGATTTATTGTCTTGACAAAGTATTAATATTTTTGTGTTTTTTAAAGAACCATTTTGTTTGTTTCTAACTTCTGTTGGGATTTCCTTTACAAGTAAATCAATCAAGACTTTCCATTTGGGCGACGATTCTGGATCAAATTCTGTAACATTTATTTATATAAGTCACAAATTTTGTTTTAACATAAGATATTATAGCGAAAACATATTGGTTTATATTAAAAAATAAAATTATTAAAATGCTTTTAAAAAGAAAAACCTTCTCGCTTTTTCCTGCACAGCAGGGTAGGCAGAGGGAACCTAATGTTAAGTTTTAGGACTACAATATTGCATGTTGAGTGGCGGAACTCTTGGGGACTTTTGCCTTGGTTCCAGAGCAAACAAATAAGACTACTATTAAGAAAAAATAATTAATTTCCTCGCTTTGCCTGGACACCAGCGCGAAGAAACGGAAATATAAATTTTAATAAATATTTCATCTCATCGAGCGGGGATAGAAACCACAACCAGTCAGGCTTACAGTCACACTTTGTGCCCCTGCGCCACGACTGGCCTCTTCTGCCTAGTTACAAGACAAAGCAAATGCCTTGTAAACTGAGCGGAAAATGGAAAAAAAAGTTTGATTCTTACCATTACTGTAATTGAAAACTCTTCTTTTAGCCAACTTAAACAACTGCTCAGCCGAGTCGAGGAGGATCCAACCAGAATTAATTTTTGCATACTCTGGTGTTCTGTATTTAGTTGCTAATGAATAAAATGATACTGAGTCATCATGGATAAGATTTCTGAAAAAAAACATACGAATTTTATTATAAATATAATTACAACAAGCGGGGTTGAGTTCCATTACTCAACATTCAATGTCTTGTTTTCCGACACTAAGCGAAAAACACAGTGGCACATTAGTTTAAATTTAAAATATAAAGTATATTTTAATTTTAAACTTATTATTAGTAGTAGTTTATTAGTGACTAATGCACTTCTGTAATCACTTTTGAATTGCCAAACGTAAATAAAGCTACCACAGGCCGGAAGGTGGTTTTGTTGAAAAAGGGAAAAGAAGAGCTGAACTGCAAGAATATCAACAGCTACTGTGTTCAATAACAATGTCACAATTTTATTATACCTATACAGCCCACGAGATTTAAGCTGATCTTCGCGTTTGTGTGAGTGTTCACATATAGTGTAGGTGTAAATATCACTTGCTTGGCTTAAATTGATTTATACTGGTTTTTGACAACCATAGTGATAGCATTGTCACATACTTAATTCGTAATATTGTAAAGATAGCACTATCACTGTGCAAGAGTTGTCAAATATATGTGAAAGCAAAGAAAACTAAATCGTGGACGCAATGATGTTTTGATTATTTAAAGGAAATATTCATATTTAACTCAAGCAAAACTTTTACTCTGGTTAGAGGCAAGTAAAAATTATGATGGTACAATGATTGGTGTATAAGAATGGTTTTTTAATCTTGTTTAAATTGTGGATTTTATTAAACACATATATCCATATCCATAAAAGACATATTAAACCTACCTTACCCCTTCTACAGAATAAAGCCTAAGGCTAAAAAAAAATAAAATTGCATTATACACTTACATAATCATGGTTCTTAAGATTTTTAAATCTTGAATATATTCTTTTGTTCGTGTGCTAAGCTGATGCCAAACACAATCTAATTGCGACTGAAGGATTTTATGAAATTTCTTTGTAATACAATTTTCTAATGTAATTTCCTTGAAACATAAATTTATAAGTTGTAATAAGATAAGTATATAATTAAGTGAATGTAATAATTAATTAACAAAGGTTGTTGTGGTGCGATAGGACAGGCTTGCAACGTTGATGGTTGATCACCACTCATTTCGTCGCCTTAGTAAACGAAGTGCGAGTTTGAGTTTCGTCATTCAACACACGACGTCACGAAAAATTGGGTAGTGAATAGAATATAGAATATAATAGAAACAATGCTTAAACACTAGATTTCCTTTGTGTATACAAGACTCTATTACTAAAATTCCATTGTTGATCTGTCCGTCTGTCTTTCTGTCTGTCTCCGACCTGTATCTCAGGAACCCTAATAGATAGTTGAAAAATTCACAATATTATTTATTTCCTTTAGTATTATAAAAACTCAGTATAATTTTTCACTATGATATTTAAAAATTATAAGGCCAGTCATGGCGCAGGGATGCATCATGTGACTGTAAATGTGACAGGTTGGGGTTCCCAGTCAATGACATGAAATATTTAATATTTACTTTTTTCTGCCACTTACAAGAAATACCTCTAGAATTCGGCAGAAAGTGGAGAGCTGTGTTTTAATACTAGGCTACCTCTGTCTACTCTCGTAAATGCGAAGATGACGTGAGGCTGATTTGATTTAAATATATATTTCAAGGGGCTTAAAGCAAACATGGTTTTTGCTTGTTTTTGCTTGATAATGATTACAGCGACAAGTAGACACTTGAAATATTCACAGAATAATTAGTTATACACTTTAATAATACATAATTAAATTAAAATAATACTAATATTTGAAGGCATTTTCCATATATAAACAACATGTTTTTATGATGTTTTCATAGATAATGGTATGGAACACTTCATTCACGAGTCTGACTTGCACTTGGCTGTTTTATTTGGTTAAATGTTTGTTTATAATATGGAACAATACATACCTGCATATCCAGTGTTCTATTGATACTTTTTATTTGCTTTACTGTGTAATTCATGATATCTAAGAGACAGGTTTGTATTTGACTCATGGTTGCTGTTAAAGGTACATGTAATTCAATAACTTCAGCTTGCCTGCTCTTTAAGCTTTTAATTACAGTACCATGAAATCTACAACAGTTAATTATTAAAATATTTTTGTTGACCTCAATAAAGAGCTCAATAATCCATTTCCCGGAGTGGAATTCCAACCATGGAATGATGGTTATGCATCACATATACAGTTAAATGCTGAGCCATTACACAACAATGGCCAAAATATGAATTATTGAGCATAATAAAAATTAAAAAAATATAATAATAATAATGTATATTACCTTGGCCATAAATATAATTCTGTTACGAATAGTGATCGCATTACTTTCTCAACTTGATGATAGCCAAATGTAAAAGATATAGGTGAATGAGAAAATGCTTTAATGAACCCAGTCTAAAAAATTACTTAATAATTATGTCAGTTCTTACACACCATACATTACATATTTTTTTATTATAAGAATATATTTTATATAATACCTTGTTCTGTTGTCTGTATAATCTCAGTACAAATGCTTCCTGACAAGATTCTAGAACTGTATGAGCTCTTAAAACAATAATACCTGTGACATGAGATATAGGGACACGATTTTTTAACATATCAACAACTAGAATTCTTGTAGTTACAAAATGTATGCCACCTTCCAAATAGATTTTTTCCCTAAAATAATATAAAGCAATCCATTGCAAATAGATTTAAAATCATTTTTTTCTTTTATTATAACATTAAAATATATTTTTGAAAGTCACCTTTCACTACCAGTATTAGGCAATACAGGTAAATTGAATATTTTTGAGAAATATTTTTCTTCATATTCACTGCTGTTCAATACTAAAACTAAATTAGCAGCGTCCTTATAAGTCCACAATATATTTGAAACAATAGAATTATAATTGAGACCTCTGTAAGAAAGAGAAAAAAATAATAATTAAAAACCAAAAAAAATCAGTTTCACGCTGTATTCTGCACACAGCAAGAGTGGCAGTGTGACAGGCAGTGAGTATTAAGAGACTCCGTTCTCCATTTCCCGCCGAATTCTGGAGGCTGGAGGTTGTTAAGTGGCGGAATTCTTGCGCCACAACTATCCTCTTTATTAATAGTACCATATAACTATTAATTTTAAGTTAAAAAATATTAATCTACATTCTCTACTTACTTTGCAATAATTAAAAGAGCATCACTTTCAAATATATCAATAAAAATTTGTGTTTCGTACGGAAGCATAGGAAATTTAGTACCAATATTTAATGATGATGATTCTTCACCGATTTCTTCCATTTTTTAAATTATCGACGATAAATATGTTAAAAGTGATAATAAAAATGTCGCAAAATATTTGATGTTTGAATTTAAAATCAAGTTACAATTTTAACATTTGACAGTATTTTTTTTATCTTTTGTGTTTTATCATTATGAGAATGGCAAAAGTATTTTGTATTTCAGCCTATGCTACGGGTAATTTTACCCACAGAACACATACACCCAAAGGGAAAGATTTTACCCATCTTGCATATAGCAGGGTAGAAAGAGGAAGTCTAGTTAAAACTCAACACTTGATGGGAATTGGACCCACAACCGTAGCGTTTTTAATCTTAATTTAATATTAAAAAATTTTACAAATAAAGCGACTTCAAACAACTAAACTAAAAAGTAAAAAATAATTTTTACATAAAGAAAAACGTACTTTGATTTGTTAAGTAAAAAATAATTTAAAAAGATTTTTTAATTTTGGAGTCGATGCCAAGTAAAACAAACAGGCTTAGTAATTCGATGTTGTAGTAAGGTTGTTGTAGCATTACCATTGAACACCTAGGAGACGAGCTTTAATAGGGCATAGAGGCATTTTTTCAGTTGAAAGACATTAAATGTCTTTCAACTGAAAAAATGCCTCTTCTCCTCAAGTGTTTTCAGAAGACCAACATGCCACTAGTAGAAAGATAACCGGGACTTCTTCCATATGTGAACCAATTCTTAAGACCAACAAAAAGTAATATTCCTTTTCAATGTAGACCTATACAAACTAGATAGTAAGTGTAGCTTGACACACATTGTTCAAACAAGGAGAAGCGTCGGTGTTGGGGGCACGGACACATCTCTGATGTCCAGAATGGACATAAATCGAAGTCAGCTGCGTATGAGTAAAGAGTGGATTAACCCAACCATAGCATCAGCACTGATAACAAGTCCTTGCGAGGGAGAACTGATGTATCCCAAGTATGGTATGCGGAGTTAATGACATATCTTAAGTAGAGAAGATGGTTGGAATTTTTTTACCATCAAAAAAGAGGAGACTTCGGTTGCCTTTAGGGAATATAATATCGATGATATAGGAAAGGTCATGAAAAATCACGAGGAACCCCCGCATGGCATATATAAAGAAATTGACGAGAAATATATAGATTCATGTACTCTAAAGCTAATAATTACTATTCTCCATAATTGTCATTGCCGTTTTCCATGTAAAATCACTGTCTCCAACCAGCATTATTGCCTTCTCATTAATATTACCTTATTATGAGCTCATTCTAATTTTAAATACTTTAAGTATAAACATAATGATTTTTTTGCGTTTACGAGAACCGCCAGCATAAGGTTCAACGCGGTATTGCATACCGGTTCCATAGACAAAATCTTGCTCATATATTTCAATTTCTGCAGTTGGTATTGTGTTTAACGCTAGCATTTCCGGTCGCGTCATTGATCCATTCCGCCATTTTATTTCATTAACGCGTAGCGGTTTCGTCTTCTGTACGGGATTATTTATTACGTGTTAAGGTGTTAATAATTGTTTAATTTATTTGAATCGTGTTTATTTGGCACAGTTCTTTAAAATAATACTTGTTATTTAAGTTTAAGGTAATATTTGTGTTTAATTTATACAAGTAGACTTATACCAATATACATGTTTCTTCAAATGATGGTATCGTTTCAGAATGCAAATGCAAAATATGAATCAATACGGCAATAGAGGATTTGGAGGTCCACCACAGCCCCAGCGTCAAGGTGGTCGACGAGGTAATAATCGGGGTGGGTTCCGCAATTCTCGATTTGAACACAATCAAAGAGGACCAAATAATCTTGGAGGTCAACGTCCTCAGAATGAGGTCAGTATTTTAAATTTTTGCTTAAACTACAATGCATTCGTGGATTCTAAAACATTACTATGAAGTACATATATCGAGTGTCTTGAGCTTCACCGCCATCTTGTTTTTCCATCCCAGAAATTTCTTGTGTTGCTCATCCTATCGTGCATGCATTTATACATGAAAAAGTTATACCTTTTGTAAATTAATGTTTGTGATAATATTTGTGTATCTTTTGTTATCGCTGAGGTCAAATCGCCGGTTGTTTCGGTAATGAATGTGATGATCTGGCATAGGAATAGTATGTCTTAACAATTAGGCATAGCTTTTTTGCATTGTTATAGAACTTAAAATTTTTTGCATTGTTATAGAACTTAAAACTTTTCTGTTGCATTCAAAATTTAACTGCTTTGATATACTTTGGACTATTTGTATTAATAAGTATTTTACATTTTAGCCAGTAAAACAACATGAAAAACCTCAACAGCAGCAAAATCAAGCTCAAGTACCACCTAAAGAGCAAGATGCGCCAGCTCAACCTCAACAACAGAAAAAGCCTCAGCAGCAACCACAGCAACAACAACAACAACAACAACAACTAAAACCACAACAAAACCAACAATCAAAACCACAAAACCAGCAACCAAAACCGCAACAAAACCAACCACCAAAACCACAGCAAAATCAACAACAAAAACCACAACAACTCCAACAATCCAACCAGCAACAGCAAAACCAGGGTAACATCAATAAACTGGATTCACAGGATCAAGTGGATAAATCTAATATGTCTAATGAACTTAAACAAAATCAGAACAATCAAAGCTCTTTCCAAAAGGTATGTAATAGGAATTGATTCATTCCAATAGTTAGGTGTCAGTTCAAAAATATTAAAGAATTCCTTTTTCTTACTAATTTAGTTTTAAATACTATGACAGAATGAAGTGAATTTTATGTACACATTAGCACATAAAGAAGAATATAAGTCTTAATTTTTTTGCAGAATTAATATCTAATTACTTTTTTTTATTTTAAAGTAGTATTTTCTACTCAAATGATTAAATTTGATAATAACAATTATAATTTTTTTAGACTTATAACTTCTAGCCTACTAGACAATTACTCTGCCTGTAACATATCATCTGTCCTGTGAATTCTGAACCAGTCCTAAGATTTTTGCCAAGCTAAATATATGTTTATTTTTTTCTTTATTTCTAATAACTTATTTGTTGGGAAGTTGGTACCACAATTCAGAATCTTTATTTATTTATTTATTTTTTATTAGGGAAACAAACAGAACATAAAATTCACAAAGATTACACTATTTAAAATTATACATATTCCAATCAAGTTTCCACATAAAAGAAAATACAGATTATTGACAATTATAACACATGATCAAATTAAAATTTATCAGTTAAAACACAAAAACATAAAATATACTATTAAAAGTTTTAGATAAAAAAAAGAGCTAATCAATTTAAAAATAAAAAAAATAAATTAAATTAAAAAATATGAATAAAATTATAAATACTTAAAAAATAATAATAAAATTAAAAATAATTAAAACAAATTAAAACTAAAAAATATTAATATATAAAAAAAAATACTACAAATTAATCACAATTAAAACATTTCATAAGTTTCTTTTTAAAATCATTTACGTCATTGTTTATAAAAATATCAATACTGGCAAACAACTTATTATAATTGGTGCAGGCTCTATTGACGAAAATATTTTTCTCATGCTGGCTTCTATTAATGGGCGTATTAAATAGTATAGGATTACGCATAACTCTTCGCGGGCATCTGATATTAATGCAACTTAAAAGGAATGGGGAGTTCATATGATTTTTAATAATCTTGAATAATAAAAGTTGGTCTCTGATTAATCTTCTATTGGCGAGTGATAATACTGTAAAACTATCAGTAGATTCATTTAAGGTTTGTTTTTTAAAATGTATAAATTTATTGAATTTATTTTGAACAGCTTCTAACCGGTTAATATATGTTTCTATATCTATTTTTAAGTTTAAATACTAGTGTATTCACAATTTAATGTGATGTGATTTGTACTTGTGCAGGGCCCTCCTCCCAGACTGATGGACATTGGGCAGGAACACAATCAAAATGTAATTATCTGCCTTACTAAAATGAATATATTTTTGAATAGTTCTCTCCAATTTAATGAGACTAATTTTGCAGAACATGAATGGAGGTAACTTTGGAGGCAACAAGGGTTCATGGGGTCCAGGTGGCCATCAAGGTAACAGGCAAGGTAACTTTGGCCCGAAGGGTTTTAACCAGAAGCATGGTGGCCCAGGTGGA
Organism: Heliconius sara; assembly: GCA_917862395.2. Taxonomy (NCBI): domain Eukaryota; kingdom Metazoa; phylum Arthropoda; class Insecta; order Lepidoptera; family Nymphalidae; genus Heliconius; species Heliconius sara. The sequence continues at coordinate 16,452,523 of OU860798.1, read as the reverse complement.
CCAGGCGGACCAGGTGGACCAGGTGGACAGGGACCTGCTCGCAATCAACAAAGAATGTCTAATCGTGGACCTCAACAAGATGGAGGAAAACCTGTACAGAGAGAAGTATGTTGACTTTCATTGTACATTATTTAAAGTTTATTAATTTTAATTATAATTAGAATATATTAGATTTTTAATAAAAAAAAAATTATACACCTAGTGACACTAGCATGTGACGTTGTGCTGCGCCTATATGTTAAGTGTCTAGGGGCTAATTGTGGCATAGGTGCACAAGCTTGTGAGGATGCAAAGTGCGGCATTGAGTTTTGCTATTGAACATAAGAGAGGAGAATTGTTACATTAGGCTTCCACTGCCTATTTTGCTATATGCGGAATACAGCGTGAAGCTTAAAAAAATATATACAAACTATGAAAATAAAGTTATGGTGATGAAATCACCATAACTCTCAAAAATAAAGTGTATTTATTATCATCTAATATATATTTTTTTAAGGATTATGTTAAACATAATTAACTTGAAAAATTTTGTGTTTGTTTTTCCTGCTGTTTAAAATTTGACAGAAAAAGTATAGCTTTTTAATAAAACTTGATTGAAATTCTAATATAAATGAGTAGTTAGACATTTACTTCTTCAGTTTTATTCCTCACCGTTCTTTGTTTTTGATTTTGATAAAATAAAAACTATTATTATTTGCACGCATTTTTTGCAGTAACTGCAGTTAATTTTTTTTTAATTAATTGCAGTAACTGTTATAGTAAAATTTTTGATGTGTTGATGTGACTCTTTGATTAATTTCTTGATTAATTTTTTCTTAGGAACAAATACTGGCTAACAAACTGAAGGATTTGGTAGGACCCTTGGTTGATTTGTCTCCCATTGAACAACCAGAAATTAAATTTAATGGAAGGAGCCGTTTGTACATTGGTAATCTTACAAGTGATGTCACAGAAGAAGAGATTATTAATTTATTCAATCAGTTTGGAGAAGCTGCTGAGTTGTTTCTTAATAAAGAAAAGAATTTTGGTTTTATAAAAATGGTAAAACACTTTTATCTCCTTAAACATTATTTATTAATAAATTTTGTTTACTTATTCATAATTAAATTTTTTTAGGATTATAGAGTTAATGCAGAGAAGGCAAAACGTGAATTGGATGGCAAACTACGAAACGGTAGAAATTTGAGAGTTAGGTTTGCTCCTCATAACAGTGCAGTGCGTGTTAAAAATCTGCCACCTTTCGTTTCTAATGAATTACTCTATCGTGCATTTGAAATCTTTGGTAAAATTGAGAAAGCTTATGTTAAAGTAGATGAGAGGGGAAAAACTCTTGGAGAAGGGATTGTAGAATTTGCGCGTAAACCCAGTGCATTAGCTGCTATTCGTAATTGTGGCGAAAGATGCTTCTTCTTGACTTCGTAAGTTTTGCAACCATAAGAAAAGTTTACATTATTTATTACGTCATTTAAATATAACTTTTTTTTCTTCTATTTTGCAAGATCTCTTCGTCCTGTGATTGTGGAAAATTATGAAGAACCAGATGAATTTGATGGGTACCCTGAAAAAAATTTGCCCAAAAAACATCCAGAATACATGCGCGCTCGTGAGGTGTGTATTAAAAGTAAAAGTATCTATTATAACATTGTTGACTGATAGAATAGATAATGCTCAACTGAAACTATTGAATGTAAAAATATGATCGAAAAATTAAAAAATTAAATTAATTAATTAATTAAAAAAGTCATAAAGGTCTATTGTCATTTGTAATTTGTAGATGGGTCCACGGTTTTCTGAATCTGGTAGCTTCGAGCACGAGTATGGAACCAGGTGGAAGCAACTGCACGAGCTGCATCGCCAGAAGGAGGAGGCCCTGAAGAAGGAGCTGGCGGCCGAGGAGGAGAAGCTCGAGGCCCAGATGGAGTACGCCAAGTACGAGCACGAGACGGAGCTGCTGCGCGAGCAGCTGCGCCAGCGCGAGCAGGACCGCGAGCGCCAGAAGCGCAGCTGGGAGATGGCGGAGCGCGCCGCCGACGAGCGCCGCGACGCCGAGCGCGCGCAGCTGCACCGCACCGAGGAGGAGCTCTCCGCGCGCATGCGCCTGCAGGACGACGAGCTGCGGCGCCGCCAGCAGGAGAACACGCTCTTCGTGCAGGTACGGCACCCCCACCCCGCACCCCGCCGCCCCCACCGCCCCCACGCCCCCACGCCACTACACGCCCGCCCTCTTGCAGGCGCAGCGGCTCAACTCCATGCTGGACCGGCAGGAGCAGGGCATGTTCGATCACCAGCAGCCGATGGTGAGTGCACTTTATACTTAAATTTAAAATATCTTTTTCTACTGTGAAATAGCTTTACTGAAGCATAAAAATTTTAAAACTTCGCCTTTGACACAGATTATGTGCAATTTGTTAGCAAACTATTTTTAGTGACTCTTTATAAATTTATTTAAGAATTCAATTAATGAATGAATCAATTAATTCCATGATCAATCAATGAACTCCACGATCGATCCTTGAATTCCTCAATACGAATAAAAATTCAGGAAGTAAAATTGCATTATTATGAAATAGAACCAAATAAAAAAACAGTTTATTAATGAACTGCTTTTTCGCAATATCATAACTGATTTAGCTATACATATATCGAAACTACTGCACGGATTTCTAAAACTTTTCATCAAATATGATGCAAGTGATATTCTTGTAAATTTTCAGTATTTAACTTAACTTAGCTTCGCGCTTTATCCATAGTGGGGTAGTCAGAGACAAATTGAGTATTTAAAATTCAGTTTATTCAGAAATTGATGAATTCATTTAATAAAATCTAAATAAATATTAAAACATAATAAAGAAAAATCTGATTTTACGTTTTCTATATTAAACTGGTTTATGTGTAACGAAAATTGTATATTTTTTATATTTTCACATAAAAATGCTATTGAACTTTCATACATTATGAATATTTCGAATCATTGACATATATTTGTATATTTTTATTCTATTCATGCAACAGTTCTATATATGCAACCTATGTTCGTCTTTTTCGGGGTAGGCAAATCAAAGTCAAACTTCGTAACTAACGTCAAAACGTAAAAACAGCAACTAAAGCTACCAAATTCGCTGCGATAATAAAACGGTAAAATACCCATGTAATTATATATATACTAGCGGCCCAAACGCGGCTTCCACCGCATACCACCTATAATAATTTTATCATCTTGCATTTCCTAACAGATTGATACATTCAATCGTAAACAACTTGAATTCATATTTTGAGAAACAACAAACACTACGTGATTGCTTGAGGGGATGCAGGCTTACATAAACAGAGTGTTGAATTATTTTAATATAATGATTTTAATATAAGTAGTTTAAATCGTCAATAGGGTTTCCTATAAGTGGCTAGTCACTTTTCCCAACAAATATTTTTCGAGATACGGATGTATTTATGAAGTATAGTTTGTTTGTCGAATTACTGACAAAGGTAGCAAAGTACGGATTGAAACGCAAAAGCTGCAGGTGAACTTAAGTTCTCTGGCGTGTTGGGCTAGAAAACACCAGTTGGCAACACGCTAGTTCTTTGGCGCAAGATTTGTCAAAGGATTGATGACAAAGGCCTTATAAACATTTTGGGGATATTCTTGATATTTTTGTTGTTAACTTATTGGAGCTTTAACTAATGAGATGATATATTTTATAAATCGTACCCGATGATAATACATCAGAAAAATACCAATTTGGGGCCGTTCATTAATCACGTAATGTTGTTTGTAGCATTTTTTAACCCCCAACCCCCAAAACAAAGTGACTGGACCTGCACATGGACACTCGGAAACAATGGCTCTCGCTATTAGCGAGTACGGGACTCGCTCTTTACCTAACTACCAATTATCCTAACTTAATGAAGCTAATCATATTTCAGAAATATTTCCCAGGAATTTCAATTTTAATTTAATATGAAGGAATGATGAGTAAATGGTAGGGTAGGGTGTGCGCAGTTTGGAAATAATACGATACAAATCAAATAATAACGTTTTCGTTTTAAACTCGAAATGATTATTTCAATGACCAACTCAACTTTTATAAAATATATGATAGTTTAACCAAAAAGGGTACGTTCTTTAATTATTATTATAATTAAAATCAAGAGTTTTACTCAACGCGCAATGCCTCCAGAATTTGGCAGAAAGTGGGGAACCGAGTGTCTTAACATTAGCTTCCCTCTGCCTACCCTGCTGTGTGCGGAATACATCGTGAAGCTGATATAGATATAAGATAGTGAAGCGTGAAGCTGATATAGATATAAGAGTTTTTAAGCACTCTTGATGTAACTTGTCCACAAGTGTACGCATGGCAGTCTCCATCAGCGCGTATACCACAAGCCTATGCACTCTAATTTAGTTGCATAAATCGCACATTTAGGTTCCAGTTGCGATATTTGATGTACATTTCTCATGTACTTTTGTGGAATGATTTAGTTTCTTGTGGTGATCGTATGATTTGTTATCAATATTTGCAAATATCAAGTTCGAGTACTCTTGGCGACTGCGCACACTTGAGGCATCTTATCCTAATAAAAATAGAAATGTATATTGGTAATACATCTCTGAGATATATTCGATATGTGTTGTCGTAACTTAGTAACTATTAAATTAACAATAAACCAATAAAAATAATAATTTTTAAAGTAATCATTTTATTTTTGTGATTGTGACATGGCATACGAATGATGTTTTGAGTTTTAACCTTCAAATCAAATGAGAAATTGAGAGAGCTTGCTTGCTTTTATAAGATATAAATATAAGAATATCAATGTATGGAAAATAAACCATCTCAAGTACCTACCGCTTTGGGGCTGGTCGTTAAATGAATGACGCTATATGGAAAAGTGTAACAGACAGTCTTAGTTTAATTTTTTAAATTTAAACTAAGGCTGTCAAGGCACAGAGCAGGACTGTAAGCAAGAGAATGAGAGGAGAGTGTTCCTACTTCGCAGAATGCATTATTTTAATATCATCGGTTTGGTAACAAGACAAAGGCTTGCTTTGAGTTCCACTACGCAGCGGGAAACGCAGTGTCTTAACACTAATATCTCTAAGATGTAAGCTACGGGTGCTTGCACGTTCACGCCGTAGCGTGGAAGTAAAAAGGAAAATCAATAAATAAAAACGATGTGCCAAGCAATTTTTAGCATTATTTTAACGAACACTACTAAAAAATAAAACCAACCAAGCATGATTTATATTTTATCCAAAAGAATATTAAGATTCTTCTCTTCTAATCTTTTATATATAAACATTTGAAGTTACTTACTATTTTAAAAGCAGTTATATATTGTAAAACAATAAAAAAATGTCTGTACATAGAATAAATTTGCGAGAAAACATCTAAAAACACTAATAGAATATGAACATATACATATACTTTTAAAGTTTTTACTTGTCTATTTGTATACACACAATCGAATTACTGGACAGATTTGAATGAAAGTTTCTTGTTGTAAGTTATTAGGCCTGGAACCTCGTCCAGGCTATATTTGATTTTGGACACCGACACACCTGATGTAGAACCATAACTGTCCAGCTGCCTGTCTACACAAAAGTTGTGGCATCATGAGCACTTCTCATCAACATCTGAAAAAGAATCATAATAGTAAAGATAAAATATAAAGAAATATAATATAAAAAGACATAATGAAAGTTGTCCAGCATGATAAGACGTTTCTCATTGACTAAAACTTGAAGTTACAGAACAACCATAACAGCCCAGCTATACTGTAACATTATACGACCGACGTATACGACCTATAATACTTTTGTTATGCTACATTTGTCAAAAGATTAATATATTCAATCATGAACAATTCTTGGGGTCTTATGGGGGCTTGCTGCCGTAAACAGAGCGTTGAATTATTTTAATTTTACATTTTCTCGAAAAGTAAACGTCCAATCTACATGCTATTAAGCTGAGAATTATCTTAATTAAATTTTCTTGTTGATGAAATAACTTTCGCTAGTAAGTTTCAATATGCATGTGAAATAAAAATTACGAAATATCACCTTGCAATTTTCAATCATTTTTCATCACAAAATACCTTACTGTCATTTATTTATAAGAGATACTCGTAGATATGGTCTCGCGGACTTTTTTTTTACATCTAATAAAATTGAATATGTTTGTCATACAACGTACTGACACATAATTAACTATGTGCGCAGCGCACGCCCTTAAGCAATTCTATGGCGTTGGTCGTAATGTTATATAGCCTATAGCACTTCTGAAGAATGCAACTTTCATACAAAACAAAAAGATAGTAAATCGGACCAGTAGATCCAGAGCTCTTAGCGCTTAAACAAACAAACAAACTATTCCGCTTTATTATATTAGTATAGATAGAAATAATTGACAATTTATGACACCGTGACACAATGAGCCAGTGTGATGACTGTCACCGTGGTGGTTGTGAATTCGATCCCCACTCAGGCAAGCAACCATGTTTATATAGTTTGTTTTTCCGCTTCCGTAAGACAAAGCGTGGGAATTGACTGGAGTTGCAAATAAACACGCACTGTTTATTACGCAGCAATAATCTAGGAGTTATAAATGGAGTCAGTCTCGATTCGAGACTAACGCCAGTCAGTCTCCTCGCAACCCCAAACCCCTCAGCTTAAAAATAGTGGGGCGTGTCTTCGTGGATGGGCACTATCTACATGCTCGGTTTGCGGTGGCTGTAGAATTTATCAAAAGTCACTAAAGTGAGTGGGTACCCACATAATTTTATTCTTTTACTTCATTGCGTTCTCTGAAATTTACAAACAGAAAATGTTATAAAATTACATATATTTTTATACTTGTTAGTTTATATGTAATTTATTATTTTTATCGTCGTAGCGACATTAATAAACGGATGTAGTTGGATCATACTTAAAATTCAAGTCGTATTATATAAAAAAAAGTTGCACATATCATTGTTGTTGTTTGTGGTTCTATTACAAATCGATGAATGAATATTTGAATTTCACAAATTACACAAAACTGTTACTTACTTATATTTATTTTAAGTTTCTTATAGTGTGTGCTTATGAGCAAAAGGCGATATAAATCTTTATTTTAAGTTGATAGTCGACTTGCAAATTGCTTCGTAATTAATCGTTTGATATTAAATAGTTTGCTTAAGAAATTTTGCATTTGTGTACACCGTACATTCACTGACTTTGCTAGGATTGCCTACCCCGATAAATAAGCGAAATCTCAAATTTGGTTATAATTTCACAATCTCTTCACATAAAGCCGCCTTATTTATACAAACGTCATAACGCTCATTCCTATTCACATGACGTATTTATTTAAACTCGACCGAGTTCGATTTGAATCGAATTATTATAAAGATGTGCGTAAATATGTAGTAACTTATTTTGTCAACGCTCCTACAACATACGACAAGAAATATTGGACAGTTTTTTGATTGCTCACTTTAGGACGGAGGCTTCAGAGACCAGTACGACATGCCACGTGGAGGCTTTGACGACATGCCGCAGAATCGCGGTGGTTGGGAAGGACCGCGCCAAATGGATGATTATCCTAATAAACGCCGGCGCTTTTAAATAACGCGCGGCCGCGGCTCTATACACCTGGGATAGGTTCTACGCTCCCCTTCATCAATTCAGTCTTTGGTTACTTACTGTCACAAGACAGGCGTTCATTTTAAATATTTTATTGTTCATTCATTCTTAAATTCAAATCAAAGTGCAATCCCAATTTGAAGTAACCAAAGGTTGCGTTACAATGAGATGAGATGCGTGGCTTGTGGATGAATTCATTTATGTACTAAGTAGTACAAGAAGTTATAGTAATAAATTATATATTAATCATAAATGTTAAAAAAAAAACAAACAAGCGTATTGTTTATCAATTTTAGCTCGAAATGATTTCATCTTAGGCTTGCTGCACTCATATTTTATAGTTATAAGGTTGGTAGAGTATGAATAGTATATATAAGTGAGCACATAGTTTCCACACATGTGCGTTACAGCCCAATTTTAATATTGGACTGACTACATACATGTCAGATTTAAAAATAATTTTATTATAGTTAGCGTGAGTTCTCTCGAATTGCGTTTTGTCCAGACGACACCGAGTAATAATGTGTAACACGAAGACGCCAGCTGACAAGAAGTCACAAAATGTTATCACATATATAACATAATATTTTAACTGAGATTTGTTTTTCTTTGCTTAACTTTATTTTGTATTGTAAAAATAAGAGGAAACTATATAGCTTTATTTTTTTTTATTTAAATCAGCAAATTCTTTTCTAAAATATTTACCGTTCATAAGTTATATTTGATATACCTATCTGTGTTTTTAGTATACGTTGATATAATAATTGCTTCTTTTCGTCTCGTCTCGTCTCCAACGGGACATATTCGGCGTAGATTTCTTAAATACTATTACTAGGTTTTTAAAATGACTAATAAATTACATTTAATATATCACATTATTAGATTGTTTGTGTGAAGAATGTGTGTCAATATGTGTGAGAGCTAAAGTTTTATTGGAGGCAGTGTTTGCGGTAATGTTTGCGTAATCTTATGTAAGTTTAATTAGAAATAAATTAGGATCATAAATAACACTTTGTAATTTTTTCAAAAATTCTATAAAATAAATAATTTCTACTATATAAACACGATAGTTTGTAATAGTTTCCTTTTCTACCTGTTCAGTTCACAATATTGAAATTTAAAAAAAAACATTTAGCCACTTAACCATTATATGGGGAAAAAAAAAATTGAATAATTCATGTAGCCATGTAGTGTTACACTTAGTCATTGTCGTGAAATTTTTCCTTGAAGTAATAAAAGCAACGCTAGTTTTGATAGTTGGTAACATTTGAACGAGAAATGAACCTAAAGATTTAAATTAAAATCGCATATCACTTTGCTTGTAAAGGGTAGGCAATATAAGCTGATGAAAATGAAACTGGCATTTAATAATATTTTTTCAGGATTACTTTTTACTTTAAATCCAAAATAGCGAAACACAATTTTTTTTCTTAACATTTTCAGAAACGGAATTAAAACCCAGTTTTCTCAGTATATACTAAAGATATCTTTAGAATTATTCGATTATTTGAAGAATTTTTTTTCAGGGTGTTTTTATATACCACCTCGTCACTTGATACCTACCAAAACAGTATATATTAATCACATATTGCTTTTTAGCTATCATACGCTATAGTTACAGGAAAATCGAAGTGGTTGAGCGTAATTCAAAAGAGAGACTGCGTTGTATAGGTACATAAGTATAAAGATATCTTCAGTAGATACCAGGAAAACAAAACTTGATCATTAAACGTTGTAAACGACATAACTCCTTTACTGTAAGGTTTAGGAACAAAATAATCGTGTGTCGCTATTCTGCATTTTATGTATTCTTACACAAGATTATTTAAATTGCCAGTGCATTTTTCATATGCTCATCCTGCTGGACACTTTATTTACAATAAGCAAAAACAAGGGCTAGAGTGATATGTGACATCATGATATGCTTCTATGAGATGTGTATTTAATATAATATAGCATCTGATAAAATAGTAGCTGTCAACTATTAAATTAAAACACTTGATTTAATTTATCATAAATAAATTGTTGTAAATAAAAAATTGACATTGTTGCGCGACAGTGACGAAATTGCGGCGTTGAGTCCCGTCACTCAACATGCAGATTTTCTATTATTTGTGCACGAAACGAAGAACTGAGTGATACACAAAGGTCTCTCTGCCTGCAGTGCTGCTAGACATGATGAAGCGTGAAGCTAAAATAAAATCAAATTGTAATTACATACTGAGCACATTGCTCAGGCGATACTGAAATTGAGTAAAGACCCAGAAAAAAGTAGATAAGCAATAAGAAATATTTTTTGTACAGACTTGGACGAAGAGAAAAAGAAAAACAATTAGGGCACAACGAATAAAAATTAAGATATGAACCTGAAGAACGAATATTAACGTTTTTTTTTATACACTTTTGGCTAGTTTATCACATCGCAGATATAAAGTAGTAAACTCAGAACCATCGAAATTTTGGTGCGGGTTTTATACAATTTGTAGTCATCAGAGCATATTTAGCCATTCGTACAAATTTAAAACATGAGGACTTACAACTACTCTTAGGTGAAATCTCTTGGTAGCCTCCTGGTACCGCCCACGCATTACATACAATGAGGAATACACATGTTGCTAACAAAAATTCTAACAGCCGTATTACAAATGTAATATTGTGTTGAGATGTAAAAAATAATAACTTGATAAGCGATAACTTTCTATTATTTCTGTGAACTAACAATTGCATTTTGCAAAGATAAATCTTTGCGTAATAATCATAATTAAAAGATTATTACGAGTCATGATTATAATGACGATTGTAATAAATTTTAAAAACTTTCCTTTTAAAGTTACCTAGAACTTAATTTGAAGAGAGTCTTAGTATAAAGTAGCGGAAACCCGTACTTATAATATTGTAATCGATACGAAATGTCGTTCAGCATGTAAAGATCTATTTTAAAATGATCAAAAAAATCGGAAAATTAAAGTAATGAACGAATTTAAAATAAATTTTGTTGTATTAAAATTGTAGTTTGTTTTGAAAATTATGCAGTATATTAAAAAAATACTATTCTTAATTTTACTTAGTTTTGAATCGTCAGAAAAGATAAATTGGGATTTTTTTACACAGGTAAGTATTATTATATTTTATAGATATATAGATATAAACTTACATCATTTATATCTGTCAGATATTTTTTTTTATATTAACACAATTGTTATTGGTTTGTTCTTAGCACTAACTTATTTCTTTAAAATTGTATAAGTAAGTATATTGTTTAGTCAGGTCCTAAAACATGATGACAAAGCTTCAACGCTATCTGAAAGTGTGTTTGGAAAGTTCATGTTTTATGAAACTATTTATGTTTATATATTTACTAGATAATTATGTTCCTTTATATCTTATGTGTATTTAAATATTAATTCCAAAGAATTGCTTTTTATAATAACTTATAACAATAACGTGTAACTATATTATAGATTTTTTATATGGGTCGCGATCCATGGGACATGAATGTCGTTAGTAGCCACTATAACTGCTGAAGTAATCATTAGTCTAAGTTAACTCGTAACTAAAGTGCGCTTATAATTAACAATTTTGTTGGTAAACATCGACACCTCTATTATTTGTATATATTATAATTTTATATTAAGTAACATGCATGTTAAAAAGAAAATAATCTGTTCAAAGTTATTTAACAAACTAAAATAATTTAATGAAAAATTACAATTGTACATATTATAATCAAATTTAATTCTTTAACATAGCGCTTTTTCTCAGTCTATTGAAGTTGAATAGTAAAAATTAAAACGTTTTCAATATCGTTATTACAAATTTTTGATAAAACTTCTTATTCAATTCTGTGCTGATATATAAAAATATAGGTTTATTTTTATTTTCCTTGATTTTCATACCATCGTTTCCAATTGTGCAAAAAAAACTTAAAATTTCGAGCGGTCAAGTCTTTTGTGTCTTCTTTTTCCTTTGAGGCCGGTCGTGGCGCAGTGGCACAAAGTGTGACTGTAAAACCGACTGGTTGTGGGTTCGATCCCCACTCGAGGAGATGAAATATTTACTTAAATTTATATTTCCATTTCTTCGCTCTGGTGTCGAGGACAAGCGCGGCGTTGAGTTCTGCCACTTAACACGCAATGCCTCCAGAATTCGGCAGAAAGTGGGGAACGAAGTGTCTTTCGCTAAGTTCCCTCTGCCTACCCTGCTGTGTGCGGGATACAGCGTGAAGCTGATTTTTTTTTTTTTTTTTTTTTTTTCCTTTTATGTTTTATCGCTGGTGGCATCGAATGTGACATTGCTTACATTTAAATAATACACACAGTACATTTATATTTTACACAGGCCGGGATGGGGAATACAGTACAATGTAAGTAATAGGCCACTATTGAATCATCCAATAATCTGGATCCCTTCAAATATAATTCTTCGAAAAACTTAAAAAGATTTAAAAACTATAATCAACAAGTTGAACGACATAAACCTCCACAAATTATTGTTTCAAAAGTTAACAATTCGTTAATCATGAGACATTTTCAGGTACATGTTAAAAAATAAATGTAAATAAATTATTTTCTTTTTAGTAAAAACTTATGTGGGCAAAAACTTATACAGTCCATATATCCGAAAATTCAAAAAATCCTTCATCTGCTTTTCTGAATAGTGCCGGATTATTAGTGGAGATTTTACTGTAATTGGTTCTTGTAATTTTGTTTATCATTAGTTCATATAGCATGCTTAAATTGTAGCTATGAATTTATATTAAAAAAAGAAGGAAAGAAGTGGCACAAGGGCACGTGCGACTGTAAACGCGATAGGTTGTGGGTTCGATTCCTTCTTGAGCAATTGAAATATTTAATATTTTTATTTCCTCACTCTGGGAACTCAACACGCAATACCTCCAGAATTCGACGGATAGTGGGAAACCGAAGTGTCTAATGAGAACGGAGTGTCACTAGTTTGTATCTGCCATCATGCTATTGTATAAGATATATTTTATAATTTCAAATTTTGTCAGTTATACACATTTTTACAGTAAAACAGTAAAAAGACAGCATTGTAAAATTGAAGACTTCACAGATTTCAGTTTTAAATGTTCCATGTTTATGCATTTATATTTGGACAACTGAAATTCGTTATAGGCATAAAGTATAATTGACTGTAATTTTTTATTATATATAATTTTATTGTTAGAGTGGTGGGCGCGCGCAGCTTCGCCTGCTTATTTGAACCCTTACGGGTGAATTCTGAAAAGACAACGAAACACGTGTTCAATAAAATATTGGTAACAGTCTAAATTAATTTTTTTATAAAAATCGGTGGCGATTTAAAGATTTTTCCATATAAACTTTCAAGCCCTTATTTGAACCCTTAGGGGGTGAATTCTAAAAAAAACCATGAAACGTGTTCAATGAAATATTTTTAAGTCTTTCAAATTTTATAAAATCGGTGCCGATTTAAAAAAAATCCATACAAACTTTCAACCCCTATTTCATCCATTCATAGGGTTAAAATTTTTCAAAATCCCTTCTTAGTGGATAACCAGATTATGAAAATAAACATCTGTCCAACGTTTCTACGCATAGCGGGTATAGCTGCGTGCGTCTTACCTCAGTCAGTCAGGTACATATCCTTTTATATATATATATAGATAGATTGCTATTTAAGTGACAAGACGTTTATTTATTTCTTTACTTATAATAATATCCAAGCTTCGTAACTACTGGACCCAATAAAGTGGAAGGTACTCTGCTTTTCTGTGTCCTAAAGATGAAGATATGAGGTAAAAAATGTTATTTCTATTTGAGGTGAGGGTATATTGTCCGCATCAATATCACAGGGAAACCTAAAAAAATGATTACTAACTTCAAAATGCACAAACACGCTTGAGTACGACTAGTGTTTGTAATAATGTTTTGATAATTGATGATAATCTGAACTATTTATTTTGAAAAGCATTATTTTTAGTTAAGCAGATAAAATATCAGCTTGTAACGTCATCGTGTTTGGATATCTTCGCCGTCATCTTTTTTTGATACCTTCTAGAGTATCTCTAAATAGGCGGAATGTCAAAAATGACTCCTGCTCATTTCGCAAAACGCGGAGGCGTGGAAGAAATTATATTTTTTTTATTTAAGCCACTTTAAACAAAATATTATATTTGTTAATTATTATATAAATTTTTCATTAGGTTGCTAAAGCGAGTGGATGAATAGGTATGTAACTAAATTTTGTATTTTCAGCGATATTTCAATCGTCACATTTAACATGGACGAATTATGGGGAAGTCAATTGTCTTGGTAAAAACGACTGACTCGTCATGAAATCATAAAAAATAATAGTTCTTTTTTTAAACTAAATCCACACTTTATTATGGTACATAATTGGATTTGGTAGCATCATTTCCATCACGAATAACTTTTTCACTATTTAGGCATACCAGTAGTTCTACAAACTAAGGAACTTTCGGTGGCTCAGTCAAAATATAATGAACAGAATGTATTAATATTTTGTATTATTTACTGTTACATTTAACTATTTCTGGTTGATCACTAAAAATAATAAGATGTATTAATTTATTTTACGGCTCGAAAACTCTCAGTCAAATTCTCAGTTCCTTTTATGTGGGGCCTCGACCAAAATGTAATACAAATTGCATCGTGATTTATTTACTTCTACATCTACGTAGAAATGTTTAAAGATCTCATATCTATCTCCACGATTTCACATTCATTCCTTATATCATGTTCAATATAAAATTGCAAATATTAACCAAACTGTTTGCCGAATGTTAGCCTCGTTAAGCAGAGTCTATTGTATCTACTACACAAGCAAAAAATATCAGAATCCTGGTAAGATATGTTTTAAAATAATTAAGTACATGAATTTGTTAATTTTTTCATTAAATTACAATATTTTTTATTTTCATTCATTAATCTCTATGTTTTAAATAATGTAGGAAAATTATCAAGAACCTGGTCTTAGGATCTTGTCGAATACTGATGAAAGAGGTCAATAAATTGATAGTTTAAAACAGGCTTGAAAGTAGAAGTCTAAATTTAATAAAAACTAAAAATAACATCATACGATCAGAATGATCTGGAAGAATGAGTTGGAAGCGATTTTACATTTAATTTAAAAGAAGTACCATGGAAGAAAAAGGGTACTTGTTTGCAAACTGAAGTTCTTTTTTCTTTGACCATTGGATAGATAACTCTTCAGATAGTTCAAGACCCATAAACGTAAAATGTTAAAAAAAAACAAAACCATTATAGACAAATAGATAGAATAAGAAAATAGAAAGAAAATTATGAAAAATTTTGACAGTTCTGATTAGGATACACTAAAAGACCTCGTACTCTATATTAAACTGAATTAAACAACCAGAACGTATAAAAAAAATGTTTGTAGAACTACCGATATAACATTTTTTTTACTGAAAGAATTTTTTTTTTTTTTTTTATGGAACAGACCCGGCAAACGAGCGTGCGGGTCACCTGATGGTAAGTGATTACCGCCGCCCACGACCCCGTGCAACCCCAGAGGAGCTACAGGTGCGTTGCCGGCCTTTAAGATGGGTTGGGCCCCGGGGCCCGGCATTACCTGATGCGAAACGCAGTAGCATAAAGCCACTACTTCACGCCGGTTTTAAATGCCGGGGGTGGTAATGATCCGGTCGAGTCTGCCCATGCATGTTGCCATTGCTGGCGACGTGACTCTACCACACGTACTTTAGTCGCCTCTTACGACACCACCAGTACCAGGATGATCCTATTCTAGGCCGGGATCACACGGCACAAAAGAATGTATTGAAATTCAATAGTTTTATGTATATTATTGAAATATTTTAACCCTTTGCACTCGTATATCGCCGGATTGGTATGGTACGTTGTATCGTTACGCTCGTAGGTCGCCGTATTGGCGGCACACGATGTCTTATACTACGACAGTGGGTTGTCGTCCTCTAAGTTTAGTTCTAATATCGTAATTGCTATCTTAAACCTTCATTGAGTACATTTTTACTTAAAAATAAAATATTTTGGTTTCTTAGCAGCAACACATCCTCTGAAACCCATGGACAGAAGTCGTCGTTTAACAGTTGTTACTGATATAGAAGTTTCTCGCATGCTATTCACATTTGGGGTAATTTGTGGTGCTGTTAAGCGTTGATTTCGCTTAGACAGAAGTCTGATGAATTTATCATGTGGATTAGGATAAAAGGTATTAGGCCTACCTGATCTTTTCGTGTTAATTCTTTAAAGAAATTTCGAGCTACTCTTTGACGTTTACATCGGCGACGGTAAATTTTGGTATTTTTTTTGTTACTGCCAATGTCATGATAGTAATAAGTAATTGTGTTTAATTTGGATAAACATCTGGGCAAGAAAATAATATTGTTATAAAAATATCCCATATTTTTTTTTGAAAATTTTTATTACATTAAGAGTATCACCACGCAATTTTAGCTAATTAAAAAAAATATGTAACAAAAAAATTCCGAGACAGATGAGCAAGTAAATAATAATCCGAGTGGTGTAATCACGTTAGAACATATTTACTAGTGCAAAGGGTTAAATGAAAGGTAGATATATAACAAGTACATACGTATTATAGAAATAAAGCATTCTCGGTCATAAGTTTGTTGTTTTATACGAAACAACTTGGTAT
Source organism: Heliconius sara (assembly GCA_917862395.2). Lineage (NCBI taxonomy): Eukaryota > Metazoa > Arthropoda > Insecta > Lepidoptera > Nymphalidae > Heliconius > Heliconius sara. The sequence continues at coordinate 16,436,241 of OU860798.1, read as the reverse complement.
AAATCGTTGTTGTGCACCAAACACCTTACAAATGCACCGTCTTAAATTTGTGTATTTATCTATATATGTTATAACAAATATTTTGAATGCTTTTCAGGTGCTGTGGCTGTTTTAATATCAATATAAATCTAATATAGTATATTATAAATATTACAAACTCTGTAACATTTATAAATGGTACTGAGCATTTTAATCATAATATTTAAGCAATAGATGATCATCACGATTGTCGACGTATTTGTCTATAGTTGACCAAATCTTTGTCTAGATTGTTGATCTTTTTCTTTTTTTTTTACTATATAATATAGTCAACAGGGCGGCACTGTCGTTTTCCGGAGAGCTCCGTCATATTTTTTATTTTTTTTACAGAGTTAATAATTTTATTAAGGAATTTAATAGTTTTTTAGCAATTATAGTTTCTACAAAGACATATTATTATTGTTGTGTTTACATTATTGATTTTGAACTGAACCATTTTCCTCTGCTTTTAAAGTAGCTTGAATAAAGTTTTTCATGTCCCTGAGGGCCTGTTTCACCGGTTCTGAATAAGGTTTCAGATAGTTATCTAATAATTAAAGCCATATCACTCACAGAGAATGAAAAGACAAAATAACTGTTTCTAGTACTTTCGAGGATAATTTTCTTATTAATGAACGATAATAAGTAGTACGATTAGTTTCATTTTTAAATTACAAATAAATTTGTAAAAACACCAAAAATTATAGCTTGTCTGGCAGATACGGCTGTCCGGCACTTTATTCGCCAGTGGTGAAACAGGCCCTTAACCGTTCTTTCGTCTGATTAGACAACATATAGTGTAGTTTTGACAATTGATCGTTTATATATTTAGTAAAATATGGGCAATGGGGATAAAGGACAATGGGCACCAATGAGCCACCGACCAATGGCAATGAAACATTTGCCATTGGATAGGTCTTATATCTTAAAAGGAGCAACGTTTGTTATGGCAGCTTTGTTCTCACATTTATCCATTTAGAGCTATATGGCACAAAGTTTTAGAAATCATTATACTTAACGTGACGTTGTTTTATTGCGCTTACTACTTTTATTTAATGGTAATATTTTATTTGGCACACTAACTCGTCCTGACGCTTGCCCAAGCGCGCCTGGGTCCTCGGGCTGGGCCAAGAGTTTAATGCATCAGCAATATTTTAAAATGACATTATAGTAGATGATTCCTAAGTCCTTCCTTAAATATCAGACTAGAGGTCTTCTAATAGATTTAAAGTGCTTATGGATGTAATTATATTAATAAATAGTTATCACCATCACCTAATAATATATATTTTTTTCTACTTCAATAAAATACTTATTTTGACCCTTAACATAAATAAACGCGAATCTCTGAACAGACAAGTGTGACAACGAAGATGTCATCACAAAAGTTGTTCCTTCGGAAATAACCTATCGAATCACATCTTATTACCGTTGGAGGGTTGTCCCTGGTTCCATACATTTTTGTTCACTGTCCTTTATGGCAGTCGTATTGTGGTATACATAGCATCTCATAAGAATATCACATTGCCGAGGATCTTGAAGAAGAAATTTATAAGGACCTCATCGGATTGAGATAGATTTTTGAAAATCGACTTTTCGTCCGTCTCTTCAAAGAAGCAATGAACCCATAATGACAAAGTGTGGTAAGTTAATCTAATATGACCCCTTAGCTTTTTTGACAGTATATTTATTGTCTTTGAATGACTTCGTTCAGACATTAAAAAGGAAATAATATGAAAATTGCAAATTTTTGTGCACTGTCATTAAAATACGTTTAGGTTTATTAAGAGTTATCTAATATTTAGTAGAAATGCAAAAACATTTTTAAATTGAAACGTCTACATATCCATCGATAGACGCAAGACGATCGTATATAAGAAATAATATAGGCGTGTCTAAAACTCGCCACTTCCTCATATGACAAGTATATTTATGATAACCATTCTTGTATAACCTTAAATTGACATTTTTTCCAATTGTTTCTTAAATTTTACCACAAACTTTATACTTCTAAAGTAAACTTGTTTGTTTTCACTTTCTGTTTGGGATATAAATTAAAATAAGTCCTACTAATTCATTTACCTAAAGTAAAAATATGCTTAGCAATTTTACTTAGCATTGATAAGGCATGGTTGTATGTTATACTAAACCAAGACTATATATTGTAAACATTTGTTTTAAAATGGTTTCTAACATCCATCTTTTTTTAAATAGCTTAATTCTATACAACAGTTAAGACATAATTGGGTTATCCAACACAACTATTAGTGGTGAATACGTTTATAAATACATACAGTTTTTTTATCTAGGTATCTTATTTTTAATGCTTATTTTATACTCGCCACCACTGATTATTATATAATTCTATTCTAGTGCCGTTACTTTGTTTACTTGCCAAGTTCTATCTCCTAAGCAAGATTTAGCCAAAATCTTTCAGCTGGTGCGGTATTAATACTGAAGAATTTTATTTTTTATTGTATGTAAGTAGGTAAAATGGGGAAATATTTATTTTCATTAACAAATTGTATTTATACAATTCATGTCGTCTTTAATTTTAGCTAACATTACAATCGAAGTTAATGTTCATTGTACATGTAAATATATTTTACATTGTATGAATATTTTAATGTTGACCAAAGAAAATTCTGTTCGTTCTGCATAGTAAGATGGATACTACATCTAGTCTCGCCGATAGGCGGCGTTGTATGATAAAATTAAACTTAATTTACATTATCAAGCAGCAACACAATTAACTAGAATAGTTTTTTAATCAGCTTATAAGAACTTTAGCAATTTTTCGTAATATACCAGGTAAAGGAATAATTTTACTTAATTTTTCCCCTACTCAAGCAATTTTCGCAACAGTTTGTGTATATAAAAAAATTCGAAAGTCATAAACACCTGCCTACCTCTAGATACCTACTTTTTGTTATTTTCCATATCTGAAACCCTAATAGGTAACAAAGCGTTTCTGGGATCTATAGAGTTAAGCCAAATAAATAATAAACTCACTTCCTCCTTAAAATTATGGACGAAATATTTTATGAACTTTAAATAAATTATCTAAAACATTTTTGAGGGTGATGAGGTCTATCTGAACAATTTTTCGTTTCTTATTTTTATAAAATATTTTTTGCAATCACTTAAAGATAGATTTCATTTATTTTTATCAAGATTTTTGACACAGTTCAAAAATTCTCTTTGAAATTGAATACATTGTTCGTTTTAACATCTCTAATATAGGTTTGTATTTTACAGGTGTCAGTATTTAGCTAGATGTGGATGTCTCGTATTTATATAAAGGTAAGATCTCCAAATCTCTGCATATTGTTCTAAAATTAATAATAAATTTATATGAGATTAGCATTCTATAACAATTATATTTTGCGACAAAACGAGAAAGGATATTTTACCTTAAAATATATATTTAATATAACGTTTAAGTTCATCTTCTCTAAATTATATGTAACATCTAATGTGTTGTTAATCCTCAGGTCGTCTAAACATCGTACATCACGAACACTATAACAAGATGGTCTTGTTATGCGAGGTAGGATATCTTTTTTTTATAGATTAAAACTATTTTTAAAATAGATAAAAAAATATGATGATTTATGTTATTTTGTCTTCTTTTCCCGACTGATGCATAATGCTGCATAAAATATAATCTGAATTGACAAGGACTTCATCATTTTCGGCAAACAATCTGCATAAATAGTAGCTTGATATGTAGCTTCACGCTATATCTCGCACATGCAGGGTAGGCAGAGGGAACCTAGTGTTAAGACACTCCGGTCCCCACATTCTGGCGAGTTTTGGAAGCATTGCGTGTTGAGTGGTAGAACTCAACGCCGCGTTGTGCGTCGACACCAGATATTTCATCTCCTCGAGTGGGAATCGAACCCACAACCAGTCGGTTTTACAGTCACGCTTTGTGCTGCGCCACGACTGGCCTCAAAAATATATAGCCTTAAAATTATATGATTTATCGAGTTTAATACCCCTACTTATTCTAATAATATTTTAAACTAGAATTAAAGTAACGAGCGTTTTTGTATTCGTTGTCTTTCTTTCTTTCCGGTCTCCAGATTTCTATATTTCTAGCGCACTTATTGTCAATGTTTGACGTAAGATGAAATTTAAACGATGTTAAATGCTAAAATGATGAAGTTTTACGTCTCAATTATAGTATTTCAACATTACTGGCTATTGTATAGGAATGTTCCTGAACAAAATAATCTTGTTCGCAGAGCCCGCGGCGGACGACGCGCGACGCTCCACAGCAGTCGCCATTGCTTTTAATCTTTGAATACTTTTACAAGTGTCTAAACAAAATAATTGATATTATAGACAAAAATTTGCATTTATTCGACTATTTGTATAATTTTATACAAAAAAGTCATGAAAGTTTTTATTTTATAAAAGTAACAATTACTCATATGTTTCTGATTTTATAGACAACCTTAATACTTGCTCGAATAGACCGTTTACATTTCTAATTCAGTAATTTTTATGTAAGAAATTGCTGTAGTTTAATTTTCATATCACATTAATATTTTATTATGTTTATTATCTCAACTGTAACACATTTACAGTAGACTTGCCTCGTATCACAATTAATCATATATGTTGTTAATAGTAACGTTGTGTTGTCGATATAAATATTTAATTGTGATTCCATACTATAAAAAAGTACATTATAACAAAAAAACATTATAATTCAAGTTAAATTCTCTATTTCATCGGAATTTTGGCAAAATCATAATAAGAATACTAACTCAAACATCGGAATGCTTCGGAGTTGTTGCAGTATTTATAAAGGTTGGTATTATTTATTTTTGTTTCACTTAATTTTCTAAAAGAACACACTTTGTGTATACAAAGTAAAACATGATGATTTTTTTACATTTTTGTCTTCTTTTCCCGACTGATGCAATAATGCAGAAACTTAACATAATCTGAGTAAATTATTATGAAATTAAATGTAAAAATGTTTTTTTTTTTAAATAATTTTTAACAGTTTTGTTTCTTTTCAGATTGGCAGATTGTAAAAATTTATGATAGTTTAGTTTACGTCCGTAAATGATATAAGTATTGTTATAATTTTAAAGTTCCTACGATTGTTAAAATGTCATAGTTTATAAATATATTTGTTAGAGCTTACATAATTTTTTCTTACATATCGTATTGTATAGAGTAGTTTATTGTTCATTGTTTCTTACATTGTTGTCAGTGTGACAAGCATTGAGATTTACTATTTGCGATGTTATTTTTTTAATTTAATAAATAATAAGAAATAAATAAATATGTTTTATTTTGCAACAATTTCTCAAGCAATTTTGTTAGGACTAAAAACTAGGAATAGCTTTCAATTTTGCAATATCACGTATTGTTTAAAGTAATTTAGGTATTACATCGTTATTTACATTTTATGCCTTAGAATATTACTTTAATCATGTATATTGTGAAATTTGAAATTTGTTCTTTAATCTTTGATTTATATTTTGGTATTCAAATAATTTCGTAATAATCATTGTATTCCATCATTTTTATATGAAATTTATTATTAGTATATTGATCATGTATCAAGCGAATTTAAAATTTCCCCGATATGTATGTAAATAAAAAAAATGTGAAACGGCTAAATGATATCTGGTATCATATACGTTCATATTCATTTTTTTGGATGATAGTTCAATACATTTGACAGCTATAGGGGGACATTGAAATTATGTTAACAAATTCTTATCTTATTGTTTTTGCTTCTTATAAAATAATTACTGCTGCACTAAAGCAATAATTAATTAGACCGCAAAACGTTATTTTTTAAAAGTTTCTCTTAAATTATAGATAAATGCAATTTAACGTCTTCTTTTAATTAAAAATCTATTTTGAAAGAGCACACACTCAAGTTTCCCAATAACTTTGAAAAGGTTCTACATTTTCTTTACGTGTCTACATGTATTTACCTGTCTGGCGGTGAGTTCCACCACTCACAACCAATGCTTCGAAAAATTTTGTGGAAAGCGGGAAACTGAGTATCTTAACACTAGGATCCTTCTGTCTACCCTGCTACGTGCGGAATACAGCGTGAAGCTGAAAAAAATGTTCCGCATACTTAGTTTTGTTCAAAGGGTATAAAATAAAACGCAAGAAATGAAAGAAAATTCTTTAATATTGCATATATTTCTTAAATTTAATGTTGTCTGAAATGTATCTACTAAAATATTAAGCATACTTTGATTCGTTCCGTGTATGTAAGAAGTGATTTCCTCTACTGTGTACGTTGACCGGGTACCCCATGGAAGTAGGATGTTCAGTACACTCGCCTTCTTCAAATTTTTCCCAACTCTCGCAAGGATAAGCTAGGAAACCAATACTAGCATCATATGCAATTGATTCTTCAAAAATTTCATTTGCTCTTCCGTGACTGCACGAATCTAGCAAAAAAAAAAACGTAAAGTTCTCGCTATAAATAAATTTGGACACACCGAGATCAAGGCAACTCCAATTTATTAAAAAAATATATTTTAAACTTTAATTTGATTATTTGATTTTATATTTTAAACTAAAGTGGGAAATCATTTTCAGCAATCCCTAAGTGAATGGTAACAAAATAATGAATTGTAGCACCTATTTATAATACAGTTGCAGAAATGCTCATAACCCACCCTATTTCTTAAAAGTGTTATTCCCAAAAATCCCAGTATAAGTCACGTCAGAACTTAAGTTTAAAGATTTTGAAATTGGCATCTAGTTTTTTTTGTTTCGTAAAAACTATTCTTATAAATGACCAGACCTGCTTCTAAAATTTTTATAATTCTTTCATCCAATAGGTACCTACCTATACCTAAGGTTAATTGGATTCCTACACTTACCGGCGACTTGTCGAGCGCCGTCACATCCTGGTTGCGTGGGCTGTCCATTGTTTGGATAGAAATCAGCATCACCATAACTCTCTCTATATCCGTATACCCCTCCGCAAGTGTGAAGTATATCTACAAAGTCCGCATCATCTGCATCGAGACTAAAATCTGGTGGCATTTTTGGTACTTCAAAGAGTGGACGTGCGGGATCCAAGCCTATACGCACAATAAATAGTTGTTGAAGTACAATATAGTCACAGTACGGTCAACAAGACGTGGCCGCCCTGAAGTTATATTTCTGAGCTAGAGTGAACCATGCCTACTATGTTTCTGAACTTAGTAGGCATGGTTCACTCGGGAAGAAAACATTCAAGAATAAGAAAAGACCGAAAATCTAATCTGCACAGCCGTCTACAGCGAACTTCAGGGCGACCACGACTTACTGACCGTACTGTAGCTTCATTGGGATGTAGATATGTACTTACGTTTTGACATATAATACCTGTAACGCGGTCAACTTTTCCATCTAAAAACATGCCAGCATAGCCCATAACCTGTGCACCTAGGCTGTGCCCTATCAAATGAACATGGTTTGTGCGCTTGTAAGTCATGTTAATAGTTCTAAGTAAATGCGCCACTCTCTTTCCAACATAGCGAGTGCTAAATGCCGCATATGGGTAAACTATATTTTTGGATAATTCACTCCAGTCTACAGTTATTACGTTTAAATCGAATTCCCTCAAAAAAGAATTCTTTATATTCTGCAGCCAAGTCATGTTCTCAGTAGAAAGCCATCCGTGTGTTATAACTCTGATATTGTTCAAGTTATTGAAATGAACGCTATGGAAAGTATCATTATTTTTAGGAATCACAATCTCTTCGGGCTCCTGAACGTTCTGTCTAGAAGAGAAGCTCAGATATAGTAATTGTGGTACTTAATATCACACCCTTATGTTAAAAATGACATAAGTACCTTGGAAGATAAAAACCGTATTAAGCCTTTACAAAAGACTAGCAATTACATAGGGTGCAAGACCGTTGTTAGATATATGGAGGCCTTGGGTCAATGATGGAGTGGATGACCCATTATTTTCCTCACAAAACGATTTTTATAATTCAAATGGACAACAAGTAGATACTACCCATATAAAGTATATTAATTGAATTGCGCAATAAATCGTCGGGTGAAAAATAAAGACATTTTTTATCTCCTCACTGGCCCTCTTTTATGATGGCAGGTCCTGTGAGGATAACTATGGTAATTTCTCGCGAAGTTTAGATAAAATTTATTAAATAAATAAAAGCCTGTACTTTAGATCAGCTTTCTCATTTTTTCGTATGTGACAAAGAAGACCGACAGAACCTAATATCAAGATATAATTATTCGATATTAGTCACGCTAAGCCCTTCTAGGGCGGGAAATAAAAATAATTGAAATGTGGAAATCTCTCGAATTGGAATCGAACCCACAACCTGCGCGATACGCTGTTCACCATAGTAATTTACTATTAAATTCTTGTATACGTACCCTTAAAATACTGGTAAGCTTCATCTTAATAATAATAACGCTATGGGTACTTTACCTGGTATACAAATAAAAATATGCATCACCGAAATGCATATCATGAGTGTTTCGAGGAATGGAAGAAAAGTTCATGATATGATTGATGCCATAGTCATCTATGAAATAAAGCCAATCAGTGCCGTAACCAGGGCCATAGTCGATGGAGACACATCTAAATACGGTGAATTCTGAAATATTTTCTAACGAATTAATATTTTTTTCTTTAAACTCCACCACAATTACAGTTATATTCTATACTTACCTAAAATATACAAAAAAGTTATAGTTAATTTCTGATGGGACAGCATTTCTTAATGTTTACTGTTAGAATAAAATTCAACGTGAGCATTGTATGAATTTAAATATGGTGGCATTTTTAAGTACTCCTATCATATAATGACTTCCGCCAGAGTAAAATGCTTTATGTTTTTGGTGTAGCGTTGGCAGATAAGAAATATTTTACGGTAAAATTAAGAAGCAATATTTTTTACAAATTAAATATTTACCTTTGCATACTGTCATTCTTCCATTTCTTAAATAAAACATTTATCAAGTAACTCGATGATTTGAAGCATAAACATCAAACTACCGTCATCGACGTCTCTATTGACTATAGTGTACTTTGAATCGCTGTGTTTTACAGTGCGCAGTCATTCGTATTATGAGTGAGTTTCAAGTTTTTCCTTTTTGAAACTATTTTTTTTCCTTTAGCTTCCTTCACACTGTATTTCGTATGTAGCAGGGTAAGTAGGGGATGCCTAGTGTTAAGGCACTCTCCACTTTCTGGTGATTTCTGGAGACATTGCTTGACATTGTTCCGACATTCAATGTCGGAACTCAATGATCTACGACTTGCCGCGTTTACAGTCATGAACCCCTGCGCCACGACTTGCGTGATTGCAAACTTGAATTCGCTTAAATTCCATTAGCCCAGTGCCTACTGTACAGAGTATTTTTCAGTAGGGAACCTAGTGTGAAGAAACTCCATACCCAGCAGAATTTTCGAAGCATTGAGCAATTTGTGGCGGAACCCAACGCTGCGCTTTCAATTGTTACCAGAGCGCGGAAATAAAAATATTAAATAATAAATTTCCCTGAGTGGAAATTGAATCCCCGGCTGTCGGGTTTACAGTCATACGCTTGTGCCATGTAATGTAAGTAAAATACATTTTTTTAGATTAACTCCCATACAGCCCATACATAGCACAGTAAGCAGAGAGAACCTGTGAAACTAATGTTATGACACTCTGTGCCCATTAAGATACATCTGTTCCCCACTTTCTGCGCAATTCTGGAGCCATTGCTAGCTGAATGGCGGAACTCAACGCCGCGCTAAGAATGCTAAACAAGGTTTATAAATAAGACACAAATGAAATCATAGCAACGTTATTGTATTTTTATTTTTTGAATTGAATCCTTTGCGTGCTTACACAGTAAACACTGATCTCAACACTTATAACTAAAAATATTCTAAAAACAAAATAAAGGATATCAAGTTAAAAAATTGTGGCATGTGCAAATGGCTCGTCACACCGAGGCGAACTATACTTATTTACATAGGTATCGGTTGCGCTGAAGTAACTTTTAAAGGTGCTAGAGGTTTCTATATTTTGAATTTTGAAAAGAAAATGTCACTTACTGTGCTGAGATATTGTGCAAGATGCCTTAAGTCTTTAACATGGGTGCCCCTGTTTCACCACATTATACTTCGCCAATGTGCACATACGAGTTAATTACTCTCATATATTTTTATATAAACTGATATATACGATAAAAGTTATTATATTAATCTAGTATATTGCTATCTTTTTCATTTTAGTCTATAGAAAATGTCAACTGACTTAGTGCTTTATTTATAATTTTTAAAATTTTGCAGTCAAATAAACAATTATAATGTAATTGTAAATGAAATTTCAAAATTTCTTCTAAAATCAATTTCTAAAGAATTATTCAACCGTGTAATAAATTGATTTCGATACTTGATTACTACAATATTTTAATATATTACGATCGGGAAGGTTAATTCATAATGGAGACTAGATATCACATGGTTTGAGCTATATCGATTCTTACTTTTGTTTCATATTCACGTAACTACAAAATACTTTCAGTGTGAAATCGCTTTTTAAGAGCGTGGGGAATTACGTGTTGCATAGAAATTAAATATAACCCATAGACCACTTGCAATAGAAAACAACTTATTGTCACAAATAGAAAACAATATCAACTGCAACATTAAACATATAAAATAACAATAAATTGAATAAAATTAAAGTTATTACATAAAACTATTAATAATAAAGGCATACACACCAACTTCGATCGATTGAAATGATGTCAATTTAAATCTGAGGCCCCCTCTGTCTGAGGCGTCGGTCTCGGGGGGCCTCGTTCAGTTGGTCAGTGGGATCATTTATTGCACAAGTAGTTGATACTAACGAGCTAAATGTAACGCTAGGCAAGTTTACCTAGAAAACATGCACGTCGAAAACAATCGAAACGATTTAGTTTACCTACAGAAGTGACGTCTTATCGCAGCTTAATCTATCGACCGGCAGTGACCTGAGTGATGTCTCGCGCACTCACACTCCGCACTCACGCTCCACACGAACATACGAGTACACTACACCTTAATATACTACCTATCTATTTGTATGAGTAATTTAACTTCAATTTCTTTAAAGCGTACATTTTATACTTATATTTTAGGAGGTTCTTAACGATATTGAAATTTCGAAACATTTTCCCCAAAAAAGAAAAAGATATACAAAATTGTGTAAAACTCATACATGCAAGGAATATAAAACGTTTAGTTTAGTTTGTAAATAATTCTAATAAAACTAACGACAGTCTTCGTACGTGACTGAACAATAAATAATATTTTAGGTTCACAGGTGGGATCGCTTAACAAACCGAGTGGTCGTGCTACTTAGATGTTAAGTTAAATATGCCTTCGCGTCTTTTTCTAAATTCAATGATGAATACAAAAAGATACCGCTTAAGGAAATCCAGGGATATTTTAGGCGAACTTATTGAATATCGTTATTGGATTGGTCAGAATATGCATAATTTGTTTGAGCACCTTTTTATAGCGTTTGTGCCACTTGGTTACGTTCAGTATATTTAGTGTAAGAAGTCATTTTTATAATAAACTCTAAATAAAATTATACTAGTGCCTCACATTTACTGGCTTAGTTCATTAGAACCTCGTTCACGTAATACCTAAATAAATAAGTGTATAATATAATATCTAATATGTTTTTACATATGTACAGTAAAAATAAACAAAGGAGGTACACAACGAATAAAAATAAAAATTTGTACTTGAAAAAAAATATCCTTTCAAAACATAAAACAGTCATAACGGTCCTTGCTCAATCTATGTAATATAATCCTAAGTCTAACTAAGATTATTTGTGTGTATATAATACGAGCGCGCGCATTCGACGCGGCCCGTCGGCGTCGAATGCGCGGAGTCTCACTAACTTTTAATTGTACGTAATTAGTTAATAATAACTACAATATAATATTGGTATGAGCGGTTTTCTGGATGCTTCCCCACTCATACCTAAAGCGTTTAGGTGAACGTCAGCTCGCACTGCCTGCCTGCCCTACAGCACTGGCCGTGTCGCTTACGCTCTCGGTAAAGAAACGAAGCTTTCGGTGACGATTCGCGAGTTCTCGATATGATCGCTTAGAATTGCAAATATCACAATGAAACAGTTCCGACTAAAACTGAAAACGTTACAATTACATCGAACCGTTAATTGACATTATTTTGTTATTGGTAAGCAGCCAGTGCGATTGCAACACGCCACTGCATCCACATATACACGTATGTACATAGTTACTACTCCAGTCGAACGGCGCGCGGCGTCTTCACCGACATCGTGTCTCAATTATATTCAACGTAGCCGAGGTGGGATATTAACACTACGATAAAGGTGAACTAAAAGGAGTTCTTCGGAAACGTGGGAGCGAATCATACAAATTAGATCGTTACCGCTACTTAAATAAATAAATACATAACAATTACAATCGTACATACAACCTACGCGTCATTAGTCTTTTGTTAAATTGACTTATAAAATGAATGTAGGGAAGTGTACTTTTACATAAAAAATTATATAAACTTAAGTAACGAGTCGTGTCGCTTAACGCCGCGGCCCGCTCAGCACACGGTCTCGGCGGGGGCGAGGGGCGCGGCGAGGGGAGCGGCGGGCGCGGGCGAGCGCCGGCGCTGCGCCTGGCGCTTGCGGAACTCCAGGAACTCCTCCTTCATGGCCCGCACGCGCGCCTCCACCCCGCCCGCTCCCCCCGCGCCCCCCACTCCCCCCGCCGGCGTGGACGCGCGGTCCCACTCGTAGTGCACGTCCACGGAGCCCGAGCCGGGGCGCGGCGGCGGCGGCGGCGGGCGGTAGGGCGGCGGCCGCCACTCCGCCAGGCTGCCGGTGCGGCTGCTGCGGTTGTGTTGAGAGGAGGACGCGTTCTTGCTCCCGAACCCGCTGGAGGAAGACCTGCTCTCGGGCGAGGCCTCGTGCGGGGTGTCGGCCGGCGGGCGCGGGCGCGCGTGCCGAGGCGGCGGGCGGGGCCGCGGCCGGCTGAGCGCGCAGAGGCGCGTGTGCGGCGCCTCCAGCGAGGCCACGAGCGGGCGCGAGCGGAACGACGGCGGCGTGGGGAAGGACCCGTCCGCGGAGCTCGGGAAGGGCACGGAGCTGAGGTCGGAGATGTGCAGCGGGGACCAGGGCGTCCAGGCGGGCGCCCACACGGGCCAGGTGGGCCAGGGCGGCCAGGGCGGCCAGCGAAGCGCCAGCGCGGGCGAGGAGGCCCGGAACAGCGGCGGCGCGGCGGGCGGGCTGAGCGGCGTGCGCAGGCGCGGGAGGAATCCGCCGTCGTCAGTGGAGGGCGCGGGGGAGGCGGAGGGGCAGGGCGAGGGGGACAGGGAGGGCGCGGGGGAGGCGGACACGCGCCGCGCGCCGCCCCAGCGCCGCGGCTCGTCGCCGCAGCGCGACGCCGGCCAGATCCAGTTGGCCGTGAATCGCAAACATTGGACTACACTCGATATTCCGCTTTCTCTAAATCTGAAAGAAAAATAAAATCTTAACTATTTGTTTTTACTTAAATATACATGTTAGGATAATAAATAAGTACATTTTGTCCTCACCTGATTTCCTATTTTAAGCAGCGTGAAAAGTTAAGCAATAATTAATCAAATAAAGTTTTATTAGTTAATAATAATAATTGAGGCCACCGTGGCGCAGTGGTACTGCGTGTGAGTGTAAATTGTAGATTCCGGATACTTACGCGGAGGAATAAACTATTTGCATTCCAATACTTATAGTTGTCAAGAAACTGCTGCAATCGCCTTGTTGATGTTAAGTGAAAATTGTAATAACTACATTTACGAGTACTTTATATATATTTTTTAACTAGCAAAAAGGGTCCACTCACGTTACACGTTATTTCTTTTACTCAACCCTGTCAAACGCCTTTTCCAAGTCGACAAAAACACAGAAAGTTTTTGAAGTTTTTGAAAACTCATTCATTCTTCTGTCACCATATACTGGCCTAGCACGTGCTCGTAATCGCTTCTCGCAGTTCAAGTCACTAAATGTTATAAATTTTTCATTTCCTTTAACACTGACCCTCTCACAGACTCCTAGAGTTCGCCTAATAGAGCTATCCTCAACAACTGACGCATACGCCGCTAACAAGAAGACTTGTTATTCTCAGCTAGAAGCGAACCCAAAGCAGCATCAACATCAACTGTCATTTTTTTAGGTTTACGCAGCATCACATACAAAAGGAAGGCAGAGGAAAACTAGTGTTAAGACACTCCGTTCCCCACTTTCCGCCGGATTCTTGAAGAATTGCGAGTTGAGTGGCAAAAATCAACACCGCGCTTTTGCTTTATTACCAGAGCAAGGAAATGAAAATATAAAATATATTCATTCCTTGAGTTTAAAGACACACGCATGTGCCTCTGCGCCACGACGGCTAACATATAAATAGATAATAACATAGAAAAAAAAGTGCGCTTACTTTTTAAAAGGCACTTGAGTGCTGTCGGCGGCGCGAAGGTCTGTGAGTCGCGCGGCTACCATGTTGTATGCTGCAACCGGATAATTTCTGGACATTAACGTAGTGTCGACTAGTTCGTGGATGCGCACGCGGCCGCCGCCCGCCCCCGAACCTTCACCTCTAAAGCCCTCTCACCGGCAGTAGTACCACACACCATATTGTCAATGTAAAAGCGATATTCACAAGAAACGACTACTTTTCTAAAACTGTTATTTAAAGATTGCTTAACAAGCTATTCTTTATAGTATCTGTAAATAAAGAAAGTAGTCCTTTCTGGTGATAGAATAAAACTGAATGAATGTAAAATAAAATTAAAGAGTGAAGGAATAATATAAAAGCTGAATAAATACAGTGCCATAAAATAAATGAGTTTCTGATATTATATTTATAATTAATAGAAAAACATTTAATATTTTTTAAATTTAAACATTAGTATAATGTTTAAATTTAAAAGCAAAAATTAATACGTGGTTATGTTTTTTTTATATTTTATAATTATTAAGAAATAGTTGTTAATAGCTTTTAATCGTTTTAGGCTTGGTGTTAATAGTTTTGTTCTTTGTAATAATGAATTTGACATTTTGACTAGCCCTAAGATACATTACGAAATATTTTATCTTATGTTTTTAACCTTTAACTATTGAAGTAGGATCTGTGAAGCCGTGGCTAATTGATAAGTTGTTACAGCTCTTCCCAGAGTAGGTGAGACCCTTGATCATCAGTGGCTGCGAGTTTAACAGTGCCAACGCAAATAAGTTGTCAAAAAAACGTTGCTCTAATTGAATACTTGATTGCAGAAGACTATTATATATTATATATTGGTTACACCATTACACCATTATATATACCAGGTATAAGCGTTCATGATATAGGTACTAATATTGATATACAAATCTGATGCTACAGCCCAGCTATTACCTCGGAATGAAATTATTTCATGGTTTTCGTATGAAGATTCGCCACTTTTTATTGTTATTTTAGGAACGAAAACAAATATAAGTAGTCACAGATATTAAAAATAGTAATTAATATTAAGTTGATAAAAAAGCGGACTCTCAAGCCCCACGTAGTGCTAGTGCTACAAAAAAACGCGCCTCGGCGGTTACAGGTTAATACACAAGATATTGTATTCTAATAAAACTAAATTATTGTTTTATATGATGAATAAATCGTGTTATAAAGCAAAAACAAACCAAAAAACACAAGCATTAAATACTCTTTATTATAATTTTATAATATAAAACTAATTAATGATGATCACAAAAACACAAAAACAAAACCAATACTACATCATTAACAAAATCAAAGCATGTGGAAGAAAAGCAAAAGGTAAGGACAAGTATTTATATAGAAGCATAAACTAGCGATAATAAAATTTAAGATATTATTTTATACGAATTCCTAAGATATTTATTTTATTATAATATTTAAAAAAGAAATAATGGATATGATAGACAGCTTATAAAAACAATCTGTTTATTATATATTTCAAACGATTAAGCGGTGTGAATAAATCTGTATTGAATAGTATCACGCCTCAAGATTGAAATGCGCTTGATAGCCATGTTTACTTTAATAAGATTGATTAAAATGTCCCCTATCCGTTTAGTAAAAAATAAAATATTTTCTTAAATATACAAAGTATGCGTCAAGTCTACAAAATGACATGCAATAATTCATTAACAAATATTGAACATATAAAAGGTGTCATGGATAATATAATTTGTATCTATAATGAATAAACAAATCAAAAGTTTGCGACCACGGTGCCTGCTTCGTTATCGACAATATGGTAAACGCGTACTTTTTTGAAGAGTCCACACTAAGCTCGCAGACAGCTCGTCAGTCCGCAGGGCGGCGGCGGCGGCCGCGCCGGTGCTCACCTTTCTCCTGCTTGCGGCGCTTGCGCTTGTTGCATATCTTGACGGCGCACACGGACAGGATGATGGCCACGATGAAGAACAGGATGCCGCCCACGACGCCCGCCGTGATGGCCTTGTGCTTGACGCGCGCCGGCACCGGGAACTTCACCTCCTCGGAGCTCTCGTAGCTGGTCGCCGAGTTCGCTAGCACGCGGAAGTAGTACGTCCTCCCGCCCACTAAGTTTTTCACTAAAATTAAAAATATGTCCATGTTTAGACATTTATCTCAGTCCTAATTGAAATATATTTGTCAATATAAAGGAATAATTGCTGCAAATAATATTTAAAAAAAATACATACACACATAGACTAAGAAAAGGAAAATATTTGTTGTCAATTTTTTGTTTTTGGCCCACACCTTTTTTGAAAAAATGTGGCGTGGGGCTTCAAAATCTAACATGTATTCCTCATAAAACAATAAATGGAAAAGTAGAGAGCTAAGTTAACTCTGTTATAACCATAAAACACTGTGAAAAATTTTCTATGACCTAAATATTTATATTGCCTATGATATAAATACTCCATACTTATACTGTATAAGCAAACCAAGTTGCGAGTTAAATCAAATGTGCAATTAGTTTAACCTGACCGCTGCTAAACCTTGACATTTCCAATAATCGATTTCACCCACAAATTGAAACGAAAATTAGAGTATGGAGTGTCATGACTCTTGACACTAGGTTCTTTGCCTACATGCTATCCTACAAAGGTGACAATCCTGCAAATAAATAAGAAATACCTAAATAACTAGTTTCCTCAGGCCGTATCTGCCCTCGGTTGAGCGTTTTCCATTGCGCGTCGGTGCGGTACTTTATGGTGTAGTACTGCACTAAATGCGAGCGCTCCACCGGCGCCTGCCACGTGATCAGGAACCCATTGTGCACCTCCGTCACCGTCAGGTTGCGCGGTGGACCTGACTTCGGACCTGAATCAAATAAACTTACACTTCAAATTAATAATCAATTTTATTTTTTTGGTTTTTGCATGTTTTGTATTGATATTTTGACCCAAAATTTGATGGCGTGTTTTTATGGCTTAAAAAATAACTAAGAGATAATCAAAATGAGATAAAAAGAAACTTACTGTAGATTTGAGCATTAGTTTTACACAATTTCATATAACATCTATTTACAGTTTATTACCTTAGTTAACACAACAGTTACTTCAATATTATCTACTTTACAAAGGTTAGTTCTAAATACAATATTAGTGCGTTTCATATACCAGATCCCTCGGGTGCATTTTGGAATATCTTCTCATCGACGGGCCCCGCGGCGGTGGGGGTCGCTTTCGGTTTGGCTCCTACATCTACAAAAAAGGTTATTTCAGTTACGTTAACACGTAACCACCCTGTACATAGCTACTACTATAAATTTTGTTAATCTTTGTTAATCATACGACTATGTACTACTCAGCCAAAGTGATGTTTCGTATAGTTAAATCTTACCGAGTGTCCTTATTGTAATCGCTTTGCTCATCATTCCTTCACCGATAGTGTTTTTGCTATTTACTTGAAATTCATACGTGGTCCCTGGTTGAAGCCGGTTTATTGTTACCTATAAAAAAGAACTTTGTAATGTTGTCTGCGTTGGAAATCGAAGCGGAGTTTCCTTAATAGTTAAGGCCTAAGAATTAAATAAAAACAAAACCTGTTCTATAGTTTATGTTGTGTTTATGTAGCGGAGGTCGGTGTGACGTAGCGGCACAATGTCTAAATGTAATCGCGATGCTCCTGGTTCGGATTCCTAAATGGGAGAATGAATTATTCTTATTTCCTTGTCTCTAGTAAGAAGACTAAGCGCGGCGTTAAGCTCTGCCACTAAACACGCAACGAAAAAAATTGAAAATTGAGCGAGGGTACGGACATACAGCTCCGTCTTTTGCACAAGGTTCCTGTGCTAATGAGCTATATACTGTGAAGATAAACAAAATATACTCACAGAGGTAGCACCAGACGGCGTCACGGGAACCTTCGTCCACTCGGAATACCCAGCCTCCCTGTACCAAATGGTGTAATCTTGCTTGTAGTCGGGCCCACCAGCGTACCCGGGCTGCCAGCGCAACGTCACTTGGAACTCCGTGGCCGTCCCGGAAACGTTGTACGGCGCGTGCGGCTGAGTGCCTTCGATCACTAGTTGAGTGTCCGCTACTATTGTGGCTACCTACGAGTGGAACGTTGCTTGGAAATTATTCATTTTATTTATATTTGACCTAAATTTACCTATATTTTTATTTTATAATTTAGTAGATTTGTTATCAAGTTTTATGATTTATCTTTAAGAACTGCAATCTATGCCATTGTTACTTAGAAATATTGTTGTTATTTAAAGATATCTTAGTTTTTGTAATAATAGAATTAAATTGTAAATTTGACTAGTTATAAATTGTCATAAAGGTTAAAGACTAGGTAGCCTCTCAATTCATTATATATTAATGTATAACCACTGTCATATTAACTATAGCTTTATCTACATATGTAAAACTTCTAATAAAAGTGATTGACGCACAGTCGAAAATACTGAACGTAGAAAGTTAAAATTTAGCATATAAGTCTCGGAGAATGTACGAAAGCATTAAGGGAGGGTTTCCTGAAATTCATATAAGAATAAAAAAAGGAAAGAAAAACTTTAGACACAATTAGACTTGATAAAAATCTGGAGATGTCGAAGGTTTATTTGTTCCAAACAATAAATAGCGGCTCGGAGTAAGAATGACTTTAGAATATTGATATCCTTTTTCATTATTGTTATTGTTATTTTAAATACAATTTTTTTTATAAAACTTTTCCATCACCAAGTAAGACTGAATGGTTGACCGACATGTAGCCTACATGTACTTTAGGGTCCATGAGAGAACATTAAGTAACAGTTTCCTGAAAATGCTATGGGAATCGGAAAAAAAGTGATTTTACCTATTTAAATTAAAATCATTAATCATATACCAACATCAAGTCAAAAAATACATGCTAGCATATTTAGTAATTTCATAATCAAGTGTTGTGGTGTGTTCTGGGCACCTCGTTGGACGCGACGCACTGGTAGATGCCGAAGTCCTGGCGGCGCAGCGTGTCGATGGTGAGGTTCCCGCCGAGCGCGCGCACGCGCGTCTTCTGCAGCGGCAGGCCGTCGCGGCGCCGCCACGCCACGCTGGGCCGCTGCGTGCCCTCCGCCTCCTGCGCGCCGCAGTGCATCTCTACTGATTCGCCCACCTGGTTCATTCAATTCATTATTGTTGTTTTCATCCTTTATGCCTGGCGGTGACTGTGTAACTGTAGAACGGTAGCTGTATAATAACTGTTTCTCGTCCCCTGTCACAGTCAACTTCTACGTGCATGCCCTCCGGAGAGTCCTCGTGCTTTTTACGTGACCTTTCTCCAGTATCATTGATACTGTGTTCTCAAAAGTCAACCGAAGTCTCCCTCCGTCTTTCTTACCACGCACTGTTGCTTCATAAATCTATTTACCATTCTTTTTTTGTAACTCAGAATATCTTACAAAGAGATGCATCTCCACAGCTTTCACCCAAAAATATTAATTTTATCACGAATTGTAATATAGAGAATCTAGTTCGGAGTTCATAGAATAGAAGATTTGTTAATTAAGTATTCAGATTTGAGAGATATAACAGCGCTAAATATTTAAAAAATAAAATGATAATATTTTAAAAAATACGATATTTATTTAAATTATTAAAACATATCATTAATGTGTAAATATCCAAGGGAATTCGAGAGTGGAGAAAAGACTGAAAATCTTTTGTTCATGTATTTTATTTTAACCTCACATTTTTTCCCGCACTAATGAACTCAATATTAAGATTTCACACTTTCCGTGTAAGTTTTAAGTTATCGCGTGCTCAAAACCAGGTCTCAATGACGCGCTTTGTCTCCTTCGAACGGAGAAATAAAAATAATTTATAACAATTTCACGCTTCTTCCGCATATTAGGTTAGGTATAGAGAGAATCTAGTGATAAGACACGGTGTTCCCTACTTATTGTCGAATTTTCGAGGTGGTGCATGTTGAGTCGCGGAAGTCAACACTGCGCCTCGTCCACCAGTGCGGAGAATGGAAAATAAATAAAGTATAATCATTTCTTCGTATGGGGTTCGAACCCATGAATGTCGCATCCACAGTCACATACCTTACCATATGGTACACGGCCACCTCTCACTTAAAAATGTTTACTCTTCCATTGCATTATGTGTCACATTCTTACCTTTCTCTGATATAAAGGCTCTGGTTCCACTGTGAATACTGGTGGTTTTCGGACCAAAACTTCCATTGGACCTATAACAATATATACTATATTGACTTACTGTCGTTACTGAAGACATAATATAATATCCTGTTTAATACCAATCGTTTATGCATAAAAATCTAACATATTTGAGAACGTATTTCTACGACATTAAAATTCACCATTTATCTGTTACGTAAATGTAAATAAAAATAACGATTACCATTTTAATTACATTATTTCCTTTCCACTCGTATTGTAATACTGAGTGTAATTAAAAGTTATCGTTGTAACGATAACTTTTAATTACACTCCCCTAGAGCTGAGTAGGCACTCAAGTACTTGAAATCTAAGTGCTGTCAAATAATAAAATGAGAAAGAAAATATAAAAATAAAAAAACTAAAAATGTTTTCTAAATTCCGTTTTGCTAGACAAATTGGCATATTACCTGAAGAGCCCTGCGTGCCCTGCGCATTGTACGGCGTACAAGTGTACCTCCCCTGATGGTTCTGATTGACTCGTGTAAACAGGAGTGAGCCATTGTTCATGATCACTATGTCTTTCGTCTGATAAGGCTCTAACAGTCTTTTGTCCTTCGTCCACGTCACGTACTGGAGAGGCGGGTTCGCTTTTATGTAACATTGTACGACGCCTGCCAAGCGGAACGGGAGGTATTGTACGGTCGGCGTGAATGTCACTTTTGCGGGATCTGTAAAATTTGTATGCAATTTACACGGATACTGTATTACGTGGACCATATACTATATAATAAAGTGATACAGATTTTTAAAAATTCGATAAGTATATTTACCATTATATATAAAAATTACAAAAAACATATACACGTTTGTATACAACAAACGAGGCCCCTTTAAATATTTGTTTTATTCTGTTTATTATTTTTTTGTTATAGCGGCTACAAAATTATATCATATGTCATTATCATATACGACCTGATGACAAACGGACAGATAGACAGCGAAGTGCGAGTAATAGGGTCCCGTTTCACCATTTGGGTACAAAACCCAAATTAACGAAAAAATTAAAAGTCAGTGTTTTAATTATTTTAAAACAAAGCCGTAATCTTACTAAAGCCATAATAGCTGTGGTATATCATGAATAATTAGATTGAGGGTGTGCTAGTAACATGTGGCGTTGTTTAATAATTTCGTTTAAGTTTCATATTTTACGTCATTTAAATTTTACCGACCAGAACAGAGGGATGTTAGAACATTGATGTGTCTGTATATACTCGAATGTGTATTTGTATGTCTGTCTGTGGCATCGTAGCCATGATTCAAAATATATTTTCAGGCTTTTTATTTATTTCGTATATTTTTAGGGCTTTTTTAAATACCTAACAGCAGAAAAGATTTCAAACTACATAAAAATTGAAACGTAAGGTATCTAATTAGATAATAATTTATTTCGCTACACAAAAATAATAACTACCATTAAAATACACTTAATATATACTCACATTCCACATTCAGGTAAGCGGAAGCGCTTTGTGGATCACCAATGCCATTGGATACTTCGCACAGATATTGACCAGAATCGTCAGCGGCAACAGGGTTTATAACCAGGGCACCATCCCTCCGTATCGTGACGCGGGTCTCCAACGCCGCCACCTCCGCTACGGGGGCGCCTTCGCGGAACCATTTAACGGTGACGTTGCCCGGCAGAGCTTTCGCCTCGCAAGAGAACTGCACTTTTTCACCTTCTAACTTGGTCTGGTTCGTTGGTGGCATCTAACAATATATTGATGCTCCAGGTAAATAGTTTTTTAAATTATTTACATACATACAAAAGAACAATCTAGTTATATATATATAAATATTGAAATACAATGTAGAGCATTATTTAGCAGTTCGTACAATTGTAGAGAAAGAATTGTCGCGTACAATACGCGTTACTATTGCAACATGTATAGCTTTATACAAAAATGTTAATATATGGTACAATTCTTAACTTAACTTAGCTTCACGCTTTATCCCTAGCGGGGTAGTCAGAGAGAACGGAATGCCAAACGCTACGGTAACGGTGGTACAATTCTATTATTTATTTAGTGTATTATCTAAAAAAAAAATATATTCTGGAACCCTTCTCTATATAACCTATAAGTGTCGCAAATTGCATACTCCTTCTTCCGCACAATTTTCGTCAAAAGAAGTACAAAGTTTTTACTTCATCTATTAATAGATAGATAAAATATTAATAGATAGATAAAAAACAAAGTATCTCAAGTAATTGAAAATATTTCTTGTTCAAATTTGGCCCCACTCAAATAATCAAATCAAATCCAATAATCAAAAACCTACCACCGGCTCTGAAAGCATCACTCTACAAAGAAAAGCCGACATGAAACTCAATAATCGGTTTATCAATAAAAGTTACAGTTGTGTAGTTATAGCCTTAAACATATATAATGCATAATTTTATGCATTTTTATACTATAAATCTTTCTGGACAGAATAGTGAGTATTAATCATCAGCATTATTGTGTTGTTATTATTTCCGAATATAATAGTTATGATGACATTCCGTCGCCACTTACGGTGATGACAGCTCCTCCGGCGATGATCACCCGGGCCGTGTGAGATACTTGTCCTTCGCCATTCCTCGCGATACATGTATAGTCTCCTATGTCCTCGTGTCGGATATTGCTTATTCGGAGTTCCGTGCCGTCGTTAAAGATGCCCACGGTGCCAGAGGGTTCCACAGGGTTCGCATCTTTGAACCACAAAATTTCAGGCGTTGGTGTTCCTTCCGCTTGACAGTTGAGTATAATAGCATCACCTGTTAATTATCCATAAAGCATTTAAATACCTTATTTAATTATATATAATATGTCTCTACTGTTCATAAATATAAACAGTACTGTTCAAAATTAAATATAATTTCACGGATATTTATCGTAACACGAAAACATGCGGCTTTACGAATACACATACATAGGTACCTATAAATAAAATTTTACGATTCCTCTTTTTTATATTACATGACCCTAAAAATTATTTAAGATTTCATTAAGTAACATTAAAGTAGACAAAAAAATACGTAAATAAGTATAAGAATTCGAACCTAAATTGACGTATATAATGTCTTCCGGTGTGATGGAGAAGCGAGGTGGCGCGTGTACATCGAGGTGAAACCACGTCCCATTTTTGTGCTGATTCGGTGACCGGTTGAGGAACACGACCTTACACTCGTACCAACCCTTTTAATAAAAAAATTATAATTAAGATGTTATTACTTTTTAGGTTACGAGGTGAGTGGAACGAGTCATTAAAAGCAATAACAAATTGATCTCTAAATAAATAAAAAATCAAATAGTATATCAAATTATAAATTATGTTTACCTGGTCAGACTCCCTAATATTAGTGAGATTGAGGCTGGCGGCACCGTACGGCGAGTCTGGAGCCACTCGTGACACACGACCCTCATAGCCCTCTCCACTGTGTGTTGGGTAACTCTCATACCAGATGTAGATGGGGATGTCCTGACCCTATATCCAACATATATATATTAATTGATGCTCTTTATTTGGCGCGGCAGCTCCAACGGTTTGTTAGCTAACTACTTTGATGGACTCGACGCACATACGCAAAATACATACGACCCCTACGCTAGTGTTTTGCTTCTGCGTAACATCAATTCACATACATTTAACCTCATCTCGTAACAATCAAGTGTATAGTTGTCACAAGACAATACTAAACTACAAATAATAACTGCACTACATAAGCATGCGATGGTAATAACTTAAATACACAGATGAACGCCTCACATTATATTAAACATATTTTATTCGAATTCGTCCGAAGAATCCTTTGTAACATTTTAAGTAGTAACTGTTTAAATACATAAACAAGACCATATGCGTGCATAAAGTAACCGTAAGAAAAATAAAAGCTACGGCATGCATTTAGTTTATAATATGTCTTTAATTGAAATGATTATATATTATTTACGTTAAACTAAATTTGCGGAAAGAAAGTGGGCGAATCCCACAGCCACAGGAAGAGAGAAACAGACAGAACCGCCGCCAGTGCGCGAGGGAGTGCGCGTGCCCCGTGTCAGCCGTGTAAGCTACAACGTGCTCCCATACTATCTTAGAAAGATAAATCGGTGCACCCAAAATAAAATGTATTATAGCATCGTAAACATAAATTTGTAAACGTATGGCGTGTGACAGTGTGTGTTTGTTTCGTTATACAACGGGGGTCTGCTGCTCTCTCGGACTCGCTCTGAAGGCCTTTGTCACTGAGGCAATACGCAGAAGAGGCATTTACACAAAAGGCGTGCGCGGGGGTGTCGCGGGGCGGGGGCGGCGGGGCGAGCCCCCGGCCCGCGGCTCCCGGGACAGTACGAGGTGTCGCAGTCGACACAAGCACGAGATATACTTTACATTCAGCGGGGCGCGTCGCGGGGACGAGCCGACCTTTACTGAACAGAAACACACACACGATAGATGAGCAGCGTTGTATTGTAAGAGTGGAGTGTTGGCCGTCGTACCGTTTCGCCTACCTTCTTCTCCCACTGCAACACGTACGGCACGGGGATGTCTTCGGGGAAGTCCACCTGGCAATTGAACACAACGCTCTCCCCCAGGATTGCTGTGATGTGGACAGCATCTTGGTGATCTTGGTGACAAGTTACTGTAATAGATTGTATCTTAATTTGGTATTCCATTGAAAGCAACCAGTAAGTGCTTAAGTATTTAAAAAAGTTGTACATAGTCAAATTATAGATAAAGCCTGTACATTTATTTTATAATAAAAGTCACCTCTAACTAGTCCTTTACTTCTGACGTACGGTCATTCATTGGTCACTTATTGTTAAATATAAACATTTTTATTCTATAATTAAATGAGTTTAATATGTATATTAAAGCTTGTAAAGATGATTGTGTCCAATGTTCAGAGTGGTATGATCAGATGAGGCTTACTGAAATCCAAGTAGCAAAATATTATAAGGACATTCAATATTCATGCTTAGTATAGTATCTATATAAGAAATACATTGTTCGTGACACAATATAGTAATATAAATAGCATTCACTTTAAAATATATACATTAACTAGCGACCTAAATACGGCTTCGACCGCTTAATATTAATGTTACATTAAAACCAAATTACATTAAAACTTTACATAAATTGTAGTCTGTGTGTTTTACTGACGTATAGGTATATAAGCTATTCTTCTGTAAATTTCATTTCAATCTGTTCAGTAGTTTTTGCTTTAAAGTAGAACAAACATCCATCCTCACAAGATTTCGCAATTATAATATTATTAGTAGGATAGGATATAAGGTTTTGGTAATTCATTAAATAAAAATAACTCACCCGGCAAGTAGACTAGCAGCAAGAGGAGCAGGCCGGCGGCGATGTGCGGCGTTTGCTCGGCGCGCCAGCCCATGCCTGCGCTCCCATGTCACGGCCGCGCGCGGCGACTCATTCTCGGTGCATCACCTTGGGGGATACGTACTAATATTAAGTTTATTTCAAATATTAAAATCTAAAATTTGTCAACTGGAAATATGTGTGTATATTACGTTTTTCTTTAGTCATTTTTGTTTAAATCATTTAATGAATAACGTTTAAAAAACAGGAAAGTTGTAGTTTTAAACATAGAGCTCATGTTGTGAATGTATTACTCCGGTTTCCATATTTGTCCACTTCAGAAAGTTTTTCGGATAGAGTAGAGCTCTAAATTCTATTTTTAAACAAAATAAATGTACAAGCTATATCTCTACTATCTCATATTAGAATAAAATTATTTTTGAAATATATTCATCCTTTTCTAAATCGATATTGTGCACTGTGCCTTAAAGTGATATTGTCCACTGTGCCATAATGGCCTCAATTTTTCATGACTTCGATTTGATTTACATATTTGTATAAACGTACCGTAAATCAATGGATTAACTAAAAATAACTTTAGATTTACGTACATACACGCCTATCATTTGTATATTTCAATTAGTAGAATAAAACACAATATGTTAAAATAAATTATACGAGTAAACTTTGCAGCACCCGGTGCTTGTTTTTTTAACTAGCCAATATAAATGGTTTTATATTCAATCTACGTTTCATCCAGTTGCAAATATTAATATATAAATATCTTTCGAATGTTCATATACGCTGTACCTATAGTAACATAATTAGTGTTTTTTATAATTTTTATAGCTTTACGCTGTATTCCGCACATAGCTAGGTACGCAGAGAAAGTACCGGAACGCAACGACACTCTGTTATCTCCTTACCAGAGGGAGGAAAATATTAAATATTTTATTTGCTCGAGTAGGAATCAAACCTATAACCTGGCGCGCTTACAGTTGCACGATTGTCTCCCTGCGCCACTACTGGTTTGTAGTTTTATCTATCTAAAAATATATTATATTTATGATGGCGATGGCGAACATATAGCACTCCTAACTGGTTAATCTCGTAGTCCGAACTCGATTCTCAGAAAACATAAAATACCGTCAAGTGCGAGTTAAACTTATCCATCGAGGGTTCCGTATCAAGTATAGGCGAAATTTCATAATTGTACGTCAACGGAAAATATTTTACCTATTTGATAACGCAGCAAATAAATTTGGCAAATTTAAATTTGCGGGCGTATGCACCTACCCTGTATGAAATAAACAACAAATAAAAGTAAAAACTTTTACATTATTTTTTTCTTTCCATTTCCATTTTCGGGGAGTATTTTTAATTTGGTAAATTCTCACTTACTGCTGATTTTGTAATTTTAGGTCCAGGGGAAGCCCTATATAGGTTTTGATTACGCGATGAATTTCATAGAGAGTGCAGCAAAAATTATGCTTAAACGCTTGTATCTATAGATTGCGTTGACTTAGAAGCGTCGTCGTTACTGTGCTTTTAGGCATCGTGGGCTTAGATATTGTTTAGTTAATTTCAGCTCTTGAAGTCAGTATATAGGCCAAGATTCTAAAAATATAGTAAAAAAAATGCATATAATATCAATATATTTTACCTGTTTAGTTTTTAAAATACTATCGACCCGATCGCGGCTTTGCCTGCTGGAACTACATGATTATTTATTTATTATAATTGGATCTGCGTCCTAATATACAAGCACGTTTGCTGCACAGTTATCGTGATTTGTAATGTGAAAATTTTGAATGCCTTGGAGTTACAGTATCGTAATCTCAATAAGATTTTTTTTTAATATAAAGAAACATAGGTGGTACAAACGCTATAGGTACATACACACATACACTAAAGCTAAAATCTGGAAAATGTAAGAAAAATAGACATAGTCATCCATAGGCTCTCCCTCACTCTAGAACGCAAACAACGTATGCGGCAAAAGGGATGCTTAAAATCTAGCAAGAATAAAAGGAATAAACTATTGAGGAAATAAGGTTTGCCTGATAAAATTTCCCGTACTTAAATAGCATTAAGCTCATCAGAACCCGCCGGACTCTTTCAACGATGGTGAAATGCGCCCCCACCGTAACCCCTCCATAGTAAATGCCTGCCCTAATGTTATACCTGAATACACACTCAAATCGTCCTTGGACTATATACCACGACTCAATAATTGCACTATATCACGATATTCTAGTAAAATATTCGTATATATAATTAAACTCTTGCCTTCTACAAACGTTCGTGTTGCTGTAATCAACTTATCGATTTTGATATTACGTGGTTTTATTAAGCTACTTTTGACTTGTAACAGTAGACTGTTTTTGTGAAAATCGGCCTTCGACATTGAGTTTTATGGTTTAAATAAGAAATGTTGTGTTTATCAAAAATTTATTTTTGAAGTTACATGGGAGATTATAAGTAAGAGGGTGAATAGTTGAAATATAGTCCTAAAAAGTTATTTATACACTTATTAACTGATATAACATATATTTATTTATTTGGAATGTTAATAAACGACGTTTTATTTTTTTTATAAGATATGGCTCAGCTCGACTCCGTGTGACAAAATGTAGTATTCTTTTAACTTTCTTTTATCACACATGTACTGCACTACGCGGTAGGCCGCTACATACATAGTTCGTTATATTTAGAGGAGAATCTAATTTGACGCTATTTTATTTTCCACATTTAGACCATTGTCACAATATATAAAATATTTTCCATAAAGGCATATGTATGAATACTAAATGTTATGATAATAATAAATAGAACGACATTTATTATAATAATAAACTTATATATTTTTAGTATACATACATATATCTCATTAAAAACATAATATGAAATGAGATCCAAGTTTAATTTATTATATGCCGAGTGAACACAGAACTCGGCACCCATATACATCTCCGTTACTTTTGTCGGTGAAGTTAAGAACGATGTGTTGCTTAATATTTAACTTGGGCTCTCACTTGATATTTTTGTAAAATAATTACTAATAGTATTTGTGGTAGTAGTATTTTTGTGGCCAGTCGTGACGCAGGGGCACAAAGTGTGATTGTAAAATCGACTGGTTGTAAATTCGACCCCCACTCGAGGAAATGGAATTTACATTTGTATTTTTATTACTTCGCTCTAGTGTCGAGACAAAGCGTGGCGTTGAGTTCCGCCACTCAACACGTTATGCCTCCAGAACTCCGAGGAAAGTTGGGAACGGCGTTCAATTTGCCCTATGTGCTATTTGCCTATGTGAGTATGGGACACAGCGTGAAGCTGATTTAATTTATAATTTTTTTTAAATAAGTGAATCAGTCAGTCGGTCATAAGAGTGATGTTTTTAATTATTAAAATTGATATATTATTATAAAAAGTAGAGAACGAGATGTTTAATAAATGTGCCAAATTCTTTGCATGCAGAATAAATATTTTACGATTTGTTACTGGCTTAAAAGTAGCCCGAAATGGTTTGTGTATAATACACATTGTGCGTTTCCAATTTTTTAACTTGGCTAGATACGTTTGCGCTTGTCTTGATATCTCTCCATATGTTATGGATTATTACACTATAGTATGTATAGTCGATCAATGTTCTAAGGAAATGAGTTAAGCATACCTACAGTTCGCACATTCAGTTCCTCCTATTGCATTATCATTTTTTATGTATTATATAATTTTGAAATAATATTTTCAATATCATTTTTGAGTTAGGAATTCATTGTCGTATTATTCAATATAACTACATTACCAACTATATTAGCGTCGTTCAATGCAAAAAAGATATAAGATAGAGTTCCTTCCGTTTCTTTTCAAACTACACAAAATCTAGTACTGTCTTGCTTTGCATCGGTCGGCCGAAGTAATAAGATAAGTAATCTACATTTTTGTAAAATTGCATTGCATTGCATCTGCATTTTAATTAAGTACATTATGAATTTAGAGTAAAAGGTGGCTATTTGTATTAATATTTAATTCGAGACACGAGATATCACATGGATATAAAGAGTAATTGAGAGATCACGAGAGCAAGGAGCGAGCGGGTGGTCGGGTGGTCAGCGTCGTCACTTGGTATCGATTTCCGTACCTTGTCCCAGTGCAGGAGCGCGGTGAGGGATCCGGGTGCGGGGAAATATCTGCTGTCCTGTGGTTGCGGGCTCCGTCATCTGTGGAGGGCGGTCATGGGTCCGACGGCTGCGAGGCGCGAGGCGCGAAGCGGAGGGCGCGAGGGCGCGAGAGGGCGCGTGCGGGAGGTCGCACGGCGGGCCGGGCACTGCCCGCCGCGGTCGGTATTGATCGGTGCGCGCGCAGGCCGCCGCCCTCACATGAATGGTCCCCGGAGCGGCTCACGTGCTCCGCTCGCCCGCGCGGCTCCTGCTGCCTGCTGCCTGTCGCCCATTGCCCCTTTTTCGGCCTCAACTAACACTTGTATATACCTCGTGTGACTTAAGTATTTCTTCTTCACCAAAATGTTATTTTTATCAATTATGATATCTGAATATGTCAGTACAATAAGAAAATAATTTCCAAAATAAGATATTTTATTTATGAAGAATAACACATACATCGTTCTGCCCGAGAATTGTGTTAGTTACACTACAATTTCAAGATTGTAATAGATGCGATAAGGAAAATCAAAAATGATGACATACTTATAGGTACATAGGTTCATTATCGACTTGTGACAAGTCACAACGCTCTGATTGCGTGCGTTTCGCTTTACTATGCTTTGATCAAAGTGGTAAAACAAGACCCTTGAATCTGGTTTACTTAAATCTGATATACAGGCTTTTTACCCGACTGCGCGGCGCAAATAAGTGTAATATGTCTATGTATGTATGTATCAACTATCTATGTTTGTTTCTATGTGGTGTTCTTGAAACCGGCGTTGAGCGATTTTGATGATTCTTACTTCAATCGATTCGTCTTAACCTTAACTAGTCTCGAAAGACAAGACAATCATCAAAGAGTTGGGGCCCGTCTATGTCTGAAGTCATGTAAAGGCCTCCTTGAGAAGAAAAACATTTTTGAAGAACCGCCTTAATAAAAATCAAATAAAAACCGCCTTAAAAATATTTTGGTGCTTACGTCTATATCGATTGTGAAATTATTTCAATGGTATAGTTGTTTTTTAGGTTTCCGTACTTAAAAAAAACCGAACCGACCTTATAGGATCACTTTGTTGTCCGTCTTTTAAGACCATTTATCTCGAAATCGCATGAAGATGTCAAGCATTTTGACGGTCCCTTGGAGCACAGAAAAAAATCAAAGCAATCAAAACATACGACCATGCATCTTTATTGCTGAATTTTGTATGAAATTCGCAGCGTAATGGAAACCTATAGGGTACTTCCCATAGACCTACAATTATGAAATTTGGCAAGAAGTAAGAGCTTGCACTACAAAAACAGGAAAAATGGAAAATTATACTGTATTTTACAGATAAAAGTATTTAATTCGTAGATCTAGAAGCTTTATTGTACGAGATATAAGCACAGTAAGTATATATATTATTTATTTATTCACAAGGCACTGCGAGTTGAGAGGCGGAACTCAACGCTACGCTTTGCTTTGGAATCACAGTGTGGGAATTGAACATGCAACCGCGTTTACAGTCAAGCGCCTTGTGCCACATCGCCAAGAAGTCCTCAACCATCATACCAAATTATATCACATTATGTATATACATAATATGATATTATAATATGTGTATACATCATATGATATAATTTGGTACGTAAAAATGTAATACAATTTCCGCGGATGCGGGTTTCCAATTTATATAACACAGCACTTCGCGAAATGGTTTTGCGAAAATTAACGCGCTGGCATTCCGTGATCGGAATGGAGGAGCACTGACGGGGCGAACGACATTGAGATTATATAAATATTTGTATATGAAACACTGTATATAAATAAATATTTAGAATACTTTTTTTAATACTTTGTTATTGACATTAAAAGCAGCGTTGAGTTCCGCCACTCAACATGATCATTCGAAGCATTCGCTTGAAAGTTGCAAAGTAAAAAAAGTACAATTTCTTAATTATTAACAATATTTATATTTTATAAATTGAATATACATAATATAAATAGGAAACCTACGCTGAAGTTTTCTACCAATCGTAGAAAAATGGTGAACTAGTTAAAAAAAACCGGACAAGTGCGAGTCGGGCTCGCCCACCGAGGGTTCCGTACAAAAATAGGAAGTCTCGAACTTTTACTGAAATTCAAGCTTAGCTTAGCCAAGCCCTTATATCTGATACCTCACTTGAACAAGCGACTTCCATACCAAATTTTACCCCCCTTTTAAGGCTATTATTTTTTAGGATTTAAACACAAATGTACAGAAAAAAATTCTGAACTAGTAGTACCTGTGGATGCTACCTGCTAAATAACATAATTCTAGGTCAAACGGAAATACCCTATTAATTTTGATTATCTTCATAGTGTGGAAATTCGCGTTTTTAAATTTCAAACTCGATATCTCCAAGCATTCTGCAGATAAACTTGGCAAACTCCTGACAGACAGACAGAGGGGCAAAAAAGTGATCATCGTTCCTTTTTTCCTTAAAAGGTACGGAACCCTAAAAATTAAATTAGTCACGCTGTATCCTACACACTGCAGGGCAGGTAGAGGGTACATATTGTTTAGACACTCCGTTCCCCATTTCCCGTTCAATTCTTTAGCCATTGCGTGCTGAGTGGCGGAACTCAACGCCGCGCTTTTGCCTCGACACCAGAGCGAACAAATGAAAATATAAATTTAAATAATTGTTTCATTTCCTAGAGTGGGGATCGGTTCGATCCCAACACAATTAGCTAGTTATTATACTGAATCTAGGCCAGAACCTGATTTACTTATATGTTTAACGAAAATTTATTTCTAGTGAAACTTTATTTACTTAAACATACTTTTACATTAATATGAAACCTTCAATCTGTCTTCAATAATGTTGTTTAAAAATAAATACGTACTTCTAAACCAACATCCGTTAAGTTCTGTATATCGTTGGTCAAGCAGATTAATCCTACCCTTCACGGTCTCCCAGGAACGTTGGTTACATCAGAAAGCGCGGTCATTTTATCTTTAGACGAAATTTAATAAAAACCGTAGCACCATTATATAGAAATTATGATATGTAAAATTTAAAATGGACCTGGATGGACTCAAATATTATCATAGCAGAATATAGTGTTTTAATCTTCTTATATTACAAATTTGAATGAAAATTGAAAAAAAAAATGAATGAAATGAATGAAAATTTGTGTGGATGGATGTTCGTTCTTTATTTTCGTAAAAACTGCTGAACGGATTTAGATAAAACTTTATAGTAACATAGCTCATATCTATATCAGAATAATACATAGCCAAGTTTTTGTATAGTTTAGCTATAATGTAACAATAACTTTAAACGGGCCAGCCGCGAGTGGGTCACTAGTCAAATATAAAAATACCTAGAGATATGTATAACAATCGTTAATATACCTATTTACTTGTACTCGTTTTATTCATATTTAGATAAATAGTACCTAGTTTAATTCCACAGATCCAAGCACGTTGACATTATAACGGTAAAAAAAGGTTGACTATCGGATTATCAGTATAAATAATAAATGAGAAAGATCACATAACGTACAAAACATGAGGCCCTTTAAGTGTAGTGCTTAAACAGGTTGTAACTAGATTTTATTTGAATGATTTAAAAATATTGTTTTCTCTAAGCTGTGATTTTCTATTTGACCGTAACTATAGTATTTTTGTATATTGGAAATTATCGGTTTCATGTAGGTGCATAAAGCATTGTTATAATATAATCGTAGCGAAATAAAAAATGCAAAATGCTAATCATAATGGTATATTTCTGAGAAAAAGTAATACTTAAATAAATAATACTCTATTAATAGTATTAAAGAGAACAACGACTTGCCACAGTTATTTTAAATTATTGTCCATTTTACAAATAAGGTAAATTTATACCTATATTAATTTAATGGTATAAAGTGGAGTTTCTTTAGTAAAACGCGTTAATCTCAGAAAATAAGTATTCGAATTGAAAAATACTTTTGTGTTGGATAGATTGTTCGACCTAGACTGTATTACATCACGTAAATTCGAGTGGAATAACAATGACAAGTATTTCTACTAAAAATATGTTAAATTGTTACCCTTTAAAATTTTAAATAAATTAATAAAAAGATATTTTCAAAACAATTTAAAATCATACAGTCATTCCATCCAACTGGAGTGTGGAGGTATCAAGCTAATATCCAGTATTCGGGGTACGATTCAGTAAAGCACAGAAAAAATTATGAAATATGAAAAAGGTATCAAAACATGTGCACAAGTATATCAAAATACCATTTTTGAGAAGGTCACAATTGTTGTTTCAGCAAGACTCGACGTCGGGTCATAAAGCTCAATCCATCCAACCTTAGTTAGAAACGAACATTTCGGTTTTCTTCAGAGCTGAAGACCGCCGAAGCCGTCATCTAGGCTTGATTTTAAACCACTTGATTATAATTTATGATCACTTTTACAGATCCAAGCTTACTAATCACAATGATTATTTGGAGTCCTTAAAACGATCCATACGATTGGCACTGAATTTTTTTTCCATAGAAAGAGTGTGTGCTGCTATTGATAACTGCCTTACTGAACTTAAAGGGCAGCCAATAGAAACCACTTCGAATAAGCTTTATATATTTTTAATGGTTTTATATTGATGTATTACACTATTACACTGGAATAGTAATAAATAAAATAAATCAAATTAGCTTCACGCTGTATCCCGCACACAGCAGGGTAGGCAGAGGGAACCTAGTGTTAAGACACTCTGTGCCCCACTTTCTGCCGAATATAGTAATAAATGTTGCGTAAAATAAAAAAAATGCTATTTTTGTAACAATATTTGTGACGCGATTAAGTATAGGGTAGGTACTTTAAGATGCAGTTATGAAGTTTATCACGAACTGAGAATTTACAGTACAAATGGAGATAAAAATTAAAATATTTAACTTATATGTATTTTAAATAACTATTCTATGAAATAAATATGTCGTTCAAAACTACAAAATAAGATGATGATGTATGAAAGCACTTTCATATATCCATACATTCATTTTGCAAACCTTAATTTGTTAACTTGAATCGCCGCATAATCAAAACTTTATAGGGTTATATCTCATTCAACTACAATTATGAAATTTGGCTGTAAATCAGAACTTATAGAACAAATAAAGAAGAACATCCCAAAAATAGAAATTTATATTTATATTACAATAAAAAATCATTACAAGCTTATATTTGTAGTTAATTTTATAACATGATAGCATACGCCCGCAAACATAAGCTTGTCAATTTTAGTAGAAGTACCTATAATGCTGAAATAAATACAGAAACCTCAAGAAAGGTGGGCAAGTCCACCTCGCATTAGACCGATATTTTTTATTTTCTTATGTAATAACTAGCATTGTCAACATTATACTGTAGTTAAAGTATTATTCGATAACTAAATTTCCTCAGCATTTTTACATTTTTTTTATGTGATGTATTATAACATTCAGATAGTTTATATCGAGTAATCCCAATTTGTAAATAAATGAACGCTGGTGAACTCTATTCATACCTATTTGTAACATATCGGCACGACGCGACGTGGACCTCGATTCGATTCGAGTCGCCGAGCTTCTGTCAATACTTTTTCTTCGCATTGCTAATAGATAGACACTCGATTGTAAGTCAAGAGAAACGGCAAAAGGCAGTTATTGTAAACTCTAAATTTAATATTGTATGTTTAGTATTAGAATAGATAGTTTGTAGAACTAAATTTTGAGTGGAATTAAAACAAATAATTAACTAAGGAACATTTACATGTTCTAATTATTTATAATTATGCATTAAATATAATTATGTATATCTGATATTCATTAATATCATGTTTAAAGCGAACTGAACTTAGATGGAAATTGTGCGGCTCCGTTGAGTTTCTCCATTTGATAGAAACCTGCTGGAATTTACGTGTATACTGATTTCATAATTATCTATAAGATAATTTCAAAATGATCCTATCTAAGGATCTCCAATCATTTCTTTATGTTGTTCACTTTTTTCATTTTGCCACCCTGTGATAGTGACTAGAGAGCAATCGTCACCTCTCATCTATGACCAACTGAAGCAACTTTTAACGTTATTAGACCAGACACCATAATTAAACTAACTTCTGGCCGCAACGACTGCCATTAATGTCCATTGACCTAACGTTTTTAGATATATGTATGAAATTTCATATTTTAGTGTTACTTGGAGCTAGTTACTAATTTTAACATTTAATTTTTCAAAAGAATAACAACCGTGGCGTTTAATTTTATTACTGAGATGAGATTCAATATTTAGCCTACATTGAAGGTGACATGTAAATTTGTCAGTTTGTAATGACTGATCGGCGACGCCCTCCGCCTGTCGCTGAACACAATAAGCCTTTAGGCATGTCTTTGAACTTCACATTCACATTTCACACAATTTATTCTGACATTTCCTTTATATACGTTTTATTTGTTAACACTTCAAATTTTACACCAATATTTTTACTCCATTTATGTATTAACTAACATATTTTATTAAAGGAGTACGTTGAGGTCAGTCGTGGCGCAGGGGGCACAAAGCGTGAATGTTAAATTGACTGGTTGCGGGTTCGATCCCCACTCGAGAAATTTGTCGGAAAGTGGGGAACGGAGTGTCTTAGCACTAGGTTACATAATATAAATTAATAATGGCGACAGAAACCACTATTTATTAAAATAAATTTGCACCCTATCTTGCTATTTAAACTATTGGTATATTATAACTATAATTAATAAGCGCACTTTGTAATATCAAAGAAACCGGTCATCACAGAAGTTACTGAATTCGTAGACGGTAACAAAGGATGCCTTTTGATCGTATGCAACGTTGTTTAAATTAAACCGCGTGTTAGATATAACTTCTTTATGTTTGTATCATTCTTAGCTACTAATATTATTATATTGTAGGATTTTTATTTATCAGAATTGTTTTGGAGTGTCTTAACTCCAGGTTCCCTTTGCCTACACTGGTCTGAACTAGATACAACGTGAAGCTTCACGTTTTTAGACAATTCTTGACAAATCAAAGTTCTAAGTCAAAACATTCGAAACATCATTTATGCATCAATTAGGAAACTGTTCCACGAAGGCGTTATCATCAGCGTTAAT
The DNA here is from genome assembly GCA_917862395.2 of Heliconius sara. Taxonomy (NCBI): domain Eukaryota; kingdom Metazoa; phylum Arthropoda; class Insecta; order Lepidoptera; family Nymphalidae; genus Heliconius; species Heliconius sara. The sequence continues at coordinate 16,398,914 of OU860798.1, read as the reverse complement.
ATCAAATTATGTACTTAAATATTTGTAAATAATATTTCTATTCTAGTTAAAAATCTTAAATCTTTTTCAGCATATTAAATCCATTTATGTATCAATTAGGATGCATTTTGTGTGAAATTCGCCGCGTAATCGAAAAATATAGGGTACTTCCCGTGGACCTACAGTAATAAAATCTGTCATGAAGTAAGAATATACAATGCAAATAAAGGTAAAAAGTACAGTAAGTGAAACTTTATAGATATTTCATAGAAAAAAAAATCATACTTATATTTTCTAGATCATTTCATACAAAATAAGTGACCGCGAAATTAAGTTTGTAAATTTTTATTAGTTGTGCCTACTTCCTATTGACCTATAGTTGATACTGAAGCCTCGGTGGGAGAGTCCGACTCTCACTTATACTTTTTTTTATTATCCGTTATCTCACTCCGCTCATTCCTCTCTGTCATTCGCATTTTGTAGTTAAAATCAAAATACAAAACTGTATTTGGTGGTATGTAATGTAATTTTATTTCAAAGGGGGGACTCCTTTTCCGCCTAAGCCTTAAACGCTCATTTCCCTTTCGCGGTGAAAGCCTAAAGCCCGGCTTTCACTAACTGGAGAAGAATCTACAGCGCCACGGAAACTAACAAACATACAGTCCGCGAAGCGTAAGCTGAGCTTCACATTTTCTGTGAGTGATACCAAACGTAGAGCCAGAAAATTATATTTTAAACATAAAATTTATTACTAGTCATTTATAAAAAAAAACATAACAAAAATACCTAATTGTTTATACCCCGGGATTGTATCCTCATCATTTTCACTCTCGTCTGTGGTGTTGGTTGTATTCATAAGGAATTGTTCCGTTATATGATCAAGAGCAGCGTAGAGAACATAATTTTTTCCTTCTTATACTGCTTGACACATTACATGACAACATACATTATATGACCATCGTATACGACTTCAATCGTCAATTATAAAATAATTATTAGTTAATGTGCCAGTAAATAACAATGTCCACACAAATTTACCAAAACTGCATTTAATTGCTAAGAAAATCCGAATGTTTCGTCAAACAATTATTTTAGGCAATTGTAAAAAAGATTAACGTACAAGTGAGTGAACGGACCAATTTGTGGTTTCTCTTACTTTCATCTAAACAAATTTAATGTGCACATTACATATAAGCCCACTTAATAAAAAATATTTGTGTTATTTTCATACTATGGTAAAGAACGCGATTTCTCACAGTTCCATTCAGTCTTTTTCAGCTACACTTATTTTTGGTTTAGCTTTACGCTGTATTCTTCATATAGCGATGTAAGCAGAGGGAACCTAGTGTTAAGACACTCCGTTCCGGTTGAAGCACTTCCGTCCCCTGTTTTTCGCCAAATTCTAAAGGCATTGCGTATTGCGGGATAGAATTCAACTTAATTAATTAATTAGGTTATATCGCATAAAATAATATATTTTATTTTACAAAACCGTTAAGTACCTGCGCACAAAATTTAAATTCGAACTTACCTCCCTTACAATATCACCACCAAGTAGCTACCTGGTCGACAATGACGATCTCACCGGTTGAGACAAATTACCATGTTATGTGATAGCATCCGTAAAGAGGCCATACAACTTAAAAGCGGATATCGAAATAGTTAAGCGATATCCCGTTGAAGTTACGTTACATAAGACCGCAAGCCTCATCCTGTGCAAACCATAGCATGTCACGACTTGATATCCGCCGCTACAAAAACAGCCAACGACGACTGCTTATCATAAAAGGCACACTCTCTTACAGATCTAGAGTGTTTTTGTTCAACTTTCTCACACCCTGCTTTTACTTTGTGCATTGTTATAATATTATTTCTACCCGTTACCTGCTATACTCGCTTTGAATATACCGAAATAAGAAATGGGCAAACGTACACACAAATGGATTTAATATGCTGAGGCAGAGTTAAGATTTTTAACTAGAATAGAAATATTATTTATAAATATTTAAGTACATAATTTGATATTAACGCTGATGATAACGCCTTCGTGGAACAGTTTTGAATCGGTTGACTTTGACTCTATATCCGAGGACTGTAGGTCCGTAAAGATGCATACGTACAAAATGATTTAATATGGCGCATAACGTTACAGTTTTAATAACCCACTTTGTAGAATAATACCTATATAATTTGAAGACAAAACATGCCGGTAATAGACTTAAATACCTGCATCACCCCACTATCTATATTTACACGCAGTTTACGCCCAGTACCTAGAACCCTAATTTTAAAATAGAAGTGTAGGTATCATTTTCGTAATGATTTGTTGAAGCTACATATAGAAGGTGAAATATAATTTCCGTAAAATTAAATAAATCGCATTCTCGATTATTGATTTCACTATTAAATATTAATTTAACAGCGAAGAATACTAAAACCCTGTAAACATAATGCGTACGTAGTGGGCAAAGTTTAATAATTGATACACAATAAAACAATGAAAAATGGCAATATTACCTTAATCCCAATGTCAAACAACAGTTATTGATTTTAGCACATTCAGTTGTTTGAGACGGGGTCGGCGGCAGAAGAGGGGAGGCAGTAAAACGGCAACCTCCACACGTGAATATTTGATGGCTGAATCTTGCTGTGGCTACGCTACACTGACATGTCAGGCCTTATCGCATGAGCTCTTACGTTTATCAACATGGACGAAATTTGCACGTACTAAAATTGGGCCCTAGCATTAAAATGAGCTTTATCATTTATGAATGTAGTAAAAAAATATTACTTATTAAGGCAAAGCGCATAGTTGAGTTCCACCATTCAACACGCAAAACCTCTAAAATTTGACGGAAAGTCGGGAATAGAAGTATCTTAATGAGAACAGCGTGTCTTGAGTGCTATGTGCAGGATACAACTTGAAGCTAAAAATAATGAATGGAACGTTTTTTTTGTAAAAAAAAACTAATGTATCATAAATCATCTTTATCCTGATTGTTATAGATAATCAATAGTGATCTCATAAGGGAAATGCGTCTGGGGTACAGTTCTGGCACAACAACTGTTGGCACACAGCCCAAATGGTGATAGTCTAACACCTGCCTGAATGTCCATCTATTTTTGTTTAGTGAAATTAAACTACGGTAATGGCAACTGTATTCGACATTTCAAGAAAATAAAAAAATATAAAATGCATCTTAAGACCAAAATATCAATATGTTAAAATTTTATAAGATTTTTATTCATCAAAAATAGGGAAAATCTCCAGTTATCGACATCAAAGTTCCAGTAATCAACGCCCAGTACTCGACGCCTAATAAACGACTAGGACAGAATGTATGGGCGCCGAATACAAGATCAAATTCTTGTTATATATTTTTTTTTCATTTATTGCTGAGAAAAATATTTTTTATTTACTTATTTAGAAAACTAGATAGATTTTTACAAATTTCCTTTACCCAAAGATAATTACTATCGACGAATACAGGAAAAAGAAAGAAAGAAGAAACAGCAAGCATTAACAAGCACAATAGCATTATAGCATTATAGCTTAATAGCATTCTTTCTGGCAAGAAAGAATAATAATAATAATAATAATAAAAGCCTTTATTTCAGAGAAATTACATTTTTTTTTTTTAATATATATATAATTGGTATCTTGATTTAGATGACATCGACAACATTCTCTGTATGCCCAGTTTTGGCAAAGGCCTCCTCCAAATTCTTCCATTCCAGTCTATTATTGGCTATTCTTGTCCACAAAGGTCCTGCTATAGTTCTTATCTCATCTTCCCACGTCTGTATTGTCTTCCCCTTTTCCTCTTTTTATCTCTTGGGTACCAAAATAAGATAGTTTTATTCCACTTTTCGGTGCCTCTTATGATATGCCCAGTCCATTTCCACTTGAGCGTTTTAATAGTAGTAGATACGTCAGTTATTTTTGTAATATATCTTATGGTCCTGTGGCGAATTTTTTGTTGTTTTTTTATATTTAGCATATACTTCGTTCTATTGCGCGTTCACAAGTTTGAAGTTTCCTTAGATGAGCCTTTGTAAGAGACCAAGTTTGACATCCATATGTTAGGATAGGTAGAATACAATTATTGTATAATTTTCTTTTATAGAAGATGTTTGTATTATGATTCAACATTATTTCTTTTAGTCCATAGTATCTTTTCCAGGCGTTTCCAATCCTTATATCTATCTCTTTTGACATTAGGTCCTCAAAAGAAATTAACTGTCCTAGATACGTGAATTCGTTGACGTACTCAATTATCTGGTTATTAACTCTGATGGGCTCTTTTGCGACGTTTGTCATAGCCTTTGTTTTTTGTGAGTTCAGTTTTAAGCCCACTTTCTGACTTTCGGTAATTAAGTCCATGAGCATGTTTTGGAGACATTCTTTTGAAGTGGCAAATAGAATTATGTCATCCGCAAATCTAAGGTGAGTTAATTTTTCGCCGTTTATGTTAAGACCGTATTCACCCCAATTTAGTGTTCGAAATATATCTTCTAGGACTGCCGTGAATAATTTTGGTGAAAGAGGGTCTCCTTGGCGTACACCTCGCCCTATCTCTATGTCTTGTCCTTCAATTTCCAGTTTTATTCTTGCTCTACTATTATGGTAAACTGATCTTATTAGTCTTATATATTTGTCTTGGACTCCTTGTGCTTTGAGAGATTTCCATATACTTTCGTGTTCAATCGAGTCGAATGCCTTACAGTAGTCTACAAAGCAGCAATAGATTGGTAAATTAAATTCTTTCGATTTCTCGATTATTTGTTTGACTACATGTATATGATCAAGAGTCGAGTATCCACTTCTAAAGCCAGCTTGTTCTCTTGGCTGGTTCTCGTCAAGTGTATTGGATATTCTATTAAGAATTATTTTAGCAAAAACTTTGTATATATTGGACATAAGGCTGATAGGTCTGTAATTGTTAATATCATTGATTTCACCTTTCTTATGTATCAACTTTATAGATATCCTAAACCATTGTTCGGGTGCTGTTTCGCTGTCTAATATGCTGTTGAATATATCTTTGAGAAGTGGGGTTATAAGATCTTTACACTCTATGAGCATTTCATTTGTGATTTGGTCAGGACCTGGTGCTTTGTAAGATGATAGTCAACTTTTTAAAGATTACGTCTTTTTAAAATGTCATTCCTCACTCAGGAAATAAAAATACTTATTTAGTGGAAACCGATCAGGCGCTCTGACAACTAAGCCATACGTAATCAACAAGCTACGTCGAAATTTTTATACGCTACAATTTATTTATGTTGACAAATACAGATTATCGTCACATTAGAAGCAGATTTCAACTCGTAAGGTTAAGTAACCAAATGCAACTGAACTCTTATAGGATCACTTTGTTGTCCATCTGTCTGTACACGTCTGTCACGACCATCTATCTTAAGATCGCGTGGAGGTATTTCGCTCAAATTAATATCGAATATTCTCCAGGGTTATGGTCGATTGGAGCACAGACAAATTAAGCTTCTAAGTTCAATTAAAATATACGAGCATTTAAGCTTGGTTTTTACTTAATTTTCTATGAAGTTTGTCGTGAAAGTAGGGTCCTTCCCGCGGATCTACAATTATGAAATTTTTCAGGAAGATAGAATTTACATTACAAATTAATGAAAAAAATCATTTTAAGCTTAAATTTGTAGTTCATTTAATATAAAAATAGTGTACTGTTTGTAGTTCATTTAATATAAAAATACTGTCATTTAATATAAAAATAGTGCACTTGTAGCTTAAGTTTATTAACTTTTATAAGTTATAAATAGATACTTGCTGTTGAACTACAATCCTGAAATTGATATGGAACCTTCGGTGGATAACCCTATCTTGCAATTGACCGGTTTTTTTAGTTTATACGCAATAAAAAATAGTTGTTAGATTTTTATTTTAAATGTCTCTACTCTCTACGCATGTCTTCATTCCTACATTCGAAAACCTAATGCAATACTCTTTATTTAAGCAATCCATATAAGAATATATTTTTATAATTTTAATTTTATTTCACAAAAGAACGAAAGTTATAGTATTCTGCTGATTTGTTACATAATTATTAAAATTCCAAATATGTAGATTGAAACGATGTCATTTGTTTTGCCTGAATATTTTGCGTCTGTTGATGTTAGATACTACTTAGTTATTATTTATTCCAAAAGTTTTTTTAATTAACAACATAATAAAATATAACAAATTGGAGCTCTTAATGTGAATATTATAAAAAAAATACTATATACAGAATAATAATAGCGATGATTTGGCGCAATGTTTTGAAAACCGTGCTTTTATCCACTGCAGCTTTATTTTAAGCAATAATGAACTATTGGTATTGATCTCCGCTCCTGGGAGATGTGTTCTCTGAACATTGTTAAGGCATTGTTGTGAATAGCTTAACTCGAAACTGTTAACACAAACATTGATTCATTCGGTGTATCAATTTCAAATCGATAACTATTATTCTATCAAAGAGATGGCACAAGGGTGGAAATGCTCTTTATCAAGCAAGATACACAATTTATCCCACATAAATCTAATTCATACTCGAGTGCTGAATGCTTCCATTGAATTGACGACATGAGTGTATAGCAGCATTTTGTAATTAAAATGAATGGAATGATTGAGAGCAATAAACCAACACAATAGTTTATACAGTGCCTAGATATCAAACAAAGTTACAGTACAAAATATAAGGAATTATTAGTTATTTTATATAAAATCTTCGACGAGTCCGCTAGACATACAGGTAGCCGCCACCATATATATGCATTGTATTTAGTAAACATCCACTTTTGTGCTTTTGCTTATTTACTAAATATAACGTTTCTTTTCTTACATTTTACAAAAATAGTATGCCACAAAAAAAATCTAAAATCTTTTAAATATTCATGATGATGATCCCGTATTCGACCGTAGGTAGGCATGCCAAACGTCCGTTATATCGTTTTAAATAATTGATTTCTATACGGAAAACGAGATCTTAATAGCGACATTCTTATTGCTGTAGCTTTTGTTGGTATTTTTTTAAATAAGAATACTGTAAAACAATAATATTTCTAATTCAACAAGCCTAAGGTAGTGATATGTATAGTAAATAAAAAAATACGTTATTGTATATAAATAATATCTTTAACTCAGAATAGTAGTAGCATATCTTCACCTGATGATGATGAAAACTACGACCTCGATATTAATAGTAAGTCATTGACCTATGGACTAACTGATTAGGTGACAGAAATCTTAAACCATAGCAAGATTATTAATTTCTGTACATCTTCCAGTAGTAGAACAAACGGACAAATATTGTCTCGGTTGATTGTTTAAATTCTGTTAAATACTGATTTATTAAGCGATGGAATATTTTTTTTAAATTTTTCAAAAAGAGCATTGGTTTTCTATCCTTTTAATAGATACTAGCGACCCGCTCCTGGCTTCGAACGCTTTAATTACGCGATAATTATTATTTAATACACATAAATGTTCGTATTCATAATATTTGTTTGCAGCACCCTTCATAATGATTTCTAATATGAACATTATTAATAATTTGCAAATCACACTTTGCAGGTGCGATTTTAACGCGTGTTGAGTTGCGTAACACAACGCCGGGCTTTTGCCTTGTTGCCATAGCGAAGAAATAAAAAAATAAAAAAAAAATCATTATTTCCCTCGAGTGGGGATCGAATTCACCACCGACGCGTTACAGTCTCACCTTTGTGACCCTGCGCCACGACGGCCTCTGCTGTATTAAATCAACTATAAATATAAGGTTGTAATAGCTTTTATCTGTAATATAAAAAACGCGATTTATTGGATTTCCTCCTTTAGTTGTACTACAAGTTGTCCTTTAGTTGTACTTCTTAACCAATTTCATAAAAATAGGTTTACGGTAAGTTATCAAACGGTAAGGTAAGTTATGACCCACTTAAATTAAAGTTCTCAATATTATAAAATACTTAATTACTATTTGTGTTTAACTAAATCCATATTTTACAATTTTATGCGATGAGTAGACCTTAAAAGAATGCTTTTCGAATTCGAATGAGTAATTAGTGGTCGTCCTATGTAAAATTTCAACTTTAATTAGGTATTCTTTTTGAACGAACTGAACTTTTTTGAACTGAATGTATTGAACAGTATGGAGTGAATTCCTTCGACGGTCTATAGTCACCATCATATAGCCTATAGTAGTGATGCTTAGAACCCTTATTGATGCAAAGTTCTTATCAAAATAAATGAAATAAGTCCAAAACTCAGGGTAGCTATTGTAAATAGTTGAGGAGTCTTCTTAAGTGTATATCGTCGTCATAAGCTTGTTTATGATAGTGACAACCCATTTAAGTGTAATTCTAACACTTTTAAGTTGATCGTCATCATCATGTTCGACTACGACAGTTACTTGACTTAGATATAACGATGTTATGGTAGGTGACTGAAATGTCCGGATAGCCTAAAAGATTCGCCCGAGTTACTGTTCATTTGCTCCTAAGAATTTAACTTTGTCTTGGATCCCTTAATCAGAACCTAGCTAAACTCTCATCAACCCTTGAAGTCCATCTTTTCCAGTTAAAAAACCCTTGAAGTCCATCTTTTCCAGTTTTTGCCCGGGGGTTAAAACGCATTAAGATTAGAGTAGTTTAATTGCGTAATGCAAAGTATAGTTAATGTTTAATTTTTAAACCTAGCAGCATATAACTTTTGTAGAAAAAAAAACGATAAAGTGCGATTTGGACTCGCCTATTGAGGTTTCTGTACCAATTTCAGGAAACAAAACAACGTCAACGGAAAGTACAATTTATAAAAGTTGACAAACTTAAGTTTGCATGCACAAGTCCTCATTTTGTGTGGAATGAACTAGAAATATAAGTTTGTAACGATTTTTTTGTGAAATATTTATAAGATTTTAACATTTCAATTTCGATCGATTTTTCCTTTATTGATATTGTATGTTATCACTTCTTTCCAAATTTCATAACTGTTGAAATTTGACTCGACGGGAAATACTATATGGGTTTTGATTACGCGGCGAATATCATACAAAATGAAGCAAATTTGATGCAAAATCAAAAATCAGCTTAACGCTAAATCCCTCGTATCTTTTGATTGCGTTGGCTTAGATGATTCATTTTTGCTGTACTTCACGGGATCTAAATATTTGATATTAATTACAGCTTCATACTTCCATGCTATTTCGAAATAAATGATCTTGACACACGAACAACAAAGTGATAATATAAGGGCTCCATTTTTACCTTTTGATATACGGAACCCTAAAAATATTATAATTAAAAAAGAATCTGCGATTATTATTTAATTAAACCAATGATCGAATAAATTCACAGCAACTACTTTAAATAAGCCTATGAGTTCGAACTTTAAGTATTATGACATAAAACCTACTTATCATTTATGCTTATGAAGTTGATGAAAGTTAGTATACGCATTTGTATACTTTCCACATTTATGAGATAAAACTTTCAACGTGTTATGATTGAGATTATGATTGCAGAAATAAAGAGATATCGTTAATGGCTGAATATGTTTACCTTAGTAAAAATATATAATATTTCATTTTAATAATATGTTTATTTTTAACATTTTTTTAAACTGTTATTCAGAGACCGCAGTCTTCGGTCGTGGCGCAGTGGCACAAAGTGTGAAAACCGACTTGTGGTTCTGGTTGTGGGTTCGATCCCCACTCGAGGAGATGAAATATTTACTTAAATTTATATTTCCATTTCTTCGCTCTGGTGTCGAGGCAAAACGCGGCGATGAGTTCTGCCACTCAACACGCAATGCTTCCAAAATTCGGCAGAGGCAGAGGCAAGTGGGGAACGGAGTGTCTTAACACTGCCTACCCTGCGACTGCCTACCCTGCTGTGTGCGGGATATAGCGTGAAGCTAATTTAATTTAATTAAACTGTTATTCCTCACTTAGGAAAGAAAAATACTTATTTAGAAATGTAGATATAATTAAATTTTTTTTACATTATTTATATATTTCCTAAATAAGTATTTTTCTTTCCTAAGTGTGACATAACATTTTAGATGTGTTAAAAATGTTTAATAAATAGCATTTTCTCTTGCCAGACGATAATTCTTAGTAATTATCTTTGGGTAGCGGAAATTTGTAAACATCTCCCTACAGAGATGTTAACAACATAAATAAGTTGTAACAAGCATATAAAAATTAAGACGTAGCTTGATGAGAACGTATGGCCACTGAACACCACTAAGGTCAGAGCGCCTGGTCGGTTTCCAGGCGACTCTGGTTCGAATCCCGCTACGTTAAAATTTTTATACGTTTTCTAAATAAGTATTTAAAATGTATATTTCTGTCATATGTATTATATAATAAAATACATTTATTCTGTTATTATAACTTATAGTTGGATTTGAATTAGTGTGTTTATTGTATTTAGTAAGATTAATTCATGAATTAGTGTCATTTAAGTGTTTATAATGACATAAAATTATCGGCAAGTAAATAATGAAAAATTATTGAGCGAACTGATGTGAACATCATTCAAAATCTAATTGACCGATAGAACGATAAGTCGATACAAAATTGTTGCAAATTTATACAATTAAAGATACTGAAAAAATATAATTTAATAAATATTAGGTTTCGCGCAGCGGCAAAGCGTCTTGCCGTATCCGTGAAAAATGTGAATTCGATTTCCACTCGTAGGAATGAATTGTTTTCATTCCCTCGCTCTCAGTAATAAGGCAAACGAGTGTGAGATAAAACATGAAGCTAAAAATATAAAATATAAACAAAGCAACCAAAAAATAATTCTTAAACTTATAAATTAATTAACATAAAACATATTTCTTTTCATTTCATCACACCCATACGACCAATAAAATGCCATGGGCAAAACGAAGGGCACGATGATACCCACATACAAAACTGAACATACCCACATACAAAACTGGTGTCACCATATTCATATCATTGCTAAATGACCTCCATCAAAACACATTGTCTTTCAAGGGTGTTAATTGATAGTAAATAATAATATTGTCAAAAGATACAATTTCTTTACACTTATCTGGTAACTAAACGCCGAGTTTTAGGTTTATATCAACCTAAACTAGCTTCTAGCTTCACGCTGTATCACGAGTATTCTCGCTGTACCTCCACACGCAAGAGGGAACCTGGTAACCTAGTAGGTAATTAGGTATATATATCGAATATTCAAGCTTATACACTTATACATATTGGGCATTGGTGCACTTCTCACATTAAGCTATTGCAAGTGAGATTGAGGAGCCGAAGCCTATTCTTAAATACACAAAGAATAAAACAAAGACAAACAAATCACATTTATCAAATCTATTCATCTCTAGTCTTTAAATATTTATTAAAATTTCAATTTTATAAAACCATTTATATTAGTTTCAACATTATCATATGCTTGGAATTACCTTTAAGCAAAATATAGCATATAAAAGTGGGATGGGATGGTGGTTGAAGTCGAAAAAGAATACCTACATATTATACTAATTCTTATAACATATGTAATTATGTTTTTAAAAGACATTATTTTTTAAGATATTAAATATTCACTTGCATAATTGATTACAAAGACTACCTTGACCTCGATTGCTTTCGGTTCGATGATGTTTATGTTTAATTTATAAGCTTGTACCATGGTGTTGGCGAAGGTTTTTTTTTCAGAAACACGCTGTATTCTGTATATACGCACAGGGTAGGCAACAGAGGGAGAGTAGTCTTAAGGCACTCCGCTCTTCACTTTTCACCAAATTCTGGAGGCATTGCTCTCTCTGGAGGCACTCAACTCCAGGTTCGCCTTGATATCAGATCCAAGAACTTTAAATATTAAATATTTTCTTTCCTAAAATAGGAATCGAACCCACAACCTGTCGCGTTTACAGACACATGAATGTGCTCCTAGATCTTGGCTTAGATTCTCACTCAGGGGGAATTGATTATTATTGATTAGTATTTTCATTTCTTCGCTCTGGTAAAAAGCCAAAAGCACGGCTTTGAGTGTGAACAGAGTGACTTAACGCTAGGTTTCCTCTGCCTACCCTACTATATTCGGGATACAGCGTGAAGCTGAAAAAATGTTATTTTATATTCTAAATACAAAATTTGAAAAATTGAAGCCGGTCGTGGCGCAGTGGCACGAAATGTGACTGTAAAACCGACTGGTTGCTGGTTCGATCCCCACTCGAGGCTAAGCGCGGCGTTGAGTTCTGCCACTCAACTTTCTCACACTTTGTGCTCCTGCGCCACGACTGGCCTCATATTTTGTGTACAAAATTATAACATACATATTCGTCTAAATTAAAAGAAAAGTGATGATATCTTAAGTTACTGCATAATAACCAATAACACAGCGTAACTATGTTAGTCGTGTTGAATGAACGTAAAGGTAGGGCATAATGGCGCCTACGCACTTACGCAGGTCACCGCCGCCGTCAGACCGCGTCGCAACTGGCCTGGTTGATGGTCACAGGTCTCAGTATTTGCATTTTGCATTGCACGTGTCGCCTTTCCTAATATAATATGTAGTGTAAACTCTTCACAGATATAAGTTTCTCGTGGTGAAAACCATTTCTAAGTGTGGTTGTTGTTTTTTATATATTTTATGAAAGACTTAACTTCTATATATACAAAAAAGATTCTAGATTATATTATACATGTCCAAAGGGTAATCCGCTGTCCATCTGTCACCATAGTGTATTTTATGAACTTTGCTAGTTACACAGTGAAATTTTCAACTCAAGGAATTGAAATATTTAATTATTTTCATCTCTCTCGCTCTGGTGTCCGCAAAGGCAAAGCTCGGAGTTTTGTCACTCAACACGTAATGCCTCCAGAATTCGACGGAAAGTGGGGTACGGAGTATCTTAACACTCACAGGTTCCCTCTGCCTACGCTGCTATGTGCGGTATAACATGAAACTGAGTTACCGGTATTGATAATACTAATTATTAAAATTATCTTGGTACACATTTCAGAATCAAATATTTATTACATTTTTTTAATTCATAATTTTGTTATTTTCCTAATGAGAGTATGAGTTAAATTAATTAGCAAGTAGCGAGCATTCTGGCTGAGATACATACGAAAAGACTCCCATCACGCGTCAGACCGGTTAGGTCATTGACCAATAGAACTGTAGTATGCCGCTCCGTAGCTTCTAGGCAACAACATCACATATGCTTTTTTCAGGTGTTTATTAAATAAAAAACAAAAGCAATGCTAGCTAGATATCACTGCCATTATAATTTTATATTATTTTTTAAATTAAGAAATCTACAGTAGTTGTGGATATTTACAAAACGGAATTGGGTAAATAATAGATTTTCTACCAAGAAGAAAACAAGAAGTATTAAACAAAAATTTATGGCCATTAACAGATGTAGTTAATTGACACATATGACTGTAAGATCTGTTTTCCATCTTCATCTTAGTGAGAAAAATGTTTCTGCAAAATCGAGTAACTTTTTAATAACAAAATCTTTTAGAGTGGTAGGTTAACTCCTTTATAGTTGCAGAAACTTGCTCTTTTATACAGTCAACTTGTACAATCCGACACCTTCGGTTTTTTCAGGACATGAAAGTAATTTAAACACTTGGACTTGACCGATGAGATTTCTGCCATGTTGAATATCAATGCGACTATCGTAGAGTCAATAGTCGTTAGGTAACGGCTTAGTAGCGGAAAGCCTTGACCAACATCTCACGTGGCAGATGGGTCAAGAACCCGATGCAGTAGGCAGTTTTGCTTGTAGCAGAGCATATCATGAGGAGGTTTCTCACTCTGAAGTCCTAGCAAGCTTTTTTAAAAGGCCATAAGCATAAAAAAAATATTATTAATTATTTTGTATTGGTGTCTCACAATTTTAAATAGCTTTTTAGCAGCACTACTCTGACAGCTGTTCTCCACCTTCCGCACGTTGTGGATATATTGCATGTAAATAAAAAAAAATACTAAGAATGTCCGCGGGAGGATGGTAATCGAACTCAAAAACCTTGAGGTTTTTGTAAATTTTTAAGTTAAGTTTTGTATCGAGGAATACAACTGACAGGTACTTTAACTCTTAAGCGTAATTTTATACTGTAACTCTTATGTTTTATATTTAAATATATGCCTGGCCAAATAATATTGTTTTGAAAGTTCAAGAAACCCATACCAAAATGTTAACTCAATTGAAAGCATCTTAGTTCGTTCCATGAAGATTCAATCTTATATCGTATTAAAGTTCGAAAATGACTGAATTCTGTCAAGAGTATATAGGTGACCTATTTTTAAATAGGTAAAACAATAGCATAATTTAGTAAAAATAAATATTTTCTTAGACCAATAACACAGAATAAACACAATAACTAAGTTGTTTTTATTTCTATGTGCGTGTTAGTAGACACGCATGTGTACTATAAGTTTATCAGTGACCAAGAAAGAGTTTTCTGTATTGACATTTTTTTATTATTCAATATCTCACTAATTCAGTAAATTTTTAATGGCACTTTTAATATCGATTTTCTTTAGAAAACTAAGTGCATAATTGTTATAAGTCAAGGCAGTCAGTATACTGGTGCAGCTGCAGGGAGGTCGTTCGCCAATGCGGAGCCATATTTTACTCACCACCTGTTTTATCTCGCCGTTTTACTGTCGACGCCAACTGCATGTAAACTTTTGGTTTACCTCTAATGTGATTACACTTTTGAACTCATTATGTTTTTTTTTATTATTTTTACCAGTTTCACGCTGTATCCCGCATACAGCAGGGTAGGCAGAGGGAACCTAGTGTTAAGGCATAATGCGAGTTGAATGGCGGAGATCAATTTTAATAATTAAACATTATGTTCAAGTAGATGTGCATTGCATTTGAATATTAAACCAAAAGTATTTCTGATATTTAGTTTGGTAATTTTGTTAATGCATCAATCAGTCCGTCTCTATCCGTGTAGGCGCGAATGGCAGCGTTTTCGTTAGATAAATAATATATCAATACGTGTATTCACTTTTATAGTTTTAGGTGAATGACTTTATATCCCTATAGGTTTTGAGTACGCGACGAATTTCATACAAAGTGCAACAAAAACGATGCATAAAAATGCCCGTATTGTTTGTTTGCTTTTGTACTCCAAGGGACCTAAATATTTATTTCATTTTGATATCTCCACGTGATCTCAAGATAAATGGTCTTGACAGATGGAAAATAAAGTGATCCTATAACGGTTTTATTTTTTTCTTTTAAAGCACGGAACCCTTAAAACGAAACTAAAATGGATTCATGGGTTTGAGAGCTTCGATTCTACAAGCAAACGTGTCAGTCAGACATGTCAAACTTATAATACTGCTTTGTTTCCGTCGGAGGTTAAAAATGTTAGATTTGCCTAAAAGAGATTTAGGGTGACAGAAAAGAAGATTTTATGTTTTCTATAACTTTTATTTGTCTTTCTGTTTTTACATACTGATCGCCAAAATTATTTAGCATATTATAAATTTACAACATTAGCTTAAAAGAATATAAACTAAAATAGGAAATATATTTGAAAATTATTGGATAAACTGCAAGATTCTCATTATGAAGAAATCTTCTACATCACAAGCTCTAGAAATTTTACGTTCATTTTCTCGGTTTTAATTACGATCCGTCACGTAGCTCAGATGAGCTTAAATTTTGTAGGCAAATAAAATAAGTTAATATTAACTTCCTAATTAATTAGGATATGTTAAATGAATATAAAAAAATTAAATTACTTTTTCTTTTTTATCATTCAAAACATTTTTTAAGTGTAAAAATATTAATTAAAGAATTTTCATTCACCTATTCTTAGTTTGGCCATAAATAGTGTTACAAATCAAAATTAAAAAAAAGGTTAGCTCCGAGTTTGGAATCTGTCATTTTTATACAATTGTACATTATGTTTTCTTATTTTCGCGCCAATATATTTTGTCATATTGAAATGAAGTAGGGTGATAAAGAGAACAGAATCGTTGTGATTGCATTACATTGAAGTATTTATGAAGCCAAATTCAATTTCCAATGCTTGGTATTAGTCAAATGTACCGGGCTATTGATAGATACAATGAAATCTATTCTATTTGTGACACAATATGTTCTAGCTGTCCACGTAGTGTTTGAGTATGAAAAAAACGCTCAAAGATATAAAATAAAGCGAAGGAATCCTGTACGAAAGCATAAGATTTTATCTCGGAAGATGAACATAGCACCAACCATGTCGCGTATTTTAAAAGATGACTTAACACTTGCAGCCTTTAAGAGACACACACGGTGGTAAAATTAAAAACAAGAGGTCACAGAAAATTGCTTTTACGGGTGAGAATATTTTTACATTTGACCAATATTTTAATAAACAAAATGACCTAATCTATGCATGTACAACGTGAGTAGTGATGGTTTGAGTAGTTAGTAGCAGTGACTACGCCTTTTTTTTGTAAAAAATGTATTAAAACATCGGCACAAGGGCATCCAGATATTCTTGAGGAATTAGTTAGTAGCCCTTAACAACACCATGTTCAATAACCAAGAATGGTATTTCAGCAAAACTCGGTACCGGGTTATAAAGCGTGATCCACCCAAATTTGGTTAGAAACGAATGTTCCGGACTATATCAGAAGCTCATCATCTAGTCCTCATCTGAATCCACTGGATCATGACTTATGGTAATTTTTAGAAAGTGAGGCTTGCTATCAGCTACACGCTGTATCCCGCACACAGCAAGGGTAGGCAAAGGGAACCTAGTGTTAAAACACTCCAGTTATCACTTTCTGCCGAATTCTGGAGGCATTGCGTGTTGAGTGGCAGAACTCAACGCCTTAGCCCTTAGCCTCGACACCAGAGCGAAGTTGCTTTAAACGTCATGATTATTTTGGAGTCCGAAAAACCATCCATACGATTGGCAGTGAAGAATTTTCCTACAGAAAGAGTGCGAGCTGCTATTGATAACTGCCGTTAAAGGACTGGATTGCAGCCAATGGAGATCATTTAGAATAAACTTAATATTTTATATTAATGTATTAAACGAATATATTCTAATAATTATAAAGTTACGTACAATAAAAAAAAGTTTTTCTTTTTAACAATATTTAAAGATTTATGCCTTCAGAATTCGGCAGAAAGTGAGTTAAGTAGTTTCTGTAAATTTTGTTGTGGTCAAGCAATTTATAACCTATGGGCTTAGTAACAGTATATGGATTTGTTATATAACACCGACTAAACAGTATTTTTTTTTTGTATTCTTGCAATGAAATAAATCGTTTGATCTTTTATGCTTGCCTGTAAGAAATTGCTTTTAGTGATAAGGCCGCCACTGTGGACGGACTGTGTTTTGTGCAATAAAGTATTCTTATTATTTTAATTTTATTACATTCTATTACTGGGGCTGGAAAAAAATGTAACTAAAAATATACATCATTTCATTATTTTTTCCCGTTATCATAACTTTAAGCTTTATTAATAAGTTCTTTGATTTTCACGATTATTACACATATTAAATGAAACTAATTTAACCGGATTAATCGCGTATATTTAAGATTTTTACATTTTGGAAACCCGACGTTTCGAACACTTTACAGTAGTCCGTGGTCACGGGTAGTCTACCCGTGTGTTCGAAAAGTCGGGTTTCCAAAATGTAAAAAACCTTAAATATACGCGATTAATCCGGTTAAATTAGTTTCATTTAATATTTAAGCTTTATTAATTTTTAATATCTGTAATTTAAATATGCAATTTCCTTGACTTGCCGATTACTGGCGTCATTACATAAACATGGCTATAAACGTTTTAATTAGATCGAATAAATAATAGAAAGGAAGATAATAGAGATAAATATGGAACGTATTATTATTTTTGTGTTATAAATAACAAAACAACAATTTTCAAAATAAATACGTATGTAAATGGTAAAGTGGATTGGCCGAGCTCCTTCTCGTAATTCGATAGACTTCCAATCTGACACGACCCAAGAGAGATTAAGTATGCACACATCATTTCACCAATGGCTTAAACTGAGCTTCGGTCAAGAAAGTGCTCTGGTTACTGTTAATTTAACCCTAAAACTATAAGATCATTTACAATAGGATATTTTTTATATTACTTATGTAAACTGTAAAGAGACCGTTACCCTCTTAGTTTCACATGAAAATTCTCACCAATATTTTGTGTTATGTACACAGTACATACATACACAACTTTAAACTATGGCAACGATTAAAACAGAATCTCATAAAAATGCTACAATAATTATCATGGCGTTTAGAACTATTCTGTCTTTTATCTTTGAAGTCTAATTATTCAAAATAAGCAAGGCTAAATCGAATGAGTCGAAATTGGTACTGTGTCGATTAATAAACCGTTTAAGAAAATATATACAAAAAATGTCTATACAAATCAAGGACTTTATTAATATTTTCCTATGTAAAAGAGGAAAAGTGCGCTGAATTAACCAAAGTCAAAAGAGAAACAATCACCATTGAAAACAGAAAAATATTTTCTTTCTATCATTGATTAGCCGTTGGCTTTATATAAAGATAAATAGTGAAGAAGAAGCAAGATGAGATATTTACGCTTGACTATACAGATTGCAAGTTTTTACCATCACATTCCGTCCCAAGGAAAAATGTTTCTGCGTTCATCGATCGCGGTTAAATGCAGTACCTGTGTTCTATAGGTACCGGCGATACGCTATAGTTTGAAATAAAATTATTATACTAGTCAATTAGTTCATAATAACAAAATTAAATTATATTCTAGCTTTTTTTATTATTTAGTGGATATATTTAGTCGATCTTATTCCCGTCGTAACTTCAAATAAAACATATTTCCAGCAAAAAAAAGAACGAAGAACGTTTTATGCAGCTTCTTGGGTATAGTTTTGTGCGTTTAAGTCCTACTCAAAAATAAATGTATATTTACCTGTTATAATTAATTTCACGGTCTCAACACCTTGCAATGTCAGTTTTCTATGCTCAACACGTCATGTTTCTGTGTGTTTAAGCCATTAAACATTTAGAGAACGAAGTCATAATTACCACATGAAAGTATTGTACGTTTATTATTATCAGCTTCACGCTGTATCCCGCTAGCAGGGTAGGCAGAGGGAACCTAGGGTTAAGACACTCCGTTCCCCATTTCTGTCGAATTCTGGAGACATAGCGAGTTAAGTGGCAGAATTCAACGCCGCGCTTTGCCTCGACACCATAACGAAGAAATGGAAATATAAATTAAAGTAAATATTTCATTTCCTCGAGTGGGGATCGAACCCACAACCAGTCGGTTTTACAGTACATTACATTTAAAATACATTATTTTGCAATCCTAAAGTAATAATTTAATGCTCTTAATCTTATATCTACAATAAAATACATATCAACGAATAAAACGAACACAATAAATTTGAATGACAATAAGCAATAATCCCACAATTGGTTTAAATCGAACAAATAAAATCGTGTTACTTTTTATTGTGTTTAATAATATGAAATAGGCTATTTGTTTAGTATTTATCCAACGTAACTGTTCTCGTAGACTTGTTTTAAGCAGTCAACACCCTCATAAGCATACTTGTAATACGAGATAAAAACGTTTTCGATATTTTTATTTAATGAACAATATCATTGTTTTTTTTTATGTTTTGTTACACTTAGCCTTTGTTAACTTAAGCAAAGGGGTATGTACACACAAAAAAATATATGCCGGATAAGGACCGAATACTTATTATATATTTTTTATACAGTTTTTTTATATTTTCTATTATCATTATTTTTACCATTTTAGAAGCAAATACGTCAAAAAGTATTAAAAAGTATTGGTATAATCGAAACATTTGCTAGCATTTTCAAGCTTTCATATTATTTGTTAATGTAGTGCGGCTCTTAATAATTTAATGTTTCAAAATCATACTACATAATTTTGTAGCCGAAATATTAAAACTTTAACAAAAAAATACTCAAGAAGAGATTTTGTTCGTTACAAAGTCCAATAATGTTATAAAATATTGCTATTTATAAAAATATTTTATAAATAGCATCCTCATTGTAAAATGATAATTCCAAGTAGTTATCTTTGTGTAAAGGAAAGTATCCTCACAGAGATACTAACAACATATATAAGTTATAACAAGCGCAAAAAAAATTCGACGTAGCTTGATACGACGTTTAGTGGTCAGAGCGCTTAGGTTTTCAAGAGGTGCAGGTTCTAATCCCGTTACAAGTTTCTAAAAAAATTAAAAATATCGTTTTCAATCAATATGATTTTATGTTAAGTGTCATATAACAGTTAAAGTCTTTGAGTTCTTATCAAGGTCAAGTAATTTAACTATTATTTCTGAATATAATTACTCTAATTTTTTTTATTTGGGACAAACGTAACAAAACAAAAGTTATTATATTAGAAGCATTAAAAGGAAAATTAAATAAATTAATATATTACACGTGGTTGTAAATAGCGATTTGACCTAAAGTTCTCATGATATAAGATAAAATTTTAATGACGCATGTAACTATAGGTTATCTGTTATAGCAATAAAATAATTTATAGCTAGCGCATGCAATAAGTTGGCTTATCAGTGATTTTATTTACAAACATTATTATCATACTTACATCCGTATAGTTCCATCATAACATAATTAATTTGTATTATCATTAATCGGTTTTGACCTTTAGCATACATACATATATACACGCGAATATATATATATATATATATATATATATATGTTTGTGGTTTGGATAGCCACTCGACGAAATAAAATATTTATTTAAATTAATATTTTTGTTTCTTCGCTCGGCTGGCACCTTGACAAAAGCGCGGCGTTAAGTTCCGCCAGACAACACGCAATGCCTCCAGAATACGGCAGAAAGTGGAGAACCGAGTGACTTAACATTAGGTTTCCTCTACCTACCCTGATGTGTGCGGGATACAGCGTGAAGCTGATTTATTTAACTTTAACATAAATGTACTTGCAGATATGATATTACGCCATTAATACAAATGCAATTTTAATAATGTAAAATGTACCAAAGTACTAACCTGGTACAGGTGTCCGTGACGTAACTTTGCTATTGCGTGTAATAGAACAAAAAATACTTTCTAACCTCGTCCTCTTTTGAGTAATGGTAGGTAACTTAATAATGTGATATTATTTGGGCTTGTTTTTAATGTGTCTAATGAAATAATGATTAAAAACCTTTTAAAAATGTATTCTTCTACAACCTTTCATTGTTACATTTTAAAAGCAAATTTTGGGCCAAATACTAAATTTTGTAATTACAATTATTAAGTAAAAGGCTTTTTTTTGATAAAATATCAAACTCATATGTTGAATAGAAACTAATATAGTTGAGGAATGTAGTTATAACTTATAACATTTAAGAAGCCCACGCAAAGTAACAACAACGCCTAAAACGTAAGTTCAAATATTAACTAAGTACCAGTGTAGGGCAAGCACTTGTACTACTTAGTTATATATAATTTGTTTTGACTAGCTTTTACCTGTGGCTTCGCCCCCTTGGTCGAATGGAAACAACTGAAAGTTGTATTTTTTTAACTGAAAGTTGTAAAATTATGGCACATGATAGATTAAAAGAGGCCAGTCAGATGCCAGTAAAACCGACTGGTTGTGGGTTCGATGTTCACTTGAGGAGAGGAAACATTTACTTAAATTTATATTTCCATTTCTTAGCTCTGGTGTCGAGGCTAAGCGCGGCGTTGATTTCTATCGCTCAACACGCAATGCCTCCAGAATTCGGTAGACAGTGGGGAACGGAGTGTCTCAACTCTAAGTTCCCTCTACCTACCCTGCTATGTGCGGGATACAGCGTGAAGCCGTGACCGCATGTACACGCACAATAGGTCACATCGAAACAATTAACATCATGTAATATAACTTGTAGTATTCCTCGATAAATGGTTTACCTCAACACAAAAAATATTTTTCCATTCGAACCAGTAGTTCCTGAAATTACCGCTTTCTATCAGACAAATTGTTCAGTTTTCAAATGTTAATATGAAAGACAAATAACAGCGCAAAGTAACGTAGAGGTCGTGGCGCAGCAACGTGTGTCTATAAACAAGATGGTTGTGGCTCGCTCCCATTTTGGGAAATTAATTATTTAGTATTTTCATTTACTTGCGCGACGTTGAGTTCCGCTTCCCAATATGCAAGGCGTCACCAATTCGGCGAAAAGTTTTTGAATGTAAATGTCCTAATGGGAACGGCGTGCGTTAACTCTTAACTCTGGGAACCTAGTTCCTAGGTTCCCATTTGCCTGCTATGTGCGGTATGATGAGAAATACAACAAAAAACTAAAAATAAACTAAGTAATTTTAATTGACACCTTCATGTTACAGTTGAGACGTCCCGATGCTTGAATGTACACACGTTGGGTCCCGGATGGGTTCTATTACCACTCGAGTATTGTTGTGTGTGTTTGTTTTTGTTTATTAGTATACATACTATATATTTTTTCAATTTCTCCAGCGGTGAACGGAAAATGGAGAACAATGTCTCTTTACTTAAGATTCACTTAGATTCCAGTTCCAGCGGTGTAAAATGTTTATAGTTTTAAAAAATAATGTTATTTATTTTTATTAAATTGTAGAAAATTGCACACCGTGTGACTGTTATCGCAATAGTTATGGGTTCGTATTTCACACGGAGAAATGAATTTATTTTCGTCTTCTCACTCTGGTAACAAGACAAAGCGCGGTGTTGATCTCAAACACTTAACACGAAATGGCTCGAAAATTCGGCGGAAAATGGGGAACGGGGTGTATTACCGCGAGGTTCCCTAATATCCTTTTTACAAATTAAAAAAATCATAACAGATTCTTTTTTCTTATCCAAAAAAAAATTCACACTGAAAATTTTTAGGGTGTTAAATATTGATATATTTCTACGGAAAAAATCGTAGGAAATATTAATTACAAACTCAATTCATTTTAACTCTCCAACTAGCTTTTTCGCAAAGCGACGCCCACCTTGTTTCCAGTAGTTCATATACGTACGTAGCTAGAAGTCTAATAAAGTAAGTTCGTTCGTCAGTAGCTTCGTAGTTAATTAACCCATACTCTACGCAGGTGTGCGTGGTAGAGATCGTTATGAGAAAACTCCGCGATAATAAACTATAGGTTCTTCATTCCAAACAACATTAGGCTAAAGGCTGTTTTTCACAGTTGTATTTAATAACAACGTATAAGAATCTTTATGGCACCTATATGAATGTTCAAAAACATCCAGTTTCTTTTTTGCTAAAAAAATCATGTTTATTAACCACTTTAGAGGTACTAGGTATATAAAGTACAATAAGGGAAGTTCTTTGTTATTTTTATTACTCATTTAAAGTTGCCCATCATGTACAACTTTCGCTAAGGCATTGAATTATAATATAGCTGAACTTTTTGAAAATTATTCATATAATAAATAATAAATATTCATATTTTTCTCTTTTTATATGCCAATGGACAATGTCATGAACATTTTTTACGTTTCATTCAATTCTATCCGAAGATATGAGTTTACAATCAGAATTTCTTTTCGTCCAAATATTTTTTTACTACAGGACATTAAATAAAGCCTTTTACTTTATAATTATCACTATCTTGTTTTTCTTTAATACAAAATTAGACATTTATTCAGCACAAACATAAAATGGTTAAGGCTTTTCATTATAAAGGTATGCTAAGATTTTACCAAAGCACACCAAGTATTTGCAGGAAGACGCTGAAGCCGCAATGTAATTGAAACGTTCTGAAGAAACATTCTCAAGAGTAGCCTCATATTGTGTTGCCCTCTTAATACGGTCACGGATCGAACATGCCACAGAACTCAAGCATGCTTAATTAAAGTTAGGGGTGTACACCCACCACCTTGCAACCACAATAGTAAAGGGTGAATAGAGACTTCCTTACCCACTTCCGATTGAAGAATCGTAAGGAGTATAATATGTATGTAGCTTTACATAATTAAAAAGCACATTTTTTTGGAGCTTTACAATTTTTTTTAATTATCTAAAATTCAGTTCGATTCATTTTTAATTTTAAGCCTTAAAATAAAACATAATTTTAAATTCTTAGCTTTGCTAATAATATGAATAAGAGCCAAGTTAAATGTTAAGTAATGCGTCGTTCTCGACAAAGTTATGAGAAATCTATAAGGGTGTCAAGTTCTGTGTGTGTTCACACGGGATAAAATTTAAGCTCTAAATGTCACTTGACAATTTTTTACTTTGAGGCTTTATTATATTTGCTAGTTAGTGTAGTTTGTTCCCTCAGAACTTTTGACTGGGTGAACCGATTTTAAGGATTTTTTTTATTTGAAAGCTAGTGGTTCACGTGTGGTTGATACATGTCTGACAATGGTATCTGTAGACAATCTCATAAGACTTAAATTTGCATTAGGTATATGTGTGCGCGACAAATAGTTTGGTGAAAGTTTGGTTAGGTCCTGATTATGGACTCCGGTTGTTTTCTTTTTTTGTATAAAATATAATTATACTCTAATAGTTATAAGGAAAAACATAGTTAAGATTGCAGAATCGCGGTTTAATTTTCGTCAAAAGTTAGATCCTTCATCATTGCATTTCTTTTCAACCAACTTCAAAAAAAGAAGTTCTCATTTTCAACCGACTTCTAAAAATGGCGAAGTTCCCAATTCGCCCGAATATTTTTTATGTATGTTCTTGTTAATCTGCCAAAATGTTAGTTTGCACAAAAACAGTACCTAATTAAAATTGACGTTTTAAATATGACAACCACTAAGAATTATTTTTTAACAAAAAAAAACCGAGTTCAAACTTACAATTTTGAAGTCAGTTGATGTTCCGATAGCATCAGCTCGACACCGACTTTAAAATTATAAAATCTTTCTTTAATTTTTTTTTTGTTTATCAAACTCAAAGTACGTTTTACTTAATGGTAAGTAATCTTAGACATGATTAAAAAATATGTTCATTTGCTTGACGATAATCAGCTCTAATTGATGAAGGATGTAAGCAACTTTCACTGATCTCATTGATTGATAGCATATCTTTTTTTAATTTGTAACTGATGTTTGTCATATATATCTTTTATTCTGTAGCAACGGATAGTCCATCTAAGATCTATCTTCTAACATAAGTAAGTTGTTTAAATTAAATATGTTTGTGGTGGCAAAACTGAGGATATCTACCCATATAACTATTACCTCACCAAACTGTTACCTATAAAACACATTTTTTACGTCCAGTCACTTTATTTTAAATTGTTCGTAACAAGACTTCAATATCCATTTTTTTCGTTATTGACATATGGTCATTGGACAATATCCCGACAGGCCAACATACTACTCGTACCTACCAATATAAAGGATTCACCACATGTTAAACATATGGCGCACTTGTTTAAGAACTACTACTTATCAATATTATAATTGAAAATATTTGTAAGAGCATAAAAATATTTTTAATTTTTATAAAAAGTTAAGTAAATTGTACGGAATGTGGAGTACGAAGTTTCCTAACAATATATTTTCTCTGACTCTGTTGATTAAAGTATATGCATAATATAATTTTATAGATAACATTTTTATTATTGTATATTTATGTAAATGACATTAAACGGTTAATGTCAAAAGATGGTAAAATTTAATGAAGCCTGCTATTTTTTTAAGTGATGTTCACAAATTTTTACTGTTACATTGTTTTACCATTATAAAATATCCTTCACAGTTTAAAGATCACGAATACGTATTGCACTCGCTCGTCATACTCGTTTATCATATTTGGGAAGACACACGTCGGTCGTGACAAGTGTCAAGACGCAGGACCGGCTCGCTCAGTTTCGCGGTAACGCTATCCTGAGGCCACCATCGATTGCAATTATGTAATGATAACTTATAACTATCTACAGTCAGCGAGGTCTAAGCTGAACTGTGCATTTGTGTGAGTGTTCATATGATATAGATAGCATAGATGAAACGTAACTTAGAATGCTGCTTTTTGACAACTACTTTGACTACGCTTCTTGTTCTGATAGCAGCACACATATTTAATTTTTAAATATTTTATTTTTGTTTTCGGTTTATTATAAGTAAAGGAAAAGTTAACACTATTCATAGAACGAAAAAGAAAAAAAACTGGTATTGATGATATAACGCAGAGATTAATTATTAACTCAAATAACACATCAGACGTCCGGCGCAGAAGATTCGATATAGTTTTTTGTACTATTTTTTTATAATAAACTTTTTTTTTGTAGCTGTCAATATAATATATTAGTAAAAAACATTAATACATATATTTTTTACGCTTGTATCGTTTTTTTAAATCTTGATATATATATATATATATATATATATATATATATATATATATATATATATATATATATATATATATATATATATATATATTAACTTCACGCCGTATCCTGCACATAACAGGGAAGTTAATATATATATATTAACTTCACGTCATATCCTGCACATAACTATTGTGAAAGGAAAAATGATTAAATTACAACCATTTACAGATCTGACACCTCATCATACTACCTACATAAAGTTCATGTATTTCTATGTATCTATCTGCGTATTATAGTAGTAGATACTTGTACATTGCGTGTAGTAAGTACATATTTCATCCAGTGCAAAGTAGGCACAGGAAGCCTGGAAACCTAGCGTTAGGGCACTCCGTTCCCATTAAGACACTTCCATTCCCAATTTTCCGATATCCTGAGGCCTGAGGCTGAGGTATGTTAATGGGCAGAACTCAACACTGCTCTTTGCCTAGACACCAGAGCCAGCCAATGATAATATTTAATATTTCAATTTTTCGAGTGGGAATCGAGCTCACAACCTGTCGCGTTTACAGTCACATTTGTGTCCCTGCACCACGACTGGCCTCGTTGTATTGTATGACTTAACAAAGTGAAATGATCATGATGTCAAAGCAAGACAATTCAATTGCAAAACGTTCACTTGTAAAGTTGTAAGATACAGTGTATTTTTTACATTCAACACAGCGTCGAGAGTGACATAAATTATACTACACTACAGTATGTATGTGGCAGTAGTAGTGCGGTACACGCAGATACTCCGCTTTCGATTTTTGCTCATTAGCGATGCTGTACCGCCGCTCTTCAGTAAACACTCGACGCCTACAAATGGCTCCTCTTGTTGCACGCAACGTCTACAGCCTCGTCGTCTCCTCCGCGAAATGAGTTTGTGAGCAGCCTTTAGATGGATCCAGGAGACGTGACACCTTAGTTTTGTATGAAATGGAAAGGGTACGGTTCTATATTATAAAACGTTTTAGCTTTCAACTTTACGAAGACAAGGGAAGATTTGCGTTTGTATGAATTTATGTTATTTAAAGATAAAACATGAGTTGGGTTGAATCATCCGATTCTTCTAGATATATAAGAACCTACAAATGTATATTTGTAGGTTCTTTATATATCTAAAAGCATAAAAAAAAATCTCATTCACGATAACGCACAAATAGGGAAGAGTGTTAAGACATTCCGTTCCTCATTTAGTTCCGAATTCTGGAAACATTGCGTGTTGAGTAGCGGAACTCAACGCCGCGCTTTGCCTCGACACCAGAGCGAAGAAATAAATATATTAAATATATAATTTCTTCGAGTGGGAGTCGAACCCATAACCATCGTGTTTACAGTCATACTGTACCACGACGGCCTCATATTATACATATATGCATATTTTTTAAATATATGCCAATGGAATCTGAATTATAACATAATACAATAATATCTAAAAATAATTGCTAGCCTCGTTAAACATTTTACAATTATCAGGTTAATGTATTCCTACCGACACACACATACATGTTTCTTCATTACACGCAACTACTCCATGAGAACTTTTAAACAATAAGCCCACTGGCATAATGTAATGAGTTTCTCTAACAAATCTGCCGTATCATTTCTGCGTTTTTAATGCATTTCGAAGTTTGTCTCCCTATATACTTGTATTTAAGGAAGCAATTATTTGAATAGATAATTTGATATTTTTATCAAGATAGAACAGTCTGATTCATTATTTAACTTCATGTATTACAAGTAGAGGATTAAAATATATTGATTGCTCTTAAAAAATAATATAAATATGTGATACCTATTTTGTTATTCCACATTTAGGAGAAAATGTTTTTTTAAGACGCTGGATTTGAACATGCGCCTCTTAGAAACCAAGTCCAACAGGCTAAGTTGGTTTCCAAGAGGAGGTTTTTGAAAAGTTCTTTAAAATTAATTAAATTATTAAATTGAAAACAAATATTATATTTAATTCAGCAAAGTGGCTTACTAAGACTTATCAGGTTCCCGTTGACTTCTAATACTTACCTGACATTTTTGAAGTCAATGAGTTGAACAAAAAAAATCCTATTTGAAATATTCGTTTAGTATCCGAGGATCACCTTTCGAATGTTATGTTTATTAACCCATTAACACTTGAATACAGTCTCTTTTCTCTGAACCAAGCTTTTAAACTGGTGGAAGTTAAATAAAAATTCAGTTAATTTTGTTCAAATAAGTGTTGCTGCCGGAGACGATATTTGTCAATGAAAATATAGCTTTGAGTTGAATAAACCGTTAACGTATTCAAAGATCAGGTACTCTGTTAAGTAAACCGTTTAAAAATCCCTTAAGAAAGCGGAGACAACAATGAATATTTATACATTTAAAAAAATCGGTCCAGCGTGAGGCGGTCAAGCGTGAGTCTCGCCGCCGAGGGGTTTTGTACCAATTTCATGGTTGTAGGTCAACATTCCTGTTGTTGTGGCGTAATTTGTAAAGTTTGACGAACTTAAGTTTGCAGTACGCCACTTATTAATATTTAAGTTTTCGATTTTTTTCTTTATTTTTATTGTAATTTTTCTGTTATCCAAGGGACCGTTGATCTAGAGCAGGGGTTCCCAATCTTTTCTTAATCAAGGACCACTTTTTTATCATTCTTGGTAGCAGGGACCTTGGTATAATAAAAATTAACTTCTGTAATTCAGTGTCACAATCGTAACCATATTTAGGCCTCTGCGGACCACTGATGGCTCGCGGACCACTGGTTGGGAACCACTGATCTAGAGATATTTGATATTAATTTCAGTTTAATACATGATCTTGAGATAAATTTTTGATCTTAGATATAGACAAACGTACATAAAGGACCTATAAGTGATGATATAATTGTTCCTTTTTTTCTGAGCTAGGGAACTCTAAAAAGAGACACTTATATTCACGCAATACACTTTCAAAAATATTCCACAATTGTATATCGCCTTCTCTGCAATCACACATCCATCACTTTCACGTCCTACTGCGGCAAGGTGGTTTAATACATAATTCTTACCTGAACCTAACCATTAGCTACAAATCATATAACGATTTTTTTTATTAATTGCAGCAATATTAATAATTTAGATTTTATTAATTTAAGAGTATGATTGTGCACTTTTCAATCAGCTTTTAATTAATTTAAAAGAACTGCTGCATATTACAATATATTCCATATATTTACAATTAGAGCCAAGTCGCTCAAATGCGGTATACTAGTGTAGGCTAAACAACTAAAGCGCCGTAGTGCAGTAATGGGCACGGCTCTACGCTCGAGCGCTCCCAATGTACGTAAGCCCTGCGACTCACATACGCATACATAATACACATTAAATACATTTTTTTTTAATTTTACACGGTATCCCTCAAAGTACGGTAGGCAGAGGAAACCTAATGTAAGAACACTCTGTTCCCCACTTTCCGCCGAATTTTCCAAAGCATTGCGTGTTGAGTGGCGGAACTCAACGACGCGATTTCCCTTGTTGCCAGAACGAAGAAATAAAAAAATTAATAAATACTAATTTATTCCTCAGAGTGGGTATTAAACGCACAACCTTCGCTTTTACAGTCACACGCTTGTGCCCCTGCGCCACGACGGCCTGTACTTACAAAACTCTCAATATTGTTTTAATATGTTATATTTAATTTTGATTCCCATTTCAACATGTAGGTAATTTTTTATTTAATTGGTGGTGTGGACACACTACACTCATTTAACATAAAATAAAATAATTGCAAAAATATCATTTATAAACATTAAAAATAATTTAAAGAATTCAGTAATACACATAATGTATGTCTACATACACATAATGTATGTCTAAATTTTAGTAACCATAATGTCTTATTGCGATTTAATGTCTTTTATTTACTCTTGTATTGGGTGCGGTTGTATCAAAAGTAGCTAAGTCTTCTTATGGTATGCACATTGATGCTCATAAACATGTAAGTACGTCTAACCGTAAAGTGTGTTTTTAACCGACTTCTGTTAACGGAGGAGGCTCTCAATTCGACTATATTTTTTATTTTAGTTTTAATTATCGACTGGGTGAACCGATTTTGATGATTTTTTAAACTTTGAAAGCTGGTGCTTTCTGTGTGGTCCCATTTCTTTTCTAAGGAGCCTACTTAATTTCGCTGGCTTGCAGATACTCTAAAAGCAAACGTTAATTTAATTACATTTGGACTATTTTGTTTGTTCTAGTAGATTTAAAAATGAATTAAACCAACTTTATTAGGTCATTATTTTTTGTTTCTGTTGTTTCATAAATATAATTGAAATCAAAAATAATTTAAAAAAAACCCTTGTAATATTATATATTACTTCAGACGTGTCCCACGCAAATAAAACTGCACACAGACTGACTGTAAACGCGACGGTTACTGGTTCGATTCCCACTGGGGACAAATTAATCATTTTCATTTTTTTTTCGTTCGTTCATTTCGTTCTTAGTTGGTAATAAAAAGAGCGACCTTAGTTCCGTCACTCATTACGCAATATTTCGAAAATTAGGCGAAAAAGAGTGTGAACGATGTGTCTTGTCACTAGGTACCCTTCACCTACGCTGCTTTGTGCGAGATACAGTGATAAAAATAATAACATTTTTTACATGTTATTAAAAAATTGATACGTATATATTAAAATAGAAAGTGAAATTTGAAAAATCGGCAGTAGAGAATCTGAGTGAGGTACCTTAACAGAATTTAATGTACCGACTCAGAATACTATAAAAAATGGTACAGATTTTCGCCCAATTTGACATAGATTACGAAATCTAGAAAGACTAAAAATCGTAATAATTACTATGACAGACGCGATTTTATTTATGTAATTTACTGTTGAGATTAAGACATTCTAATCTCCACTTGGTCAGTCTTGACGCAACGATACAAGCGTGTGCGACTGTAAACGCGACAGGTTGTGGGTTCGATTTCGATTCGAGGAAATGGAATATTTTACATTTTAATTTCTTCGCTCTGGTAACGAGGCAAAGCGCGGCGTTGAGTTTTTATAAATATTTTAAAGTCATGGTAAATGCCATTTAGTTATTTAAAATTAACTAAAAGAATTCACCGTGTAATGTCTCTAAAACTAAACAGTAAACGAACTATAACTTTACACGAGGCCTTTCAAGGAATTCTATTAATAGTATTGATATATTTACAAAAAATATGTTGTAAACCTAATTTCACTTCACAACAAATTAGAAAAAATCATCGTTGTAGTAATTAACATAATGTCTTTAAAAAACGAAGTTTATGAGAAATTTGTTACCTTTCTTCCTTTACACAGTAATTTCTATTACGTAGTTACAACTTTTAGCTTTTATTATTTTTAGAATGTAATATAACGCCACATATTAATCATATTACTTATTGTATGTGGTTTATATTTCGAGCGAACAAGTCATTTCCGTGGGAAAGTATTTTTTTTTTGTAAATAACTCATCGTCATTGATGAGCGACGACCACCTGGTGTGAATGTAGCCGTACTTACTCTGGAAGGACTAAAGCATAATTTACAGAAAATTACTCCTGTAAAATGTAACATAATTTGAATTGTTTTTTTTTTGTTTTATAAGAAAAATATTTTGTAATCTATAGTCAATACTTATTTAGAAAACGTATAAAAATTTTGAACGTAGCGGGGCTCGAAACCGCGCTTCCTGGTTCGAGTCCCGCTGCGTACAAATTTTTATACGTTTTCAAAATAAGTATTTATCTTTCCTAAGTGTGGATTAACACTTTAAAAATTTTAAAAAAATATCTAGTCAATGTTTGGTACTTTAACCTATTTCTATATGTATTTAGTTATTTTTTACTTAAGAGTGTTGCCAAAATTTAAAAAAAATGCTGTAATGTATGATACATTACAGCATTTTTTTATTACATACAGCATTACTGTGTTGATGTGAAATGAGTTTTACCTGATCCACCAACAATATGCCACCCGCTGTGGCAAGGTCCAATCACAAAAGAATAAAAATATTAAACGACAATCGTTGCATAATTTTCCAAGTGATAATAAAAAATGATTTAATGGAGAAAAGTTATAACATTTGATATTTTCATTGAGTAACGTGGCCGGTCATCACTCACCGTGAGAAATTGAGAGCAATGAATAAATCTCCTAAGTTGGTATAAAAGAACGTGATCTATTTGACGTTGAAGCTCCGCATTCATACATTAATATTTGATAGCGCTACGAAAAACGAAAAAGGTTTCATATATTTTTAAAAATCAATACATATACATATCAAATCATATGTGTACATCTCTTGGGACAAACATGTAGTATATACAAGTTCCTATTAGAATACATTTACGTATTACAAATTTAATATATTATAACAATTACAAATAAAGCAGGTACCATGATAAATTTTATAATATTTATTATATGTTTTCAATGTGGAATAAATAGAAGGAGAGCTTAATTATTGTATTATTTTAAATATTACAAAAAATCTGTTACAGCAATAATTATTTTTAATAAAACAATTTGTTAATCGATTTATTAATGCGCATTATTCTTGCTTGCCAGGATCGATTTCGCTTGTCTGAGAATCATCAAACTATGACATAATAGGTAGAGTTGCGAATATAATGCTCGTGGGAGCATTACTGTTGAAGACAATTATGTTTTTTTTAATGAATAAACTATAAATTCTTTAATTAAATATTAATTATATTTTTATCTATTAATGACAAAAATCATATGTTAACAAAAAACTTTACAAAAATAATAATATATACCTTCGTTGTTCAGTTTGTATTTTTTTTTAAAACAACAAAAGAGGAAGACCGTAATTAAAAACGTTATTTTCCGTATTTTATAAGTATACAAAATATCATAGTGTATCCGCCATTCGTTTTTTTTAATCTTTTATAAAGGTCAATTCACAAACAAACCATCTAAGAATTATTAGTTAGTACATACAATATATTATATGCCATTCGTATAATTCACATATATCAATTAAAATATTTAATTATGTTTGAAATAAGTCTCAATATTATTGAATCACTGAAAGCTTACCTAGTTTATTTAACCTACTTAGTTAAAAAGATATTCCGAAATATCATGAAACTTACCGTATTCTGAGGAATGTAGTCGATCAATCCCAATTCGTATATGGGTCCCGAGGTCCGCAGTAGTTAAAATTGCCGCATTCCACTACAGCCAGGCGCGAGGCAGACGCAGCCTCCCTATCTCAACCGGTTGTTTACCCGCGCGCGATTCATCCACGTTAGCCTAAGTTCATCACTTAAACAAATATTCAAACACAGTGTTCACGCTGGTGTTATTGAAATCATGGCTGCACAGCAGTTTTATTTGGATCGTTCGATTGCTGTATCGATGGGCGAAGTGGCAAATAGGTTTACCCTAACCGACGACGCGCACTCGACTAGCGCGACGTCGACGCCAGCGCCCTCCCGTGAGCCCGCGCAGGCGCGACTCGCGGACCCACACTCCCACTCGGAAAAGCCGAACTCAAACTCATTTACACATACAATACACTCGATATGAATATACCATATAACAAGCTCCTAAAATTTTAATGAATGCAAATACACCAATGGAAACGTTACAGATACAGCCGAAAACTACTGGGACCTTATGTTGTATTAAATGTTTGAACATTTATTTACGTTCTGTATGCTCAACGTTTTTTTTTCATATTTTTTATATAAGGTTAAAGGTTAGAAATAGATTTGACGTGACGATTTTTTTATATTACGCAGGTTTATTTTTATTCTGGTGTTTCTAGGCACAACCTGAACTTATTTAACGGTACGTTTCGTCTCAATCTTATACTATATACCTAACAATATTTTAGCATTATAAAATCATATAAATTTTCATATTTTATAGTACGGCGTTCATATACAGCCACAGGTTTGACCTACTTGGATCTACATCTACACAAATATTTGAGTGAGTCTGGGAGTGGCACCTTCTCTCCCTAAAAGCGTGACGTCCATCCAACTACGACGTATCCGACATGTTACTCAACCCTCTATTATAATATATACGGAGGTGAGAATATCTTTATTATAGTTTTTTAAAAAAAAATCGCTGATTATTTTATCATTATATTAATAGAAATGCTATAAACTATTTGTATTTATAATTTACTATTTCTTAAACAGGTTGTAAATATAAATATTGTTATTTATATCATATGATTATTATTTATATGATGATTTGAAATGTGTTATTTAGCACAAGCGGGAATTAAACCTTTGACCCAGAAAGTATATTTTGTGAACGATTAGAAAAACTTATAAAATAAATTATTCACATCTTTATTGGTATTTACATTTAGTAAAGAATTATATACCCATTACAAAATGTTTTTTTAAGTTTTGCGACGCTATGGCCACACAGTTTGAACTTGTAATGATTCCATTATAGATTATCTACATCTGGTGCTTATAGTGCATCACTATGACAGTCAGCGGCCAAATGTCTACTCTGTCTGTCTACTACAAAATCCACTCAAAGTACTTTTTATTAGTTTTCTTGAACTTCTACAAATATAATACAGTTATTATGTACATTAATAGTTTTTTATTTATTTTTATTTCACCCGTATCACGCAATGTCGAATTATCAAAAAAGCGAAAGCATTATCTACAGGATGGAAGTGTCAGCGCTCCTTTTACGGGTAACAGCATATAGGGTAAATATTTTAAGCCCATACCTAAAAAAATTGATTAAGATATCTCAGTTTAAAAGTAAGATTTTTTTTCATTTCACGAGGTTTAAACATACCTGTATTTCGTGTGACGTAGTTACGCATTGATACCAATAACGTTTACACCTACTACTACAAAAATATTACTAAAGGTTAAACCACTTTAGATTTTGCCGTCAATACCTACAACTCGATTTCGTAATGAGGCGTATTACCATTAATAGGTTTATGTTTGCGTGCGTCGTTCTTGACAAATGGCGTTTTAAATTACAACAGTAATTTTATTATTTACTTTGTTTGAAAAAAATCACTTTTTAATTTTTGGGAAAAAAATGTTTCTTAAATTGTATAACGCTTTTATAGAGTATTTAAAACTGTGGTTTCATTTAAAGTGGTGCTGACACTTCCACTCTGTATAATAAAAAAACACATGTAGATATATGATCCGCGCGTAACTTTGTATTTGAGGATATATCATCTATTATTTTATTTATCATCTGAGGAAATTTTTAAATCAGCTTCACACTGTATACCACACACAGCAGGGTAGGCGGAGGGAACCTAGTGTTAAGATACTTTGTTCCCAACTTTAAATTGACAATGATTGAAATTGTTAAACTGTTTGAAATAAAAAATAATTTTAATAAAAAAACAGAAACCTAGACTGTATAAATTTTAAAAAAAAACGAGCTCAATACTTTATTAGGATTATCTAGGAACACTTGGGCTACTGAGACAAAACTAACGATACCTCAATTATGTAAAACCGTTCAGAGGTTCTAGAGATATGAAGTAATAAAGAATATAAATTATTAATAAGTTACACATGCGCACATTCCCACTCGTGTCAAGGCATTGCCAATAATGAGCATGCTAATATTGAGCTTGCTCAAAAATAGACAATCTTTCGATATTTAAACGTGCTGCAACGATAAAAAAAAATCTAAAATTTGTTATTTTATATGGGAACAATGAACGCCTATGCGTAGAAATAAGAAGGAGTAAGTCCTTCTTATTTTCTTTCTTAATAGAAGTTTTGGAATACATTGCCGCTATACTGGAATACTCTGCTGGGGTTAAAAGACATGAACTAACGAAAAAAAACAAATAGTTACTAGTTATTTCTTAACTCATAAGTACTATCATGACTTCTCTGAACTACAATTAAGGAAATAGTGAATTGTTATGATAATAGATACGTTAACAAAGGAAACAAAACAAACTTCATAGGTAAAAGACGCAAATCTACAATCTACATTATATGTATATTTTAAATAAATGAGATTATTCGAGAATCATTTCCAATTTGGTTATTTATTTACTTTATTTATGCGTCGTGAGTTCGATCTTCACTCAGAGGAATATTATGATTTAATTTATTATAATTTTCTCGCTCTGGTGAATGAAGTAAAATCCTGATACTCAACCCTAGTGGGTTTTTTTTATGGAAAAGACACGGCAAACGAGCGTTCGGGTCACCTGATGGTAAGTGATTACAACCACCCACGGCCCCGTGCAACACCAGAGGAGTTACAGGTGCGTTGCCGGCCTTTAAGGTGGGTTGGGCGCCGGAGCCCGGCATTACCTGATGCGAAACGCAGTGGCATAAAGCCACTACTTCACGCTGGTTTTAAATGTCGGGGGTGGTAATGATCCGGTCGAGTCTGCCCATGCGTGGTGCCATTGCTGGCGACGTGATTCTACCACACGTACTTTAGTCGCCTCTTACGACACCACCAGTACCAGGATGATCCTATTCTAGGCCGGGATCACACGGCACAAGACGGTTGAGTATCAGAATTTCACTTCCGTACGTAATTGTCTCGAAAATTCGGCGGAAAGTGAGAAACAGAGTGTTTTAACACTAGGTGCGTTCTGTCCGTCTTGCCATTTAGGCCCAACGTATCTTACTGTAAAATAACTAATACTATGCAATTAATCCGGTGCTAACATTTTAATATTTCTATTAATATTTGTTCTGTTATTTGTTTATGGCGTATATGCATTGCCTTACTCATAGTAAAAACAAACCTTTTACAGATTCTCTTTTGTGCTATTAGCTTATCTACAACATTAAACAAGACGAGAGTCATAAACTATGTATGCAAAAACATATGGGGTGAATAGACATATATTATGGATAGATAGGACGAGATTTGACATAAATGAGAACAGTGTATAGAAAAACAGTTTTAGTCTTGACATTGTTTATTGCTATAGCACTTTTTACAGATATTTTATTGTATATTGTAAATTCTCAAATATTTTTTTATTTTCAAAATTCAATTTACGTGATATTTTTTTTATTTTAGAAGCCAGTTGCACAAAGATATTCATCATAATAAATCAGCAAGCATAACTTTTTTCTGACTGCTTGTAAACAATATCTCACACGCAATGCATATACAAAATTGATTCAGGAGGCAAAAGATATCTCTATTTATACTAATTGTTGGATAATCTATCTTTCCAGAAGGCCATAAATTATGTTACATCACGCTATGATTAACGGGAGTGGAGTAGTAATGAAAAATGTTACAAAACTTGAAAACTTCCGTTGTTTTATATGTTAGCAGTCACAATAAGTGTGATGCAAGCTTTTATAACACAAATAATTCGTGTAATTTAAGCAATTGAGGCAAGTCGTGGAGCATCGGCACAAAGTGTGACTGTAAAACCGACTGGTTGTGGGTTCGATCCCCACTCGAGGAGATTAAATATTTACTTAAATTTATATTTCCATTTCTTCGCTCTGGTGTCGATGAGTTCTGCCACTCAAAGCAGGGAACGGGAAAGCAAGAAAGTAGGGAACAGAGTGTCTTAACCCTGGGTTCCCTCTGCCTACCCTGCTGTGTGCAGGATACAGCGTGAAGCTAATTTATTATAAGCAGTTGAAGCCGCAGGTCATTAGTAATAAATCTGATATAAAGTCATAGCGGAAGCAACTAAAATGTATAGAAAATCGAATAAATATAATGACTATGATTTAAACAATTATGACTAAGTATATAATTGTAGTAATTGAATAGGTACTCAAAATATTTATTTTTATTTCACAAACCATTAAATTCACAAAACATTTATATTTTATAAAAAAACAAAACCAAAGTAAGTAGGATTTTTTGATATTCACCCATATGGCGTACTTAACCCCACATCCAGTCTAAATAGCAATGGATCTATATTTTTATGTTTTATAATATATAATGAGTACAAAATCACTTTTTACTGTATGTTAAACGTAAAGATAGCTTTGTAAATAGTCACTAGCATTATTAAAATGTAACTTAGTCTAAAAATGTTTCCGTTTACCTACTCACAGTCCACAAGGCGTACGCTGAGTTTTGCATTTGTGTGAGTGATCACCGAAAGTAGAGCCAGAAAAAAAACTTGTAAAAATATTTTTTTTCATGAAAAAAAGGAAAACATGTCAAAATATATCAATTCATCTACTGTGGTGTTAATATTAATGACACTGACGTTGTAACAATGTCCGGTATATCCGGTATATACCGGACTTTTAATTTAATTATTTATGGCGTATCGCCATAAATTAAGAATTGAATTGATCATCAAGAGCAGTGTTGTGACCACAATTTTTTCTCTTCTTTTACTGCTTGGTCACATATATTTTCTAAGTTTGTACTCTGATCGTGCCGACGTTTTCATTCCCTTTAAACAAATCTTAAAAACAATATATTGAGAGTTAAAATTTATTTTAAAGATGTCTATATACGTCAAATTCGCCGCGCTTCAAGCTGTCGTCGCACCTATTTGTATTGCTCACACAATCTGTGTGTGTGCATTTTAATTGCAAAGCTTAGCTTATGCCTCGACTGTACTGATACGATGAATTATTTGTCAAAATGTCTTTTTTTACTTATAGATCTCTACGCTCTATATATGAAAGATAAAATTAAAAACATTTATTTTGGATCTGAAATAAGGATGTTGTTTATCATTTAATAAAAAAATATGTTCTATAAAATTTTGCCGGTATATATTTAACTAAGTTTTTTGATATCTTTCAGGTGTAACGCAGGTTCTTAAATAGAAAAATATTACATCTCAAAATGTGATTTTTTCCAAATTATGAAATTCACTCTAATCACAAGAACATTCATTAAATTGAACTTTAAGATTTAGTAATTACTAATAATATAAATCTCGTACTACTAATGATTATTACGTACTACTAATTATATTTACTAACAATAATATAACAATCTAAAATCAAGCAAAATTATAACCAGCCTGCTGTTGTAAATCAATTGTGCTTTTACTGCCTTAAAAACCTATTGAATACTTACAAAAAATATTTTGCGTTCTCACTTTTATTTAAGAAGAATATATTTTACTATTCATATCTTTTTTTATCCTATTTAATACTATTATATATTTTAAGAATCTCGATAGTTAAAAAATTAAATTTTAAACCATAAAGGGTTTTTTTTCTATTGCTTTAGATATTTCTGTAATAAGGTCTTTATAAATGATTGGATTAATGTTTTTACCCAATAAGTAAAGTATAAACCAATCACCAAAACCAAAGTGCTTTGTTATTCGTGAAACAATATGCCGCTTCACATAACGGAGCTGGCCCATAATCATAAATGTTCGAAGTGGGCGTAATGAAAATACTAATAGCCTAAAACATACTGCAAATGTTGTAATAAAAGCAAGAAATATGAGCCAAAACCATAAAATAACAAAAATCTTCTCATTTACAATATTTAGTGGCAGAACGCATAACCTGTCTTTGAGTTGTATGGAACCAGAGGGACCATAGTTTCTGAACCAACATTTTGTAAGTTTTGGGAAATATTGATCCATAGGATTAACAGAATTGAAATCCAAAAAGTCGGAAGGTACTCGAGGTATATGGGTAAATGCCGCTACAGCCGCACCATAATTACGAAATGCACCTCCCAAGAACATATCGAGAATGAATATTTGGCTTACCTGGAAAATACGAAAAATCTTACATTATATAATTTCATTAAAATAACTTTCAAGACTAGATGAAAGTGAGGTTTTAATCACTAACCACATTAATTAAATTTAGCAGTTCACAAAAAGCAAACCGTAGTGCATATGTATTATGAGTATGGACGTTGGTGTATTTTAAATATGATACCAATTCTTCACGTCTATATTCTGTCCAATCTTTTGTGACCATAGGATTAGCTAAAAACAAAGGAACTTATTTTTAAAATATTTATTTTGTATTTAATACGTCGTGAGTAATATTTTCTGAGGCCAGTCGTGGTCGCGGGGCCACAAAGCGTGACTGTAAACGTGATTGTTTGTGGGTTCGATCCAGATTCAAGGAAATGAAATAATTATATCGAAGCGAAGAGCGGTGTCAAGTTCCTTCACTCAACACGCAACGCCTCCAGAATTCGGCGGAAAGTAGGAATGTCTTAACAGTAGGTTCCCTTTGCCTACCCTGCCGTGATTTGAGTAATATATACGTGCATAAAAAAATGGTATTCACTTGTTTTTAGTAAACAAGTGAATACCATTTTTTTATGCAATGCAACTTAAAGCACTAAAGATAATCATGATCTAAGATCATTTGAGTTTCAGCCTTGCAGTTTGAAAAGACATCTCTCTCTTACCTAAATCTGATGCTAATACCTTCAGTCTACCACCTTCCCAAAGTTTCCATAGATAACGTGGAGTATAAAACATGGCAGCCTGACCTAGCAGAACAAAGCAAACCCATTGGTAATATGTATGTTTTATTTGTTCATCAGTGACGCTATTTGGGCCTACTCCTGGATAAGCATTGTGTTTTCCACCAATACCTAAAACCAATATTAATTACATCTTATTATTGTATATATGTATGTATGTAGCAGTAGTTATCTCTAAATAAAAGTTAACATCTTAATATTCAATTCCAACGAATGTAATCTTCATTGAAAGATGGGTACGTATATTATATTATAGATCTGTAGATTGGTAAATAATAGGCAATTACACTATTATTTCACTTACCAACAAGCTGACTTTTTAAGGTATATGTTCCGTAAATCCAGCAATAACTATTAATTGCTTCTTTATCAACATCTTTTTCACTATTATTCATACAATGTATGGGATCACCAAAAAACTGTTTAGATGTAACTAGTAAAGTGAACACTAGCAAAACTATTACTGTATATTTGTAATGCATCCGAAAAACATTATTGTCAATAGATACGTTTTCAAATTTTAAGAAAGATCGAAAGGGCATAAACAAATCAATCATTTTGAATACTTAACCACCTTATAGACCTTAACCTTTAACACAATGTTATTTATATTTATACTACCCACCAACTGCTC
This sequence comes from Heliconius sara, assembly GCA_917862395.2. Lineage (NCBI taxonomy): Eukaryota > Metazoa > Arthropoda > Insecta > Lepidoptera > Nymphalidae > Heliconius > Heliconius sara. The sequence continues at coordinate 16,357,537 of OU860798.1, read as the reverse complement.
ACACAAAAGCAGGCAAAAATTAAATCCTACCACTTTCTTAAAATATATACTATCGCTTCATTACTGTCAATAAATAAAAATGTCACAAATATTACTTTTTAAACTTATAGGTAATAATGAAAATAAAATTTTAATGTAAAAAGTTATAAGCATATTTTAAATTACGAAATTTGAATAAAATGTCATATTAAATGATATTATGAGCTATTTATTTAGGCCAGTCGTAGCGTAGCGGCACAAAGTGTGACTGTAAAACCGACTGGTTGTGGGTACGATCCCCACTCGAGGAGATGAAATATTTTCTTAAATTTATATTTCCATTTCTTCGCTCTGGTGTCGAGGCAAAGCGCGGCGTTGAGTTCTGCCACTCAACACGCAATGCCTCCAGAATTCGGCAGAAAGTGGGGAACGGAGTGTTTTAACACTAGGTTCCCTCTGCCTACCCTGCTGTGTGCCGGATATACCGTGAAGCTGATTTATAAGCTATATATTATACACAAAAATATTTACATCATGCGTTAAGTTGCAGTAGATACCAGTCGTGGGTGTGGCACGGGGGCACAAGCCTGTGGCTTTAAAAGGGACAGGTTGTGGGTTCGATTCCCATTAGAGAAACGGAATATCTATTATCTATTATATGATACTAACCAAGGCAAAGGCGACAAACAATGCGGTTTTCTCGCCTCGAAACCAAAGCGGAGAAATGAAAACATTAAATATTTCATTAATAAGGAATTAAATATTTAATTAAATTTATATTTTAATTACTTCGATATGGTGTCGGGGCAAAAAGAGCGGCGTTGAATTCCGCCACTCAACACGCAATGCCTCCAGGCAACAGGCGCGCAATTCGGCGAAAGTGGGGAACGGAGTGTCTTAACACTGGGTTTCCTCTGCCTAACCAAAACAAAGTGTGAACTAGATTTTGATTTTTTTTAATAGAAAGCGAACCCACAGCCACAAATAAAAAAGAAGAAAGAATAAAGGCAATTTAAATAAGTGTTCAAAACGGAACAGTTTACTTTTAAAATGTTAGAATCAGTGGAACATAATTCGTAACAGAAAACGCGTGTGAACAAAAATGAACAGTCGGAACAGGGTTGTGGATTCAAAACAAACAGTGTTGGTATAAAACGATATTTGATTTAAATATGTTATTGTTATTATTTTTGCCATCGACCAAAATTATAAGTAGGTACAGTATACGAAGCTTAAGCTGAGCTGTATATTTGTGTGAATATCACTAAAATAGAGCCACAAAAAAAAGTTTATTTTTAGACCTCAAATAAAAAATCTAACATAAAAATATATATCAATTCCTCTACACCAGACAATGCATAAATTTCACTCGCATCTGATGAGCCTTTTGTATTAATCGTTCCGTTAAATCATCAAGACCAGCGTTGTGTTCACGATTTTTTTGCTCTTTTTAACTGACTTCCGTAAAGAAGAGGTTATCAATTCGACTGTATTTGTTTTATGTTTGTTACCTCAGAACTTTTGACTGAGTGAATTGATTTTGATGATTCTTTTTTTTTATGAAAGCTAGTGCTTCTTGCGTGGTTTTTATTTGATTCATTTTTGACAATGGATACATAGAAAAATCACATTAGTCTTAAATTTGCATTAGTTATATGCGCAACTAATGGACTAATAACTTAGATTAGATGATTTTTTTTATTGAAAAGGATATACTTTTATACTTTACATAAGAGTAAATTTGGTTAGGTTCTGATTATGAGATCCGGCTAAAGCCAGTTTTTTTTGTTAAAAAATTGTAATTATTTACAGCGTTGTTTCCTATACGTATATATATATATATATATATATATATATATATATATATATATATATATATATATATTTCTTCTTGTGCAGTAATTGTCAACTTTATTTTTCACTTCAAATAATTTGAACACAAAATTAAATCAACGGGAACTTTGCTTATTAATGATGAGGAATATGTATAAGTATGCACTCATTTCATACGAAATGAAAAAAAACTATAAGTTCCATTTTTTTTCCTTCGTTTGTGACGAAAGTCAAATTTAATTTAATAAAGGGTTTGCATGCGGTGAATTTCATACAAATTACATCAAAAATAATAGTTATATTTTTTAAATTGCGTTGACTTTTCATTTTCTGAGCTCCAATAGACCGTAAATCTGATTATTTGATACTTATTATATATCCTTACAATTTTGAGATAGTAGTCTTGACAGAAGCAGACGAGCAACGAAATGATCTTATAAGGGTTACGTTTTTTTGTGTACGTAACTCTAAAAAATTTACCACTTAACTTGGAAAACCGCAAAATTGAAAAAGTTAATAATTTAAAAAAAAAACTCATTCTTCATTCTAATTTTATTTTCATTACAAATCTAAAAGTAGTTGCATAATTAAGTATTAAAGAATTATAGTATTTTACCGTTTTCTTACGGTTCTTTTGCTGTTTTTGCTTTCCTAAGGTTGGCACCTCTTTCTGTCACTTCGTAGTCCGTAGTCTAAGCATTATATGCTATGTTTACATTTTGTTTATTTACTTATTGATAGAATTTAGCATTACTTGATTATGATTACTAATTTTGCAGATCTAACTGAATAACAATTATATAGTTACACGTTGTTGATATTGTTAAAGTAGTGTTATTATATTTATTTATCCTAATTACTTTTATAAACGTTACTAATAATTATACCATTTTATTTATAAGAAGACTTTCATGTTTTAATATATTGTAAAATTGGAATCATAATAATTTATTCAACATGTCTAAGAAAAACATAGTATTTCACCCAATAATTAGTTCTATTCAACGAATTGCATTATATGAAACTAAAGCAGTAAGTATAATATATTGTTATTAATTTGAGGCTAATTATCTATATCAATTGTAGAATTACTTCTATATAATAAAGAAACACATTTTTATTTCAATAAAGCTGGTAAATAGAATATATATTTTACACAAATTTCATGTGCATATTTTCAGAGGTTTTATCTAATTGGATCCAATAATACACAAACAAGATTTCGTGTTTTAAAAATAGACAGAACAGATTCAAAAGAGCTAATACTGGTAGATGATAAAGTTGAATATAATAAACAAGAGATTCATCAATTACTAAATATGATTGGATTTGGTAATAGAAGTGGAAGATCTCCTGGCTTAAATAAACTTGTCTCTGCTTTTGGTATTGTAGGTTGGTATATATCTACAAAGGTGTTTCATCAATTAATTTCTGTTTTAATTTTACAGTGTATCCGTATATACTAAAAATAGGAAACCTAATGTTAAGATACTCCATTCCCCATGTATCACAAAACTTCTGAGACATTGAACAGTGAAACTTAATACTGTGGTTTGTTTTATTCCCCTGAATAAAAATCAAACTTACAACTTTATTACCTTGAATAGTACAATCAACCCTACAACTGGTACATTTACAGTCAGATATTGTAATGTTTCCCCACAATAGCCTTATCAGTTGCTGCAACTGTCAATAAATTAAGAGTTATATCTTACAATTGTATAATTCTTAACTTATTAGCAGTTGCTAATAAATTAAGATTTATACCTTAAAATTTTTATAATAAATTAGGTTATAGATATAAACTTTATTTATGGTTACAGTTCAAAAGTCTATTCTTGAATCAGCATTATGTTAGCATTTTATTAACATTTCCAAAATTACAGGGTTCATTCGTTTTCTGGAAGGTTACTATATTATTCTTGTAACAAAAAGGAGAAAAATAGCAGTAATTGGTTCCCATTCCATTTATAAGATAGAAGATACAGCTATGATATATATTCCTAGTGATTCCAGCAAACCTCCACATCCAGATGAACAAAGATATGTCAAAATGTTTCTAGCTATAGATTTATCGACAAATTTTTACTATAGCTACAGTTATGATGTAACACATACTTTACAAATGAATGTGGCCCCTCCGAGGAAGTTAGCTCCAGCTTTATTTCCAAAACCTGATACGGCTGCTGTGTATCAATCCAATTTAAGTTCAAATAAAGAATGCACTTGTCAAAACAAACAAGATGATGAAGACATATTTGAAACATGGAAGAAACAATTGCAAGAGAGACAAGATAAAACTGGGTAAACTATTTTTGAAAATATATTTTTGTTTACTTATAATTTTCTTCAAGTTTTAGTTATTTTTATCAGAGTAATTAAATACAATAAATAATTAGCTAATCTCAAAGCAGGGAATAATCATATAATCAAATTCTATATCTTTGTTTTTAATTAAATATAAACAGGGACAATGATTGAAACAAGGAAAAGATATAGATTATAACAAAAGATTGATTATTCGAGGCCAGTAGTGTGCAGAGGCACAGAGTGCGACTGTAAATTGACTGGTTGTGGGTTCGATTCCCGCTCGAGGAGATGAAATATTTACTTAAATTTATATTTCCATTACTTTGCTCTGGTGTCGAGGCTAAGCGCCGCCTACTAGGTTCCCTCTGCCTACCCTGCTGTGTGCGGGATACAGCATGAAGCTGATTTATTTTTTATTTTCTTTTTTATTGATTATTTTGTTACATAAAATCTTCTACAAATTATATAAAACTCACCTGTTACTGAGTAATTGAAAGACAACATACATCTCTGATCATCGGAAATTTGTTCCTTGAAGAGTGTAGTAGATCACTAAAACAAGACTTGAAATGGCTATGGGAGCAGGGGAGATATGGAATTTTATTTTTGTAGTCCACAAATAGTTTGAATGTTCAATGTGTCACTTCTTACATGATAAAACAAAAACCATACAATTTAAAATTATATTTTATATGAACTTATTAAATGTTAATTACCTTATTAAAGGTTGTTGTTCATGATATTTAAAAATATAATTTATTATGACACTCGGGAGAGTGAAATATTTTCATTTTCTTGCTCTGAAAACAAGACAAAAGATGTTGACATGCAATATGTGTGTGTGTGTATGTGTGGAGAATGTAGTGTCTTGACATTATGTTCCCTCTGCCTATCCTGCTATATGCGGGATACAGCATGAAGCTAATTTTTTTTTATTTATGTAGTCAACCAGATACAAAATTAGCATTTGGTGTCAGAACAGTTCCTGAATGGAGATTTGTTTGGAACAGCCATTTACTATCAGTTGTGCATTCCCAATTACATCCAGATTGGATTCTTTATATAATACACGGATTTATCGAACAGAGCAACTTAAATATATTTGGACGACCAATATATTTAACCCTTATTGCTAGACGAAGCAATAGGTATGCTGGAACTAGATTTTTGAAAAGAGGTGCTAACATGCATGGTGATGTGGCTAATGAAGTAGAAACAGAACAAATTGTTCATGATGCAATGATATCTTCCTTCACCAGTGGCAGGTATACTAGTTTTGTGTACACTATAAACAAAAATTGTTATTAAAAATTAATAATTATTATGTGCTTTTTGTAAATTTCTTCAATTTACTGATTGATTTTAAAAAAATATGTTTTTTTATTATTTTTCCTATATTTTTTGAGGCCAGTCGTGGAGCAGGGGCACAAATGAGTGACAGTAAACGTGACAGGTTGTGGGTTTTCACTTCCTCAATTTGACAATTGAGAAAAAGAAATGTTAAATATTTTCATTTCTTCACTCTGGCGGCGAGTTATAAAAATTAACGCTATTTTAATTTTTATTTTGCGTTGTGCTCCGCCACAATCGAAGTATCTAATGCGAATAGAGTGTATTTAACACTAAGTTCCCAAGTTCCCTCTACGTCCGTCTCTCGTCCTACCCTGCAGGACGTAGCGTGAAGCTAAAAAAAATATTTCTGTTTTAAGATGTAGTGACAGTGACATCCTCTGTTTTTAAAATGAATGCGCATACCCATACATGCACAATAACAATTAAGTATTTTATATTTTTTCAGATTTAGTTCGTTTGTCCAGATGAGAGGTTCAATACCATGTTTCTGGTCGCAGGATATATCCAAAATGGTGCCAAAGCCAGCCATCATGATAGATCGTAGCGATCCATATTCAGAAATACCCGCAAAACATTTAAATAACTTAATGCAAAGATATGGTTCACCAATTATGATACTCAATTTGGTAAAGAAAAGAGAAAAGAAAAAACATGAATCTCTGTTAACAGATGTAATAAGCAATGCTGTAAAATATCTTAATCAGTTCCTGCCACCAGAGAATGCTATTCAATACTATCATCTGGACATGGCCAGGATGAACAAAGGAGCCGATGCTAAAGTACTTGACAAGTAAATATGCTATTAAATTATTAACTACTGTAATATTAAATTATTTATTTTCACTTATTTTCTGTATTTTAATTAGTTGACAGAGTCTGAATTAATGGATATACTTTTTATTTTATGTCCATAGCTTTTGTTATCTTTTTACTAAATTATTACCCATATATTTGTTCATTTTCTTTTGTTACTAACTAAGCCTAAAACTAAGGAAAAATATCCGGTAGATATGTATCTCCTTATAGAATAGTAAGATATAATATTTCAAGGAATCTATTTCTTTTTTAGGGTTCTTGTCTTGTCTGTATGTCACATTCTATTGCCATTTTATTCAAAAGCTAAACAGCAGAAACTTGATATTCTGCAAACCACCCCCCTTTAATTTTGGTTTTTTGTCTGCAATGTATATCAATGTATGGGGAGACAAGATATCTATTATTACAAATTTACATTTCTAATTTAATTTCGTACAAAACGAAAACATATGCCCATTAAGTTAATTTTATAGACATTTAAAAGAGGCCGGTCGTGGCGCAGCGGCACGAAGTGTGACTGCAAAACCGACTGGTTGTGGGTTCGATCCCCACTCGAGGAGATGAAATATTTATTTAAATTTATATTAATTTATATTATATTCCATTTCTTCGCTCTGGTGTCGAGGTTAAGCGCGGCGTTGAGTTCTGCCACTCAACACGCAATGCCTCCAGAATTTGGCAGAAAGTGGGGAACGGAGTGTCTTAACACAAGGTTCCCTCTGCCTACCCTGCTGTGTGCGGGATACAGCGTGAAGCTGATTTGATTTGATTTAAAAGTTCTTCTCATGGACATACAGTTACAATAATTTACATACAGATACAATAATTTTATACAAGAATGAATAGCAAGATATCAAATAGCAATAACATTGTTATACTAAAAAGACAAATAGTTATTAAATAATGTTTGCAGGCTATCAGCTATAGCTCGAACAGTTGTAAGAAGAACTGGTATATTTTTAAGTGGAAAAAATTATGGTGAGGAAATGGGTGTGGAAGGACATCAAGGGGGAAGGCTTCAGACGGGGCTGGTGAGGGTCAACTGTGTAGATTGTCTCGACAGGACTAATACAGCACAGTTTGCTATTGGGAAATGTGTTTTAGCTCATCAGGTATATGTTGAATAAAATATTTTTATCTGTTTTAGCTTAACGCTGTATATATATAGCAGAGTAGGGCAGTGGGAACGTAGTGTCATATGAAGAGCGGAGTGTGAGACCGTGTCCACCCCATTTACAAGAAATTAAAATATTCCCCGGACTCTTCAGGAGTTGAAATCATATTTTTAGCGTTTTACAGTCCCGTGCTTTTCCGTCACGACGGTCTTAATGTATTTTAAAATGCAATTGGCAGGGTAGACAGAGAAAACATGGAAACCTAGTATTAAGATACTCCGTTCCCATTAATTCACTTCTGTTTCCCACATTTCCTCTAAATATTATTTTTGGATATTGCAGCTTTATGCACTAGGTCTTATTGAGGAACCTGTGATTGAATTTGACTCAGACTGTGTGAGGCTCTTGGAGGGGTTGTATGAAGACCACGGTGACACATTAGCATTGCAATATGGAGGATCACAATTGGTACACAGGTAATTATTCATTCAGTAAAGATCTTGAGACACTGTGACTGTAAACGCGACGATTGTGTGGGGAATGAATTATTATTATATTTATGCTTATAAAGAACATCTATTCAAGGATTTTACGATATGACCATTATCATATTTTTTTATTAATTTATAATTTCCACAGGATTAAAACATACAGAAAAACAGCGCCATGGTCTTCTCACGGCAACGATATTATGCAAACTTTGAGTCGATACTACTCCAACACGTTTTCTGATGCCGAAAAACAAAACACAATGAATCTATTTCTTGGACATTTCGTACCAGATCCCTCGAGACCGGCCATTTGGGAATATCCCACCGATTACTACTTACACCACCCAGAGACCATGGTGTATATTCCGAATAAAAGGTATTATATTATTTTTATATAATTTGATTCTAATTGAGGCGATGCTTGTTAGTTTAATTCTCAATCTCGCTTAATTTCCCCTTTTTGGTTATACAAAGTGCAATGGTGAGTTGAGTTCAGCAAACTCTTCAAAATTGGTCGGGAAGTAGGGAATGAAGTGTCATGACAGTAGGTACCCTCTGCCTAGCGTGAAACTGCTTTGTTATATATATAAAAAAAATAAATGGGCTAATATTTAAAAGAGTTTTTGTAACACATTATTTATTAAGGTATAAAAAGAAAAATTCTGTTAATTTCAAGACATTATCAAAAAAAATTTTCTATCAAACACAATGTCGAACAAAAGGGTTGGTTATAAAATAAATTATATAATATTTACAATAACAGCTTCACGCTGTATCCCGCACACCGCAGGGTAGGCAGAGGGAACCTAGTGTTTTATACACTCCGTTCCCCACTTTCTGCCGAATTCTGGAGGCATTGCGTGTTGAGTGGCAGAACTCAACGCCGCGCTTTGCCTCGGCACCAGAGCGAAGAAAGGGAAATATAAATTTAAGTAAATATTTCATCTCTTCAAGTGGGGATCGAACCCGCAACCTGTCAGTTTGGCAGTCACACTTCGTGCCGCTGCGCTACGACTGGCCTCATACAATAACAGATTTGCTCAAAATAAATCTAATAAACATGATACCTCAAATTTTAGATATTCTATTACGCTATGAATCACTTGCAGCGGAACATACTGGGTTCAAATAATGTTGGACTACAAACACAAAATTTGAGGCGTTTCGGTCCAGCTACTTATGAGGGGAAGGGTGACAATTACACGTACCACATGTAATTATTATACAGTGTGTTTTTATCATTACCACTTTAAATGAAACCTCAGTTTTAACTACTCTATAAAAACGTAATATAACTAAAACAAAATAGATTTTTCCGAAAATAAAAAAAAGTTTTTTTCAAACAAAATAATTAATTAAATTATCGTTGTAAAATAAAACGCCATATGTCAAGAATGATCGCTCGCATACGCAAATCTAAAACCAAGGCGATAACGCTGCACACGCCTCATTCACGAAATCGAGTCGTAAGTAATAGCGGCGATGTTGAATTGCATAAAATAGAAGAGAGATATAAAGCGCCAGATTAGCATCGCTTAGTAGTATTTCTGTAGTAGTAGGTGTTAACGTTGTTGGTACCTATACGGAACTGCGTCACATGAAATACAGGTATAAACATTGTAAAATAAAAAAAAATACTACGTCTAAGCTCTTGAGGTATCTTGATTAATTTCTTTAGATACATAAAGAAATTAAGATAAGATTTTGAAATATTTTACCCTATATGCTGGTCCCTATATACAGGTGGAACAGAAGGCGTACGAATTTAAAATTAACGTTGCGCGTCACCGGTACGAGGAGACGCAGCGCGAATAGTAGGCATAACTAGTTTAGTACTGCGAAATTTAGTCACCAAAGCTATGGAGCGTTTCGCGACGTCTATTTAGTTCTAAATTTAATTGACACGATCTAGATATGGTCTACAAATTTGCTAGGCCAGACTGTAACAGTAAATTTTAATCGCTACACAGCAGTATTGCCCATTTTATTTCTTTTCGCAACTGCATAACTTTTGAAGCCTACATCAGCAGGACCTGGTTACAACAGGAAGGCGTGACATCCCATACATCCAACGAGTCTAGCAGTTGCAAACAAAGTGCTTAATGGAAAACTTGCATCCCATCGAGGGGATATTCTGTGGTCTCCCCGGAGCCCAGACAACGCGCCCCTGGATATTTCCGCCTGTAAACCAACGACAATTGACTAGCTCTAAAAGCGACATTGGCCAAGAGATGGCCGCAAATCTACGGGCAATGTGCTGACGAGTTGTCACGAATTTGAGGTCTCGGGGAGATTATATGTGAAAATAGCTCACATATCGATAATGTTGTTTTTAAAACATAAAATTCATACGTATTTTTTTCTCTCTCTCTAATTTCACACTGTATCCCACATAGTTATCGGAGTAGTGAGATGGAGCCTAGTGTTTAGACAGTTCGCTCTCTACGCTTCCTCCGAATTCTGAAGAAATTACGTGTTGAGTGACGGAAATCAACGCATGATTACGTGTTTTGCCTCGTTACTAGAGTGAAGAAATAAAAATATTAAATATTTCCTTTCCTCAAGTGGGCATCGAACCCACAACCTGTCCACGACTGGCCATGGCCACGTATTTCCTTTGAAATAATTGTATTATATGATTTGTAGTTTTTTTCTATGATTTCAAAATCCGTTTAACTTTATATTTCCATTAGATCCTTAACAAAGTGGTGGGACGACGACGTGCTGCAGCACTTGCCGCGGCCGAGCAACGAGATGCGCAAGCTGTGCTGCGAGATCATCGGCATGCAGGGCGACGCCGCGCTCGAGATGATCGACCCCTACCACGAGCACACGCGCCCCTTCGAGTACACCGTGTTTACTGACTGCTTCGAGTTTAAGGTGACTTGGCCCAGTAGAATCTCTAATAGTAGTACTGCAGACGACCGACTCGTGGTAGAGCCACGAGCACACGCGTCCCTTCGAGTACACCGTATTTACAAGTAACATAATGGAATTAATTTAATAATTATGTCATTTTTTCTTATTTTTATCCTTTTTTTATTTTTCTTAAATTGTTAACGTAATAATTTCCTTAAGAAATATAATAAATTTTATAAAACAATATATTTTACAGATGTACCATACGTTACGAGACCTCGCCCCGAATTCTTATGAAAGTTTAAGTCCGTTTGTAGTTCGCGGTCGCACCGTGGGTCAAATAAAAGGACCCAACTCTAAGAACCCAGTCATAAGCGGAAGATCAAGTACTATTTCAAATAATTCTAGCGAGTAAGTATAATAATTTACTCAATTTTACTTAATATAATTTCCACACATAGCAGAGTAAACATAAGGAACCTGGAGACCTAGTATACCTAGTTGTAGTATATAGGTAGACACTCAGTTCTTTTTTAAGACATTCCGATCTTCAACTTTTTCTATATTCTCGAAGCATTGAATGCTCAACAACATGAGAACGTTGCCAGAGCGAGGAAATGGAAATATTAAATATTTCATTCTCCCGAATGGAACCCATCCATATATTATATATTTAAAATTTCTCCATAAACATTTTGTTTTAGCTCCAATAGTGATTCAACATCAGATGATGACCTCACAAGTTCGACGCCTAGTTCAAGACAGCCAGTCGTTTCGCCTATAACATTGGTAAAGAAATTGCTAGAAGAAACCGAAACTGACGACAGCCTACCATTTCCAGCTATTAAAAGATATAATTGTATAAAAGTAAAGGAACCCAGCAATCGTGACATGCTATTGTAAGTTGCTTTTGTGTTTCTATATTAATTATTAAGTAAATATATATTTTCTATTTGGTTCTAAACAATACGTATATTCAATTTATTTTTGAATACAAAGCTATTTAGTTGCTTTGACTAATAGATTAAAATTTAAACGGATTTGAATCCACGCCTCTTAACTTAAACCCATAGAGCTTAGATTAAGAGGCGTGGATTTTCATTAAGATATACGTTTATATCAAATTGTTACGTTATATATAGGAGGTTAGGGTAAATATAAGCAATAATTCAGTTTAAGAATGTAATTTTATTAGACTGAAACACTTGAGGGACTGTGCTTATGAATTTTATATAGCAAAAAACCAAAGATATTGACACAAAAGATTATGTTGTAAGGTGAGATCAACCTGAAGATTATTATTTATGGTTAAAAACGATCTTGTAGAAAACATTTGGCAAATATTTTAATATTTTTAAAGTGTTCTATCCTTAGCAGAATAACACCTGAAACGTTAAAAATATTTCAAATTATTATGTCGAGATTATAGAAGTGGTGTTTATTTTAAACTTATTTTAGTCATAATAGCAATTTAATCAATTAGTTAACAACTGTCTAAAGCATTTTGTTTTTCACTTCCAGATACAAACGCTATGTAAACTTCGAACGTCGATCGAACCCGCGATACAAATCTGATATTCACATTGTAATGACAGTTAGTAGCGCCTTCACCATAGACAGTTCCATTGAAGTCATTCCACCAATAGTCAGCAAAGCATCCAAAGAGATATACAACGAATACGTACAACGTACCACTGGGAAGATAACTGTACCGCCATCTTCGCTAGCCTTATATGATAAATATGTTAATTTTACATTGTAATTTTTTACCTTCTCTTAACGCTTTTTTTTATTTTTCTTAACGCTGGGTAGAGGCATCTTTTGTTTAAGACACTCCGCTTTCGAGACATTGTGGCAATGCTCAACGCCGCGATTTCTTCCGAGTGAGAATCAAATCTTTAGCCAGCGCAATTAAAATTGGACACTATGCTGTGCTTAGGATGGCCACTTAATTGCAATTTCAAGCGAATAGATAATAGTGAAGTGGTGTTTTTGTTATTTCTTTGTAAATAAAAAATAATTTATGTCGGGCGTCCGAATGTATATAAGGCGGTTAGTAGAGAACGGCGTGTCTTAACGCTAAGATCCATCTGCTTTCTTACTAATGCGAAATTACAAATAAATATAAACATAATATATTCTAGAGATAAGTGTTGTACTTTAATTTTTACTCATGTAATGTAAGGACATCAAATGTAAACATTAAATCTGTTTTGTTTGCTATTAAATATAGTATCAAATATACAAATTGTAATTGATTATCTGTTTTTTTTTTCAATCTTATATATAATTTAATATAAAGTTGTTACTACAAGTGGCTGTTACTTTAAAATATAATGTGCATTTTTATATAAGACAGGCTTTATAAGCATTTTGGTTAGGACTTCATTTTTAGTTTCTGATAATCTCAATTATACGAACATGTTCCGAGTGAAATATTATTTCAAATAATTTTCCTATTTTAAAGTTAAAACATGAAATATAAAGTAGTATTTTTTTATGTAGGTACTCATACAATTATCTGTTAGTAGTAGATAGTACCCTTTTGGTTATTTAATTATAATACACCTCTGACTCCATCTTTTATTAAATTAATATAATTGTAAATTATTTAATTTTATTTAGCAACTTAAAGCTACAATAGTAAGCGGTTGCTGAAAATATATTTTTATATATTAAATCAAAGTCTTTTGTATTATCTATATGGTTAGGTGAGGTACAACTGCAATTCACTTTCTCTTCTCGTATATCAAAACAAAAAGGAACCATTAAATTGATGACTGTGAGTCTATCTGGCAGTCTGACTGTCCACCTATCTGTCTTCAGTTTGTCAGTTTGTCGGGATATTTTTCTTAATGTTGCGTGAAGATATTAATATGCAATTATTATCAAATACCAGGTCCACTGTTCTTTGGACCATACAAAAAAAAATTGTAAATCAAAAGATACGAGAGTTAATGTATCGTTGTTGCCACATTTTGTACTAAATTCGCTATCTGAATTATGAAATTTGCCAAAAGTCAGAATTTACACTATAAATAAAGGGAAAAATTTATACGTCAATTATAGAAATTAAAAACGATTCATATTTATATATATCAACTTTTATAAAACATACTTCCCGTTGATCAATCATGATACTAGTACACACGGCAGCTGAGTCCAACTCGAACTTGATCGTTTTGGTTATTTGGATTTTACATATCTTGTTAATAATGAAATGGTGAAATCCATTACATTTTTGGTACTAATTATATACTACTATAAAATAAAGATTTTTTTTTATTTAATCAAAGATTATATTATTTTAAGAGATTACAAAATCTTCATTGATACAAGTCACAATTTAAATTCACCAATGATATTGTACATCTAAAAGACTAGGATCTAATTTATTTTTCTCATGGAAAAACATAAAACTGACATAAGTGACATTTAGTTTGCGTTTTACTTGTATAGGTTGGTGATTACACTCAAAATCTAATTACCTATTAGATTTTCTAAAAGATTTTATTTGGGGGCGGATGAGTGTGCGTCGGAGTTAAATAAAGACAGCCACAATGGCTATGTCTAAAGGATTCAAAGTTCTCGAAAAATCTTCACCACCTAATCCATACAGTATAATTTTACAACATAGAAATAAAGATACTGCTTTATTATTCGAATCTCAAGCGATGGTGTCTCTATCGTCTCAAGAAACAGAAACGCTACGTAAGCAATACCATAAAATAGCTGACGCTTATGGGTGCCTTGGAGTATTACAACTAAATTCTGGTGAAAGCTGCTTACTGTACCTCGTTCTTGTTACGGGTTGCTGCTCAGTTGGCAAGGTGAATGATACTGAAGTTTTCAAAATAACTCAAACTCAATTTTTGCCTCTTTTTTATCAATCACAAGGTGAAGACAAAGTTTCTGAAGTAAGAAAATTACTTAATTCAGGAACATTTTATTTTTCTTGGAATTCAGGGAAATCTAGTGATAATTTGTTTGATCTTACACTTTGTGCTCAGAGAAAAAGTAAAGGAGCCAATCCAGACAACAGATTTTTCTGGAACAGAACCCTATTTATTCATCTAATAAGATATGGCATTGATTGTGATGATTGGCTTACAAGAGCAATGTGTGGGTCAGTAGAAATTAGAACAATCTATGTAGGACATAGACAAGCAAGAGCAGTGTTAGTATCTAGACTGAGCTGTGAAAGAGCAGGAACGCGATTCAATGTAAGAGGATGTAATGATGATGGAAATGTTGCAAATTTTGTAGAGACAGAGCAAGCAATATATATAGATGATTCAGTAGCATCTTATATTCAAACTAGAGGCTCGGTTCCATTGTTTTGGGAGCAACCAGGTATTCAAGTAGGATCTCATAAAGTTAAAATGTCAAGAGGTTATGATGCCTCAACAAGTGCATGTGATAGACATTTCTCACAATTGAAACGTAATTATGGATCAGTCATTGTTGTAAATTTATTAGGGTCAAGCTTAATTGGTGGCAGTGAAGGTGAAGCAACTCTGAGCAATGCTTTTCAACGACATCTCAATGAATCTGCTCATAATGATATTGCTCAGATAATTTTTGATTATCATCAGGAAGTAAAAGCTGGATCTATAGAAACAGCCCTAGCCAAATTTAAAAAAATTGTTGAAAAACAATATGATAATATAAGTATTTTCAGTGCTAAGAATGTTGACATTTACAATATACAAAAAGGTGTTATACGAACAAACTGCTTAGATTGCTTGGACCGAACTAATGCTATTCAAACATTTATTGGCTTAGAAATGCTTGCTATACAATTAATGTTATTGCAATGTATAGATAAAAAGCAAAATGTAAACAGATTTGAGGAAGTTTTCAAGCAAATGTGGGTGAATAATGGAAATGAAGTGTCAAAAATTTATGCCGGTACAGGAGCTATACAGGGTGGCTCTAAATTGATAGATGGGGCCAGATCAGCTGCTCGGACCATACAAAACAACTTATTAGATAACTCTAAACAAGAAGCTATAGACATATTGCTTTTAGGGTCCACTCTTAATTCAGAACTTTCAGACCGTACAAGAATTTTATTACCATCAAATATATTGCATACTTCCACTCCTGTACTTAGAGAAATGTGTAGAAGAGCTAATGAATTTACTCAACCTTCCAGTATCCGTATAACAATTGGTACATATAATGTCAATGGTGGCAAACATTTTAGAAGCCTTGCATATAAAGATGTGTCCCTTGCTGATTGGCTATTAGATTGCCCAAATTCTGGTTTGATAAATACTGTCAACTTAAAAGACCATCCATCAGACATCTTTGCGATTGGTTTCCAAGAAATAGTAGACTTGAATGCTAGCAACATAATGGCTGCAAGTTCTGATAATGCTAAAGCTTGGAGTGAGGAACTAGATAAAGTATTGGGTAGAGACGCCCCTTACACGCTTTTATCAAGTCATCAGTTAGTTGGTGTTTGTCTGTTTGTTTTTGCAAGGAAAGATTTAATACCACACATAAGAGATGTGGCTCTTGATTCTGTAAAGACAGGGCTGGGTGGCGCTACCGGTAACAAAGGCGCTGTTGCCATACGCTTAGTAATTTACGGAAGTTCTGTTTGCTTTGTGTGCGCCCATTTTGCTGCTGGTCAGTCCCAAGTTGCAGAGCGCAACGCTGACTATACGGAAATAACACGGAAGGTTGCATTCCCAATGGGAAGATCCTTATATTCTCATGATTATGTTTTTTGGTGTGGAGATTTTAACTATCGTATCGATTTGGATAAAGATGAAACACGTTTGTTGGCAGCGCAAAATAATATTCAGCGACTATTGGAACAAGATCAATTGCTGAGGCAGAAATCACAAGACTTAGTTTTCAAAAATTGTTTTGAAGGGGAAATAACTTTCCTTCCAACATACAAATATGATCTATTCAGTGATGACTACGACACCAGTGAAAAATGCCGAGCGCCTGCGTGGACTGATCGTGTCTTGTGGAGAAGCCGTAAGCACACTATTGATCCAGAAACAACTTCTGAATTATCTGCCGGAAAACTATTGCATTATGGAAGGGCAGAGCTTAAACAAAGCGACCATCGTCCAGTCATTGCTATTTTAGAAATAGAAGTTTTACAAGTCAGTTATACAAAATGTATGGAAGTATTTTATGAAGTAGTAAAAGACTTAGGACCTCCTGACGCTAGCATTATAGTGCAACCTATGGAGGAATATGATACCGAAGAATCTATTTTCGACGATAGCGTGATGGCAGCTGTCCTGCAAGAATTATCCACTATTGGGGAAGTAACATTAGTTCGTTTTGTTGACGACCATACATTAAGTATTACTTTTAGAGACGGTCAACACGCATTATCTGCAGCGCTAAAACGAAAAATATCAGCTTGCGCCATTCCCATGTTCATATCATTAAAGTCACCCGACTGGATCGATATAGTGAAATCAGAGATAAGTCTTTGTTCAAACAACACAGTACCGTTGTTCGGTGAGTTGCCAACAGAACGCCCTCTTCGTTCTGCACCACCTACGCCTCGTAGGCAGCAGCCTGGTAGACCACCGGCTCCTTCACCAACACCTTTAGTTCCTTCAAGAGTACCAGCAGCAAGTCCAGCCCGACCACCACCGCCGCGACCTGCACCTTTTCAAAGCGATACAATGACAGAAAGTGTAAGTGCCCCTACATTGACATCTCCTCCTGCCGATAGTCTTCCACCTCCCACGTGTGCGCCGCCCCCCCTGCCTACGACTAACACTCCAGCCCCGACGGGCCCTCCTCCACCGGTTCCAGCGAGACAAGGCGCACCTCCCCCTTTGCCGGCACGCCCTCGACCAGTTACATAGAGTTATATTTCATACAGTACTTACTTGAGATTATAAAATAATATTTTATGTATTATGAGCTGTTAAAACATGTTATAATTGTTTATTCATATATTTATAATCTATTAAACTAAAGCTTTGAAGTAGACGCTTAAAAAAAACAATGTTATTGTTATGGTTAATCAGTGTGTAACTATCAAAGATTAATTTGGATAGGCTGTGATAATTGGTTCAATATGTCTTTCAGTATTTAACTCAAAATTGTATTTTCTTTTATTCGTATTATTAAAATACCTTTATGAGATTTTTTTCAGAACAAAAGTTACTTTTAAAGGGGAAAAAATGTGGATCATTGTCGGATTATTGTCGATCTCATATCCTAATGAATTGTTTATTTTCCTTGGTACACAAATTACAAAATACAATGTAGTAATTATTAAGTATTCAGGTATGTTAATGGTGGAAAGTCGTTTTTGATTCGTAACAAAGTTATTGTTCTGTGGGTTCCTATGTTTTTAATATTATGAAAATTTTGTTTATATAAATAAATATAGCCAGTAAATATGGTTTATTAGTTTAATTAAACTTGTATGTTACTAATTTATTGTTATACTAATACACATCGAACAATAGAATATATTCTCTGGGAATTTTATTAAGGCGTTAGATAATAAAATTTGGTAATGAAAAAATATATCGATTGGTTGCGAATTAAAATGTATATCGAGTGGTAGTTAATTTAGTAAAACGTAGTGGATGTTCGCAAAAGAAATGTTTATATAAGAATATTTATTGTAAGTTTTTGTAACTAGATATTTATGCAATAATCATAATTGGGCGAGTTATCTTCAAATTATATCTTTCTGATAAATAATAGTCAGTGGAATGATATCTGATACCATAAAACATGTTCAGAGGTGATAGTGACTTTTCATTGTTTCAGTTTTGCTAACTCTACCGACATTATTAAAATTGTTTTAATGAAGTGGATGCAAAACGAGTACTTTGAGCCATCTTATATGTCTCATAATTTTTGTCATAGGTATATTTTTCTCACTGTATTTTATACTTCCAAATTCCAAGTACGTATTTTGAGAAGAAACCATCTGTTCACGAAAGTGATTAAATAATATAAAATCTATTTAAATATTTAAAACAGTGTAAAAACCAATAAACAATATTCACATCTGGCACAGTGTAATATTATATTTACTTTATAGATGTTTTTATATCAATTTATTGATCACATTTCATCCATTCCATTATTGCAGCTTACATCAATAATTTAATATTTAATTTACTGTATTCTACTTGTTAAATTTTCCATTTGATTACACATTTGGTTGACATTCTATGGCATTAGAGTATAATGGTACCTGATTTGCATTTCCTTATTTAACTATCTATCTATATGTATTGTATTTTATTTTATTTTGAAAATATTTTTATTTTTTTAAGATTTTTTTATATAAACTATAATAGAAATTAAACAACCTAATTCATCGTCGTAATAGTAATTTTTAATAAAGTAGCGATTTAGGTAGTGCTTTATAAATGTTGTATTCAAATTGTGATTGAAAAGCAAATTGTTGTAGCTACATATATGAATTATGATAAATACATAGTAAATGGTTACTTAACACTGGCTAAATAAAATATTTGATTTCAAAAAAAACATTTTTTTTTTTCATATTTTCTGTTCTGTTAGTACCTGCATTTTTTATAACACAATTTCATTAGTTCTAAAATAAATAAATAATTCAAAATAACGAATTTTGTGACAAAAAATAATAAAAAATTTGCAAGGTGCTATTTCAGTTTTTTATTTGACATGGATATTGAAGCTTACGAGCGAAAATTATTCCATCATGAAGAAATTTTTGTTTTTTTTTCGATTATGAGGTTAATGCTGTTTGCCTTAGCCCTAGCAGACTGTGAGTACTTTTTGTGAAGATAAGCTTTGCTATCTACATGTTAAGCATGCAATTTAGACCTATTCTTTTTGAGAAAATATAAAATTAAAACAATTCAACGCTCTGTTTACGGCCGCAAGCATAGGTTCGAGTACAGCGGGAAGAATCCTGGCCGCTGACGACATTATCTCAAGCAGCCACGTATTGCCTGCACTTTCTTAGAATTATGACAACAAATTGTTCATGATTAAATGTATAAATTATATAATCAATTTGTTGGCAAATGCAGTATTTTTTAATTCTTTTATTATAGTATAATAAAGAATTAAAGGTTGTATGCGGGCGAAGCCGCGAGTGGACCGCTAGTAAGATATCAAACATTATGTACCTATTCATTAGCTATAGATTTGAACTGATTTGAGATATGTTAGTGTAAATGTGATTTTCCTTAGTTCAACGCTCTGTTTACGGCCGCAAACCCGGGCTCAAGTCCCGTGGGTGACCACCGATGACATCCTCTCCCCACATAGTTCTTGCACTTTCTCAGACTTATGAAGAATGATTGAATATATAAATTATATATGAGTTGCTCTATAACTATTTTTTTTTTATGTCTAACATGTAATCATTCAACATAAAAATGTTGAATGATTACAACCATTGTTTGTAATGAACCATAATAATAGGTAAGACAATAAATAAACAGATTATCTTAAATGTTTATCGATTTTTCTTAGCATCATAAGCTTCTCTTTCTAAAAAGTGGATAAATTCACAATTATGATTAAATAAAAAAAAATCATCAACACAACATAGTCTGTAGTTCTTTATTTTCAATAATAGAGTACTATTAACACAGAATCTAATACATAATTTAAGAATAAATCTATTTCAGTTTTTATTTTTTAGGTACAGCATGGATATAGACAGTGTGTCCAATACCAACTAGACCAACGACACAAAGAAGCATGGTAAAACGGTACAAGACAGCATCGAATGGACCACCTTTCAGGAAAACTGGCACATCATTCTCTTTCTGAAATGTGATTAAAATGAATTTAGAAAAAAACGTTGTCTTTTATTTTTATATATTATGAGAAAATTTCAGTAATTTGTTTAGCTTCATACTTTCATTGAGCAGAGTAGGAGAAAACGTAATGTCCAAATACACAAAGTATTTGGACATTAAGAAAGTAAGAAATTTACATTGCACTCTGTAAGAAATTTACATTGCACTCTGTCTTGCCATAGGAAGGAAATAAAAATAATTTATACTCCAGTTAAGATTGAACCTATAATAATTGTATTTACAGTCAGACTATCCCACAGTACCACAATAAACTGTATTTTATGGTCAAAATACATATCTTGTTTTAGCCTGTTTAGTAATAACTGACAATAGTCAGTTTGCTTCTATCATCCACCAGATGTGTTTCTATCTTACGACTTATTGGAAGATTAAAACGGTTTGCTTCTAGAACATACACATTAGTAAGATAATTTCAAATACTTTTATGTAGAGAGGGAGTAATAGTGGTAAATGGCCATTAAAAACAGGCCTCTAAGGTGTACACTTAGATCCAAGCCTTTGGCACAGTTCTGAGCACCTCTCCCTGAAATGTGTATAGCCTATCCACAGTAAATTCATGGAATATAAAGGCATTAAACCAAATTTATATCTTATTAACAAACATTCTGTAACATTTTTATATTAGCAACTGTAAATGGATTTCATAGAACTTACCTGGAAGAGTTGCTGGCGTTGCTTCAAGTTTTCGTTGAGAGGTGCGTATGGTACATTGGTACCAGGGATAAGCTTCTTGGGGCCAGGTGCTGGGCAAGCCTCGCTCACACTTGACATATGAGCCGTATTGTATTGGATAGAAGGAGGCTCTACTCTTTGCAAAGCAATCGGTGCCTACAAATACATACATATATCAATAATAAATATATAATTTTCCTCAAAGAAAATCCTTAAGACAAGATTGATAGACTTAATATGATTTTATCTACTTACAATTGGGAGCAGCGGGCTTTGAAGATTAGCAGAGGCTACAAGCCTGCCAGTAATTTTGCCTAGTTGGTGATACATTGTGCAAATGTGAAGATATATGATTTTATAAAACGAGGCTTAAAATTCGACCTGTTACGAAACAAGTACTTATCCCAATCAATAAAGTTCAGAAACTAGATATCCCGTTTCACATTTGTATGAAACTCAATTGGAAACAAAAATATTATAAAAAGTATAAATGAATCTTAAATATTCTACTTGTGCTAATTTTGTATTATATATTTAATATTTTATAATAAAATAAGGTTTATAATATATAAAGTTTTTAGACGAATCCTAATTAAAAAAGAATGGTGTATTTGTGCGGAAATCATAAATTTCTAATAAAATAAGAATTACTTTAATTAATCACATGTAATTGATAATTAATTTTAGTTAAGCTAAATAATAAATTATATAATTTAATACATATATTATAATTTTTAGTCTGTTCAAAAAGGTGTTTTTGTCCGCCATTTTTCTATGACATTCTTTTATGTGCAAGTTTGACAATCGTACGAGCACATTCGGAAAAGGTTAGTTATTTAATTAATTCTAAATAAATATTTTATACTGTATTGGCTCTAAATACTATATAATTGGTCTAAATATTCGAATGATTTTTTATTTTGACAATTTTGTCTTTCATTTGTTTCTCTATATTCCATATTTGAAACACCGCGTGGCGATACATTTTGACAAGGATTCCTGTATTTTGTTTTTATTCATTTAATAGCAACCAGTCGAAATTTTTGTATTTAATAAACTTCTTTATTATATTACAGTCTCACAATGCAAATTTTCGTCAAGACCCTTACGGGTAAAACTATTACCCTTGAGGTGGAAGCCTCTGATACTATAGAAAATGTAAAAGCTAAGATCCAAGATAAGGAAGGTATTCCACCAGACCAGCAACGATTGATCTTTGCTGGTAAACAACTAGAAGATGGACGTACATTGTCGGACTATAACATTCAAAAGGAATCCACATTGCATCTTGTGCTTCGACTTCGCGGAGGTAACTATTTATACTTAAATTTTACATCGAGTATATGCGTTATTCTGGTGAATTAGGAATTGCACCTTTGTGGTAACAGTCAGGCGGTGTGTCGCTGTGTCAGACCTAAACTCATATACATTTTAACTTCCAGGTACTATTGAACCTTCACTTCACATCTTGGCCTGCAAGTACAATTGTGAAAAAATGATCTGCCGCAAGTGCTATGCTCGTCTTCATCCACGTGCAACTAACTGCCGCAAGAAGAAATGTGGACACACCAACAACCTCCGCCCCAAGAAGAAGATCAAGAACTAAATATTGTTCACATTCTTATTAATGGCATACAGTTAATGGCTTTCAATAATTAAAAAATAATAAAAACAGTAAAAGTGATCATATTTTTATTTACATTTTGTTTAACAATTATTTCAATAAATAAGTTTAAAGTTGATTATCATATAGTTCAAATTAGAGAAAAAAAAAAACTTAGAACCAGATTAATATGAATATCAATGATAAAAAATTAGGAATTTGGTTTCCACATGCTGATGTTGACTTTCACAATAAAGAAGCGTCAGTTCTCTTTACAGTGTGAAGGTACATAATAAAAGATCAGTATATCAGTGCCTGAAAACTGTCAAATCCCAATATACACACTAGTTTTGTGTATAATCTTTATTATTATTTAAAAGGAGCTTCACTCTGCCTGCTATGTTGCATAACATCGCAGGGGCGAAGCCCTAGGTACAAACTCGTGCCATCTTCTGCATGGTAAACAATCTATTAAGCAGCTTTTGTGATGATGAAGTTTAAACTATTATTTCTATAATAATTTAAAACTTACACACAATAAACACTCAAAATATTATCAACATAGAAAATAACTTTGTGATCTAATCAGGTCTATATTGTTTAGTAAATTGACTCTTGATATCACATCTGTTTTTGGTCATTGAAAAAATAAGAGAGGTTAGCACATTTTAATAAATTAAAAACCAAGTAAAAATAATATTTATTTTTTATTATATCTCTTAAGTAGGTACATGTTAATGTAAATAGTACATATAAAAATAGTATTAAAAAATGGATAATAATTAGTCTCATAAGCCATGGAAGCCCTCACCTCATTTCAGTCAAGTTTAAGTGTAAAATGAATATTATTATATTTTTTAGTCTGTTTCAAAAGGTGTTTTTGTCCGCCATTTTTCTATGACATTTCTTTTATGTGCAAGTTTGACAATCGTACGAGCACATTCGGAAAAGGTTAGTTATTTAATTAATTCTAAATAAATATTTTATACTGTATTGGCTCTAAATACTATATAATTGCGTCTAAATATTCGAATGATTTTTTATTTTGACAATTTTGTCTTTCATTTGTTTCTCTATATTCCATATTTGAAACACCGCGTGGCGATACATTTTTGACAAGGATTTCCTGTATTTTGTTTTATTCATTTAATAGCAACCAGTCGAAATTTTTTGTATTTAATAAACTTCTTTATTATATTACAGTCTCACAATGCAAATTTTCGTCAAGACCCTTACGGGTAAAACTATTACCCTTGAGGTGGAAGCCTCTGATACTATAGAAAATGTAAAGCTAAGATCCAAGATAAGGAAGGTATTCCACCAGACCAGCAACGATTGATCTTTGCTGGTAAACAACTAGAAGATGGACGTACATTGTCGGACTATAACATTCAAAAGGAATCCACATTGCATCTTGTGCTTCGACTTCGCGGAGGTAACTATTTATACTTAAATTTTACATCGAGTATATGCGTTATTCTGGTGAATAGGAATTGCACCTTTGTGGTAACAGTCAGGCGGTGTGTCGCTGTGTCAGACCTAAACTCATATACATTTTAACTTCCAGGTACTATTGAACCTTCACTTCACATCTTGGCCTGCAAGTACAATTGTGAAAAAATGATCTGCCGCAAGTGCTATGCTCGTCTTCATCCACGTGCAACTAACTGCCGCAAGAAGAAATGTGGACACACCAACAACCTCCGCCCCAAGAAGAAGATCAAGAACTAAATATTGTTCACATTCTTATTAATGGCATACAGTTAATGGCTTTCAATAATTAAAAAATAATAAAAACAGTAAAAGTGATCATATTTTTATTTACATTTTGTTTAACAATTATTTCAATAAATAAGTTTAAAGTTGATTATCATATAGTTCAAATTAGAGAAAAAATAAACTTAGAACCAGATTAATATGAATATCAATGATAAAAAATTAGGAATTTGGTTTCCACATGCTGATGTTGACTTTCACAATAAAGAAGCGTCAGTTCTCTTTACAGTGTGAAGGTACATAATAAAAGATCAGTATATCAGTGCCTGAAAACTGTCAAATCACACTATATTTGTAGTACACACTAGTTTTGTGTGTAATCTTTATTATTATTTAAAAGGAGCTTCACTCTGCCTGCTATGTTGCATAACATCGCAGGGGCGAAGCCCTAGGTACAAACTCGTGCCATCTTCTGCATGGTAAACAATCTATTAAGCAGCTTTTGTGATGATGAAGTTTAAACTATTATTTCTATAATAATTTAAACTTACACACAATAAACACTCAAAATATTATCAACATAGAAAATAACTTTGTGATCTAATCAGGTCTATATTATTTTCCGTATATCTGGCGTAAGTTTAGTAAATTGACTCTTGATATCACATCTGTTTTTGGTCATTGAAAAAATAAGAGAGGTTAGCACATTTTAATAAATTAAAAACCAAGTAAAAATAATATTTTATTTTTTATTATATCTCTTAAGTAGGTACATGTTAATGTAAATAGTACATATAAAAATAGTATTAAAAAATGGATAATAATTAGTCTCATAAGCCATGGAAGCCCTCACCTCATTTCAGTCAAGTTTAAGTGTAAAATGAAATATTATTTGATATATTGTTGTACATATCTTTTATTAAACTCAAACTAAACTAGCTTCACGCTTTATCCCTAGCGAGGGTAGTAAGAACGGAGAACGGAGCGCCAAACGCTACGATCTCTACATACCTCTTTCGCCTCGTCCACTGTCATCAACCTCTTCATACATGTCTTTTATTTAAATAAATAAATTTCACAACCAATGCAATTAAGACTAAAAATATAATCCTTTAGCACCTATATTGTATAAAAAAATATTTTAATAATAATATATAATAGTAATAAGATAAGTGTTCTAAAATTCTAATGCGTAAATACAACATAGAAAAAATAATTATATTAAATATGTAGCTAATAATTCATTTTCATCTTTCGTCTTCTTCCCCAATTATAACATTATATGTAAAAGTAAAATATACAATACAAAAATTTTATTAGAGGTAGCTATGGCATACAGAAAGGGAAACATTCATTGAATTGGAATACTGTGTTATTTAATTTAACTACAATATAATAAAATAAAATTGGACGGAATATTTAAAAATATATAATAGGGACTAGAAAATATTCTAGACCATTCCAAAATGAACAATTTTAATTTTTGGTGGCTTCTGAACCCCAATCTCTGTAAAAAAATATATGTATATTATATAATATGGGATAGTAGAAGTACTTATACAAGTATTTAGATAAGTAAGAAACAACTAATGATATAGAGTTTAACATAAATTTCTTTTTGACTGTAGACAATTTATTATTTTACTTTACCGATATATACAATAAAGATTCACTGAATATATAAATTATTTTAAAATAAATTAAAAGGTTATAGAATGGACCGTGAAAAATAAAATTAATGACCGTTATTAATACGATTCTAAAAAATAATAGGGACATAAAATATGGCAATATGGCAAATTCAAATAAACATGTAAATAATATTATATAGTAAGACAAATTATTTCTGTTTTAACTGTGAGGTTTGTAAGCAATGCAATCTTCAAGTTATTTAGTTTCATTAAAGTTATCAAATTAAAGAATATTTAAGAACTTTCGGAGGCGGATATTATAAAATATACATGTTCCAGTTTTTTTATTTAATTTTTATTGTAAATTTATTCTTAATTTTCAACAAAAAAAAATTACTAATAGGAAGTCTATTGTTTGTCTATTGTTGATTACTTTTAAAAATCTATTTCAGTCAAACAAAGCGAATTTCAGAATTAATTACTAACATTTATATAAAATAGAAATATGTATTGTGTGTTTTAAGTTTACATTTTTTATCTTCACACCTACATTTCGTATTTTGAATCCATTTGATAAGTTATGATGAAAATTTTATAACAATAATTGTGGGTTGGCATGATTTGTACAAAACAGTTTAAAAATACTTGAACTAACTTATACAGTTTAATATGTACTTATTTTATATCTCTGACCAGTCAATAAAGTAATGTTATACGTAATAGTCCATGCAAGTGTGCAGATTGCATGCATCTTGTGTATATTTATTATAACATATAACAACACATAGTTAAACACATAGTGCACATATTTTCATGCATTATTAAATTTTGTATTGCCTTATTATTGTCATCACATTCACCCTCTTTTGTCATTATATTACTATGTTTTTAGCATCAGAAAGAACCTTGGAATCTAGTGTTATCACACACCATTCTATTATTTTTGTTTAAGAAAAATAAATTTGGAAAGTACTGAAAAATATATACTTAGAAACATATTAAACCAAATTTGAATTTCGTTATTAAAAAATATATTTATGTAAAAAAAGCCTTAATTGGTCATCTAATAGAGCACTAACTATGTATAACCTATTGCAAATTATCGAAAAAAAAGACGTAAATAATAAAAAAAATGTAAGTCTTCTATTAACTTTACATTTGTATTCGATTTTACGATACGATATGTATACTACGATATATCAATTAATACACCTACATTCATGCATGTCTTCAATCTTGATATAATTTAGAACGGTGTCCGTCTACATACTATAACAAAGTGTATGGCTTAATGTTAACACACACATGCATCACACGATAGTTCGACATGATAGTTCATCGAGGGGCGGCAGAGATTTAATACTGTGAATATATGACAAGGTGCGGTGAAAGGAGAAGGAGAGGTGTGAGGTGGGGGAAGGGGAGGTAAGTGTTAATATGAGCATGCGTCACACTTCAACATAGTCGAGGGTAGTACCGGGCGGCGCGGGGGGCGCGGGGGGCGCGAGGGGCGCGGGGGGCGCGAACGCCGCCAGGTACTTGTGGGGGGGCGACAGGGGCAGGCTGTCCGCTAGCTCGTGCGCGGGATTCGGAGTTGTGGGATCCTGTGGCAATAAAAAAAGGCTTATAAAAACGGCCTACTAACTATATAATCTCAGAATAGGTAGTATTAGTGTCAAAACAATCCGCTCTCTGCTTTATGCCCGATTTCTAGACATTACATTATTTTGTATCCAATGGTCTACTACAACATAACTTTAAATTATCCTACTTCTTTAGCTACACGCTTTATCATGGCATGATCATCAGACAGACCTCTCTGCCTTACTGGTATTAAAATACTTAATATATTTAATTTAAAAAAATAATCATACTTTTAGAACGTCGTACGTTCAAGCCGTTTGAGCACCAGGCGTACGTTCACGTTTATGTGGCCATAGCTCTTGAAAGGTATCCAAGAGGCGCGGATTCAAATCCCGCTGCGTTCAAATTTTTATAGGTTTTCTAAATATATTTTTTCTATCTCAAGTGTGGAATAACAAAAAAAATATATTTATAAATAAAGAAAAATCCACTTACGGGAACAACTGCAACGGTGACAGTATCGGAAAACTTGACTTTGTTTCTTTCAGGCTTCACTCCTGCCCAATAGTTATCTTGCCTATACCTCCCATTGAAATTACTATTAGTTGATGGCACATTAGTACTAAAACGATTACTAGTATCTTCTTTTATCTCATTCCTATATAAATCATTGAAATGCGACGCCAGTCTCTCTTGATCGCTGTTACCCCCTACGTTAGTTTGTACCGGTCTTGGTCTTTGTAAGCTCAGTACATTATCCATGCTGTTCCATCTTATATTTTGAACATTCACAGGTTTCAAATGTTCCCTTTTTTGTATACTAAGGTAACTGTCATCTTTGATATTTTTAGACCAAATTGTGTTCTCTCGGTCTAAATATTGGTGTAAATTAGGTCTTATACTTGTTATTTTATAAGTATCCATTTGGTTTATGGGTACAGTGAGAATAGTTGGGGGTAGAGGTACTCGGGGTAGTGGGGGCGGATTGGTTTTAATTTTGGGTGAAGTAGAACGTTCAGACCCTGTATATGAACGGGAACTGCATCGAGAACAAGAATCGGAACATTCTGAATCTGTAAGAACATTTTGTAATATGTTAGTTTTGTTGTATCTTATTAATTAATTTTATCGCAATAAAAGCATCGACTGCCGTCTATGAATAATATAATCATATATTTGTAATTATATAAGTATTAGTTTTCGCTTGCAGCTTCGCTAATGGTCAAGTGCAAAATAACTAAACCCAACCGGCGTCGCGGCGCGCGTAGTAGCGCGCGGCGGCGGCGGCCTCGCGCGCCAGCGCCGGCAGCGCGCGCCGCCGCGCCGCGTGCCGCGCGTCCGCGCACACGTCCCACGCCGCCACGTCCACCGCCAGGCACATCGCCTTCTCCACGCGCCCGCGCCTGCCGACACGTGCATACTGCCATTTACGACTTATTTGTGTCATTACCATCTATTCCCTTATAATATCACAAACCACCTAACCTCGAACTTATTGCCTTCGTCACGTGAAGAAAAACGGTGGAACCCGATGACGTTTCGACCGAATCGTTGAAATTCCCTGGGCTCTCTTGGTGAGCTCATGCCTACTGACTTTCTTAACCATATCTTAAAAATCATAAACACTAAAAAGATTTACAAAGGAAGGGGCAATGTTCAAGTGGTTGACAATGTATATCAATGACATAGTACTCCTCGACGAGAACGGATCGACGCTGGAGCGCAAAGTAAATTTTTGAAAGGGAACTCTTGAGAACGATGGGCTTGAAAACAAACGTGTCTTTGACCACATACGTGGCTTGCTAGAGCCAGGACTCGACCACTATCCAAATAAGTCCTGAAGCCGTTTAGTCGGAAAAGTTCAGGTATCTTGGATCCGTTACGCAAGTCACGCGCAAGTAAACACTGCTTGGGCCAAATCACGGGAGGCCATTTGTGTGGTCTGATATCTCAGAATACCGTCCCAAGATTAAGAGGCTGATATACAAGATCATTACTTTTATGCAGCAGCGAATTGTGGTCAGCACTATCTTAGCACACTCAAGGTCTAAGGTGGATTTGCGACGTAACGTGATCTGACCATATACATAACACATTCCTAATGTATCAGAGGGTAACGAGGAAAGAATTAGATCCGACATATTCTTAGATCTTTTTTTGAATTACAATTTTAAAAGAAAAAAATATTGATAGTCACATGCAATAATACCTCAATTCTTATAAAACGACAATGAACGATAATGTTTCATGATTCAAGTATAATTCCCAACAAGTTGTCATTAAGCTAGCTTTGTCAAACTTTTGGAGATTTTTTTGCACAAATACTACTAATTTTTAAAATTATTTCTAAAAAAAAAATAACCAGAGATTAGAAGTCAGTCGTGGCGCAGGCGCACAATATGTAACGGTAAAACTGGTTGTGGGCTCGATCCCCATAGGAAAGGAAATATTTTCATTTCTCCGCTTTGGTGTCGAGGCAAAGCACGGCGCTAAATTCCGCCACTCAACACGCAATGCCTCCAGAACTGCCTATCCTACTGTGTGCGGGATATAGCATGAAGCCAATTTAATTTAATGTTATTTTATAAAAATTACCAATAATTTATTTTGGCTACAGGCCATGAAAGTTGTCGTTACAATTTAGTTTTTTAAAAAACGATTTTAATTCGAGGTTATTTCTAAGATGTATAAGTCGATAGTTATAAATTATTATATAATACAAAAGGCCTATTATTGGGCTATATTGGAAAAAAAAAACACGACCCACTCAAGTATATCCAATACTAGTACATATTGCTCAAGTCGGGCGGTATTAGCCAATTTTCATTAAAAATATGAGTTTTTCTTAAAAAAAATATAAATTCGTAAAAAAACTAATATCTTACCTAAGCAAATGATGAAAGAATTTTCTTGTTAGATCATGTACAGCGGGGGCATACTTAGTAGCTGAGGGGGGAATGGGCACAACAGGGGCGAGGTAAGCACCGAGGGCCAGCTGCACCCCCGTCTCCCCTCCGGTCTCCCCGTCCTCCTGGAGAGGTCTACGCAGCGCACGCCGCACTATGTCCCCCATGGCTTGAAGGCACTCGTCCCCCTCCTCCCCCCAGTCCATAGCGCGAAGCAATTCTACCGCGTTGTTTGTACGATTCGAGCGTATCCATGCCTGATGGTATAAGTATATTTGTATTTTTTATTTATATACAATAAAAGTTTTTATAAAAACGTTGAGTTCATGAAAGGACAATAATGTAATTAGGTGTCCCCTAATATCTGAAATCCCAGGTAAATTCCAAAATATGTGTTTTCCTTTTAAATTATGATTTTTGTCGTACTACATCGCCTCACTGAATACTACCAGCTAAGTATAATTATGTTCATATAGCTGCCATAATGATTACCGATTAAATATAGAAACTATTTTCAATATTAATTAATTTCTTTATGTTAATATTAATTAATTTCTTAGTGGTATATAAGATATATTATGTATAGTAGTGATACTTTCTATTATTCAATTATAGCTTTTTAAAAATTAATAATAATAAAGACAGTACAATAGCACATTGTTTGTTCAGAGGCCATTGTTTGTTGGCGGTCGTGGCGCAGAGATACAATGCAGTATTTAATACTTTAATTTCTTTGCTCTGGTGATTAGACAAAACGCGGTGCTGAGTTCCGCCTAATCTACACTCAATGCCTCCAGAATTAAAAACAGCGGAAAATAGGAAACGGAGTGTCATATAATGGGAACGGAGAGTCTCAACACTTCCCTCTGAATTACTACGGCTTATATACGGGTTACAACGTGAAGCTAAAAAAAAATATTACCAGCAGTAACCGTGCGTGGGTTATCCTCAATAAGGCGAGGGGTCCGCCAGCAAACGTCGTAAGTATCATAGGCCCGCCGCTCGTGGTGCGCGTTGCTAAAATCTGCACTCGTTTGGGTTCACTGAAATATGTTTTAACATTAAGTCTTAAAATTAATATGGAATTTATTATATATATATACATAATTATCGTATAGTAATACTATAAAAATAAAGCGTTATATATGTATAAAACTTAATTAATATAAAAAAAGGAAAAAATATCCCTTGGAAGAATAATGAAATTGTAGATATTTGTTTAATGTAAAGTTTATCATAATGTTTACCTACATCATAAGATATTTAAAATCTGAGAATTTCTTATTTTAATGTCCGTTTTAATACCTTCTGTTAAGTATAACAAATATTTTCCTGAAAGCCGTAGCAATGTCAGTTCAGCCCGATACGAAGTAATGGCAGACAAATCAAGACTGGACGAACTTATACAGCTTAATTACCGAATAATTTGTTCCTTTTAACCGACTGCGTGATGCGTGGTGAGTAATGTGTTTATTAGTGTATGTATGTGTTCCTAGTCCATATATATATATATATATATATATGGACGAACAACGTCAAGTAGGATATCACTGAATAGGTATTTAAAAATTATTGTTAGGTTTCTTTCACTATTTTTCATTTAAAGGGACAATTTATATAGTATATTACGATTTGAAGCTGTTATAACAACCATTCTTGCTAAGGTTTCATACTTATACAAGTAATAGTAACAGTAATTGAAGTATTACGTTAGGAGAAGTGATAACTTACTGTTGAGGACCGATTCACCAATCCGCCTGTACGCGTATTTTTCGGACGTGAGCGGTGAGATTAGAGCTATTGGCTTTTATAATGATACCGAATTACAAGCACTACGTGGCTGCTTGAGAGGACGTCGTGAGCTTGAGGCTGTACGACACTGACTCGTAAAACATACTGACCGCATGTACGACGTGAGGTCGAGACACTTGGTGTGGTGGTGGAGGAGGGAGAGCGCGCGGTCGAAGCACTGCAGGCGGCCGGCCTCCTCCGCTGCGACCACCAACTGTCCCGCCCACCGGACATCCGTTGCTATCTATTGTTATAATATATTTCGTAAAGATATATTTTAGGGGTAAAATAGTGTCAGTTATTCCGTTCTTTACGAATCCAGTTTCTTTACGAATTTGAAACAATGCGTGTTGGGGGACCGTTGTTTTTTGTGATCACCGCCGCCCACGACCCCGTGTAATACCAAATAAATTAATTTGAGACCAGTCGCGGCGTAGGGGCACAGTGTGCCTGTAAATCGACCGGTTGTGGGTTCGATCCCTCATCATTTATCTTTTTATTTCTTCGCTCTGGTGTCGAGGGGAAAGCGCAGCGTTGAGTTCCGCCTCTCAACACGCAATGCCTCCAGAAATTGGCGGAAAGTGGGGAACGGAATGTCTTAACACCAGGTTCCGTCTGTCTACCCTGCTGTGTGCGGAATACAGCGTGAAGCTGAAAAAAAAAATAAAAAAAAGAGTTGGCAACTTGAAAGATTTTTTAAATAAAAAAGAACAATTTCATTTCATGAAATATTGCGAACCTTTAATAGTTGTGGGAAATATGTGATTAGGACCAGTCGGACCAGTATCCATGTTATGACAATTTGATATATGATGTTTATAAGTTATTTTTAATATTTTTTGTTTTCCTCTGGTAAGACAAAACGGAATAGTATTAAGTTACGTCATTTCGTGGAGCGGGTCTTGTAAAACGTTACGATGCATTACAACACTGGTTGCACTCTACTGATCTGCTATTGAGGGATACAACGTTAATCTAAAAAAATATTAAATAATTTAAAGTAAAAAAAAACTTACAAAGCCAGCTCTCGTTGAGTGTGTGAGTCCTACAGTATGGTGCACTATATGAATAGACGCATCTATACACGCGATAAGTAGTTTCGAGTCGCACTGGGACCTCCTCGCTACTCGCGCCGGCGCTGGTAAGGACACTCGAACCACATTTTCACATAACGAGGATAATTTTACGACTCGATTATTATTTTGTGGCATTTCATATCGAAGCCATATTAAACTTACCCCTGCCTGCAACAAAATCTTAGATAGACTAAATGTATACAAGTGCACCACTGTAAAGGGAATACACAAAGCAGTTTTGTAATAGTTTAATAGTTTTCTTTGTCATATTCGATGCCAATGACTAGCGTATTTATTTTTTCCTGACAGCGTGTTACTGTAAACGAGGAAAGTAGGATTATATCTAAATTATTTTCATTTCCCGATCTGATAAAGAAAACGCGGCGTTGAGTTCCGCCGCTCAACAAGCAACTTATCGATAATCGATAATTGGACGATGCTTGGGGTTAGTGTTTAATATTAGGTACAGCTTATGTTTTTAACAAGTAAAAGGCTTCTTTAGTGAACTAAACAATGTAAAACCACTGTAATTCAAATCTCAATGGATTATAATATTATTATCAAGCTATTATATAAAAAATGATAAATATATAATACATTTTAATAAAAAAATGTAAATTCATAGGAACAACTGTCTAAGTAACTAAAAATATTCTTCAATGAAGGAATTTTTGATTACAAGATCATCCAGTTTAAAATTTTAAATTACATTTATCGGGAAGATTCTACACAGGCGTTAAAATGTTTTTCGGACAATACTTCCATATTTTTAGGGTTCCCTACTTCACTTTGTTGTCCGCGCGTCTGTCTGTCTGTTAACAGCCTGTATCTCAAGAACGTAGGAGTTTAGTTTGGAAATTCAAACCACACTTTACTCAGATCTACGACCTCAGAATTTCGTACATCGCAAAAAACACGTATTTCGTCACTATAAATGGAATACAAATTACTAGAGTACTTCCGGTTGACAAGGAAAGAAAATTAAAATCTATACATTTGCGGTTATTATCCTAAAAAATAATAGACTTAAAAGGAGGCAAAAAATTTAACGCCGATAGTTCAAGTGAAGGATCAGATGAAAGGGTTCATCTAAGCTAAGCTAGAATTTCAGAAAAACCTCGAGAGAGCTGTGCTTTTAAGTTCAGAATAGAATCTCTATATTTGTACTTAATCTCTTTAGTTCTATAATTGTACTTAAGATAATAAAGTATTTTTTTGCATAATTGATTATTTAATATTATGCTATATTACCTTGTGACAAGAGACTTGTTCTGCAACATGTACAATATAATCATGCTTATGTGAGAGTTCTGCAAATAATACTTCATTTTCCAATTGGTGGTATGCTATTAGTGTAATTTGATGGCTGTGAATAGAAAGTAACAATTGGGTAGTTTACAGTTTTTTTTTCTTTAAATTGTATCTCTTATGTACCAAAGAGGGCAGAGGGTATCTAGTGTTAAGACGTTCCATTTGCCACATATTGCTTAGTTGCCGAAACTTTATATGTAGCGATTTGCCTTGTTCCCAACCAAAGAGAAGAAATGAAAATTATTGATTCCCCTAAATGGGATAGAATTCACAACTATCGCCCTTACATTTGGACCCTGTGACACAGAGCCAAACATTAAATAAATGGTGTCTTCAAATTAATTGTATTGTATAAGAATTTTCCCCTTATTTTTATTTTTTTACCTTAACATTGTATCCCTACCTCGTGCTTATAGCAGGCTAGACAAAAAAAAAATTGTGCCCAGACACTGTTCTTTTTGTTTTACTTCAATTCAAGAAAGTGAATGATGAATGGCAGAACTAAACACCATACAATCTATGTAACATGTTTTACTAAGATACTTACCCGCTTATTTGGTATAAATGTAGATTTGCATGATCCTCTGGTATAGGGCTCCAAGGAGCGGGTTCTGATACAGTCATACCCCATACCAATATTCTAATATAATTATCGTTTTCACAAAATGAAACATGTCTTTCAGCTCGCCGTGAATTACCACCAAGTTCTATAATCTAATAAAATGATGATAAAAATAATAACACTAAATGATTGAATGATGAAAAAGGTTGCAAGTATTATTTTAAAATATTTATTTATAATTTGAAATAAATAGTTTTAACAGTAGAGAGCAGAGGCAGAGGCCAGTGTTAAGGTACTCCAATCCCTACTTTTGAGACATTATATGTTGAGGGGCAAAATTCAACACCCCTTTTTGATTATCATTTTCCTGCTCAGATTTGTTTATTGCAGGAGAATGGAAATAATTAATTAATACAACAAATTAGTATTTTTTAAAATGACTTACTTGTAGGTGTGGTTCCCTATCAGATATTTGATATGGTAAATTATTATCAATGTTTTTGCCAAAAGTTATGAGTGTAGCTGTCTTTTCAGGGTGTACGAATAATATAAGCTTTTTACATAAAACAACTGAAATCACAACAAAATAGAAGGAAATAATATAAAACATTTGAGTAAGTAAGACATGTTATTATAGAATGTCATAAGGGACAAGAAAAGTTATTATTTAATGTTAAAATTAACATTTGTTTTAACACACCTGCTGTTGCTGTTTGTCCATTTAATTTTCCAATACAGTATCTATCAAATAATATCTGTGTTATATCTAGGGTATTTAACTTAAATGTAATGTAGACTATGACCCCTGAGGAAAATACTATTGTAACTAAAGAATCGTGAACCCATTCACATAAAAGTATATTTTTATCGTGAAGCTTAGATTCTAGTTGTCGTAATTGTCGCGGCTTAGGAGATCGCCAAAGTCCTCCGCGACGCTCACAAAAATTTCTCTTTGCGACATCGTGTAAAGTTTCTTCATATTTTTTTTTGTTTTCGTATCTAAAAATCATGATTTTCATAGAGAAATTATACTATATAAAATATTATGGATATACCAGACATTTCCTGGTGATATTTTAACTTACTTAAAACTTTTGAAGTCGCTATTTTTTAAATATAGAGATTCATCATTTGTATAGAATTTCAGATCGTAGCTAAACATTGTTAAAATATAAAAATATATGTTATTATTGCTATTATTTACTTCATTTTCGAACATTAGACATGTATTTAAAAATATAAAATGTAAACTTAATAAAGTTTGTTTTATTTTCGTCAATGTTGCTATATGTGTGAGACTTTGACATATAATGTAATGCTGTCAACATAAAAAAAATATTTTTATAAATGGTACCTAAAAATATCAAATCAATCAAATCAATAAATATATATATTTTTTTATAAAAAGTGCCCTTATTTTGCTCCTGTCATCGCAAAATCAGCAGGCACGATTGCTGATTTTCATCAGGCAATCAGCAGGCAATATTAAAAAAAAAATAGTACCTATACAGTCAACCTGGGTAACTTTACATATAAGAGCGATATTTTATATTATATTTTAAAATTTTTCACAGTGTATCATAAAACTTTTTACCAATAGATATTCACATAAAGCTTTTAAAATACATGCGTATAGAAGAACATTTGAATTTTGTAATCTGTCAAAGTTACCCCCATCCCCATATGGATAAGTTTTACACACAAAGAATCGTTCATAAAAGTTCATTTATTCTTCTTATTTAATCTAGGTCACATTGATTCATGTTTTTATTAAAACATAATGAAATTTAAATTCGTTTCTTTTCGTTTTTAAAATTAATATTTATTAAATAAAATATACATAAAAAAAATTAGCTTTACGCTGTATTCCGCACACAGCAGGGTAGGCTGACGAACCCTAGTGTTAAGACAATCCGTTCCTCACTTTCCACCAAGTTCCGGAGGCATTCCGGAGGCGTGTTGAGTGGCAGAACTCAACGCCGTACTTTTTCCTCGACACAGTGCGAAGAAATGAAAATATAAATGTAAATAAATATTTAATTCTCTCGAATGGGGATCGAACCCATAACCAGTCGATTTTACAGTCACACTTTGGGCACGGCAAGGGAAAAGGGTGTGTAAAATATACATATTATAAATTAGCCGCCCGCCTGCGGCTTTGCCCGCTTTAACTATATGATTATTGATTTAAGAAACGAATTGATTAATGACTATAAGGATTTCTAATATGTTTTTTTATTACTTAAATCTGTATTATTCTAATATGATTATTTTTTTCGGTCAATATGCGGCAGTAGGTACAACTAAATGACCATTTCATGTCACTTTTGTCCCATTTCAAGTCAACCATTTCAAGTCACTTTTGAGTCCTTCATATCTCGTAAACCAATTAGTCAACAAGTATGAAATTTAGCACATTCGCTTGAATCCCCTAGTTTATAAAATTTGCGGTTACATACCCCAAAATAGAAAACATAAACCCTTATAGAATCACTTGGTTGTTCTTTTGTAAGCCTATCAAGACCATTTATCTCTAGATTACGTGGAGACATAAAGCTGAAATTTATATCAAATCAAATATCCAGGTCTACAGAAAAGAAATATATAAAAGAGTAAAGGTTGAAATTAATACTATTGACCAAGTTACATGAAAATATTTATTTATTTATTTAAAGGTTGAAATTAATACTATTGACCAAGTTACATGAAAATATCTAAAATGTATTATATGACGGAAATATAAAGCACTTGCAATAAAAACCGCCGCCATGTCTAAAATACATAACTTCTTACAATATCTAAAACGTTTTATATCCCAGATACCTACGATTCATTAAGTTGATTGGTAGTAAATTCGTTTCCATGACAACTTCGATGAATATCTGATAGGAAGAGCAGTAAAAATAAGCCTCCAATCTTTATATAAAGCACTACACTTAAGACTATAGTTTTATATTCGTTGTAATTGTCGACAAATGTTTTATTGCTTACGCTGTTTTGTGTTTAATTTTTAAACAACTTCTTTTTCGAAAAGGAGGAAATTCTATATTCGTATGTATACCAAATTTACTATTTTACACTCTAAATTTTATTTAATAACATAACATAAATATTTAATTAATTTAAAAAGCATACAAAAAACGTTTTAAAAAAATATTATATACAAAAATATGTTGGATTTGAAATCATTAGGAAATTCTAGCCTATAAATGTGCCTATAACTAAATTCCAATGTAATACAAAATGCAGCGTAGAGCTCCGCAAAATGACAGACAAACACGATGTCTCTAACGTAAAGTGTAGAATGGAGTGTCTTAACTGAGTTGACACTGGGTTATCTCTTCTTACCGCTGGATAATACAAGTACATACATACATAAGTATTACAGTTATATATAAGTACATAAATACAATATTTTCTTTTCCTCGGTCTGGTAACAAGACAAAGCTCGGCGATGAAACCCTAAGCCCGCAATACCTCTAGAATCCTGTGCAAAGCGGAATACCAAGTGCCTTAGTACTAGGTTTCCTCTGCCTACCCTGCGTGCGGGATACAGCGTGAAGCTATTAAAATAAAATTACATGTTTTTTTTACAGTATATTCTAACCAATAATATTCTGTTAAGATTTTTTCACAAGAATAACGAATTTATAGTGAATTTGGTGCGTTCAAATTCAAGTATCAATCATTTCACTTGATATTTTTCAAATTTCTTTACTTTGAAGTAAATTAAAATATTTGTGTTAAGCTTACAAGCTTATGTGTAGGTAACCATAGTTTTAATTGAAGAGTATTTATTATTGAAATATTAATATTAGATTGAAGATATTAGAAGGAAAGAATTGTTAGTTGTTTCGTAAACACAAAAGAATACGAAAATGAAAGCTACTTGTAGAGTTTGAGCATTTCAGGCAGGACACTGCTATACATATTTGATGATAATTGATCTGGTCTTGGATTTTATTAAAGTATATCTAAAGTATTTACGTATTTAATACTAGGATCCTCAATAAAGTATAAATATATTTCTTTCTCTGCTTGTCCTGCTGTGTGCGGGATACAGCGTCAAGCTGATTTATTATAAATATATTTTCCATTAAAGGTAACAAGAAGTAACCGACTACTATTTTTATACACTTTTAGGGTAAGACAATTTCAGTGTACTCTTTGTTTGTGTCCTAGATCAGATAGTAAATTTAGCTTTGTCATAAGAAATAGAGAAGAGACGAAACAACTTTTTATCTTTCCATGAATTTACTCTGAGAGTGTCAGGCTCATCGCGTTGCAGAGAGTTGAGAGAAATTTGAGACCCAAGTGTAGGTTTAACCTATGAAACGATTAACTCTTTATTTAATTTCGATTCCTCACACCTGTCTACCGAATTTTTGTGTTGAATGAATTTTTTAATACATCATCGGTATAAAGATTTAATATTAATT
The DNA here is from genome assembly GCA_917862395.2 of Heliconius sara. Classification (NCBI taxonomy): domain Eukaryota; kingdom Metazoa; phylum Arthropoda; class Insecta; order Lepidoptera; family Nymphalidae; genus Heliconius; species Heliconius sara. The sequence continues at coordinate 16,317,657 of OU860798.1, read as the reverse complement.
AAAATGCTAATTAAAATTAAAAATTAAATCAGCTTAAAGCTGTATCCCGCACACAGAAGGGTAGACAAAGGGAACCTAGTGTTAAGACACGTTCTGTTCCCCATTTTCTGCCAAGATCTGGAGGCATTGCGGATTGAGCGGAACTCAATGCCGCGCTTTGTTTTGAAAGCAGAACGAAGAAATGAAAATATAAATTTAAATAAATATTTTATTTCCTCGACTGGGAATCGAACCCACAACTAGCCAACGCGGCTGGTTGTACACTTGTGCCCCTGCGCCACGACTGGTCTCTAATAAATATAATTGCCTCTAATATGCTATTGCTTTAAAGTAATAAATATTAACATGAAGCTATAATTAATAAGGTTAGGAAATTTTCTTTTAAAATAGCGTTGCAACTGGCGGAGTGTTTGTTATAGACGAATTCGAGGTTTGGTCAGATAATGGCTTAGATATTGATAACAAATGTGAATGATAAAATAACAATATACGTACATACATATAAAAGACAAAATATATAGATGTATATAAAAGAATAAATTTTAAAAATATCGATATTGATCTTACAATAACCGGGTTTTTAATACAATAAAATAATGAAAAAACAAAAAAAAACTATGTCTAATTCTATATATATTCTACGTGTATTATAATATGATACAGATAAATATATCTGTTTTGTTAGTATGTTGAGGCCAGTCGTAGCGCAGCGGCACGAAGTGTGACTGCAAAACCGACTGGTTGTGGGTTCGATCCCCACTCGAAGAGATGAAATATTTACTTAAATTTATATTTCCATTTCTTCGCTCTGGTGCCGAAGCAAAGCGCGGCGTGAGTTCTGCCACTCAACACGCAATGCCTCCAGAATTCGGCAGAAAGTGGGGAACAGAGTGTCTAAAACACGAGGTTCCCTCTGCCTACCCTGCGGTTTGCGGGGTACAGCGCGAAGCTGATTTATTTTGATTTTATTGTTAGTATGTTTAATTGTGTTTTGCTTTGTTCTCTGCACTCTTTAAATTCCTTGCTAATTGATTACATATTGTGAAAATTGTGTCGTGTACAAGACCGATATAAATATTCACATCTTTTTCGTCTGTGTGCTTCACATCAACGTCTTCATGACATCGTTTCATATATATTTCGTATATTGCGACCCCTAGTACCTATCTTGACATCGCTGAGGTTGACATGTTTGTTTTAAGCAAACTTGCTGGTTTCTAATGTTGGTTATTTCACCAGTCTTCTTAGCACTTAGGTGCATTTCCGGAATAGTTGTTCATATACAGCCATACGTGGTGTCGAAGGTTGTTTTAGAGATCCTTAATTATTTAATTTTAAATTGTTTTAAGTGAATCAGAAAAAAAAGCTACAGGAAATGTGCTGTGAGTGTATTTCTACAATGGTCGTGTTAAGGGCCTTAAAATATAATAAAATAAAATGAAAAGTAGGTACCATAAATACAAGGTATTTATGGTACCTACCGTGTGATCCCGGCCTAGAATAGGATCATCCTGGTACTGGTGGTGTCGTAAGAGGCGACTAAAGTACGTGTGGTAGAGTCACGTCGCCAGCAATGGCAACACGCATGGGCAGACTCGACCGGATCATTACCACCCCCGGCATTTAAAACCGGCGTGAAGTAGTGGCTTTATGCCACTACGTTTCGCATCAGGTAATGCCGGGCCCCGGCGCCCAACCCATCTTAAAGGCCGGCAACGCACCTGTAGCTCCTCTGGTGTTGCACGGGGTCGTGGCCGGCGGTAATCACTTACCATCAGGTGACCCGCACGCTCGTTTGCCGTGTCTTTTCCATAAAAAAAAAAAAAAAAGTTAACAAAGTTAAGTTTACGGGCGCATGTACTCATTTTGTATTATATAAACTACAAATATATGTATGTAATATTTTTTCCATTGATTTATGTATCTATAATTTACTATTTTTCGGAATTTTCCGAATTTTTCCTGCATTTTTATTGTAAGGTATCATTTCTTGCCAGATTTTCATAATAGTTATACATTGGTCCACGGAAAGTACGTTATAGGGTACTTCCCGTTTATCTGTTATGTAATTTAGTACAATATGAGAACTTACTGTATAAATAAAGGAAAAAATCCGAAAAGTTAAAATTTATTGACATTTCATAGAAAAAAAAAACATAACAAACTTATATTTGTTGTTCATTTCATATAAAATAAGTGCCTTGTCCATATTGCCTTGGCGAGTACGACTAACCCACCCACCTAATCGCACTTATTAAGTTTTTTTTCTTAAGCCCAAAAAGATAAAAAAATTTATATGCGAAATCATTAACTACAGATAAGAAATATGAAGCCTTCCTGATTCTTACATAAAATATTTGTATATACAAATATACGTACCTACGTATGTACGTAGGTACGTATATGTGATATATAAATACGTAGATAGATATGTATCTATCTACGTATTTATATATCATACGAAATATTTCTTATTATTTAAATTATTACAGTATAAATGATGTTGTCACGGTGCACTGTTACACGGCAGCGGAACGTGGGTGGTACAGAAGAAGAATGAGAGAAAATGCTGTGATGATATGATGTCTATGCAGGATATGAAGAGATCCACACAATCGCAGGCACCAGCTATGATGTTTCACGGTGAGAATAAAGAAGAACATGTTCAGGCACGTCGAGAGAATGAGTGATGAAACAATGACAAAAAAGAATTATGTACTAAGAGCAAGTGGTAAGAGAAGTATAAGAGAAGATTCTCTATTGTGTCTTTATTTCTTGATGGAAGGAATATTTTTTGTTTATACTACAAAACGTTAATATAGACCCTCAAGTACACGTGTCGCTTTGCGTCGGGGTTACGTTCCAAAAAAACACGACGCAAATTAATTCGACGCAAAGTGAAAATAGATTTTCTATAGCAAACCATTTAATGATCAAAGATAGATAGGACAGGCTTACGAAAATATTACCTTTTAAAAATAAAATTGAATTAATTTTGTCTCCAAGCTGATAGTTTTTTTAGTATTTTTGGCAATTTTACCAGCAGCGCCCTTTAACCTGATATTTGGGTACAAAAAATTACAAATTTATGTAAAAAAGAATATAACTCTGCCAATAAATAAATTGGGGAAAAGTATATCTTTTTTGTAACCAAAACACCACGTAAAATACCACCTTTATATATGTAAATTAATTATTCTCTTTTTAAAAAAGCACAACACACTACCTTACCTCACACTACGTTATTAAATTGAACTCTAAAACAAGCAAAACAAAGGGAAAATAAAATTGTATTAAATTTACGATTTTTTTGTTAGAAAGGGAATCCCCAAATTTTGATGGCATGACGACGACGACGAAAAAAAATAAGACTTGAATCCAAAACAATTCTACTTCGAAAATCTAACGACGCACAGTGAAAATCAGTAAAAATTAAGCAGCGACGCAACTAAACTTCTCATCCCGAAAATGTAAGATATTATACGTGATAATGTGTTAAGTCATTTTATAAAAATATTTAAACAATTTAATATCAAAAACATAACGATAGTTCACAAATAACGCGTAGATGAATTATGATAATAATATTTCTTGTAAAATGGTTTTCCTATTGTATAAAATATCAATTTCTGTGGTTTCCCTTGTTTCATTTATATTCCTTATAAGTCCTTACTTTACATAAAAGATTCGGTTCAGAGAAAATTAAGTTTTATTACTTTTACTATAATGGCTTGCATTTACGTGTAATTGGGGAGAAAATTCAATTGTTATACGAAAAATCGATTCTGACATTTGCACCTAAAACTCTAAACGTGTATATTATTTAGTAGACGTTATCTACTTAATAACAGCCATAGCCAAGATGTAAATTATTATAATTCTACAGCCAAAATTTAAATTATTATAATTATATATGAATAGTTGGCGTCGTCGTGGCGAAGGCGGTACAGGCCACATAAACGCCACGATTGTGGGTTCAATTCTCAAATATAATATTTAATATTATAATTTCCGTTCTGGTAACGAGGGAAAGCGCGGCGGCGTTGGGTTTCGCCACTCAACACGCAATGCCACAAGAATTCGACAGAAAGTGAGGAATGGAAGCCATAACATTATGTTCTTGGGTTGTCACTGCCTACCCTTTTGAAGCTAAAAAAAATATATACATATATAATATTATATTAATAATATAAAAGTAATATTATATAATATAATAGTATTTATTAATAATATAATAGTAATATTTAAAGTACTTTGAAAGGACAACAACATTAGTGTCTAATTACATTCGCTCCAAAATATTTAATGGAATTTGTTTCTCGAAGTGAAACGGCTAACGATGATGTATTAGATAAATAATTTGATATTTTTTAAGTTTTCCCAAATAATAAAGATTAAATATAGTAATTTTGATATAATTTAAAACGTCCATTAATAATTATACAGTCTTTAATAGCATTGATGATAACTAAATTTCATAATTATTGGTCAGTGTGTTTCGTTGTAATGCTACTCCTCCTAGACTCCTAGAACCCATCGAAGTAGTAGTAGTAGTAGTAGTAGTTTGGTGATAATTGTAATTGTAGTTTTTGAGTAAATGATTAATATGTGTCCCATGGTAACTCCATGTGGGACGTTTTGAATTTCACGCGCGCAGATTGAACTTTGACTAACTTAACCCAGCGCGTGCGGACAAAACAGAAAATGTCGGGATCAAACAGAAAAAGACAAAACATAAAATTTCTTATAATAATCATATATTTGCTTCTCATAGTCATTATCTGAAGATATAAGATTCTATGGGAATTCATTATTAAGTGAACTGACTTGGTGCTAATGAGATGGAAAAGTACGCTCTTTCCAACAAAAAAAGAATTTTTTAAAGTCGAAAAGCTGAAAGCAGCTGAAATATGTTATGAAACACTTACATTTTCGTGTAAATTTATCACAAGCTCTTCCTCTTATCAATACCTAATTGAATGTTTTCTTATAAATAGCTTTAATATTAGAAAGTTTTCGTGCGTAGTCACGCAAACATATATCGGCGTGCTCGAGGTTGTATAAAAAGATTGCCAATTTCTTTCATGGCGACAGCAAATTATGGTGTTGAGTTCCGCCATTTACGCAATGCCTCGAGAATACGGCGGGAAGTGTTAAACGGAGTGTCTTAGCACTAGGTTCTCTCTGCCTCACCTGCTGTATTCAGGATAAGAAGTGAAGCTATAAAAAAATAAGATTATTATTTTACTTTAGGTAATATTTTACCATGGTAACAAGATGAAAGGTTAACAAACCCAACGATGAATTATAAATTAAGATCTCTACCTATGGGGATAATAGGGTGTGGCTGCCTTAAAATTAGATATTTTCATCTTTGTCGTCAACGTAAACTTCTCCGATTACTTATTGTGTGATCTTCAAGAGGAAAATACTAGTGTAAATATTATTTGGGAGGCCATCGGCGGGCAGAGGCGCAGTCTCTCATCGGCGGGCAAACGCAACGGTTGGGGGTTCAATTCACAATCGTAGAAATTCATTATTTTCACTTCCTAGCTATGATAATAAGACAAAACGCTGCGTCGAGTTTCACTTAACTTGTAATGTCTCAAATTGGTCTGAAAGTGGGAATAAATATTTTTTATGACTACTTCAATTATTATTTATAGTAAGCGTTTTGATAGTAAAGCCTGTCGTTGCGCAGCAGCACAAGCGTGTGACTGTAAACGCGGCAGGTTGTGGATTCGATTTCAACTCGAGGAAATGAAATATTTAATATTTCCATTTTGCTCTGGTGTCGAGACAAAGCGCGGCGTTAAGACCTTTAGTATTTCAATTGTTATATTTCCAGAAAACGGAAACTTTATAAGAAACTCTATATTGTAACTATAGCATTGACTATAGCATTGAGTTAGGGGTACTCTGAGATCCGGCGTGTGGACTGTAGACTGTAGACTGTACTACCGTAGAGTGTAGGTTCGCGCGCCGTTTTTAGTCGCGCTTGGACTCCGTGTGGATGTGCCGTCTGGTCGCTCCTCGCCTCCACGCTCGTATCGCGCGTAAAAACATGATATTAGATATATATTTAAATGAAGTTTATCTTACTGTTATTAAACCTTACGTGTTTTTAAAAAATACACGATATACAAGAAATAAAATAAGTGACTGTTATATTTTGTTTTAATTCAAGGTAAGTGATATCAATTATAAAAAAGAAGCAGAATAAATTATAGCATTACCTACACAATATTTTTATTTTTTGCTTACGAAAAATCTGATATTTAAGTAGGATTTAATATATGTACAATTGTAAAGTAATAGGTTGTAGGAAATTAAAAATTTACACACAATATAAATTATGTAGATACTTAATGCTAATTAATATTTAATGTACTTAATAATTTTAATTATATATTTCATGTAATCCTACTAATCCTACTAATATTATAAATTTGAAAGTTGGTGAGGATGGATGTTTGTTTTCTTTCACACGAAAACTACTGAACGTATTTAGATGACAGTTTACAGTTATATAGCAGTTATAAATCAGCATAACACATAGGCATTTATGTAAAAATCTCGTAAATTATGGATATAATTTTAACAATAAATTTAAGCGGGCGAAGCCGCGTTTGAGCCGCTAGTACAATATAAATTTTCCAGTGCTTTGACTTTTATTTTTTCACGATTTTATTTAAATTTTCACGATTAACTTTTTATAGAATTCAATATTGAAAAGGTCTTGTTCAAATTGTTTTTTTTTTCTTTTATATATCGAAGCTACTGTATATACACTATATATATATATATATATATATATATATATATATATATATATATATATATATATATATATATACCTACTATATTAGATTACTTCGGATGCTTAAAATGTATCATATTATATATAAAACTTTTAATTATAACGTGTATAATATACCGCGCGGGCAAAGTCACACCCAAAAAGTAGTTTTATAAATGTCAACCTATGAAAATGCAAGTAGATTGACTTTTAATTAAATTATAGTAATTTTTATACGTTCTGAAATGAACAGGATTACTTGTATTTGTTTGTCATTAATATGAAAAATGTTAAAACTTAGTTTAAATTTTAATTTTATTAATAATAGTTAAACATATATTTTATATTATACTTATATACCACTTATGAAAGAAAGTCAATATTTAATTACCTACTGGAGCACAAAATTGGAGCAATGTAAGCAGTTAAAGCCTAAAAGATATTCAAGTTAGTATATCACAAACCTGTTTCCTTTCGAATAATAAAGAAACTTTTTATAAATTAAAGAAAGTGGAAAATTGTTGGTCACTTAAGTTATCGAAATTGAAATGAATTTACGAACAATAATCAAGTCTGGTTTAATTGGCAAATTTATTAAATTAAAGACGATCGCTTATGTTGTGAGGCCGTCGTGGCGCAGAGGTTTCGATCCACTAGCACCAGGGCAAAAAAGCCCGGCGTTGAGTTTCGCCACTCAACACACAATGCCCCGAAAAATTAGAAGTAGAAAGTGGGGAACGGAGTATCTTAATATTAGGTTTGCTCTGTTTACCCTGCTACTTACCCTGCGGGGTACGTATTTTCATATTAATTTGGAATTACATTTAACTTGTGTAACACTATAACTAAAAGTAGTTCGTATTTCTGTTGTAACTTCAAAATTTTAAGTTTTTCTGTGGTTAATTGGATTTGGGCAGATTTCGATAATGTTTACAATATAAAGCATTGATTTCATCGAAAGTTTAAATAATTTGGTTATTCACAAAGCCGATATGATATTTCACTCTTATTTCAATCGTTGAGTTAATAAGGTAACTGACTCGTACTGATTTACATTAATAAGTATTAATGGTGATATTAAAGAAAATATTTTTTATTCATATTATCTTCACGCTTTATTCGGCATATAATACTTACAGACGGTCAGACAGAAAACTTAGTGTTAAGACACTCTGTCCTCTGCGTTTCGATAGAAATTTACAAAGTATTTACCATAATAGCGACAAATATTATTAATTTTTAATGAAATATATATGAAGATCCTAGATACTAATTACTATTATTAAAGGTTATTGTTAAACAGCAAACAATTCACAATAAAACAATGCACAAACTGAAAAACATATAAATAAAACAAAAACAATAAAATTGAAATTAAGATATATAATTACATATATATTACAAGAGGTCGTCGCGTCGTTGGCGTTCGTTCGATTCCTATTGCGGGAATGCCATATTTAGTATTTTCATCTCATCGTTTTGGTATCGAACTGGAGTTGAGTCCGCTACTGTTTACAGGCTCCCTCTGTCTACTGTGCTATGGGATATAGCGTGAAACTAAAAAAAAATACCATAAAATTGAGGAATGTAAATAAATATTTGTTTCATAATATGTTTGAACTTTTATTCATTACGTCATAATTTTGCATTATTTATATAATTAAAATTTAAAAAAAATCTGCTTCACGCTGTATCTCGCGTATAGCAGAGTAGGCAGAGTGAACATAGTGCTAAGACACTCTGTTACCTACTTCTCACCGATTTTTTTAAGGCATTGCGTGTTAAGAGGCAGAACTCAACGCCGCATTTTTGTCTTAGTACCAGAGTGAGTAAATAAAAATGTAAAAAATAATGATAATTGATTACCTCGAGTGGGAATCGAACCTACAAAAGTTACGTTACAGTCACACTCTTGTGCTTCTGCGTCACGGCGGTCTCTATCCATAGATTTTTATATTTTAACTAGCGGACCCGGACGCGGCTTCGCACGCTTGAACTATACGAATATTTATTTGATATATTTATGAAATTATTTTCAGTTCTCAATGGAATGGTAAGAAAATATAAGCCTATATAATCAAAATAACCCGAAAAAGGATAATAAGTAGAGACAATTCTTATTATTATAAAAAAATACGTAACTATTTAGAATGAACAAAAATAAAAATAAACGTAACCAAAGAAAAATATTAATTAAAAAATTCCACCACTCTTTCCTCAATACTTAAATAATATTATGCCGATGCCGCCCAGAGACGAAATTTACACCACACCAAGATATTTAAAAATTCTAACCAATATACTACTCGAATAAGCGAAGAACCAAAGGAAAATATAAATTAATAATAAACAGCAAATAACAACATAAAAATTAACAGTAGATCCAAAATTTATGAAAATTTACAAAACCGTCAACGTCGTCTGCCTGTTCGAGTCGGTCATACCGCGCGGCTCGGGGGCTAGCTCATTTTGAGTCAGTGATAACTCCTTTAGTAATTATTAGAATGATGTAGAGTAAAATATAATTTTAATCTAGGTGAAATGCTATTACATTTGTTTTGATAAGGATGAATACCAAATTATAGAAAACACATTAACAATAATGGGATAAATTTAAATTAAATATATTAAAATGGTTCCTGTAGCTCAACCTTCAGGGATAAACAAATACTATCGCAGACTTTTTGAATTGATTTTTTAAAGGGCAATATTCTTATAAAACATTATTTTTATATTATGTCTCTTAAGGTTACGTCAGCGCAAGTAAGAAGTGTTCAGGAAAACTATTTTGGACATTTTTGTTGTAACAACATAGTTCCTTGGTGCTTAGCGACGGTTGTTATTAATATGGCAGAATTATTTGCTTGTTAAATTCAAATATAATTTAATATATTAGTATATATCGAGAAAATTACAATCATGAGAAAAATAAAGTATCCAATGTTCATCCCGAGACCCTCAAGTATCTCTGTATGAGTATTTATCACAATTGAATTAGCGGTTTGGCCCTGATTGCGTAAAAGACAGACAGACAGACAGAGTTACTTTCGAATTTATAATATAGGTATGGATTACAGCTATTATATGTTTGACACTATATTACAGTAAAATATAAAAAATATGAAGATAAACAACAATTAATAAAACAATGCGCTGTTCTAGAGACAGCAATAAAATTTAAATATTAGCAAATTTAATATATATACATACAATTCGCGACGCTTAAACTGAGCTGTGTATTTGTATGATCGCAAAAGTAGAGCCAGAAAAAAACTTTATGAAATCGAGTTTATTACAAGATATTAGTAAAAAAATTGAAACAAAAAAAAATAATTTCGTTTTTCGTTTGAGTTAATAATAGATATTATTTTTATGTTATCAAGAACAACCTTGTTTCCACAATTTTTACTTTTATTTACAGATGGTCACATACATTTTTTTATTCTTGTCCAGATAATAGCAACTTTATCTTTTACTTTTAATAAATCGAACCTAAAAATAAAATTATTAGAATTATATAGATGATATTAATTTAAAATAATATTATTGTTTGTGTTTATAATATATAGATGTCTGTTTCCTTCAAATGTCTTAATTTTTTTATTAAATATAACAAATCTCATAAATATAATATACGAAAATATACATAGCAAAAAATCTAATCACTTCTGAGTGTTCTACACGTGTAACTTAAACTACGTAACGAATTTTAATGTCGTTTTACTTTAGAGAGTGATTCGAGTTATGTGCTGGCTAAATCTTATGAAATAGATCAAAATACTATTTATTATTGGTAATGGTATTAATTATAATTAAAACTCGATTTTGTTTATGATTTTGTAATGTTGAGGAGAATAGAGACCGTCGTGGCGCAACTAGCATGCGACTGTAACTCGACAGTTGTGGAGTCGATCCCTACTCGGGGGAATGAAATATTATCTATTCATATTTTAATTGGTATTAAACCAAAAGCGCGGCGTTCCGGGAGTTCCGCCATTTAACGCTATACTTTGAAAATACGGGGAAAAATGGGAAACGGATTTTTTAACACTAGGCTTCCTCTGCCTACCTGATACAGCTTGAAGCTGAAAAAAAAGGAGAGCTTGTAATGTTTTCTAGTGCAGTATCTATATGAAGGTACATACGGATAAAACTTGTTTACGCCATGATCCTTCAAAGTTACTAACCAGCCCAATTAACCTTCCGAATCGTTTTGTAAGTTACTCTATAGAATAAATTATCGAGTAAGTTTTTATAATTTTAATGACTATTTTAAATGTAATATCTCATTTAACTTGCACTATAAAAAGGGGCATCGTGGATCAGTGGGTCACGACGAGGGTCTCAACAATTTGAGTTTTTAAGTAACTCGCATGATCATTCTCCTGGTTTCCTAACTCCTTTTCAGTCAAAGCGGTCCGTCCGGCTATGGTATTCCCATCCCATCAATTAAAGACGTGCTAAGAGCCTTAATTAGTTCAAGGCTCTGGAAAAAGAACTTTATTTACCTGTTCCTATACTTATAATCTTGAAATGACATTCTTATTTGCATACATATATTTCTTTATGAGGTACTTTTATGAGGTCAGTCGTGGCGCAGGGGCACAAGGTGTGACTGTAAAATCGACTAGTTGTGGGTTCGATCCCCACTCGAGGAGATGAAATATTTATTAGCTTTTATATTTTCATTTCTTCGCTCTAGTGTTAAGGCAAAAGCGCGGCGTTGAGCGCTTAGCACTAGGTTCCCTCTGCCTACCCTGCTATGTGCGGGATACAGCGTGAAGCTGATATGATTTTTTTTTTTAGAAATAAGTAACAAAACAAAGCGCGGCGTTGAGTTTAGCGATTCAACAGGCAATGCCTCAAAAGTTGGGCGGAAATATGGGAAACGGAATGTATAGACACTAGATTCTCTCTGCTTACCCTGCTATAAGCGGGATGGTAACATTATTGTAATTTGTAGTCCAATATATGTAAGGTACATAGGTACACTTTTGCTTTATAAAAGTTGTAAAAAATGGAGCACAATTTGTTACATAAAATCTTACCGTAGATTTTTTGTTTTTATGTATAATTGTATTAATATTTGATACTCTATTACATACATATCGTGAACATTTTTGAAAATCTTTTTATATTTATAATTCTTTAACATATTTTTCTCATATTAATAATTTTATCTCGTTAGGTTGATCTAGCGCATGTGCTATAAGCGTGCAAAAATCTAATTTAAATTTTTATACCGCAAAAAAGAAAAACAAAATGTGAAACGTTAAAGAACGTTATAGGATCATCCTGTCTGTATTCTGTATGTTCATCTGTCAAGACGGTTATCCCTAAAGATCGCATGGTAGCTTATCGAGCTGAAATTAATTTCAAATATCCAAGTCTACGATTTCTAGGAGCATAGAAAAAAAATTGCTCTGTCTACACAACCAAAAGATATAGATATTTATTGCTTTTAAGTACAGTTTTTGTTGAATTTTGTACAAAATTTGTAACGTAAAATAAACCTATAGGTATGTATAAATTTTAAACGGCTCCTTGGTACGACTAATTCTGTTGTTTAAAAATATTAGTATTTTTTTGACTAATTAGTTAATTTCTCAAATTATAATTTACCCTGTGTTAATAAAGCTTTATATTGATTGGTGACGAAAGTCAGTGCAGTATTTTTTAAGTGTATATCCATTTATATATCCATAACAAAAAAAGATGAGACAGTGAGCCGCCTTCAGGAACAGCGAGAGAATGGATTATTTTTTTTTAATTTCCCCGCTCTGATAAGACGACACACGTCAATGATTTTCACCACTTCTAAATGCTTACCTTGCCTTTGCGGGAAACGGCGTGAAACTACAAGAAAGACGTCTTAATAATAAAAAAATAAAAAGAGTAAAATATGTAATAGGATGAATACAACATATTTATCTTATGATAAGATATTATGAAAATTTGAGGCCAGTCGTGGCGCAGCGGCACGAAGTGTGACTGTAAAACCGACTGGTTGTGGATTCGATACTCACTTAAGAAGATGAAATATTTACTTAAATTAATATTTCCATTTGCTTCGCTCTGGTGACGAGGCTAAGCGCGGCGTTGAGATCTGCCACTCCAGAATTAGGCAGAAAGTGGGGAACGAAGTGTCTTAACACTATGTTCCCTCTGCCTACCCTGTTGTGTGCGGGAAACAGCGTGAATTTTTTTTTTAAAGGAGTAAGAAAATATATATCAAATAGTAATAATATTTTTAATTTGTTACAGATAGTCCAATGTACTAATAAACATGAAGTTGGATGCTGAAGAAATATATAATAACTTTACCCTTATCAATGGGACTAATCAATCGACACAATCATCCGGTTTTTCACCGAACCAGATTCCCTCAACGTCATAGTACCGCTGAGTGTGATATATGCTGTCATCTTCATAGCCGGCGTTTTAGGAAATATAAGCACGTGCGTTGTTATTGCCCGGAATAGATCGATGCATACAGCTACAAATTTCTACCTCTTTAGCTTAGCGATATCGGACCTTCTTCTTTTGATATGTGGATTACCGCTGGAACTTCACAGATTGTGGAATCCACTTTCATATCCCCTCGGCGAAGCACTATGTATCATCGTGGGGCTGGTGTCGGAGACTTCCGCTAATGCGACAGTACTGATAATAACCGCATTTACCGTAGAGAGGTACATAGCGATATGCCGTCCGTTCATGTCGCATACGATGTCCAAGCTGTCAAGAGCCGTGCGTTATATTATCGCAATATGGGTGTGCGCGTTGTGTGCGGCTGTACCCCAAGCGATGCAGTTCGGTATCGTTGCGTACAGTGACAAGGGTCAAACAATCAGTGCTTGTACTGTGAAAGGACACGGGGTGCATCAAGTGTTTGTGATTTCAAGTTTTGCGTTTTTTGTTGTTCCGATGTCGTTGATCACAATCCTGTATGTACTGATTGGTGTGAAACTAAATACGTCTCATATTTTGCATCCAGTGAAAAAGACGTCCGTGGAGAGCCGAGATCGATCCAACGGAACTACTCGGTATCGGAACGGTGCTTCGCAGAGACGGGTTATTAGAATGTTAGGTAGGTAGGCTAATGCTGAATTGAGTTATGAATCCTTTTTAGAAATGTTAAATTAGTTTTATTTCATAATCATAATGTTTTTTAATTTATAATTTAAGTTGCTAAATGTTGTCTCGTGAGCATCATCATCGGGGTTTAAATACGAATACAGAGATAACTCCAAGTCATTTTTAATTATTATAATAATTTTAGATTTGTGGCCGTCGTGGCGCTGAGGAACAAAACAAAACAACTTGCATAAGTTTTTGCTGTGTTTTTTTTCGTAAAACAATTCCATTTAAAACACATGGCTTTTTAATTTTGTAGTAAGTCGACTTTTTAACACTAGTGACGATATGGTGAACTGTTTTTTATTATGCTGTGAAACAGCCGATCTTGTAATGAATGATCTAAGCCTTCTAAGCGAAAATGCGATAGGTTGTAGGTTTGATTCCTATTTCGGAAAATTGAATACTTCATATTTTTGTTTACTCGCTCTGGTAACGAGGCAAAGCGCGGCGTGGTGCTTCGCTACGCAATGCCTACAGAATTCAGCGGAAAGGGGGAACAGACATATCTTAATAGGAACGTAGTGTCTTACACACTAGTTGTAACTTCACTTGTAACTTCAGAAGTAGTTTTTTAATGTGTAAAGCAGTGCAATAAAATTTTCCGCAAGACCACTTTATTTGGCAAAGAACCACACATATCCTAATACTAAAGAACATTACTTTGATATCGATGTGGTAATATTCGAAATTTCAAGCAGAGGGTCTATTACTACTCCTGCCGTTTTTTAGGAAACAGACAGAACTTATTCAAGAACTAATATAAGAATGTACTTGTAATCATTAATTTTGTTAAAAATGTTGGCACAGTGGCTGTGGCGTTATCATTTTTTCTATGTTGGGCACCGTTCCACGTGCAAAGACTGATAGCTATTTATGGGAAGAATTTGGAGCATCCCACCGATACGTTTTATAAGGTATTGTGATTAATGTATATTTATGACAGAATTAAAAATCAACTGAAAATTTGTTAATATAATATAATTTATTACTAGGTATAGTATAATTTTAACGTAACACTAATGTTCATTAATGTTCGTGTTACGTTAAAATTAAAATAGGTACAAAGTACAATGTTTTTAGGATTCCGTATACAAAAGTTAGAACCAGAACCATTATAGGATCACTTTGTTGCCCGTCTGTCTGTCTGTCAAGATTATTTATTTCGAGATTGCGTCGAGCTGAAATTAATAGATATCAAATACGCAATAATCCTGCAGCACAAAAAAAATCAAGCTACTAAGTGAATGCAAATCGAAAGATACAAGTATTTTGCAGTATTTTCTATAATAGCTGTAGCGTATTTCCTGCGGTCCTATAATAGTAATAGTAATAGTAATAAAGAATAAAATCACAAAAATGAAAATTTATATCTTTATTATACATAGAAACTGTTACAAACTTATGATTGTAGTTCATTTTATACAAAATGAGTGTACACGCATGCAAATCTAAGTTTGTCAAGTTTTAATTCCCCTTATAATCCTGAAATTGGTACAGAACGCTTAGTGGGGCGAGTTTGTTCGCACTTGACCGGTTTTTTAAATATAGTTTTCTTTTAACAATTTATATAGAAGCTGAACAACAACAAATAGTGATGAAAAAAAAATTATGAAGAGACATCATTTTTGAAGTTCACTACATTTTATATATTAAAATAGCCACTTACGTACTTGCCATTGTCTGTATATTTTACCTACATTTAATATTATACCATAATAAAATATGTGATGTACTTATTCGCATAAATGCTTTATAAATATTCATAGTCCAAAATAATATAAGGAGCTAAATTCATTATAATTTAATTATTTGTAATGAACTAAGAATCCAGTTCAATTTTCAACCGACTTTAAAAAGGACGATTATTAATATGTATATTCTCTAATTACTCAGCCAATCAAGAGTGGATGGATGGATGTTTCATAGGTGTTCTCAATTCGTGATTTTTCGTAAAATTGCTATATGGCGACAGAGACAACTATATTATATTGAATATTTTTGTTATGCCAAATCATAATTCTAAGCAATTATCTTGGATAGCGGAAATTTGTAAAAAACTTCCTACAGAGATGCTAACAACATAAATAAGTTGTAACAAGCGTATAAGAATTTCGACGTAGCTCGATGCCGAGCGCTTGGACGGTATCCAAGAGGCGCGGGTTCAAATCCCACTACGTTTAATTTTTTATACTGTTTCTAAATAAGTATTTTTATTTCTTAAGTGTCGAATAACACTTTAAAAATGTTACAAAAGGATTTACAACAGGTGAAACGTCAAATATTTTATACCGATTGCTTGAATTGTTTTGGTATCTCACTTGGAGTGTGAAGTGATATCCTCATTCTCAAATAAAGCATCCCCAGACAATTTTTATTGACTGAGTTATGCTTACTACATCACTATTTGTCCCAAATTTTCAGAATCTTTGAAAGTAGATTGCAACGAGGATTCTAGCTTCTAAGCATCAATGCGGGGTATCTGCAAGCATACATGCTGCTTCATACTGAAGCTCCATAGAGAGCAGCAACAACAAATTGCCATTATCTGTCCAGAATGAGTTTTAGATTCCACCTCCTGTTCTATATCGATAGTTAATTCATGAGATGAGGATACCCATGTTGGTATCAGTACAGTTTCTTTTAGTTATTCCTTATCTAGAAATTTTAAACTTTAACGTGGATTGCTTTCAGTTTTCTACAAACAGTAATTGTGTTTTTACATATATTAACTCACGCATATTAACTGAGCCTTGGTTCAAAATAAGCAAACCACATTTCTCAATCCAGTCAGTTTGTGCATACAAGTATAATATTGAAGTCGGTTATAATGTTTTTATATTTTCTTAACAGGTATACATAGTGCTGACTTATTTGTCGGGGATTCTTTATTTTCTTTCAACTGCGATCAATCCGTTCCTGTACAACATCATGTCAAACAAATTTAGGAACGCTTTCAAGGTAAGTTTTTAATTTATTATATTGTCTGTAATCTTGAACCTTACAAATGTAAATTCAAATGTAAATTATATGCAGAATTTTTAGGACTTATTTAAATAACAATTGACTTATTTAATATATAATAGCAGTTGCATTTCACTACATGTCTTTTTTTTCTATTTATTGGGGTAAACAAACAGTGCACATACAATCTTGACACAGGGGTACATGCGTAC
Source organism: Heliconius sara (assembly GCA_917862395.2). NCBI lineage: Eukaryota > Metazoa > Arthropoda > Insecta > Lepidoptera > Nymphalidae > Heliconius > Heliconius sara. The sequence goes on along the minus strand of OU860798.1, from coordinate 16,300,545 downwards.
GACCTTAACCCGTCATTTGTGACGTTAATTTGACTTACATCGCTGGTGACCCCGGTCTCACGGACCGGAATTTTTGACCTAAGATTTTGCTAATTACCTAACTTATTAGTTTAAATCTAAAATTCAAGCTTAGCTTGGCCAGAGCTTTTTAATATCAAAATTTGCCACCCTAAAATAAAGGCTATTATTTTCTTTTAAATCAGCTAAAGCGTTTTAACAGTGTAAAAATCGTGAAATTCAAAGCTTATTAAGAAATAATATGATTTATCTGTTTAGATGACGCTGTCAACGTGGTGTAGCAGAGGCGGCCCACGACTGGCGAGGACTTATAGTGCACTGCTAGCCTCACAACGACTACGCGCAACAAGCAGAGTAGATCATAGACAGATGCAAACAGGCCACCCGCGTCTCTTATGCCGGTTGTCCATCGCGTCCTCAAAACTAGGAGACGCTCCACCGCGGGCGCAGGTGAGGTCAGACAAAGCCTGTTCACTGTAAGCTTGGGTAATGCATTGGAGTATCTTGCTAAAATATTTCTGTACCTAATAGTCGTTTCAAAATATATTTCTTAAAATTTGTTGACTTAACCAAACGATCCTTGCGATGTGCTTCATACATAATATCTCAGATATATACATACAAATTACCTAACCTGATGTTAGTTAATTACCTAAAGTTGAAAAGACTTATGCCAGTTTCATCGGTTACGAATAAAGTTTCTGATAGTAATCTGTTATTTAATGGGGGGTTGCTGATAGCTTTTTTATGACCACTCTAAGGCAACCGATCTGGTATATGGTATCCAGATCGGTTGTCATGGTTATAGTAATAGAATAGTCAAAGAAAAAGTAAAAAAAAAAAATCATCTATATATATATATATAAAAGGACTTGTTCAGACAGACTGAGGTAAGACACACGCACAGCCGTAACCGCTGATGGGAGAAACGTGAAATTTGGACAGATGTTTATTTTTATAATCTGGACATCCACTAAGAAGGGATTTTGAAAATTTTAACAGTAAAGGGATGAAATAGGGGTTGAAAGTTTGTATGGATTTTTTTTAAAACATCACCGATTTTTATAAAATTCGAAATTCAGACTCTTTAAAATATTTCATTGAACACGTATTTTATGGTTTATTATAATTCACCCCCTAAGGGTTCAAATAAGGGGTTGAAAGTTCATATGAAAAAATCTTTAAATCGCCACCGATTTTTATAAAAATTTAAATTCAGACTATTAAAAATATTTTATCGAACACGTGTTTCGTGGTTTTTTTAGAATGCACCCCCAAGGGTGCAAATAAGCGGGCGAAGCCGCGAGCGCCCACTAGTGAAAATATAAAATAGTTTTTTTTATTTTTAAATGTTTTGTCAGAATATTTTGCAATTGTTGATATTTTGTGTTAGTGTTTTTTATTTCGTTATTTTAATTTTTTTTTGGCTTCTTGCTATATCCCGCAACATAACAGGGTAGGCAGATGGAACCTGGGAATCTTGTGTTAAGACACTCCGTTCTTCATTAAATAATTCTGTTTCCCACTTTCCGTCGAAATCTTGCACTGCGTGATGAGTAGCTTAACTCAATACCGCGCTTTTGCGTCGATACCAGAGCGATTTTGTATCTCTGCCTATCGACTGGCCTCATTTTAATGAAGTGATTTAAAATAATTAGATCATGGGTTAATTATTCGATACTAACAAGGTCGCGTCATCAAAATAGTTTAAATATTATGATATATTTTAGGGGATTTCGAAAAAATCGTTAAATAGTGAAAGCCGTTATACTAATTATTTTTTTTTATGGAAAAGACACGGCAAACGAGCGTGCGGGTCACCTGATGGTAAGTGACTACCGCCGCCCACGGCCCCGTGCAACCCCAGAGGAGCTACAGGTGCGTTGCCGGTCTTTAACATGGGTTGGGCGCCGGGGCCCGGCATTACCTGATGCGAAACGCAGTGGCATAAAGCCACTACTTTACGCCGATTTTAAATGCCGGGGGTGGTATATAAGTGGCCAGCATATAAATAGTATATAGGTATCAATAATTGCATTTATTACTTTACAATTTTCTTTATTTTGAAGTAATTAAAATATTATTTTCTACAATTTAGTTTTTTTTAAGTTTCTTCATTGTTTTCCTTTTATTGTTTTCCCACAAATTATTTTTGAATAAATAGAGGCTAGTTCTTTATCTATGGATAACAATGAAAATCATCAAAAAAAAAAGTTTTTTTTTTTATTTATCAATAGTTTTTAGTTTCGGTAAACCAGTTCTTGCCATAAACGTGACAAAATTGTAAGAGATCTATTTCTAAGAAAGAGTTTCCAAAAAGCTAGACAGCAGCGAATCTGGAAATGGAAATATGGCGGTAGAACCTCAGGGATTGTCTGCAGGAAGCAACGATTAAAGTATGAGAGAGCGCAAAACGAAAGTACTGATGAAGATGAAGCGTGAGAATAAAAGAGATGAAAGGTTAAGGAACAACTTCAGGGAAAACATGAAGCTTTTCTGGCAAGAAATTAGTGTTTCTCGAGATTGCTTGCTAACCTGTATAATGAAAAGGGTGTTTTCGAAGGGTGGTGAAATTCTAAGAAAATAACTACTCGTTCTGCAGCGATGGGCGGAATTTTATAAGGAGATGTATGAATGTGATGACGCCTCAGTCCGAAGTACTAGCGAAATGCTGAGTCTTGATGTAGCTATGTCGATAGCGCAATCAGTATAAAGGAGTTAAGAGTGAGAAGTAGATGGATTTACTGCCGAGATGATAATTTTTAATAAGATTCTGGTTTTTGTGCAATTTATGCTAATCGAGGTCCTAGACGATAAGAGATTAGATTATAAAGGCAAAAATATTTAAATAATGTATTTTTGGCAGAAAATAAAAGAGACAAAAGAAATGAGACTAAATAAACTTCAATTTAGATATTCTACTGCTGAATGTATATAATGTTATTTTGATGGTTACCATATATATGAGTTAAATGAAGTCAATAAAAACATAGAGGTCAGTCGCCACAGGTTATGGGTTCGATTCCCACTCGCAGAAATTCTTGATATTTTCATCTCTTCGCTCTAGTGTCGAGGCAAGGTATAGCGTTGAGTTCCGCCACTCAACACGCAATTCATCCAGAATTGATGCTGAAGATTCCCTCTGCCTTCTTTGCTGGTTGCGAGACACAGCGTGAAGCTGATATAATAAGCATATGTTTTTTTAATTTGCAGTCCTATCACCGACAACACCACTCCATCGTAAATGAGGCACCAGATGCAAATTTTCTTTGGAAGCAACGAATTGTGGAAGGATCAGACTCCATCACGTCGCCACGGAGCATATCGAATTCCAGTTTACATGAATTAGATCAAGAACTGAGTGGTGAAGAACTAGTGACGTTTTTGTATCAGGTTAATTGTAACATAGGTGGACATACTTGAGATACGTCAGTTTAGAGTATCCGCATGGAAAGCTCTAAACTAAATGAAGGATAAACAAAGAAATAAGTACATTGTTATAGGAACAATGTTACAGTTAGTAAGATTTATTTACCAACCGTTGTGAGTTTACGTCATTTATTTCAATAAAACTTCCAAACATTGTCTCGACGCGACAGTCACTGATTAGTCTATGAAATAAAAATAATTCAGCTTCACGCTGTATCCTATACTCAGAAATGTAGGCAGAGGGAGGGAGTGTTTCACTCTGTTCCTCATTTTCCATCGAATTCTGAAGGCACTGTGTGTTGAGTGGCGGAATTCAACGCCACGCTTTGCCTCGACACCAGAGCGAAGAAATGAAAATATAAATCTTTTTCAAATGGGGATGGAACCCACAACCAGTCGCACTTACACACTACACTTGTACCCCTGCGCCACGAATGGCCTCAATTCGTCTATAAAACATATTATAATAATGAATATTTGAGATAGTTATTGTTATTAAATAATGCATATGAGAATATGGAACATTTTAACAAGACCGTATTACCTTAAGTGATATATATATTTTATTAGCACATTCACTATGTTGAAGCATTATTTTTTGTGCTTATGTTATTGGCTTTTTTTGCTAAATGGAATGTACAAAATTAGGAATAAGGAATGATGTGAATACAAGAGTGATATTTTAGTACTAATGTTCATTATTTTGGCTAAGTGAAAACCTGTTTCCATTTTAAAATATATTTACATATTTTTAATGTTTTAAAAATTGCTTGTAAAAATTGCATTTGAATGTTTTAATATATATATAATTAAATATACATACAGTATTTATTATTTAATCATATTTAACGACTATATTATTTACATTTAATTTAAAGGTTTTGATTAAACTAATAAACATGACATGACAATTTTTTAATTTTTTTTAAAATATTATTCCACATTTAGAAAGGAACTTTTTTAAAACTTTCGTGTAATATTTTTTTTATGAAATAAATAAATGATCACTGTACGGACATACCTTTATTTACATATATTGTAAGTTTTCATTACGTGGCGATTCACCAAAACTGCTCATATCTTTTCAATGTGTTATCCTAGTCCTAATTTTGATGTTTTGGGGCTGCAGACTTGAATATTTGATTTTTTTTTAGATATTGATACGTTGATATCTCCGCGCGATCATACAGATCTAAACAGACGGGACAGTACCAAAATGTTTTTTCGTTTGTGGTACCTAAAACTACAAGGTACTATATGTAATTGAACGCGAATCTAAGATTTTTTAAATTTTTGTCAGTTTGTTTACACATTTCGGAGCTACTGGATAGATTTTAATGAAACTTTGTGTTAATGTATAACTATTGAACTTAGGCATGAAAATTGTTGTTACGGACTGGTACACCTGAGGTAGAAATTAAAGTCTATATAAAGCTAAAGATGTAAAAATTAAACTCCTGGAACATCTGATGAAGAACCATAATAGAACAACTAAAATATTATAAAATGTGTAATTACTGTGGGCAGTTTATCATGTGAAACAATTGTGGTAAGATTAAGACAGTGTATAACTGTCTAAACGCGATGGTCGTGGGGTCGATCCCCTCGGGGGAAAGAATAAATAAGAAAATATTTATCTATAATAACAAAGTTATATTTAACAAAAAATCGTTGTTCAAATTTCTTTTGAATCGTATCGTACAGATTTATACAATTATCTCAGTCACATTCGCAGCAAGGAATACAATAATTTCGAATCTTTTAAATGGAAACCGTACAGTTTACAAATAAAACCGATATAAACTGTAAACCACTTTCGCTTTGAATGTAATATCTATATTATGTATGACACAATGTCTTCACTTGTCTTTGTATATTTCCAGTTCAGTAATGTTGTAGAATGGGATTAACGAAAAAGCAAAATATTTTTATGTTTAAAATTGTTTTAGTCAATATATTTCTTTTATTTTTGATACAAAAAAAAATATTTTCGGTAAGAGTACTTTTATATAGAGGCCGGTCGTGGCGCAGTGGCACAAAGTGTGACTGTAAACCGACTGGTTGTGGGTTCGATCCCCACTCGAGGAGATGAAATATTTACTTAAATTTATATTTCCATTTCTTCGCTCTGGTGTCGAGGTAAAGCGCGGCGTTGAGTTCTGCCACTTAACACGCAATGCCTCCGGAATTCGGCAGAAAGTGGGGAACGGAGTCTTTCACTACGTTCCCTCTGCCTACCCTGCAATGTGCGGGATACAGCGTGAAGCTGATTTGATTTATTTTTAGTACTTTTATAATTTACATAAATTTGGACAATAACATAAATATGTAACGTACAAAATATAACGTTAATAATAAAATTGGAAAGAATGAAATCATTGGAATGTGATTTTTGTTTTCAGTTTTATTTATAATGGTTAAGCAATAAAATGTTTACAACATTATATATAATTTTATTTTTGTAAATCCATTTAGATAATACATCGTATGACGAGTACCTTTGGGTCACTTTTCCAAGTATTATATTAGTTTATTAGTGTTATATTTTCTTGTAAATAAATCTCTGGGATTAATAAGGTAATTATTAAGGTTTCATTCGATATTTGAAAAAACCCTGTAATTTGACATTCGACCAGTTTATGGTATAATGAAAACACATTAAAACACGCATCAGCGTGTCCAGTGCATTGTGTACATTTTACTGGAACCACTTCAAGCTACTTTGAGCCCTTCATAATTCGCAACAATTAAACGGCATGCAGCAAATTTACTTGTTAATATATTAACGTTTAAAAATCGACGTGTTTGTGATCGACTCATTCATCACTTACCAAAAACCTAAATATCTTTTAGGTGACCTAGAAACTTGATGTTTAGTACCAAGGTAGAGATCTAGATATTGTGGATAAGATGGAGAGATTTTGCCAAAAATGTAAAAGTTTTTTTTAAACAATGTAAATAATAAAATTGTCATTGTAAAATAAAATGCCATTTGTTAACAATGACGCACACAGATACTAAACTATCAAAGCGATAACATTGCAAACGCGTCATTCACGAAATCGAGTCGTAGGTATTGGCGGTGAAGTTGAACATTGTTTAGGTTTATTATAGAAAAATAAGTAACTGCATAAAATAAAGCAAGAGATATCCCTTTGTCATTCTGGTATGTTTTTTGAAAATGATAATTGGCAGATAGGCAACGTGTAGTAGTAGGTGTTTACGTTATCTATTCATAGCGACGTCACATGTATGTCTAAAAATCATGAAATGAAGATAATAATCCTACGTCTAATCTGATGAGCTATCTTGGGAATTTTTTTTAGGTATGGATTTGAAATATTTTACCCAATATGCTGCTCCCGTAACAGGAGCGTATTTGCTTCCATATATTCCTTTATACACAGGATAATGGACTCTGTGTATAAAGGAATAATATATAATTATTATAAATAGCGAATATACAGCGTGAAGCTATGAAGAAAGTAAAAAAAAACCATCCACGATTGAAGACTCGGCTGCAGCGACTCTTGCCATTCCTTTCGAGAGCTACAACGTTCTATTCCACCACGTACACCTTACAAGAAAGCACTTATAGGGTGACCCCCCAAGGCGTCGCGCGATGTTTCCGCTGGTGGTTTAAGTGGTGACAAATGTGGCATTGGGGATCGCCAACCAATACACCATGTCCAGAACGACGGAACGTGGAGAATGGAGCTATTAATAGGAATAGCGTCTGACAGAACCTGCAGTGGCCGACTTGAAGCAGGTAGCCGTTCTCCGCGTCTCTCCTGGTCCATGGTGCCCGATTAATAGTATCTATTGTGTATTGCGGTAACTAGTGAGGTGTGACGCGACAGGTATCGTCATAGATCCGTACATATGATTATGAATCCATATATGTTAGTTACATTATTCTTATTTTTATGATTACGCATTATGTGGTTAAGCATTCATACATGTAATTACATATTCACACGTATAATAACACATTCACTTATAATTTTTTTAAAAAAAAGACACCTGTATCTAACACTGCAACTTTTAGATGAGCTCAGACGGGACAACAATAGAACCAAATATCCAGAAACGAAGACCAAACGTGCTATCGGAGAAAATTCTGGCCGCTAGTGTTAAACGACCTTTAGGATTAATACATTTCTCGTTAATGTACATATGATCTCATCGAAAATATAAATGTGAAATGAAAGTAAAGTTCAATATTGAATAATACGTCGTTTGGTACCAAACATCAAGTCATTAAATTTGACGAGTGAGTTAGTCACAAAAATACCGGTAATATCAGTTTTGTATTATCAATAATACCAGTTTTGTATTACCAACCAAACCAAAAAGTTAATATATTAATAACTGTTTGAGCTAAATGAATGATATCTTAAATACTGAAATACCTACGGGACTTTAATTAATGTGTTAAAAGTCATATATGCAGATTAAATAGTTTGTATGATGTGGAGGGTTCAAAAGCAGCTGGAAATGGTTCATGTAATATTACATACAGCGCGTTGCCAGTTTTTTGTACTTTTCTAGACACTCTTTTTCCGTGTCCAGCTTTTAAAATGTCACATTGACTCTTTGTTTGAATTTTACGTTTTAAAATAATTAATTCTAAGTTAATTAAACAAAGTTCAATAACCTTGTAAACGATATTATGTACCTACACATTTTATTGACACTATATTCCATTATCAACATTATTGAAAACTCTTAAATTTAATACATTTACTCTAATATTTTTTCTTTGGCATATCTTATTTAAATTTGTATCATAATATCAGTTTTTATATTTTCATATTTTTCCGCAGAAGCCTAAATATGGTCGGCGAACGATTTTATTTTTATGACTGAGGATGGTTAGGCGAAGTTTCTGTTTGATTATCACAGGTAATATTTATTATACCTACATGCATAGTGGTCCTAGTGGTACTACCAAGAATAAAAGTAGTCCTTGATCAAGAAAAGTTTGGGAACCCCTGCTTTAAATAAAACCAGTGTGTAATAAAAATCGTAAACGAAACAAATCCTCAATTCCTGCTCTGGTAGACTAAGTTGAGGTCCATCAGCTTAATACTAATGTTTTAAAAATTTCTCCGGAAAGTGAGATCAAAAGGTACGAAAAGGTACGCGGGATACATTGTTTTAGGCCGCATAATCGAAATGTATAGAGTACTTCCCGTGGACCTAACGTTATGAAATTTGGCATGAAGTAATTTTATACTCAAAACAAATGAATTGTATGCAATTTTATTAATTCGTTTTAACTCAAAAAAAAAACGCTATATAATTGAGTCTTCTTTTCTTTATAATGTTTTGTATTTCTATAATTAACATCGATATATCATCAAATATGGCTTAATATTTATGCCATATATTATTATGATATCAGAGACCTAAATGCGGAAACATCACCGCCATCTTAGCACAGAATAACCTCTAAAGAATATAATTAAATACCTATTATTGAGAAAAAATATAAAGAATGTCCTATAGAATATATATTGTGTTATAAAAAACAGCTTTAAGCTTTTGCGTAGAAAGATATCATGTAGCATAACTATCTTAAATTACTATCAACAGTACAATGTCGATACTAACGTGGAATATTGTGTCATTTCAAATATTTTTATAATAATTTTTCGACGATATATACCATTTTTAAATTTGAGAAAGCAAATGATTAACTATAACAATGTTGGCCGTTTTTCAAAAGTCATAAGAATTAAAAAAAAACCTAAAATATTTCTTCTTCACTTGCGCTGTAACAACTATTGGTGCTCTAATGAGCAAAACAATAGTATGAATATTAAATACATTCAATGATATAAATATAAAAGTACAGGATATAATGTGTGATTGTAATGTAAAACTTAATGTAAATATTTTTTGTTCAAAATTAATTCTCGAAAAAAAAAAAAAAGAGCGCATAAAAAAGTGATCATATCTCTATGAGGATATAAATAAATTCTTATCAAGGTCAGTTATTAAATCGTTACAACTAAAAGTACTTTTTTACTTACAAAGTAAAACAATAATTAAATTTTACAAAATAAAAGTTAAATAAAAATAATATTAATGCTTAATAAATCATTAATATCAACACTAGCGACCCGCTCGCGAATTGCTGCCTGCTTGAAAAATACAATTACTTATTTATTAAACTTGATGACTTACGGGTTCTAATTATTATTATAATTTTAAAGACAATGTCTATATAATAAAAACCAAAGTGTCAGCCGATTCAATAAAACAGTAATTTTACAGAATTTACAAAAGCTATACTAAATTAATAAAGCGGAAGAGTTTGTTTTGTTTAAGCGCTAAGATCTCGGGGTCTACTGGTCTGATGTATTTTTTGTTTGTTTTGTAGAAAAGCTACATTCTCCAGGAGTGCTATATATACAAAATTTTATACATTGATCTTACCGCGTTTTGTATGAAATTAGCTGCGAAAATCAAAACCTATAGTGTACCTACTAACCATAAAATTACTATAATGAAATTTGCCTTACTTGTACTGCAAGTTCTTAGTTCTTTCCAAATTTAAAAAATAAACGCGGCGAATAAATTAACTAATAAAAAGAATCAAAAAGTGAACGTTTATAGGTAGTAATTTATATTTATACTGTATTTCATACAAAATGAACGCATATCCCCGTAAACTTAAATTTGTCAAGTTTATTCGCCGGGTAATCAAAACCTGTAGATTACTTTCCGTAGACTATTATGAAATCTGGGAAGCAATGAGAACTTGCACATCAAATTGACCAAAAAATCTGAAAAATAGAAATTCAGCTTCATGATGTATCCCGCACACAGCAGGGAAGGCAGAGGGAACCTTGTAAAGACACTCTGTGACCCACTTTAAAAAATGGAAATTTATATACCAGATAAAAACTATTACAAAAATTTATTTGTTGTTCATTTCATACATACAACAACTTTTATAAGTTTTTCTTACCGTTGAACTACAATTTAACCCTTGGTGTACGTTCTATGTAATATTAGTTACCTATTTAATGCAAAAATCTATTGTGGGACTCTTGCCTAAGGGATTTTTTATAGTATACTTTTGTAACAAAGTTACTTCTTGGTATTTAATTAATATTGAAATTTAAAAGTTATTAAATTTTATTTAACTTACATTTGACTTGCAACGCTGCAAATTATATATATTTTACTTATTTAGAAAACGTGTAAAAATTTGAACGTAGCGGGACTCGAATCCGCGCCTCCTGGAAACCGACCAGGCGCTCTGACCACTAAGCCATACGTTCTCGTCAAGCTACGTCGAAATTTTTATACGCTTGTTACGCGACGTAGCTTAACGAGAACGTATCGGGTTCGAGTTCCGCTACGTTCAAATTTTTACACGTTTTCTAAATAAGTATTTTTCTTTCCTAAGTGTGGAATAATACTTTAAAAATGTTTAAATATATATATATATATATATATATATATATATATATATATATATATATATATATATTTCTGTTCTCGGAAATAAAATGGTAATTACAGTTAGTTCAATCTACTAACTAATTGTGAAATACTTTTATATCAAAATTTATTATTTTGAACTTAAACAAATGATTTTTTATTAATTATTATCTGTGCTGTTGTGCAATCCCATATTTAAATCTACTGTATTTTTATCGTAAACCATTAAATAAATAAATAAATATTCATGTTAATGATTTTGTTCAACAAACATAATGTAAAATAACTGTTTTATTGAATTGGCGGAAACTAGCTTTTCTTATATTCAACATCCAAGCTCAAAGCTTAAGCTTAAGCGTTAATTATTTATTTTGAAAACAACACAAAAACACCGGTCATAACAGACTATAGAGTTCTAATCGATTGTCGAAATTTTAACATCTCATTGCTAAGTATAATAATGGCTATGCGCTTTAGTACTTACAGTTACATAGAATTGTTCCTTTACAACTAAGTTACCAATATCTGCGATGTAAATCATTGCTTGACAAAACAAGCCAAGAAGCATACGCTATTAAATCAAGAGGAATTTTCTTCAAACATGACCGAAAACATATAATAAATACTTGCTTTTCATTCTCGCCTACTTATACCGTCTAGCGACATTTATTGGATTCGATGTCGTTTATTACTTTTATGCATTTGTAATAAAATCCAAAGGAAAGTGGAGAACAGAAGTGTCTTATTGCGAATGGAGTATCATAACACTAGATTTCCTCGTTCTTTCTGCCTACCCTCCTATGCGCGACATACAGCGGGTAGCTGACAAATTAAAAGGTACATAATACATAAAAAAAGTTTTATATTAACTTAGCTGTGTATATTTATACTATAAGATATATATATCAAGATGACAGACGTAAACACTACGCGCCCCAGCAAGAGGCGTTTGTTGCTATCAGTGTATTTCCAATCATCTATACTAATATAATAAAGCGGAACAGTTTATTTGTATGTTTGTTTGTTTAAACGCTAAGATCTCTGGATTTACCGGTCTGATTTACTTATTTTTATATGAAAGCTATAGATAGCCCTTTCCTCCGATTTCGTCCTTCCAAGCAGCCATGTTAGTGCTTGCACTGTCTCAAAATTATTGAATGTGTAAATTATATTAATTATTTAATATATTTTGATTATTTCAATCCGTATTATAATAATATCCGTGATAATCCGTATTATTTGCAATATTTCTCTCAATGATTTGGGTGAAGTTAATTTGTAGAATTTTTCTTGGCCCATATCGTTAGAAAAATTATCACCAAATAGGATAGACGATTATTCATAAATATACTTTTTTACGCTTACCTCCACACTGTATCGCGCCGTATTCTCGAGATATTATTGGTTCAATGGAATAACTTAGCACCACGCTTAGTCCCGCTACCAGATGCAACAAATTTTTTAAAATTACAAAATTGTTGAGATTAGGTCTATAATTCACGAAAACGCGGCGAATGTGGCCCATTTAGCGGTTGTTTCTCGCATTTTCCCTAAAAGTAGTACTCGCCTATATGAATACATTTCTATTGTATTTATGTAGAAGTTAGATATTTTCCGGTTAGGCCGGTCGTGGCGCAGTGGCACAAAGTGTGACTGTAAAACCGACTGGTTGTGGGTTCGATCCCCACTCGAGGAGATGAAATATTTACCTAAATTTATATTTCCATTTCTTCGCTCTGGTGTCGAGGCAAAGCGCGGCGTTGAGTTCTGCCACTCAATACGCAATGCCTCCAAAATTCGGCAGAAAGTGGGGAACGGAGTGTCTTAACACTAGGTTCCCTCTGCCTACCCTGCTGTGTGCGGGATACAGCGTGAAGCTAATTTAATTTAATTTTTTTTTTTTTAGATATTTTCAAGGAGCCGTAGACCTGGATATTTAATATTAATTTTAGTTCGATACCACACGATATGGAAATAAATAGTCTTGACAGACCGGGCAAGACAAGATACATCATTTTTGAAAGATCTTATAAGGGTTCCGTCTTCCTCTTGAAGGTACGGAAAAGGAATGATAAAAATCTACTTCCAAATTTCACCACGTGGGTGACTGTGTTTATTGCTTAGAAAATTGATTATTTTCTGGATTATAGCTTGGCACCCTATATTATTCTTGCAAGAAAAGCATCATTCACACCCCTATGCGCAAAGGTCACCCATAAATCTGAACTATTTTTGGTGAAAGCCTATGGATGCCTTTTGCCTCGCAAATAAATTGTCCACAACTAAAATGTTTTAGTAAGCTCTCTACATTTTGTTTGTAATTCTACCCATTTTATGCAACATTTCACGTATTGGCTACTTCATAAAACATGTGTCCTACAAATTCTGTTGCTTGTTTGTGTTCAATATTGGAAAAAAAAATTGAACCAATGAAATAACATGTATTTATAATAACTATGTAATAATATTTTACTTTTCTTTTTTTGTGTGTTAATAAATTACGTCGCCGTAAATAGACCGTCATGGCGCAGGGTCACAATGGTGCGGCTGTAATTCAACGGCTGTTCATTCATTCATTTCTTCACTCTAAGTACTTTTGGAGTAGTCCTGGCTCCTGCCACGGAAAAAGCGTGGCGTTGAGTTCTGCCAATACGGCAATTAATACAAAATACACACGCAATGCCTCGAAAGCTAGTATGGGAAACGGAGTGTCTTAGCATTAGGTTATCGCTGCCTACTCTTCTATGTGTGGGATACTGAAAATATGAAGTAGGCAGATTCTCTTCGGAAGTTGAGAAGTTTTTAACTGTATGCTCTTATTTCAACATTTGAATGTATTTTAATATGAATAAATAACTGAAAAAAAAAACCAGCTATGAGTAATTATCATTATTAATTTAGAAAGTGTAAGACACTTTCAAAAGAATACTTTATAGATTTTTAATTAAATTTTGATGTTTTTAAGCAATTTCTATTTCAACACGCCAAATGTAGTGACTAAGGCAATCGTATCCCAGATTTTATTTCAATTTATAAATATAATTACTAAATAATAATGGTCTCTGGCTAAAATGAAGACTACAACGTGGCTGCCCTAATCATAACAATTTCGGCGAATACTTTCAGGTACATTTATTTTACAGCTTGGGCGATTTTCCTCTTGTTCCCTCAGCGTTTGCAAATTATGTTCAATATTTTAAATTACTAATTTCAAAGATTGAACATAATTTTCAAATTATTTTTGTAAGGGAATTGTTTAATAAAGTTAAATAAAAAGTAATTTTTAAAAGATATTTTCAAAATTGTGATTGTATTTTGATACCTACATGTTTGTAGTGTTTGAAGTTAAAATTGATTCTGGTGAAACAGATTATATGGCAGATTTTCTTTATATATTATAGACGTATATAATAACAAAATATTTCTTTCGTAATGTTACTATTTTATCATTAAGTTTCACATTTCTTTTACTATACATATTATCTTTTATATCATATGTAAAAGGCAATCAGAATATTACAATTGTTTTTTATTTCCCCGCTTCCGTAGCCCTAAAAGTGGCAATAAGTTACAACTCATCACGCAGAGACTCAAATTTTGTGAAAGTTCTCTATAATAGTCTACAATGTGTATTTTTAATACTATAGACATTTAAAATATATAATTAATAAATGCATAATGAATCTTTGAAGTTATTACAATACATTATTATCATTTATATTTTAGTCTTTATATTAATATTATTTAAAATCAGTTTTAATGGTGTAGGTGCGCAAGCCCAGGTTGTGGGTCTATTTCCCACTGGAGGGAAAGAAATATTTAATATATTCATTTCCTCGCTTTGGTAGCAAATCAAAAGCGCGGCGTTAATTTCCACCACTCAACACATTCAGAATTGTCTTACTGTCACAAACCGCAAGTATCTTAATAAGAACAGATCGGGATGCAAAAAAAGTTAGTATTATTTGGTGTCTAAATTCTAAGCCAGGTCTTCACAACTACCAACCTAAATTGATTGTTTTTCTATAAATAACTCAATATGAATTCCGGAATATTGGAGTTGTTGCGTGACTGCGCACATATCAACGTCCTCGAGGTTGTATATAAAGATTACCAATTTCTTTCACGGCATCAAAGGTTGGGGCGTTCTCGGCTTATAATAAATTTAAGAGACTACGCACAGTATAAATAATTATTCTATTTTAGTTCATTATTTTACTTCATGTCATGTATACCATGGTAACACGATGAGAAGTTAACAAATTTAACAACGAATTATAATTTAGGATCTTGGTCTACGGAGTTAATCAGATGTGGCTGCCAAAAATACAGATATTTCCTTGTTTACTTTATAAGGCTTAATATTTGCTATCCTCTTCCTCACCACTTTACACGTATAAGAGTTGGCCCCACTCAACGCAAAACAACAATTAGATAACACCGTCTGGTCAACAAGTTATCATTGTTGATCAAACGGTGTCATGTAGTGGACATAGAATTTTACTAACTTGACTTAGTTTTGTATGTATAAAAAAATAAAATAAAATCATATCAGCTTCGTGCTGTATGCCCGCACACTACAGGATAGGCAAAGGGGAGCTATTGTTAAGACACTCCCTTTGCCATTATCCGCCAAATTCTGGAGGTATTGTATTTTGATTGGTGGAACTCAACGCCGCTACAATCACACGCTTGTGTCTTTTCGCCACGACTGGCCTCAAAAAAAGAAAAAATATTTTATTTATAATTTTGTAACCCGTATACAAATATATATACACTAACGCTTTTCAGATTTATTTCTGTGCATATGCACATTCGAAAGTCGTTTACATTCGCCGAGTCATATTTCACCGCAGCCTAACATGGCGTGTGATTGATATACAGCTGTGTACTAACTGTTGCTAATTAATGCTTTTGGGCAAATGCTTATTTATCTTCTCTAAGTGATGTACAATAGGGTACCTATTGACCACCAGCTGACTACTATACACATTTACTTACATATTATATAAAAAAACTAAGCACTACACACACAATATTATTTCAAGAAAGGTATTTCGTCATAACATTATATTATAAGAAATATTTTTGTCATAATGCAGGCAAATCTTGTCATCGGTTATGCGTAAATTTTACTATAATAATAACTAATTATTGTATATAAATAAAACAAATCAGCTTCGCGCTGTATCCCGCGCACAGCAGACAGAGAAAACCTAGAGTTGAGACACTCCGTTCACCTCTTTCCACCGAATTCTGGAGGCATTGTGTATTGAGTGGCTGAAATGAACACTGCGTTTTGCCTTGACACCAAAGGGAAGAAATGAAAATATAATTTTAAATAAATATTTCTTTTCGTCGAGTAGGGATCGAGCCCACAGCCAGTCGCGTTTACAGTCACACACCTGTGACCCTCCTGCGCCACGACTGGCTGACTATCTTCCATCAACTTGTTTTAATATCTTTCTACGTACACTGATCTTGCATTCCGTACTTTCTTCATTTTTTTAAAATACCAGAACCTTTCTTTGCAGGCGTAGACCATTATTTTCGCACCCTTCTTTCAGAGTGGTAACTAATGCTTGCAACTCGCATTCTGATGATGCAATGGGCACTGCGTCATCTGTGTACAGCAGTCAGTTTACATTTAAGTTACCTACTTTCACTCCCATGTCACTTTGTTTCACTCACTGATATGGCGCATCTTTCTTTAATACTCGATTGAATATCACACCAAGGCGACATGCCAGCTCCTAATCGCATGCGGCGAAGAGACTTTAGTCTGCAGCAAATGTCTGCTCACAATGTACAGGGGTAGTATCTCCCGTAATTTCATTGTCACAGCTCTGTCAAACGACTTTTCCAAGTCCACAACAGCACAGATTTTAGTTAACGGCCAAGATTTTTTCCGTGTTCACGTGGAGGGACAAGATCTGATGCATACACCCTCTTCCAGACCTAGAGATTTAAGGTTATAAAACATTTTTTTTTATTGGTTGCACCTTCAGAATGTCACGTTTTATTGGTATTAAAGCCAGCCACATTTACATTCAGTAAAACCAAAGAGATTATATTATTAGTAATCAAACGATTGCTAATAATATAATCAAAATACGAAAATACTTTTGCCCCGACCTATTATTACAATTAAAAGTTTATCATATTAAAAGGAAAGGTTCGTGTATGGATTTTTAAATAGGGCAAAGATTTCCGTTATAAGTAGTGTAACACAATGTCAAAATATAATTATTGCTCGCTGAAAAAATATAAATTCTACAAGGACGTACACCGATAACAAGAATAAACAACAATTAAATATCGACATTCATAAATTAGGTCCTACCATCAAATATTCGATTACAGACGATTCCTTCCAGACCAAGCAAAAAGACGTCAGGCACAGAAATAGTATAACACTATTAAATAGTATTTAAGTAAATTAATGACAATGCGATAAAATACAAACAACGTTGATAAAATAATTCAATAAGAAAGAGACATCTTAAGTATATGTAAATTTTACAATTTTATTGATTTATGTGTTTACTCTTATTTCCGGAAAACAATAAGTTTATTAGGAGTTCTATATTGTAACTATAGCATTGACATTGACCTTAGTTAGGGGTACTCTGAGATCCGTAGAGTGTAGGTTCGCGCGCCGTTTTTAGTCGCGCTTGGACTCCGTGTGGATGTGCCGTCTGGTCGCTCCTCGCCTCCACGCTCGTATCGCGCGTAAAAACATGATATTAGATATATATTTAAATGAAGTTTATCTTACTGTTATTAAGACTATTTTTTGTCTTTAAAAAATATACGTGTGTATATCGTAATTAAACTACATTAAACAAGAAATAAAAATTGTGACTTTATTTTAAAACTCAAGGTAAGTGAAAAAAATATAACATAAAAAGCACTATGTTAAAATGTTATGTTATGCTTCCCACTGATATGTTTAACTTAGATTTAATCAATTATTATACATAACAAAAGTAATATATCATTAAATTTACTACAAACTTATGTAATTTACAAATTATAAAGTTGAAGAGTCAGTTTGATTGAATACTACTAGTTTAAATTGAAAAATATTTTTTGTACTGGGTAGTCCGTAGTTTATAGAGGAAAGCTACAGATTATCATTTCAATGTAATCCAATGTATTTGTCTGTCACTTTTCTGTACGATTAAATCAAAAGGTCACTTTGATTACATGTTTCATAATTGTTATATTATAGACGCTTCGTTATTAAAAATTTAAGTAATGTAAGCAGTTAACGCTTGTATCACACAACAAACTTGTTGCCCTTAGTAAAATAAAGAAACCTTTCAAAAAATAAAGGAAGTGGAAAATGGTTGGACATTTAAGTTTTTTGAATTTTATTCGTTACTTAACAATCGTACACATTTGTGGTGTAATTGTTGGTAACCTTATTAAATAAAAGGCAATCACTTATTACGAAAATATCCACCAAAAATTTAAATTCATTTCAGTGGGCATTTATACGAGGCTTAAGCTGATTTTGCATTTGTGGGAGGGATCACTAAGACTAAAATCATTTTAAAAATAAAAATTATAATTAAATATCAATTGAAAATATCAATATAATAATAGAATTATAAATTTGTTGAATTGAGGCCAGTCGTGGCGCAGCGGCACGAAGTGTACGACTGTAAAACCGACTAGTTGTGGGTTCGATCACCACTTGAGGAGATGAAATATTTACTTAAATTTATATTTTCATTTCTTTGCTCTGGTATCGAGGCTAAGCGTTGAGTTTTGCCACTCAATACGCAATGCCTCCAGATTTCGGCAGAAAGTGGGGCACCGAGTGTCTTAACACTAGGTTCTCTCTGCCTACCCTGCTGTGCGCGGGATTCAGCGTGAAGCTGATTTTGATTTAATTATAAATATAAAAAAAAATATAATTCTGCATCGGACATTCTTATAATTTTCACTCTCGTCTTATGTGTTATGTTAAGTCAAGTATGTACGTTTGTTTATGTTAAGTAAGTAATAGTGACAGTGTATATTACTGCACATAGAATTGTGAAAGATGTCGTAATCGTTTCCATTAAAATAAAAATTAAACAATTTATAACTGTAATATGTCTGAGACAATACTCTATTACGTTGAAATATAAAAAGTATAATTTATAAGCAATAATAAAAAAAACAATGTGCTGTTGTACTATAGACACCACGTAAAAGAATATACTAGATCTACATAAATAACTAGTGTTGACTGTTTTTAGCTTCACACGGTACCCCACGCATAGCAGGGTAAGCAGAGGGAACCTGGGAACCTAGTGTTAGTGTCGAATTTCCCAACCTACAACGTGTCGCGCTTATATTTACACGCTTCCGGCCACGATTTGCCTCAAATAATGTACCTGAAGTTAAACTATTATTTAATCATTATTAGACTGTTGTTTTGAAAGTTTTTAATTTATAACTCATCTAACTCATAACTCATCTAACTCATATCAAATATCTAATTTATATATTGAAAAAAAAAAACTTGAGTCACATGTTTCATTCAGGCAGTGGCCTGAGCTCCTCACTCTGAAATACGATGGGCTCGGCCCCCGCACTAGAACCCGTAGAATGCTAAGTAGTCTCTTGTAGTTTAATATCCGAATTAATACGCGTAAGTTACGAAGAAGTATTTTTTTTTATATTTTGAAGTTTCACATAAAAGAGCGAATATATATTTTTTCCTAACATTAAATGAAAGATAATGTCAACTGATATAATAGGGATTGGGGTTAATGTCTGGCCTTTATTATTAAATAATTAATATTTAATAAAAAATAAAATATCCTTTTTTCATAAAAATATGCCAACAAATAATGTGATTGTAACAAAAATCTAATAAATTTTAGCATTCAGCAACTATTTATTGACAATAATACTTTTTCATGATAACGTTTATAGGTCGACACCGTTATTGGCGTCTATGTTATTGTGACAATATGACAATAACGGCGCTCGTAAATAGCTTGCCATAAATCTTTACGTCGCTATTGTTGCAACTTCCCTTAATATAATAGTAAAGTTGCACTACAACCATTTAATACGCAACTTTATTTTAGAAGCACTTATTCAATGATTATACATAATTCGTATATATATATTATATACTTTTAAGAGGCTATCGTGGTGCAGGGGCACGAGCGTGCGACTGTTAACGTGAAGGTTATGGGTTCACATTCAAGGTTATGGGTAACATAACAGATAAGACGAGAGTGAAAATTATAAGAATGTCCGATGCAGAATTATATTTTTTTTTATATTTATAATTAAATCAAAATCAGCTTCACGCTGAATCCCGCGCACAGCAGGGTAGGCAGAGAGAACCTAGTGTTAAGACACTCGGTGCCCCACTTTCTGCCGAAATCTGGAGGCATTGCGTGTTGAGTGGCAAAACTCAACGCTTAGCCTCGATACCAGAGCGAAGAAATGAAAATATAAATTTAAGTAAATATTTCATCTCCTCAAGTGGTGATCGAACCCACAACTAGTCGGTTTTACAGTCGTACACTTCGTGCCGCTGCGCCACGACTGGCCTCAATTCAACAAATTTATAATTCTATTATTATATTGATATTTTCAATTGATATTTAATTATAATTTTTATTTTTAAAATAATTTTAGTCCTAAGACTAAAATTATTTTAAAAATAAAAATTTATGTGGGAGGGATCACTAATGATCCCTCCCACAAATGCAAAATCAGCTTAAGCCTCGTATAAATGCCCACTGAAATGAATTTAAATTTTTGGTGGATATTTTCGTAATAAGTGATTGCCTTTTATTTAATAAGTTACCAACAATTACACCACAAATGTGTACGATTGTTAAGTAACGAATAAAATTCAAAAAACTTACTTAGCCGCGCCGAGAATCAACACATTGGGCTTAGCTTTTCGAGTGACTGCCAGCATCGCGATCATCTGAAAAGCAAGACCAAGTTGGCCTCACAGAAACTGGGGGTCATCATCAGAGCGAGACAGTACTTTACGTTAAAATACCGATTGGCCCTGAATAGAGCCCAGGTTCGGCCTCATATGAAGTACTGTCCTCATCTCTGGACTGGTGCACCCCGGCCGTTTGCATCATTGGAGACACAATGATCTGTGCAGGGCTTGACACATTGGCCTGTGTGTGTGTGTGACACTTTCAAACTGTTATATTATATTAAGGAAAATTATATTTTCCTTAATATAATATAACAGTTTTTAACAGGCTTCTTAAATTGGGTAGTTGAGATTAATTATAATGTATATTCACTGGGCATTTTCAAAGTCTTAAGCCAGTCAGTTTAACATTAAGGCACTATATTGACGTTTACAAGGCCTTTTTCAAGACATCACTTACCTCACTTTAAACGTGGTTTTATATTCGTCAACTTGTCGCCTGCAAAACTTGGAGCTTTTATTAATAAGGACGAAACAAAACATATTTTTAGCATTGAACCCGTTAATCCCCATGTTCAAATTATGTTTTTATTTACGTTAGATGTTCGTCTGTTCATAAGCAATATAATATTTTTATAATTTTAAAGACAATATCCATACGTTGAAAAGTAGAGTTTCAGCCAATATCGTGAAACACTTACTTTGAAGCCAAGCTGTCGCATGCAGTACTTTATATGGATACATTTTTTTATTTATAAGCCTATTTAAATAAAGCTAACAATAAATGTTAAGGGAAAAATTACCAAAGTAAGTACGATATTGAAAACTACATTTAAACGAAATAAGCCTTTTCACAGACAAAATATTAAAAAATCATTATTTTGGGTTCTATATTACGTTGATAAACAACGCCAATAGTTGATTTTTTCATATATCTTCCATGCACAGACAACGTTGAGTTTCAGTCTAAAATCCTTGACGCCTTACTGGTATAATAGGCTTATGGAAATTAGGGTTTTATGGAAGTATATTCATTAGGCCTTGTCGTTAATCTATAGATATATGGTTAAAATATTTGCCTTCTAAGTAGATTAAAATTAAATGTATATGTATGGAGAGAATAATTGTGTGATAACTCAAGTTGCAAACTACAGTTATGCAACTGTAGCTTTTCGCTCATAGCAGAGTAGGCAGAGGGAACCTGGGAACTTAGTGGTAAGATACTCCGTTCCCATTAAATACAGTTACATGCTTTACACAACCCACAAACCATTCCTAAGCGTAAATCGCTTATTACATTTAAATTCTCTGAAAAAAAAAATAATTTTTTCCACTATATAAAATTGAGGATCTTTTTGCTATAATTAGTTTTACTAATATTTTTTTATTTCATTTTTTTAAAAACGATTATATTATTAAATTTAATTTGACTTTGAAATTTATTGAATATTTTGGGTTAGCACTCAGATAATTTTTCCCTGCACTTCTTTTTGAACTAGGCAGACATAATCTATCATTATTACGAAGTAGTTCTGTATAGATCTTATGAATAAAAATAATGATTTACTTGGTGATGATTTTATTATGTAAATAAAGCAATGTCGAGATGGAAGCGTCCGTGTCCGGTACCTCACGAAATAGGACCTCTGTTGTAGGTTGAACATTGCACCATTGCACCATTGCGTTGTATGCAACTTTTTGTGCTTTAAAATTAAGCAGTCTGTTGAACCTCTCCAAAAAACTATATCATATCGCAAAACTGGTTCCATCAGACCGTGCTAAGTTGTAAGTACAGCATCTATTCAAACCATACGGGCTATTTTACTTAACACGTATGCACCCCACAACTGTGTGCTTTGGTATGAACTTCCTTCCATGCGTTACGCAACTGTAGAATGGCCTATCTGAAATATAATAATTATATAAATCGTATGAAGTTCTATATAATTATACATATTATATCAAAAAATACCATGATGCAATTTATACATTTTACTAGTTTGACAGCTTCGCTTACTCGTATTTTATACTAATTTGAAACTTAATAAATAGTCGTTCAAATAATATTTCTGATATTGGTTTTACACCGAACCCGCGGTTTATTAGAGAATTCCAATAACGCGGGAAAATAAAGCAGGTGTTTCAGCATCGCGTAAATAACTATACAAAGTTTGTAAATCATAATTATGTTAAAATCACAAACAGACACTTTGTTTTTATTTATATGTACAGATGTATAGATTTGGTCACATGTTTTATTATAATAAACTATATAAAGATGTATAAATATAGTTTATGTATAAAAGTTGTTTACTCATTCATATTTCAATGTCACAAAAATAACTAGCCTAATTAACCTTCCAAATCGTTATGTAACTTACCCTAGAGAATAAATTAAAGAATAACCGTATAATTTTAACGGCAGTTTTATGTCTTATATTATTGGAAATTTTAGTAATTATTTCGTTTAACTAATTTGAACACATAGGGGTATATTTATGGTGTAACTGATTGTCCAAAAAATATTATTAAAAATATTATTTATTGAATAATGCTTTGGATCGTGATGTGTCTGGTTGTTAGAACCTTTTATCGTTGTGTCCCAAATCTTTTAGTGACTCAGAGGTGTTAAAAAAATATAATATATCTATTAAGATATATGCCATTAGAAATTTATTTAAGTAACTGAAATCTCGACAATATTTCTTATGAAAAAAAAATATGAATTCTCTGTCATAACTCGAAAGCTCCTCTGAAGAAAAGTCAAGATCGCGTCCTTTCTTACTCCCAACTATAAACTCTAAATTGTCGTTAGTTATAATAAAAGAAACACAATCGACATTTATAATCAGAATGCGATATGCGCAGAACACATGTAATATCGTAAAAAAATGAAATAAATATTATTTTATTGTATTTATTGCTGATTTAATCAGTATAAAGTGAAGATTTGGAACATCTGGTGAACAACCAGAACAGTCTAGCTAAACTATAAGAAATAATGAAATGCTGCCTTAATAAAACTTGTTGAATGATGAACATTTTTCATAGATACATACAAATTTAAGACCTTAATCGTGCATGGAGGCTGGCATTCATCAAGTTATAAGTCGTTATCATATCTTTACACCATCGTTAAATTATAAATCAATAACACTTTATAGTGGAATTTGAACCCCGCTTCAAATTCTGCTACGTTCAAATTTTTATATGTTTTCTAAAAAAGATTTGTTCACTTTAAAAATGTAAAAAATAATATCAAATTTATTTGAATAGTTTTCTACCGAATCCTCGCGAAGGTGTCGCGAACTGAGTATGAGAGCGTTGTAGGACTGTAAACACGACAGGTAGTGGTTTCGATTCCCATTCGAGAAATGAAATATTGAATATTTTCATTTCTTCGGTCTGATGTCTGTGTTGATTTCCGCTACCCAACAAATGTAGAACGGCATGTCCTTATACTACGTTTCCCCTGCCTCTGATCTGTGTTATTATTTACGTATGGGATACAGCGTGAAGCTGACAAAAAAACATGGACGTTATGTTCTACGTGGTGTTGAGGGGATATGGAAGGTGCAATAGCTCTTACTCAGGTAGGAAGCAAAGAACGGAATATCTTATAACTAGGTCATTGCCTACCCCTGATGTTGTGGGATATTGCATAAAGCTCAAAAAATATAAAACTGAAAAGAAGTATGGAAGATAAAAGAATAACATTTTTAGAAAATAAATATGTATCATTTATAATAAATCGCTAATAACTGCATTATTAGTATACAAGTGTGTCACAGTTCTTAAGCACCCGAATAATATACGATACTATAGACAAAGTGAATTCATTTTATTCAAAATAAGAAGTTACATCCTTCATTTTTTGAACGTCACAATTAATTTACCAGTAGTTGACTCAAGTTAATGCCTCAGACCTAAGAAGAACTGGCGAAAGAAACTCAGCGGGACTTTTTCTTAAATCATATAAAGTAATGTCACTAATATTAGAACTATAGCAAAAAACTATTTAGAAATTTATGTCACATCATAATAATAATATATTTAATTTGTTGCAGGTAGCCTGATGCCTTATAAAGATGGAGTTGGAGGATGAAGAAATATATTTTTTCAATGGAACTAATCAATCGACACAGTCATCCGGTTTCTCCGAACCAGATTCCCTCAATGTCATAGTACCGCTGAGTGTGATATATGCTGTCATCTTCATAGCCGGCGTTTTAGGAAATATAAGCACGTGTGTAGTTATTGCCCGGAATAGATCTATGCATACAGCTACAAATTTCTACCTCTTTAGCTTAGCGATATCGGACCTTCTTCTTTTGATATGTGGATTACCGCTGGAACTTCACAGATTGTGGAATCCACTTTCATATCCCCTCGGCGAAGCACTATGTATCATCGTGGGGCTGGTGTCGGAGACTTCCGCTAACGCGACAGTACTGACAATAACCGCATTTACCGTAGAGAGGTACATAGCGATATGCCGTCCGTTCATGTCGCATACGATGTCCAAGCTGTCAAGAGCCGTGCGTTATATTATCGCAATATGGGTGTGCGCGTTGTGTGCGGCTGTACCCCAAGCGATGCAGTTCGGTATCGTTGCATACAGTGAAAAGGGTCAAACAATCAGTGCTTGTACTGTGAAAGGACACGGGGTGCATCAAGTGTTTGTGATTTCAAGTTTTGTGTTTTTTGTTGTTCCGATGTCGTTGATCACAATCCTGTATGTACTGATTGGTGTGAAACTAAACACGTCTCATATTTTGCATCCAGTGAAAAAGACGTCCGTGGAGAGTGGTGATCGGCCCAACGGAACTACTCGGTATCGGAACGGTGCTTCGCAAAGACGGGTTATTAGGATGTTGGGTAAATTGAATTCTGTAAATATTGGCTTGGCCAAGTTAAAAAGCTAGAAACACGCAATGTGTATTTTACACGAATCAATACGAGCTACTTTGCGCCTTCCATAACGCGTGAATTATTTAATTGAAATTCATGAAATTTGGCAAATTTGTTAAAAATATACTTTGTAAAGAATTTAAAATTTCAATCATTCTTCTCAAATGCTCATAGATATGTGTTAATCTTTAAAATATTTGTGACCAACAGTGAGTTGGTACTTATCAAAAACTTAACTCACTTCTACATGACCTAGAAACTTGATATTTGGTACCAGAATTATTTTGCTTTACTATCAAAAACTCAACACTAAAGAAAGCTTTTTTTTTTTTTTCAAAATATAATATGTTATTAGCTACAAGAAACGTTGTAGTCGAGGGCTGATAGCGACTGTAACAAGACTAATTCCTGCTTTTAAAAAGTAATTACCACCTCTGAAGTATACAATGTGTATGTAATTATCGATCAGAAATAACAGTGCCAAAATTACTTCATTTTTGAAATGATTTTGATTTTGATTGCATTTTATATAATAATGTTTATCGCGACTATCAAGATAAGCTTACTAAAAAAATAATTTAAAAAATAAGTTTTGAAATTCGGTAGCGACCACTAAACTTCATATACGAGTATACGAATAAACTTCATATTTCAGCAAATAAAAAAATAATTATATATTTTTTATAACATACATACTTATAAAAGAATATCCCATTGTATTCTCAAATTCCAAATTTAAAGATCCATTATCACTAATTTCCATTATCGTTATTCATTTTAACTAATAATTAATATTGATAATGAAGCTCGCTTTGCGACAGTGCGCTCGATCCAACGACCTATATTGAGCTCACAAATCAATTAACATCACGAATCACCATTATAATACAATCTTAATATACCAATGCGTATCAAGTACCTTCAGAAAGATCACACACAAACATCTGTGGTCTGGCAGGAATTCACTGAATAAGGGCGGGGCGGTGTCTTTGCGCTTTCTTTCTTCTTCTATAAGTAACGACAATTTATAGTTATAATGGAGAGTAAGATAGGTCGCGCTCTTGACTTTCCTTTGAAGGAGCTTCGAGTTATGACAAAGTTATATTGTCAACGTTACAGTTAGTTAGTTGGTTTAGTAAATCAATTTCCGATGGCAAATATCTTATTAGAACAATATCTTTTTATGGCATTATTTAAAACTCATGCTGCAAATATAACTCTCTTAACTCAATTGCTTCTGAATCTCTAAAAGATTTTAGGCTTGTCACGATCACAACGATAAAAGCTTCTAACCATTACGTGCCGAAGCATTATTCATTATAATAATATTTTATATTTATTTGGGGGTATTAGTTACATGCTGTACACAAGGAAATTTTTAAAATCAATTATTCAATCAGCTAAGACTGAGGGAGTGGATATGTACAAATACTTTTTTGATTTCTTTGATTTTACATATTTAGTTTATGTATATTTCTTTGTTTTCATGTTCAGAGTATTTTTTTATGATATATATATTTTTGTTGTTTTATTTCGATTTAGTTAGTTTTGTTTATTTGTATAGAGAACATATAAATTATGTTATTCGGTTTCCATTATTTGATTTTAATTTATTTTTCGCTTCTACTTTTTATTCTTCAAGATGATTTAGATGTAGTTAAGAGTATAATATTGTATATGTAAGTATGTGTGTTATTTTATTTATTGTAACTTTCTTATAAATAGTAAAAATATAAAATAAGTAACTATAATAACAGAACAGCACCTAAGTCAGTGCTTAAATTACTTTATACAGTATAAACACAATTTTTTATTAAAGTAAAAAATATTTATTTAAATGTATTTTTTGTATTATACGCTTCCGCCACTAGTCCTTATCTGTCTTTTTTTTATTTTTTTAAATTTTAATATTCATCAATAATTATTAGAAAAAATATAATATATTGAGATTAAATTTATTCTATAATAAAGTATAAGGTCTTAGCAACTTCGGTCGCGTGGATTTTATGACCCTTGCCATATCATTTTGATTTATCAATCATATTTTCTATTGATCTATGGCGTAACCAGTTTCTTCGATTATTTTTAAACTTCAAATTCCGTATTTCACAAAATGTGGCTGATATTTCCTTATATTAATTGAGAATATAATATGTTATAGAGTAGCTGCTCTCCTTAAGTTTAACATCAGGTATGCTAGATCTTCATTTTCATATGTCAGTAATAAATGCTTGTCACGCTGATCTGCTTTTGAAGAAGTGCAAATTTTTTAGCTTTTCGCTGTATCCCGTTCATAGCAGAGTAGCAGAGGGAACCTGGGAACTTAGTGATTAGATACTCCGTTCCCGTTAAAACACTTCCTCACTGTCCGCCTCACTTTCCGTTGAATTCTAGAGGCATTGCGTTTTGAATGGCGGAATTCAACGCTGTGGTGCAATTGTCTTACCTATATTTTAACTTATAATTTAGTGCTTTATCAAATGTTCTTAATATTTGTTTCACACATCGCTTATTCAGTTAACAACGACATATTTGTTTTTATTTTTAAATAATGGGGAGGACGCCACGAAATTTTTGTAGCTAAATAGATTCATTATAATAATAAAATAAAAGTGGCATACGATCACGTCTTTCCTTTAAAAATATATCCATCGGGATGACGTATAAAATATAATACGTGTAAGTAAGTTGTTCATTTAATAATCGGTAATATTTTTTATAGTTAGTACATAATAATTTCAGATGAGACTATTTTCTTGTTTTGTACTTTTTAAAGTGTGTTTTAGTGGGGTTTTAGTCTTTCAATTTTTCTATCTATTTACATTTTATTGGTACAGAACGGTCTACGCACAAGTCAGATTTGGACTTGGCTAGTTTTTTTTTCTACCAATATTATCTAAGCGCACTTTACCTTTATGTAATGTATGATACGTGAGGTATTTAAATTCAAGACCTCAAGATTATTTTCATATTCTTTAGAGATACTCTACGGTTATTTTATTCTTTTATCTAGTTTTGATAAATGATGTAGGCGTGCAGTAATATTTAAAATGTACCTTAATTTCAAAATTTTTCATCACGTTATACACGTACTAGAACAATTATGGCAAGATTTATAGATTTAGCAATTATGGTAAAAGCTTGCGAATTTTTTGTTTTTATTTTACTTATGTAAATAGTCATGAGGCCGTCGTGGGCAGGGGCACAAGAATGTCACCATAACGTGTCTGTTGTGAGTTGGAACTCACAACTGTCACGTTATAGTGACATCCTTCAAGTGGGGATGGATCCCCACTCGAAGGAATGAATTATTATTTCATTATATTTACATTTCTACGCTCTAGCACTAAAGCAAAAAGCTCGGCGTTAAGTTCCGCCACTCAATACGCAATGCCGCAAAAATTTTATTCATAATGTACATTTTTTATAATTTTACTTTTTTTACATATTTTATAAATACCATACAGTGCAGCATAACTTATTGTAATGTTATTTTGGTATGTTGATTTACAGTAGCTGTGGCGTTATCATTTTTTCTATGTTGGGCACCGTTCCACGTGCAAAGACTGATAGCTATTTATGGGAAGAATTTGGAGCATCCCACCGATACGTTTTACAAGGTATAGTGATTAATGTATATTTATGACAGAATTGATGATAATGAAATGTATAAAATAACGCTCATAATATATATATGTAGATATTAATATTTTGAAGTTATAATTCCTATACGTAACCGTCACGTTTGCGCACGTGATAGTTAAAGTTAAGCTGATACAAAACTACCTATATTTTTTTTAAATTAATAATTCATACAAAATATAAAACTTCTCTACACATATTTGAACAACCATCCTTCATCGGACGCATATTGCCTCTTTTTTTCTTTGACTTAGACGATAACTTATTCAGCCAATTATATTTTGTGATAATAAAAAATATTTTTTGTGTTATTATTTCTTTTAAATTATAAGATACAACGATCATAGTTATTAAATTATGATAATTAATATATTTTATACCTACGTATGTTACTTTAATTATTGTCTGGGAATGGAACACGTAATCAAAGAACTGAACTAAAATATTATTTACAAGTTTATATCTATCGTAAACCATAAAATAAAATAATATATAATAATATGTTAGTTTCTTACATTAATTATATTGTTCACCACACACATTTATTCATCGTATAGTAGGGATCGTTATATTACTTACAGTCTATATTCGACAAACTAAAATCGGCTTGCAAAAAGTATGTCGGATTACCGCGGGTCTACAGTGTTGTGAAGAGATATCTCTTTGGTCCTTTACAATAATTTATTTAAAATAGTCGTTTGTATTCTTGCTGCTGTATAATTATGTATTATTGTACCTACATACCTGATATAAAATTTTACTGCATTAAATGTGTCACTTACTAATTTACTTTAAAGATAGGTATAAAAAGTTTATAAATATTCAAAGTTAAATATAATACAAAAGACATGTAGAATTTTACATTCTCTTTTATTTTCAACCGTAAAACAGAAAGTGTGTATAAATATTACATACACAAATGTTATCCTGACAGATTTTCCGATTCCTATTTTTTGTCTAATTTTCGAGGCAGACGTTTAACTCAACGCCACACTTTGTCTTATTATCAAAGCAAGGATACGAATAGATTTTATTTCCACTAGTAGAAATCAAACCCACAACCGTTTCGACAGTATGACGCTGTGACTTGGCGCCACGACGGCCTCACAATTTAAAGTATATCTTATGCATTATCTAAAACAAAATACAGGCTTTATTTTTGCATTGGAAGAGTGACTGTATTTTAAAGATTAAAATTATTTAATTTCATACTATATTCTATCTGCAATTTTTTTATATTATGGGGTCGATACTTAAGTAATAAGTATCGATATATAAGTAATCTGAATATATCTACAAATTTAAATAAATCAAGAAGGATATTTAAGGACGGTGCTAGAAATTAAGAAATTTTAATTTAAATTATGAGTAAAATTTTAACACGATGTTTCTATAACATATTATGTACGTATAATTTTTCATCAGACATCATGTAATTTAGAATAATGATAATATAAAAATAATTAAGCCATGTCTAATTGATAGTGCATATTTTTGATTTGGAAACAATGCGTGTCGAGCGGCGGAACTCAACGCCACGCTCCGCCACGACCCAAGAACGGAGAAATGAAAATATAAATTTAAATAAATATTTTATTTCCTCGAGTGGGGATCGAGCCCACAACCAGTCGCGGTTACAGTCACAGTTTGTACTCCTGCGCCATAGTAGGCCTCAATGCCGTAATTGATTAATTAGATTTTAAAATGTAAAATTAAAAAAATAAATTCAAAGTTATTTTATTTACTTACTTACTATATTTAAATTATTGCTTATGAATATTCATACGTCAACTTACATGACACGCGCCAACGTGTCCGGCCAAGTTAATGGTAATCATTTCTGTACAAAAGTATTCAAAGTATTCTGTGTTTACTTGAGATAATATTAAAGATTTAAATTTTAAATTAAAGATTAAAAACTTAATTAAGTTAGTGTATTTTTAGTTAGTAATGGACTATTACCTTGATATAGGTATGCTATATAGAGACCAATCTGGTGGTACAAAATAGCCCAGTAAACTTTTGAGCTTGAATTTTATTCTAAGTGAATACAGAACTCGGCACCCATATACTTAGATCTCCCATTCGTGTGTCGATGAAATCGAGAATGACATTACTTAACATTTAACTTGGCTCTCATTTCAAAATTATGTTTTTGATAGGATTTAAATTACTTAATTATAAATATTCATACGTTAACTTTAAAAATTTTACTGTTTTACAAAGTACAATAACCTTTTAAAAGTAAGGTTTTATATGCAAAATAATGGTAAATAATTTGTAACACTTTTAATATATATCTTTAATAATATGAAGCACACCTTTGGGCCTGAGCACCTCGTTACCAACTTCTTCCATTTGATCGGATTCAAAAGATAGCCGTTAGGCTTGTGGGTTCGGCCATAACTAACAAACAATCTGGGTGGTCTTGAAGATCGTACCACAAAGCTACAATATTCAGAACCATTAAAGAATCCTCTGTTATATCATTCGCTTGATTAGTAATTTGAGACATTCTTAAATAGCATTATTATTCATTGAAAATATCCGTCTCTACTTAAAACTATTAGCACGCCACGCACTGCCCACTATTACATTGCTAGTATCAGACTTAAAAATGCTCTCGCTTCTTCTTATTTATATATTTGTAGAATTCCTGGTGATTATATCAGTCTCATAATATTTCTAATAATTTGTATCTCTTTGAGCAGTTAATAATAATAGTAATAATTATCATTTAGATATTCCTTTTATTTTGAGATTACATTAAATAATTGTAATAAAAGTCACTTTCGGGTGTTAACATAACATAATGTTTAACTGAACAGTTATTTAAAATATCCATATTATTTAGGAAAATATTTAGTTTTTTTATTACTAAGCAATTGCTGATATACTATTATCACACATAATATATATTATTATCAGCAAAATATTTTCTAGTGTATCTAGTATAGTATTTTTTTCACTTTTCAATTGTACAGTAATGGACACTGTACTGGGCAAGTCCCTTACTGTGATACGAGACACTACCAGTGCGAGCATACGTCCAGTATTAACTGTCCCTCTGACAGTTACCGCTACCAGCAACCACCACCAGACCGCGCACTTTTATTTCACTATACTACATTTATTGTTAGTTTCCTTTAAACAATAATTGTTTAAAGTTATATCTTTTCTTGTTAACAGGTATACATAGTGCTGACTTATTTGTCGGGGGTCCTTTATTTTCTTTCAACTGCGATCAATCCGTTCCTATACAACATCATGTCAAACAAATTCAGGAACGCTTTCAAGGTAAATTGTTAATAATCTAACTTAACGTCGCGCTTTGCCTGACACCAGAGCGAAGGAAATGATAATATTAAATATTTAATTTCTTGGAGTGGGAATCGAACAGACAACCTGTCGCGTTTACAGTCACATTTTGTGCCCCTGCACCACAACGGGCTTAATAAGATAATATATTTTTTATTTTTTTAACAGCTTCACGCTGTATCCCGCACAAAACAGAGTATATAAAGGGAACCTGGGAACTAAGTGTTAAGATATCCATCTAGATACTTCCGTTCTACATTTCTTTTTGAGTGGCGGAACTCAACGCCGCATTTTGCCACGTAACCAGAGTGAGAAAATGAAAACATTAAATATTTCATCATTACGCGTAGGAATCGATCTCACAATTGGTAACGTTTACAGCCACACACTTGTGTCTCTGCGCCATGACTGGCCTCATATTCTGTTATACAACATGTATATTGTATATAATAATTATTTGCGAATGAAAATGTTTAAGTGTAATTGATTTATGAATATAGCACCTGTGTGTTAATACTTTAACAGTAATTTCCTTTAATATTCGTGATATAATTATTATATTTAGGTAAATGTCAGCGTGTTATTAACATAAATACGTGTACTTAGTTTGTTACTTTTTTTATTCTTTAAAATACTTTTTTAAAGCTTCGTGCTATATTCTGTATATAGCAGGGTAGGCCGAGGTAACGTAGTGATAAGATATTCCGTTCCATAGGCGCCACCATATTGTCGAGATATTGTGTGCTAAGTGGCGTGACTTAACGCCGAGCTGTGTCTACCACAGCGGATAAATTAAATTATTATTTTTTCTTCTGCATAAAACCTACTTACTTTATATATGTAAATTTGTATTTGTTAATCACGATAGAAAACAACTGTTTTTACTTTGTTTGTGAAATCGTTGCATGGCATGGCATGACATAAAAATAATATACAGGGTAGAAGTGACTCGCTCCTTTTACGGGATTTGTATATAGGGCAAAATATTTCAAACCCATACCCAAAAACAATAACCAAGATTAGGAATCTTGGTTATTGTTTTTAGGCAGCCTAGACGTAGAAATTTCATTTTCATTTTATGATGATGTGTGACGCAGTTACGAATAGATACGAATAACATAAACACCTAATCCTACAAAAATACCACTAAACGTTGCCATTCTGCCTTAACTTCTGACAATACCAAAACATTTTTAGAGGGCCACTAGTGTTATTTAATTTAATTTTAAAATGTAAGTTATATCTTCAACTGATTTTGAGCTATAAAGGAGGAGGATGTCATCAGCGTTCTAAAGGATATTACAAAAAATATTTATAGATAATTCGAGGTGATAAAGATTTTATTATACAACAGAACACTGAGACTTTAAGACAAACCTTTCAGACGTCTTGGAGGTACGTACAAGAAATGGATATATTGAAGATTCTGATCTACAGGTTTCGGAATGTATATATGAAGTGAGACATCCTTGGTAGAATACTCAGCTGACACAGTCTTTGCCTGGGTATCTGGAGAAGAAATACAAAATAGAATTATCATATACAGATGAAACATCTAGAAAATCGCTATCTACATACTCATTTTGGAATCAGTTCAGTCTGTACACTGAGACTATCTGTAGTACTTAACTCCTTTCTGACGCCAAATTGAGAAGGTGCTCAGATATTTCTTCTTTTCTCAATCCACTCAAGAAGATTTTTAAAAGCCTTTGCATATATTTTAATAATTTACTTACCAAACCAATTTTCTAACCTTGGCATAACTGCATTTGTACTTAATGTAGTTCTCCATAATCTAATGCAGTCCAGGGTTTGAAATGCATCCAATTCGGAAGGTTTTTGACATATGTGAGTGTTCCAATAGCAGAGATAAACGGATCATAGCAAATAATTATATTCTCAAAATTATCAGACTCGGCAAGATTGCTAAGCATGTTATTCACAGTGTCAGCGTACCCGTTTCAGTTAGCTTTCAGTCAAATCTTGTACTTAGTATACGGTAATCAGTACTTACTTGACTAATCGCTACTTTGGGTAATTGATAAAATATTAAATTTTACTTTACAATGTAAGATCTTGTTAATAGTTATATTTAAAAATTAAAATAATTACGATGTCTCATTAAATACATTACATATTTTACTTATGAGCCATTAAATCACGAGGAATTTTCTCCCAACATGTACGAAAACAGTACAATAAATACTTGCTATTCAGCCTGGCCTACTTACATTGTCTAGTATTTATTGGACTCGACGTAGCTCATTAGTTTCACTAAATAGGACTTAGGGAAAAAAATATTTTATATATATACAATATTTTTTTTGTTTAGTAACTTTTAGGTGTATATTGTATGTGTATTTGAGATTAAATCTATAGAGTAGTAAGAGGTTATATCTATAGATTGTTTAGTTGTCGCTTATATAATATGACTTAGCTGTGACTATTTATGTATTATTATATATACTCTCGCATATAATAATATATATTATATTATTATATGCGAGAGTATATAAACATGCGCAAAAACCAGGCCGCGCCAGCAAGTGGAACTCGACGCTAGCAGTATGTTTTCAATAAGTTTATAAGTAAATTAAAATTCTTTTGCAATGTTTACTACCTTAATACAAACAACAATTAAATTTACTTATTTATTTTACCGTACAACGGGAAACGAGCCCGCGCCTCCTGGAAACCGACCAGGCGCTCTGACCACTAAGCCATACTTTCTCATTAAGCTACGTCGAAATTTTTATTCACTTGTTACCACTTATTTACGTTGTTAGCATCTCTGTAGGGAGATTTTTACAAATTTCCGCTACTCAAAGATTATTACTAAGAATCAATCTTAGTCTGGCAAGAGAGAATGCTATTTATTAAATATTTATAACATTTTTAAAGTGTTATTCCACATTTATAAAAGAAAAATACTTATTTAGAAAACGTATAAAAATTTTAACTATTGAATTAGAACTTGAATTAGAGTCCCTGCGTTCAATGTTTTTTTTACTGTAGGGGTTGCCTGGAAGAGATCACCAGTGGTGATAAGGCCGCCCTTACACCAATGCTTTTGTGATTAATTGTTTTTGATCTTTTGTATTAATCTTGTTGGTGTAAAAAACACTTAAATAAATAAAAATTTCTAAATAAGTATTTTTCTTTATTCAAACAATATATAATATTTACGACCGATACGCCGGTAAAATCGTATAATAAAAATCTTTTCGACAATGTTGTTAAGATGAAATCTGTGATTTACGGAAACCCGTCGTTGTATCCAATTTTGCGGTTGTTTATCGCATTATCTGTAAGTAGTATTTGTCTGTTTGAATACTCGGTGATTACAATGAAAATAAGATACGTACCTATAAGTGAGTCATTATCGTAGGTTGATTTTATATTATATAAAGCCATCCATTATATAAAACTTGTCCAGGAGTAGGTTTGATTTTGGCATGATAAGTAAGTTTGAGTGAGAAGTAAATAAAATCAAATTAGCTTCACGCTGTACCCCGCACATAGCAGTGTAGGCAGATTAGGCTTAACACTAGGTTCCCTCTGCCTACCCTGCTGTGTGTGGGATACAGCGTGAAACTGACTTATAAAATTTTCTCGCTCTAGTAACGAGGTAAAGCGCGGCGTTGAGTCCCGCCACTCAATACGCAATGCTTGTAGAACTATCATCAGTTCATTTATAGGTTAAACTCTTAAATGATTCCATGTAAAAGTTTTGATTCCAATTCTTAGATGGCCAATTAGGAGAATGAAGCTTAATTTTATTAAATTCTAATTCCACATTTCAGTGTGAGTTTATTTCTTAGAAAATTAAACCTTGTATCCAATATACATATATATTCTCTCATCTCATCAGCATCTTATTGGGCGAGTGGCACCTTTCAGCCCTAGAGCAAAGGTCACCCATAAATCTGAACTATTTTTGGTAAAAAAGCCGACTGTGAGTGACTTTCGCATCGTGTTATCGTCGTATTATCGTCGTCGTCGTATATTATCCGCCACCAAATTATTTTAGTAAGCCCTCGACATTCTGTTTGTGAAGTTACCCATTTTATGCAGCATTTCACGCATTGGTTACTTGATGAAAACATTCCTTACAAAACAAACCTATTTTGTTGCATATTTGTATTTAATATGGACTTCAAAAACAAAAATGTAGTCCTTGGTTCTGTTAGTTATCATTTTGTAGTTGTATGTATTTTGTTCTTATTTGATGATATATATGTGTATGGAATGATAAGTGGCGCCGAACTCTGCATATCGAATATTATGCTATGCCCAACTTTACTACATACGCGAACTTGATTCATTCTTGTGTTCATAAACTTCATAAAAATGTTTTCGGGGTATACCTAATGGCTATACTAATGTAAAACCCACAGAGCTACTAGCTACGGTTCGAATTGCAAAATTATTTTTGTATTAAATAGTTCATGTACTAAGTATAACTTATATTATATGATGATCTATGAACAATAGTGAAGTGGAGTATCATTTAAAAAGGTTTAAAGTTACGCAGAAATGAAATATGACCGAATGGTACCTCTTTCAAAGATCTAAATAAATGTCAAAGGACATTTTTATGTTTTACAAATTATTAAGAAAAGAAGATTTATATCTATAAAACTATTTTAAGCAAAATAATATTATTCCTTGTCCAGTCAAATATGTACATACGAATCGATGTATAACTTATGTAGATCAAAAGTGTCCTATAGAGTATATGATTTCAAATAATACCTTAGAAAATATAAATAAAGTAAAGGGCCGCTGTCGCCGCGCTTTGGAAATTGTCTACTCCGCCCAATACGACTCACTCTCCGAGAAGACCGCGATATACCGATGATCCATCGTATCAGATTCTCCTAACATTCTGTCCCTGGCCCATACGCAAATAGAGAAAGAGAGCCCTATCAGAATAGAATACGGAAGGTGAGAAAACTCTTGCATCCAGTCCATCAACGAAACAAAAATATGGTTACTTTATTTTGTGAACATTCAATATTTTATTTAAATTTTAAATTCGTGATATTATGTTCTAAGTTATATATTTGTGCTTAGGTATTCATATTCGTACGAGAAAAACTATAATTTTAGAGAAATTCTTTTTGTTTTTATGATATCTTGGTTTAACCATTCTATCTCAAAGGATACTTTTTAAGTGCAATGTTTTTATTTTATTTGCTATATTAGGCATGATTTTTAATTTGGTTTTGACCCACGATAGTTATAAAGTTATTTAAATATTTTGATAAACAAATTTGTATTGTAATACCCCTCCCGCTCGTTCTTCTTAAACTGGTTTGCTATGTGATATTATAATTAATTAATTATATTTGCAGTTGTTCAATGTTATTTATAACAAAAAAGCTATAATTGTAGCGTTAAATAACAATATAAATATAATAGATTTACACAAAAGCGTATTATTTTACTACAATTTTTAGGGTCCCGTACGTCAATTCAAACGTCAAAAATGTCAAATATTAGAATAATCGAAAATTATTAATTTATAGACGATTGCAAAATAAATGTACTAAGTCTAAGTAAAAATTGACAGGTTTTAGATTTGACACCCCAAGTGGAATTGAAATATTTAACATTTTCATTCACACTTCCTCGCCTTTGTAACGAGACAAAGCGCGGCGTTGAGTTCCGCCACTCAACACACAATGTCTCCAGAATTCGGCTTAAAGTGAGGGACGGAAGGGTCTCGATGGAATGTGTTAACACTCCGTTCCCATATTCACTCTGTCTACCCTACTATGTGCAAGATACAGTAAAAAAATCTTTATAAGTACATAATATTACATCCGATTAAACACAAAGTACATATTTAAGATTATAAAATATATTAACATGCTTTATCTCTTTAGATGACGCTGTCAATGTGGTGTAGCAGAGACGGCCCACGGCTGGAGAGGACGTATAGTGCACTGCTAGCTTCACAACGACAGAGAGCAGCTAACAGAGTAGTGCAAAGACAGAGGCAAACAGGTCACCCGCGCCTCTTATGCCGGTTGTCCACTGCGTCCTCACAGCTGGGCGACGCTCCGCCGCGAGCGCAGGTGAGGTCAGACAAAGCAGATTGTTTTACAAGCTTGGGAAATGGATGCGGTAATACTTGGTTAAATTTTTTAGTCTGGTATCTGAGTTTGTATTTATTTATATATTTACTATATTAACTACTACTAAACTACTACTAAAAAACTACTAAAAAAATAGTATTTATGCTAAAAGACTAAAACATTACAGCAGCTCATAAAAAATATTATATAATCAGCATTGATTGGTGACCTGAACACTGAACAGCTTTTTAATAAATATGTGATGTGTATAAATAACCCTTTAAATAGTTGACATCAAAACATTTTAAATAAATAGAGGATCTAAAACAATTTCTGCAATTGTTAAGAATATTCCACATTTGTTTTGGCCCGTACATAACACCAGTTATGAATTTAATTTTTTTTGGTAACCTGGGAAACTAGTGTTAATAAAAATTCTATTGCCAATAAGACACTTTCGTTTTCCACTTTCCGCTGGATTCATGAGTATTACATGTTGAGTTGCGGAGTTGTGTCGATCAGGAAACGAACCCATAACAATTGCCTTCTGAACTACTGGACCTATTTGAATGAAACTTTTTTTGTAATGTAGCTAGCTATAAGGTCTTAACAGCATATAGGTTAATTTTATGAAGACTTCTACACCAGTAATGTAGAACTACTTGTGTAGTAGTACAGCTAAATTATAACATGGCACAATTGTTATATGTAGTAACAAGATACGAAATATCAGACCAGTCAAAACTCAAACGTGTCATAGAAAATATTTAGGTAAAATTTGTTTTACCAATGTACGTTTAAATTCTTAAGGATATTTTTGTTTTTGTAACATGTTATATATATAAATAATCATGAACATTCTGTAATTGTATCTGTAGAAACTCGATTAACACATTGAATTGTTTCTTTTTTTAATGAATTGAATTTTTATATTTTATTACTACAAAATATGCGGCCAATCTTGTTTTGGTCCACTTTCAATTTGTTACATTATACTTAAATAATAGATTTTTTAAAATTTGTACAACGATATCGTTCACTTGGTGGAACTGTGTAACGTAATTGCACATTTTCTTAAAAATAAATGAAATATATTTTGAGTGATGTATCGGCATACTAATATTGACAACATTATTTACATATTTGTATCCTGCAATATTTGTCAACCACCAACACCAACAAAAATGTCATTCTTGCACTAAATGAGCGATATGTAGAAAATATTCTAAAATCTAAGTGAAAGACTGTATAATCTATTATTATTATTACATATACATAGGGCCATTACATATATTTACATAGATACTAGTTATGCTTTTACAATGCTTATTAGTTCAAATATATATGTACATACCTAAATGCATTCAGGAAGTCTTCATCATTTTTATTCGACCTTGCTGTAACCTATAAGTAAATAGGTATAAAACAAAAAAATTAAACATACAATTAAATATCAACATATAAATTATCAAGTTGGTATGGTGATGGCATTTCATGTTTTGTTGTAAATTTTGGTGACTGAAAATAATACTTTTATAATACTTATAAAATGCCATCCGCGGTGCTCCACGTATTTCCCGTAAATTAAATATCATGAAGCAACTTATCTTATTTTATCTTATCAAGACAATTATGTCTACCCTCTCTTTGGTGGAGTTTCACATTTTTTTCAGTTTACGTTCTTATAGATAACATATAAAAAAATTCTGTACGCCTCTTTTATGTACATATTTCATACTTTTGCATTCGCTCTAAGCATGGGATCTTTACTATTAAAAATTAAAGAGTGTTCAAGATAGAATATTAATTTGTATATTTCGTTTTCAAAATTGTAATATTATTTAGCATTTAAGATTTTACAGCTTCAAGAACGAAAGTAAAGATCTCCCCTTTGGCTATTGTCAGATAGTGTGCCTTTACAATAAATTCTCATATTTATATCAAACAAAAGAAATGTCTATTTTATCATTTGGACTCTCGTGGGTATTGTTACTATTTTAGTTCTTTTTGTAATAAATGAAGAGACTATCAGGACATAAGAGGAAATGTGGAGATAAAAATTCATAAGTACAACATTCATAAGTACAACAATCATGTACAATTTTACATAAATAAAGACAACATATAAAAATATATTTAATTAAAACTGGTTTTTTGTCTCTTCCGTAGACTACGTGTATAAAACAAAACAAAATGTCTGGTAACTTTTAACGTCGACAAAATTTGGTTATGACTTCATATTTTTACTGGATTAATCAAATATACGCGATATTTGATATTGAACCCGACGTTTCGAACACTTTGCAGTAGTCCGATGTCACGGGTAGACCTATTTTTCTTGTTTACAAAAAAAATTGTTAGGTTTATGCGATGCACCCAGTCTTGGAGCAGGTGCAGGTGGACTGCACAAAGTGTGACTGTAAACACAAAATGTTGTGGGTTCGATTTCCATTCGAGGATATAAAATATTAAATATTTCCATTTTCTTCGCTCTGTGTTCCCCCACTCAACACTCAGTGTCACCAGAATTCGGTGGAAAATGGGGTACTGAGTGTCTCAACACTAGGTGCCCTGTATCTACCCAGTTGTGTGCAGGATACAAGAAAACGCTAAAAAAACAGTATATAAAATTGAATTATATTTCAATATTGCTTACTATTATTTGTTTCAGAAATAGTAATCTCTCCTTTATTTAGGTAATTTCAATGCCGAATTTTGTATAACCAAAGCTACCACAGTTTTTAAATATAAATTTACAAAAACATTTATTCAAAATATATTTTGTCTATGTTAGGTACATGTTAAAAAACACAAATTAAACGTTTAATACTTAATATGCACATATTTATTTCTGTCTCGAAAAGTGTAATTGTAGTTTCCGAACATTTACTATCAAGGACGTTCGTTGAGTACATAATGTATATTTTTGTTAAATATCAAGAGGCCATCGTGGGGTAGTGGCCATCGTGGTAGTCCAACTGAAGTGAACTAAACGTGGTTGTCGGTAACTTGGTGGAAGGAATTATTTTCATTTCACACTGGATTGTCTCTTGTCTATCCTGCTGAATGCGGGATAGAGCGTGAACTGAAAGAATATTACGTAATATGTAATTATCTTTTTAAACATTTTTAAAGTGTTATTCCACACTTAGGAAAGAAAAATATTTATTTAGAAAACGTATAAAAATCCAGGAGGCGCGGGTTCGAGTCCCGCTACGTTCAAATTTTTATACGTTGTCTAAATAAGTATGTAGTTATCTTCCTATGTTTGATTTGCGCGCGCACTCACACGTTTATTCATTTTTAATTATCTACTGCAATTATGTAGTTCTACTGGTGTTTAATATTTATACTAAAATTATACATACAACATACAATTTAAAATTTAAATTAAACATAAATGCGAAAATACAAATTATGTTAAGCATGTCTGTCTGTATGCAATGATAAAAAATAAAATGTATAATTATGTTCACTTTCAGGCCAGTCGTGGCGCAGGCGCACAAAGTGTGACTGTAAAATCGACTGGTTGTGGGTTCGATCCCCACTCGAGGA
The DNA here is from genome assembly GCA_917862395.2 of Heliconius sara. Classification (NCBI taxonomy): domain Eukaryota; kingdom Metazoa; phylum Arthropoda; class Insecta; order Lepidoptera; family Nymphalidae; genus Heliconius; species Heliconius sara. The sequence continues at coordinate 16,258,215 of OU860798.1, read as the reverse complement.
AATGAAATATTTATTTATATTTATATTTTCATTTCTTCCCTTTGTTATAAAGGTAAAAGCGCGGCGTCGAGTTCCGCCACTCAACACGCAATGCCTTCAGAACTTAGTGGTGGGAAAGTGGGGTACGGAGTTTCTTAACACTAGGTTCCCTCTGCCTACTCGGATATGTGTATACATATGATGCAGCGAAACTGGTTATCTAAATTATATTTTTTTATATTCCATGCCATATTTATTAGTATTATTTGTTCGAGTATATGAGTGAGTGTTTTTGGTGGGATTCATTACTTACGTACTACCTATATATCATGGATTATTTTACCCGACTACGGCAAAGTAAAAAGCGGAGTTATGATTTTGACCGGTATGTATGTATGTATATATGTATGTATGTACATCTGTGACTACCGCTGTAGCTTCTAAGATATTTATCATAATTTTAATTTGCGTCTCGATTGCCCGCTGACCTAAATCTAACAGGAGGAAGTACCTCCCTCCTCCTAGGTTTAGGGCAGGTAACTTTTATTATCTTAAACAGAATGTTTAATATGTACTATATTAATGATGCAATATCAATAGTTACTATAACGCACGTAAAGAAAACATATTATTCTCTTATCTTTTCTTTTATCTTAATTATTTTTTTTTAAATTAATAAATAATAGAGCAGAGGCACAAGCGTGTGACTCTAAACGCGACAGGTTGTGTGTTCGATTCACATCAGGGGAATGAAATATTTAACATTTTCATTTCTTTTCTCTAGCGGCAAAGCACGACGTTAAGTTCCGTCACTCAAAAGTGGAAACGGAATGTCTTAAAACTATGTTCCCAGGTTCCGTTTGCTTACTCTGCTATGTGTTATTAAAAAAAATTTATAGTTCTCTCAAAAGTGCAGCCACAACGGTTCTGTTATATTGGTTGCATGGAAACTATTAACATAATATAATAATATAGCCTTTATATAGCCTTCCTCTGGAAATGGACGAAGCAAAATATGTTTTTCTTAGATTTAGATCAGTTTTTCCTGTCCCGCTTTTAACTAAACAAAATTTCAGCTTCGTAATAGGAACATAGATAAAATTATATAGATATTTATTTTTCAACTAACAAAATATTTGCGTCAGTCAAAAAACAATGTTATTTTACACAATTTTTATTAAGTACATAATATTTAGGTTTTGTTGCCAGAAATGAATGAGATGTGTGTGTAGTTTATATTATAATGTATATTTGCTCAATTCTCTTAGCAAAATGGCCTTGAAGTATGAATTTTTTCTTAATTCGCTTTTTATGTACTATACTTTAAAATAGTTGGTATGTGTAATGTTTTCGATTAAAGGTTATAAAATATATAAGTAAAAGTGATCAAAGTAACACTTTTGTTGTTATTATACAAGTATAAAATTAAACTTAAATATATTTTTCAATTTTTCCGTTCCCCACGTTCACAATTTTCTTAACTTCCCGTTTAACTACAATCTTGAAATTGGTACGCAAGCCATGGTGGGCGAGTCCGACTCGTACTTTTTTATTTTTTTCAGTTTCACGCTGTATGACGCATGTAGCAGGGTAGGCAGAGGGAGGGCAGGGTAGCCTAGTGTTAAAACGTTCTGCTCCCCAGTTTCTGCCGAATTCTAGAGGCATTGCGTGTATAATGGCGGAACTAAACACCACATTTTGCCTCTACACCATGACTGGCCTCGACTTAATCTACTTAATAGACAATAAATATCAATGGGACTTCTGCAATAAAAAGAATGAATAGGTAATTAAATAATATAATATATATTTAAGTGTTGTTTGTTAACAGAACTGTCCTTTGTTTGTATTAAGAACGGTTCAGAACTCAGTTATAGTTTTCTATTAAATTTGAAATAAAATAATTCAGACAGTACAGTCACCTTGTGCCGTGTGATCCCGGCCTAGAATAGGATCATCCTGGTACTGGTGGTTTCGTAAGAGGCGACTAAAGTACGTGTGGTAGAGTCACGTCGTCAGCAATGGCAACACGCATGGGCAGACTCGACCGGATCATTACCACCCCCGGCATTTAAAACCGGCGTGAAGTAGTGGCTTTATGCCACTGCGTTTCGCATCAGGTAATGCCGGGCCCTCGGCGCCCAACCCACCTAACAGGCAGGCAACGCACGTGTAGCTCCTCTGGGGTTGCACGGGGTCGTGGGCGGCGGTAGTCACTTACCATCAGGTGACCCGCACGCTCGTTTGCCGTGTCTTTTCCATAAAAAAAAAAAACCTGTACCTCTACCAGTGGACCTGCTAGTCACCTGTACATACTGTAGTCAAATGTCGTTCAATTTTTTTTAGTCTCACGCTGTTATCCCGCGCTGTTAAGACACTTCGTTCCTGTTCCCTACTTTCCGCCGAATTCTGGACACATTGTATGTTGAGTTGATGTGAGAGGACTGGGAAATGGAAAGAAAAAATATTTCGTCTTCTTCTGTTCATATTAAAAAAATATATTAATTCGAGTGGGATCGAACCCACACCCTGTCGCGCCTACACGCTTGTTGCGCTGCGCCACACCTGTCCTCTGATTAAGATTTAATGAAATTAATATTTTATTAAGCTTCAATCATGATATAAGTCTAGCTGCCTGGAGTTTAGACTCCACTCGTGACGTAAACATTTGAATCAATATGTACATAACATATCCTTAATTTTGCTAAATAAATTGATTTTTAACAGAAAAGACCTAAATAGAATAATTTTACATAAAGTAAACTGTACTTTGATTTTGTTAAACAAGAATAAATAAGGAAAGACTTTATAATTTTGAAGTCGGTGCCAAGTACATCAAACAGGCTTATTAATTTGATATTGAAGTCAGTTTATTAGCTTGTCACCGAATCAGCGAAATCGGTTGGTCTGACATTGAGTTTCTCGTCCACATTTGTCGCGCACATACCTAACGCAAATTTAAGACTTATGTGATTTTCGCATAGATACTATTGTCAGAAATGGACCAAAAAAACGAGGCGACGGGTAGCTTTTAAATAAAAAATAATTCAAAATAGGTTCACCCAGTCCAAAGTTCTCAGGTAACAAACACAAAAAAAAAACAGTCGAATTGATAACCTCCTCTTTTACAGAAGTAGGTTAAAATACCAACATCAACGGGATGCCACAGTTAGAATCTAACCGAACTCTTATCAAACTAGCCTTGTCTTGAATTCTTTCCAATAAATCATTGAAATCAGTCGGCGTGATATTGAGTTATACGTCCATTTGTCGCGCACATACTTTATGCAAATTTAAAACTAGTGTAATAATAGAAATTAAAATGAGACCACACGGGAAGCACAGGTTTCATATATAAAAGGATCTGAGATTAAAATCAGTTCACCCACTCAAAAGTTCTGAGGTAGCAAACATTAAAAAAAAAATAAATTGATAACCTCCTCCTTTTACAGAAGTCGGTTAAAAATATTTTTATGTGTTCTTAAATTTTCTAGGTCAAGATATATGATACATTACGTAAAAGGGTAGCTATAAAAGTAACTGCGTATTTGCCCTGAAATCCTAGACACCTACAATAGTGATAATATAATGCTTGCTTTTGGATTGTTATACGGAATGTTTTTGTCAGCACCACTTTTAATGATATCGCTTTTTTAAACTACTTTAAAAACCTAACACAATTTTTAAAAAATATTTTTCCCAAATATCCTACGTATAAACTGTGGAGGTATCTCGATTAATTTCTTTAGGTATATTTTTTTCATTTATTCGCTCTGGTACCAAGGAAAAGCGCGGCGTCGAGATCCACCACTCAAGATTTTTTTTTTTTTATGGAAAAGACGGCAAACGAGCGTTCGGGTCACCTGATGGTAAGTGATTACCGCCGCCCACGGCCCCGTGCAACACCAGAGGAGTTACAGGTGCGTTGGCGGTCTTTAAGGTGGCCATTATATAGTGCAAAGCGCAGTGACATAAAGCCTCTACTTCACGCCGGTTTTTAAATGCCCGGGGTGGTAATGATTCGGCCGAGTATATACGATATAGGATACGATACGATATACGTCGATATACAGAGTAACACTAGGTTTCCTCTGCCTATCCTGCTATTTGTAGAATACAGCGTGAAGCCAAAAAAATGCTATAAACATTTTTTATTGTTTATCTAAACCTACATAAACTAGGCTTGGAAAAAAACAAAAATAACTCAAGCTATTTAATTTCTAAGAGGATATTTGGATTACATAATTTTCTTAGTGATTTTATTACAATTATATTGTTAAACTAGTTACATTTTGTTTTGTTCTGATATGATCTAAAGTGTCAATCCGAGAATAGGAAGTCCGGGATGTGAAAAATATAACTCTTCTATAGCTATAGGATATAACCACTTTGTCTATCTTAAATCGCCATTTCAAATTGTGTTTTAACTACGAGTATTTATATTTGTGTATTGTGTAATTGTATCTCTTTATAAGTCACTCATTTGCTTATAACTAAATGAAGTAGACGGATAAGGTAGATACAGATTTTTTGACATTTGCATGTTAAGTGGCTGTGGATTTGTCTTGTTACTAGAGGGAAGAAATTAAAATATTTGTATTGTATTTGTAATGAATTGGGAATTGATTGATTTTTTTCATTTCCCCAAGTGGGAATCGAACTCACAACTATCGCGCTTACAGTCACACATAAGAGTGAGATACTTCACAATGTGTATATTATTTCTTGTTAGTTGTATGTTCAAGTTCAAGGAAAAATTTAAAAAAATCGAAGAGGAAACCAAGAATTTAAGTACACAAGAGAAATATGATTGGATAGAAAATACGATTAATACTCAGATAAAACTTCATTCAAAATCGACAGAACAAAAAAATTGGCTATCAACTAACAGTATAAATTTATTAGAACAAAGAAAAAAAACAATTAGCTCAAGAGACGCTATTGATACGAGACGTCGTCTAGCGGAAATCAGTAAGAAAATTAGAGAAAGCACAAGACTAGATAGGAAAACATATAGATTAAAGACTATTGAATATTTCATAAATGAATCAGGAGGTGTCAAAAAAGCTTTCAAGGCACTAACAAATTCTAAGGACTGGGTTGTAAAATTTAAAAATAAAATACTCGCCACGAGTATAATCAGCGCAGAACAGGCATATTAAGTATTGCTACAGATTATTACAAAAAACTATATGAATGTTGTAATTTGCAAGACTAGATCTAAAGGACAATCCAAACGTCCCTTGTATACTTCGGGCTGAGGTTGAAAAAGTTATAGATTCCCAACCGACAGCTAAAGCACCGGGGCCTGATGGAATCAGGAACGAAGAAATAAAGCACTGCAAAGAAGTTCTAACTCCAGTACTCACTGATATATTTAACGATATATCAATACGGAAATAATTCGGAACGGAATAAACACTAATGTACGATAGTCAAACTTGGACTTTGACACAGAAGAACATAGAAAAATTCGAAAACTGCCAACATGCAATGGAAAGGAGTATGTTAAATGTAAAGAAATCTGATAGGTGGAAAAATACAGTGATTAGAAATAAAACTAAGGTACATGATATCACACATAAAATTAAAAGACTCAAGTGGCGGTGGACTGGACACATGATTAGAGGGAAATATAAATGGAGCAAACTAACAACACAATGGTAAGAAGAAGGGAAGAAGGGAAAAGGAAAAAAGATCGACCTCAGAAAAAATGGGACGACGATATTAAACACGTAGCTGGTACAGCGTGGAATAGAGTAGCTCAGGACAGACACGAATGGAAAAGGTTGGAGGAGGCCTTTGCCGACTGGCAAACTGACCTGCAAAAGACAAGCAAACACCAAATAATTGATTAGTTATAATTTATTAATTTTAGTTCATCTATTGGATTGACAACTAGATTTGTAATAGATGATAAGCAGTTCAGAATAAAAGGCTTTATTATTATTATTATTATTGTATGTTCAAGTTAATCGTCTTCAATTCTTAAAACAAGTCATCAAAAAATTATAATGACGACTTTACATGTCTTAGGTATACACTTTCTTTCGCGAAGGCAATTAGAGGCTCTGCAGAACATTTTACATATTTATTTTAAGTGTTAATTTAATGTGCAGTGGGGATTTGAAATATTTAAATATTGATAAAATTATTAAAAAAAATATTGAGTGGAAGTTCTGCGTAGCCCACCACATTTGATCACCTCGGCAGTAACTGCCTCTGCTTCAGGTGCCTTACCACATTTCAGATTTCGTATTGTACTCTCAACTTCTTTTATACTGATTTTGCCATCAGCTACATCAAGACTCAGTGTTTCGCTGTTACTTGAGACTAAGGCATCACCACATTCATACATCTCCTTGGAAAATTCATTCCATTCGTCTTCCATTCCAATTCCATCCTAACATTCGTCGCGCTTTTTGCTGAAGTCTCTTTTCCCTTAACCATACATGTCGCTGCTTCCTTCATACATACCCTAAGGTTCTCATACATAATATTTGTAAATGGTAAATAATATAAGCTATTACTAACAAATATTATATTAAATTAAAAGTGTTATTTGGTTCTAAAGTACTAAGTGATAAATGTTGCTATTTAGTTCTTTTAGAACTAAATAACATTTATAATTGTCACTTAACAGTTCCTTATTATTATTTATTGGTTTTGGTTCTGCTTTACATATTATAAAAAAAATATATTAAACCTAAATTAAAAGTTCAGAAAATAATACGGAGCTAAAATTAATTAAGTAATAAACAAAAACAGCTCCACTAGATGAGAATTTGACAACCTGCTGTGAAACTTTCGAAATATTCATATGGTGTCAGTATTAAATAAAATATTTTTATTAAATTGCAGTCTTATCACCGACAAAACCTCTCCGTCGTAACTGAGGTGCCAATAACAAATTGGCTTTGGAAGCAACGACTTGTGGAAGGATCGGACTCCTTTACGTCGCCACGGAGCATATCGAATTCCAGTTTACATGAATTAGATCAAGAACTGAGTGGTGAAGAACTAGCGACGTTTTTGTATCAGGTTAATTGTAATATAGGTGGGCATACCTGAGACACGTCAGTTTAGAGCGTCCGGAATAGAGCTCTAAACTGAATAAAGGATATATAAAGAAATCGGGATTTTGTTTTTAGTAACATCGTCCCAGCTATTGACCCACCGTTGATAGGTTTCGTCATTTATTACGATTAAACTTCCAAAGATTGTCTTTTCTTAATGAAAATTAACTTGACTATTTGTAACGTTAATTTGTGTTTCAACTCAGACACTGTAGCTTTCATTAAATTTGCTTGTTGAGATTTATTCGTGGCTCGTGTTCGTTCTTAAGTACATTTAGGTGGTAAAAACGACGATTTGGCCCCGAAATATATTATAATAATGAATGTTTGTGATTGTTATTGTTATTAGATAATTTAATTGTAAATATAGTAAAATCTCTTAACACACAATGCTTCCAGAATTCAGTGGGAAGTGGGTCATGGACCTACTAATAGATTGAATGTACATAGTTAGAATTAAGTAATCATGTGAATAAAGGAAAGAAAGAGTGACATCTTAAGATAATTGGAATAAATGTTTTTTTTAAATATATATATATATATATATATATATATATATATATATATAAATATAAATATATCTATATATATATATATATATATATATATATATATATATATATATATATAATGTAATAAAAAAATAATATTTTGAAAGAACGAAAAGTTATTCTTATTATGAAAATAATGGAAAAGTAAATAAGTGAATCTAATGATAATAAATAATAAGTGATGTGATAATATTTATAAGTAAATGTTGTTGTTTATCAATATCATTAGAAGTTATAATTATTTAAATATATAGGTATAATCGGGTTATTGGTGATTAATGAAAAATATATATTTGTGCCGTTTTATTATTTTTTTTATCAACTCTATCATTTGAAATTATCTGTGATTTAATTTGTAACAAGTGTAACACGTAAAGTGTGGTATGGTTTTATATTTTATTGTTCAAAATATCTAAGGATATAAAATATCTATATTCTAAATCTATAGATGAATTTTATTAACTCGAGAGAGTTATAGTTATAAGTAGGGCTTCCAATCCCGCAACCACAATTCAATATATGTATGAAGGTATTGCGAGACTGGGAATTTTTAATCCCACGGGATTCCGGTAGTTGCTTGATTTCTCATATAACCCGCACCGCAGAACCCGCACGCTTAAACCCGCATCTCTCGGGAATGGAAATGATACGGGACCCCACAATATCGAGATCTCGGCATACCGGGTTTGGAAGTCCTATTTGTAAGTCATGATTATGTTACGATACAAAAGAAAATTATACACATGCAGAGGTGTGCAGAGGAAATTTAGTGTTAAGTTACTCGGTTTTCTACTTTCCATCGCAAAATCAATCAACACATCAACGCCACGCTTTGTCATGTTACCAGAGGGATGATATGAAATTAATTTATTTTCTCAAGTGGGGATCGAACTAACAACCGTCGCGTTTACAGTCAGACGCTGTACTATTGAGTTATTGTCACTAATATCTGTGTTGTGATATAATACAATGTCTTCATCTGCCCTTATATATTTCCAGTTCATTTAAGTTGTATAATGGAATAAACGAAAAGGAAATTATTTACTTTATTTTTAGTAATTGCTTCTTGGTAAAAAATTGTTTTAGGTATCTACGATTACTTTTATATTTTAAAGAACTTTTGGACAATAACACAAAATGTTTAATAATAAATTAAAGACAAAAATTATTGGACTGTAATTCTTGTTTTCAGTTTTATCTATAAATATTAAGCAATAAACGTTTTGAAAATGAATAAGACATTTTATTTCTTTATCATAGTAAAAAGGAATTATGGATACAAAATATAATAAATGATGCCTGACCAAAACAAGACAAAATTTACATTTGTCTTTTTTTGGTCAGGCGTCATTTTACAACTTTATGTTCAATAAAGTATATAATAATATATCATTTGGTTTAATTACGATCATTAGATGTTCTTGTGATTAGAAAAGTATAAATTATAAGGACATTCAGAATGTGCTTCTCTTATCTATCAAAGAACTTGCAAAAAACATTTTTATGATATTGTCATAATTTTATTAGAATTTGATTTCTTGTGAGGCCGGTCGTGGCGCAGCGGCACAAAGTGTGACTGTAAAACCGGCGGTATTGGGCTCGATTACCACTCGAGGAGATGAAATATTTATTTAAATTTATATTTCCATTTATTCGCTCTGATGTCGAGTTGAGTTCTGCCACTCAACACGCAATGCCTCCACAATTCGACAGAAAGTGGGAAACTGAGTCTTAACGCTAGGTTCCCTTTGCCTACCTTGCTGCACGCGGAATACAGTGTCAAGCTGATATTTTTTTAATTTATTCGATTCTTTTTGCAAAAAACATCTTGTAAACAAAAAATAACTTGAAAAAACTAAAATGTAAATGTGGTAAGAACTTTTGACTTAATAAAATAAAAGTTGATTACGTCATTTATTGTACGAGTAAAGCTCAAAAGTAAATCAGAGTAAGCTGAGTAAAAATAATTAGATTATGGACTTGTTTTGAGTGTTCATATAAATATGAAGGCTTTTTTTTACTATTCAAATTCTTGATATATAAAATTTTTTTATAGAATACATATTGGCCGTTTGAATACGACGAAAACGGTATGAATTAACATACATATTACCTAGTTAATAATATAAAAAAATATTCTTTATGAAATATTCTGCCTAAATAGATATACATGATGGAAGCGTCGTTTTACGGGAGTACGTCACAAGTTAAAATATCATCCACACCACCTGGATACGTGGCAATCTACTACTGTGCGGTTTCGTAGGAACTTCCTTCCACGCGCCACGGAACTGTGGAATGGCCTACGCGCGGCAGTGTTTCCAGGTCGATATGACATGGGTACCTTCAACAAACGCGTCTATCTCCACCTTAAAGGCCGGCAACGCATCTGTAGCTCCTCTGGTGTTGCACGGGGCCGTGGGCGGCGGTAATCTGTTACCATCAGGTGACCCGAACGCTCGTTTGCCTTGTCCTTTTCCATAAAAAAAAAGCCCGTAAAAGAACCTTCCCGCCCGTTTTTTAAATTTTACACTAGCGTATAAAAATTTCGACGGAGCTCCATGAGAACGTATGGCTTAGTGTTCAGAGCGCCTAGTCGGTTTCCAGGAGACGCGGGCTCGAGTCCCGGTACGTTAAAAATCTTATACGTTTTCTAAATAACTATTTTTCTTTCCTAAGTGTGTAATATCACTTTAAAAATGTTTAAAATTATGTCTAAATCTTCTTTATTATATTATAAATATAAACATAAAAATTTATATTTTATTGTTAAAAAAAATGTACAGTATATTTAAAGAAATAGCACACATTATGATTTGTAAAATTACCTAGCAGGTATGGTAACTTTTTTTTAAACATAAACCACTTTTGATTCGATTATATTAAATCCTAGTAGTGAGACCAGTCGTAGGCGCAGAGGCACAAGCGTGCGACTGTAAATGTGACAGGTTGTGGGTTCAATGTCAACTCGAGGGTATGAAATATTTAATATTTTCATTTTCTTGCTCCAGTAACGAGGCAAAGCGCAGCTTTGAGTTCCGCCACTCAACACATAAAGCGTCTACAATTCGGTGGAAAGTAGAGAACGAAAGTGTCTTAATGAGAAGGAATTGTTCCCAGGTTCCTTATGCATACCCTACTAGCTAGAGTCAAGCTAAAAAAAAACCTAGTGTAAATGTCAGTTACCTAGTGAAAGGCCTGTTCCAATAATAATTACATTCACATAAACAAATAAATAATTAGTCAAATAGATTACATTGTAATAAGCCTATATAGACACAAAATATATAAATTATATTAAGAGAAAATATAAAAGTTACAAAGACATACAAAATAAATTAATTCGTTACACAACCTAAGCTCGTCGCAGTTTCTTTCCAGCCATTGACCAGCAATCGTATAACAAAGTTGTGATTGTTAGTTGTTCAGTAGAAGGGGCGGAACTCTAGTAATAAAAAAACACAATTAGCCCCTGTACTATATTCTTCTTCAAATTTTTATTGATTAAAACAACAAGCTAAGCAATTACATTTAATTGTGATATATTAAGAGTAAAGGTAATTTGTCTCCACTCGATATAATTTAAAGTTAATTTGATACGTTCGTTGAACTTAATAATTAATAATATTAATGTTCTTTAATTATGAAGCTTTATTTAAATTATATATTAACTTATTTCCCTTATAAGAGTAACAATATAAAATTTAAAATTATATTAAATTACCTATATTATTTTTCGGCTTTACGCTGAATCTCGCATATGCAGAGGGAATCTAGTGTAAGACACTCTGTTTTACACTTTGCGCCGATATTTTTGTCTTACTATCCGCCTTATTTATTGGTTATTGGCACAGTAGTCGTGTTCAAGATGCTATTTGAATCATAGGGAAAAGCTTGACGTATGATGTTTATACTTCCCTATACTTTATTTACACCTAATATTAGTTTAATTTTGTTTTGACTGATACCGTACTACCGTACTGATAAGTAAGACTTTTAAAAAGATGCTCAATATTGTTGTCCATTCGATGTAATATGTACTTGTATACATAAACGTTATGAGGCCAGTAGTGGCGCAAGTTTACAAGGGTGCAGAGTCTGCAAACGTGTAAAAACTGATTGTGGGTTCGATTTCTATTCTAGGAAATAAAAATATTTAATAAACCAAAAACGAGTAACGAGGCAAAGAGAGGCGTTGAGCGAGGACACTTAATACCCAATGCCAGAAGAATTTGCCGGAACGTGGGAAATGGAGTGTCTTAACATCAGGTTGCCTTTACCTACCCTACTACTTGCAGCTATTGTGTGCAGCTGACGAAAATAATACAAAAACGTTGCAGTGTAGGTAAATGAAAATAATAAAACACACTTTTTAGTGCCACGATGGTCTATATTTGCAACGCTAGCAATAAGGTCGAATAGGTTTTCCTTTATTGCTTTTTTTTCAAAAGGCATATTGTAAATTTATCTAGTGAGCAAGAAAAACAGCCGTTACCTTTAACTGCCAATAATATATATATCTAATATAAGTATACTTTGGGCGGCCCAAAAAAAATAATTCTTTCCTTTTTCTAGCTATAACGAAAATATTGTTCGAGACACCGAAAAAATAGTTCTGTTAAAAGAGCAGCTCTTAATTTCTATATTAAGAGGTGTTTCGATGCGATTTTCGATATCCCATATAAATAAGAAGAGAAACTTTGTTTTTTTTATTTGAAATATTATTGCGATTAAACGAATACTGTTAGTATTAAAACAAATATATATTCTTGTACAAAATCTACAAAAAATATGTATTATAATATATGTTTCTGCTAAATAGACTCATTTAAAAATAATTCCATGTTAAAGTTGTTAAATAGTCAAAATAGTTTAAGTTTCAAATAATAAAAAAAAATCAACTTAACAGTAAAGTATGAATGAGATATTTTTCTATATTTCTATAGGAATATTTAATTTCATTTTGTCATTACAATACAATATCTAGTAATACGACAAAAATTGGGAAACGGACCTGTCTTAATGAGGAACGGAATGTATTTACACTAGGTTCTCAGATCGCCGCTGCCTATCCTACTATATGCAGGATACGGTGTGAAGCTAAACCAAAAAAAAACATCGTACAACAAAAAAACAATTATCTATTTTATTTTATTTCTTTTTTCATCACCAGTACCAGGATGATCATATTCTAGGCCGAGATCACTCGGCACAAAACAATTATCTAATCCAAAGTACTATGGTGTAAACCGTTCATATGAAGCAAATAAAATATATTTTCGTTAATATTTACCCTCTTCCTCTATTAATATCAAGGTAGATTTTATTACATCATTTCGTTAACTCTTCCTCCTCATTCCCTCCACGATAATTAACCTACTTCAGATACAAACACCAACAAATAAAGGCAGACTTAAACTTTAGATAATGTAATTTATTTATGGTCGTAGTTTTAAGTCCCACAATATATATACATGCGTATCATATATGGAGTTAGGTAGAATTAAATATAATTTAAGTGAGACAAGGGCAAAATATATTGTCGTCGTGTTAAGTACTAGCGCGGTCTCGCTCCCGTTTCGTGATATTTTCCGCGTAAGTACCGATCTCTTGGGGATTTCAGGATAAAAATTTGCCTAGTGGTAGAACTCAACGCCGCGCTTTGCCTCGATACCAGAGCGAAGAAATGGAAATATAAATTTAAATAAATATTTCATATCCTCGAGTGGGGATCGATCTCACGACCAGTTGCTTTTACAGTCATACTCTGTGCCCCTACGCCACGATCAGCCTCACAATTTGATTAATTTTTTTAATTATTATTATGATCTGCATATGACAATATTATAAATATTTTGTGTGCGTTGTGTGTGAGTGAGGAGTGACTCAATGAAGAACATTTTCATCATAGATATTTTCAACACGCGTCTAAGCAGATTTGCTTGTAGAAAATGTAAGGAGTATTTGTCACGTTATAAGTAAAGAGGGTTTTTTGTAGTATTCTTTTCGTGAATGTCATTTAATACTTAATCAACTATCTTACGGCTTCTCATCGTTAGTTATACAATAAATATGGCGTAAATCTTTTAATAATATATTATGAAATTTTCTATCATTATCATATTAGCTTTCCGCTGTATCCCGCGCACAGTACGGAATTTTTGTTTATACTACATTTTTAAATTATTATCATAACGAATATAATATGTATTACTTATAATTTTTTTAACTTCACGTTTTATCCCGCATGTAAGCAGATGAAGCCTAGTGTTAAGACACTCTTATTTAAGTGGCGAAGTTCAACACCGCACTTTACCTCAACATCAAAGCGAAGAGATTACAAAGTATTACATATTTACGAATATATTTTTTTACCTGAACAAAATATTTTATTAGCTAACACCAAAATCACTTAGTATTCAATATACGTAAAATATTATTTTTACAATATAAAGCTTCTAATGTTGACCATTAAAGCTTTTAATTCCACAGAGGTGGTCCCGTTGGTTACGACTTAGGATTCAGGAGATAAGCGAATAAAACACAAACATATAAAATTTATGATCATCGCTGTAATCTTAAAGAAAAAATATAATAAATGTCTTCTATATTATATTTCTTGTTTATAATTTTGGTGGGAGGTGGAACATGTTGTATACGTAGGTACTGTAACTATAATATAAAAAAATGTATCAGTATATTAAGGGCCGGTTTCTTCACGGGCTGATAAAGTCCTTATCAGCTAGATTCTAGCTGATAAGGCTATATCAGCTAGAATCTAGCATATCCAAATCCGATAACTATATTACTATATTTTATTATTAATATTTTACGCAAAATCATTTAGGGTAATGAAAAAATCATAATTGAACACGAAGACAATTAGATTTTTTTTTGGTTGTGGTTCTCTCTATTTGTCTATTCATATACGCAAATCTTATGAATTCTTAGTTGAAAACTAAATTCTCAATTCAATTCTCCGTCGAGAAGGAGGATTTGAATAAAACTTTTACTCTAGGTTTTAATTATTTTATAAAACATCTGGTGTGGATAGTAGTCCAGCTAAATTATAAGATTAATTTATTAAATGTGATAAGCATATTCCATTGATATATCAAATTCAAAAGTGGGAAACTTCTGACGAAGGATCATAATAGGTCGTAGGTAAAGTTTAAGGAAATGGCGCATTAGATAGAACAAGTTATTCATTGTGGCAGTAACTTTTGTTACATCATTTTATATCCAACTCTTACAGAAAATCTATTAGATATCGTTATTTTAATCACATGCGTCGAAACCGTACAAAACTACCCAAATAACACGACACAGATGAGTCAGCTTCACGCTGTATCCCGCACACAGCAGGGTAGGCAGAGGGAAAGATGATTTATTTATTTGAATTGAGGTGGTTTAAGAATAAATAAATATTGTCCGTAAGTAACATATGCATACATTTTATGTGCATTAATTTTATATAGAATGGACCACATATATTTTTTTCTGGCTTTCGCTTACCATTTATCCTAGAGCATAGTTTGTCTATAAAGTGTAGAAAATGTCAGCATAAAAAGGATGGACCAGGTACAGAGTATTGGGGATCGAACCTACAACCAGACGATTTAGCAGTCACACCTTGTGCACCTGCGCCCCGACTGGCCTCTGTCTATAAGATAGCATTCATTATTAGTTTACTATCCGAAACTTTATTCGTAACCGTTGAACCGTCTCCTAGATACGTACCTAATCGATAAAATTGTTGTTATATAAGCATGACATCCATTGCTCCCTTGTGAATCGTATATGAAAATTGCCTTATTATGAAAAAGTACAATAATATAAGCCATACTTCAAGTAACAAACAACATATGATTTGAATTATATAATACTGGTACAAGTAACAGATAAGCACCAATGACCGACATTTTTTTAATTTTTTTTTATTTATTTATATTTATTTTAATTCTTACTTACACTACAGATTTATGGTCCGTCCTTTTTTTTATGTTATACATTTCTTTAATATTTTTTTTCTGTAGATATAACCTCGAATATGTATACAATATCTCCTTAAGAGAGTCTGGTTATTCATTTCAGTTGCCGCTTGCTAACTTAAATTTCTCCATTTTGAAGATACACGTAGTTTATTGTGCGATATAGGGCCTTAATAAAAATATATGTATTCTTTAAGCTAATTGTTAAGACGTTAAGTGTCAGGTATTGCTTATTATTTGTTTACCGAAACAAGTATTATTTTTTATGTTACTTTCATCATAATTTCAGGATGTTAATTAAATGAATTTCAGTACTTATATATTAATAGAGGCAATTTTCAAGCAGAGTTCAAGTCGCAGTCTCCAAATATAACACGAAAATAATTAAAATAAAACTTATTCAAAAAATCATTAATTCAAATAATTTTCTTATAGTTCAAACAATAAACGCGACTGGGGCTACTACTTTTATCTAATTAATATATGTAACAAAACTTTTTAAAATTGTTCTTATTATAAAGTAACACATCCCGACTTTTCTACTTTCAAATTCATGAATATTTAACTCATGAATGTGGATGATGCAAAAAGTATTAGGAAACAACGTTAGAATATCAGCCTGTGTAGTTCCACAGTTTTGCATATAAAGTTCCTTTGTAAATAGCTAACACATCTGATACCATATCAGTGAAGGAACTTCCTGTGCAAGCCTTATATTTATTTACCTTTTGCTAAACATAAATAAATACATTTAAATTAATGTCAACTTAAAGAACATTAAAGAAAAATAAGACGTCATTTAGATGCTATTAAATTGACTGTAGCTGTAAATATCAGAAAAGAATGTTTGTATGTCAGAAAATGTTAAAGGGAAACTTAAGAATAATTATTTGATAATAAAATAAAAATATTGACCTTGCATAATCGTATAATTTATTTAGTAGGGTTTCGTATCTCAAAAAAAAAAAACGGGAACCTTATATGAAAGGATTACTTTTTGTCCGTCTGTCTATCTATGTATAGTATCGTTTTTTCTGCAATTTGTATGAATTTCGCCACGTAATCAAAATCTATAAGGTTAACCGTAACCAATAACCTATACGTTTTTTTTTTAATTTGGCAAAATATGAAAAATAAGAATTTACAATATAAGAAAAAAAACTAAAAAAAAACAAACAAAAACACAAAAATAAAAAAAAACCTTTGTTTTTTTTATTTATAAACGACAAACGAAAATTTAAAAGTATTTTTCCATGTTATATAGTATATAGTGCACACTCTCGCTAATTTATGCTTGTCAGTTTTTATAAGTTATCTATAGAGATGAGGAGACAACAAGAATATTACAAACAAGTTAACTTCACCACAATCACCATGATCTACGATCACACACCCAGCTTTCGACACGAAGGAGTGCGGAACATTCAAATTATGTTCAAAATTCAATAAATGTTCACTCCACATTTTTAGAAAAGATCAAAAGTTACATAAGCAAAACGCACAAAAAAAGACACGGACGATAAAAGTCTGTGGCGCAATGCAACTAAAAAAAATGTTGATCTACAATAATGAGAATGGTGATATTTTTTATGTCTTTTGTAAGAGCTGTTCTGAAAATTATTTCACCTAATGATTGTAATGTAACGATGAAATAATTGTAATGATAAATAATTTTTATTTTAATAATTATAATTATCGTGTTATATTTGGAGACTGCTACTTGAATTTATATTGTTAAATGAACTTATATTGTTATACCCCTAAATTATACACATTGTGAATTCTTTGAAGTAAACAATTATTGATAATTTAAATTAGAACATAGGTTATTATTATTGTTAGAAATAGAAGGCGATTTACGTGTAAAAAAAACAAGATAGGAACACATATCGCCTACATGTTTCTAAATTATTCGGTATTCTAAGTAATTGCAATAAGTGATACGTATCACTCAACAACAATGTTTCACACGAGTTTCCTTCCGATGGACTTTCCATTGCCTACAACCAACTGCCCCGATTGACTATTTGTTTGTTCAACCTGGCTTTATTACTATTGAACTGAGGTAGGTCTAGATGGCGTTACCAGGCGACGAGGGGCGAGATTAGCGATCGAAATGACCTGTGTAACTAATCAAGTGGGATTCTGACCGTTGGGCCCCGTCGCGCCAGGGCGCGAACTACCCGTGAGACAGGACTGGCCTCGTCATCTCTTACCTATCCTCCTTATGTACTGAGCGTTTGCAACTGTGATTTGGTCTGTATCTAGAAGGATGCTGCGAGGGCATCGAAGAGGCGGATAAAAATGAGGAGAGTACTGACACGCTTTGACAATAAGTGGATTGGAGTGGGAATCTGCATGCTCGTGGTAGCGCTTGGCTAAACGTTTGCAGAATTTCTTTGATGATTCTAATTCAAAATCTTTATGTACGTCCACGTTGCGTATGTACCATAGGCATCCGGATGTCATACGGAGGAATTTGTCTTGGACTCTCTTAAGATGATCTCCAGAGGAGGTTTTGGGCCTCTTTCGGGAAATCTATTTTAGTTGAAAATGAGTGGGTACAGCCTGCTCATGACGTTTTTTTTTTATGATAAAGACACGGCAAACGAGCGTGCGAGTTACCTGAGGGCAAGTGATTACCGCCTCCCACGGCCCCGTGCAACACCAGAGGAGCTACAAGTGCGTTGCCGGCCTTTAAGGTGGGTTGGGCGCCGGAGCCCGGCATTACCTGACGCGAAACGCAGTGGCATAAAGCCACTACTTCACGCCGGTTTTAAATGCCGGGGGTGGTAATGATCTGGTCGAGTCTGCCCATGCGTGTTGCCATTGCTGGCGACGTGAGTCTACCACACGTACTTTAGTCGCCTCTTACGACAACACCAGTACCAGGATGATCCTACGGATCACACGGCACAAAAGCAAACGTATGTAGCATTGTTTCTGACGCATGGAACGGCCGGATGGAAAGTTTGACATAATTCCCTTGCTTTATAGTCTTTTTCACCTATATGTATCGTCTCTTACACTAGATCGCTTACATTATATATATATTTAAATACATAACTTTATATCTGTAATATTTAAAATTTATTTATACACGATGGAACGAAGTCCAATGACACTCAGTAAATCCTTGAAAAAATTTAAATGCTAATTATATTGTGCGAAATAAAAATACAGATAATATTATAATAAATCTAAGATAAAATATAAAAGCGTACAGGTATGAAATATTTACATGTATGTAGCAACAGAAACATGCGTAATTAAAATAATTACCTCCACATCTTCAATACTATATTATAATTGTGAAGACCGACTGTGGCCGTTATGGCGCATAGACACAAGCGTGCGACTGTAAACGCGAAGTGTGTAATCGATTCCCACTCTGAGGGGTAAAATATTTAATATTTTCATTTCTTCGCTATGGTTCGCTACGAGGCAAAGCGCGGCGCTTAGTTGCGCCACTCAACACAAAATGCCTCGAGAATTTGGCTGTAAATGGGGAAAGGAATTATCTTATAGGAACGGATGGATTATCGTAACACTAGGTTTCCAAATTCCTTCTACTACTTTGCAATGTGCTAAAAATAGCATGGAGCTAAAAATATAATATTATAGCTGTATAGAATCTGTGTCTAAAACCATTCTACAACAAAATCTCATTTTACAACAAATTTTCCACTTTAATCAAATTTAAACTGATATTAGTAAGGATTTTATAGGAGCTTTTTACTAATTAAAAACTTTTTACTAGTTAAAATTTTAAGGCACTTTATAAAGTAATCTTAAATTTATTCTTTACTAGCGACGTCCGCTTGAACTACATAATTATGAATTTAGTAATCTGCATGACTATTGTTTTCTAATAATAATAATATAATTTTAAAAACAAAATCTATACATATATTGAAAAGTATAGTTTCAGCTAATTCAATATAACAGATACCTACAGCAATTTGGTCGAACGACAGTCCTTAAAATGATAAAACCTTTTTTAAACAATAAATATTTTCATGTAAAATTATCCCTAAAGGATTAATCCCACTATTAAAAAATTATCAGATCACATGTAGATCCAAGTTCCTTACTCTATACGCCTCAATTCTATGTACATATAAGCCCATACTTTAGAAACTTTACACCTTAGTTAAAACGTGTGGCTTGATGGGTTCGTTACTACTAGGGTTATTAGAATAGAATAAGAAACACTAAAGATTCATCCCTGTATTCACAGTGTTTCTCATTCTATTCCATAAAACAATAGCAAGCAGAATATCTCAATGTTTTATTTTAAATATATTATTTTGTGTTTCGGAGCACTATTTGCAAACTATGTATATTTCATAAACAAATCTATGTCTTGCTTTTTTTTTAACATATGTGCCGTGGGCTAGACGTTCTTTCTTTTGGGATAATGTTGTGACCTTGGAACAATGTACTCCAATTCATTTGCATCATTTATGAAATTTAAATATTATATTTATTCTTTAGTAGCTTGTGAAATAATATGCCCCAAAAGTAACTGAAGGTTATTTGTCAAAGGAGTTCATGCAAAAAACAACTAGGATAAAATATTTAATCAAAGAAATATATATTGAGTGCTTTTAGATAAAGTAATTGACCTCTTATGGCGCCAACGTGCTACCATAAGACAACTATGCTCCACAGTATACGATGGAGTATACCAATATGTAATACCAATCTGTAATATATTACAGATTGGCCTTTATTTACAACAAGCGCATCAGATATGGGTTTTAGTACTTCTGATGACACCACCACAATTAATTTAGAAACAGTATCGATGACTGTTACTAAAATAACTGATTATGTATCTGAAACTGTGAGTATTAGTGCTGATGAAAGACAATGTTGCAGAGCCATCGGGGGCTATGACTCTGCTTGCATTTTCTGGCGTGATATAAAAACATCACCGCCAAGGATTGTAACAAGTAATATATGGCTAAGTCCACAATTTTGACTGATGCTCTAGAAAATAGGCTATAGCAGTAGAGCAGTAAGAATAGTAAAGAGAGCATCAACAATGAAGAAATGGAAAAAAACTAATGAAAGGGTAAAACAAAACAAGGAAGTAAAAAGTAAAGGATAAAAAAAAGGAAACGTAATTCTGATAAGGGACAGGTACATTAACGAGCAATGAAAGTTCTGAGAGTGAAGGAGTTTGGAGTATTATTGTCTAGTGTGCTGTGATAGTAATTCTAATTCACATTCTGTCTTCAATATTTTCAGGGGCCAGTCGTGGCTTAGTGGCACTTAATGTGACTGTAAAACCGACTGGTTGTCGGTTCGATTCCCCCTCGAGGAGATAAAATATTTACTTAAATTTATATTTATATTTTCTTCGCTCTGGTATCGAGGCTAAGCGCGGCGTTAAGTTCTGCCATTCAACACGCAATGCCTCCAGAATTTGGCAGAAAGTGGGGCACGGAGTATCTTAACACTTTGAGTTTCCTTTGCCTAACCTGCTGTGTGCGGAATACAGCGTGAGGCTGATTTACAATATTTTGAAAGACTTTTTGCGACTTTCCAGGACTTCAGCAGTTTTTTTCATTCAAAAAAACACCGTACTCTTTATTTCAAATATTTTTCTACACAGAATTATTAAATGAATGTGTAACTATTGATCTGTATGGATACAGTTAAAATATTGGAAGGTTAGATTTGATGTTGGTTAGTCAGTTTAATTATAAACTTCATAATTAATACAGGAGTTATCTTCCGAGTTGAAGGGAACAGCTTTACTCCATACAAGTTACCTATGTAAAACTTGTATGGAGTAAAATTTTTGTGTAAGCTGCCGACTCTAAAAACAAGGGTTTTTTTTATTTAGAGACTTTGTTCTCGCTAAGGCTTCCTTTCCCCACTTTCCAAATCCTGGAGGCAATTTGTGTTGAATAGCGAAACTCAACGCCACGCTTTGCCTTGTTATCAGAGCGAGCGAGCGAGCAAAATGAATCAAATGTACAACCTATCGCGTTCACAGCCGAATACTTGTGCCCCTGAGCCATGACTGGCCTCTAAATATTAATACATTTTTTTTTTTTTTTTTATGGAAAAGTCACGGCAAACGAGCGTGCGGGTCACCTGATGGTAAGTGATTACCGCCGCCCACGACTCCGTGCAACCCCAGAGGAGCTACAGGTGCGTTGCCGGCCTTTAAGATGGGTTGGGCGCCGGGGCCCGGCATTACCTGATGCGAAACGCAGTGGCATAAAGCCACTACTTCACGCCGGTTTTAAATGCCGGGGGTGGTAATGATCCGGTCGAGTCTGCCCATGCGTGTTGCCATTGCTGGCGACGTGACTCTACCACACGTACAAAAATAAATATTAAATTTAAATGATTACAAATACGTTAGTGGGCATTTATATGGTTATGGGATGCGTATTCGATACAGTATAAATGTATTAACAATGCTATTACAGTATTGTTTTGTGGTGAGTATGCAGACACTGTTTAATATAAGGCTGGAGTAATAGAGAGGAACAACTTACATTAGTTAGATCTAGGAATACAATTTGGCTCTGTGCCAATATTAACTTTTTCTACTGTGTGGGTTTTGTTTTATTTTTCCAGTTACTTTCATTCCTGCATTTATGTAACAAAATTTGCCCAATTTGCCCAAGTATGAGGATTTTTTAGATATTTATGGAAATTGGTGTTAGGTTCCTAGTTTCCGAATAGGAAGCCTATTTACACATATAATAACTTACAAATATAATAAGGTCTTACGTAAAAAAAATCGAGTAAAATGTAGAGCTTGAATTTAATACCGAGTTAAAATTTACACCTATATACATCTCCCATTCTTCATTCATTCATTTCATTCTTGTCTGTAACGTCGAGAACGATGCATTGGTTAACATTTCACTTGGCTCTCATTTCACAATTATGTTCTTGATAAATTTGAACGTCCCCTTACAATGACCCCTACGGCTCTATATCATTTGATTTTGAAAACCTTCAAAATCAAATGCTTATGTTAATTGATAGTGTAATGCCCTGCCCACACCTTTTCGCTACACAATAAAAAATATTTCTTTCAAATCGATCCAGTAGTTCAGAAGATGTACAAGTACAAACAGGCAAACACAAACAGACAAACAGACAGACATAAAATTATACAATAGTTTTTTCGCAAATATAGATTCAAAGATTCAATATACAGACACAATTCTTTTTGCTGTTTTATTGCAGTATAAATAATAATTGGAAAGATTTTTAAATAATCCTAGGTAAATATTATTTTCTTGATTAATATGTTTATTCAGTTATTATGTTTATTTAATATAGCACAACTAATCAAAATTTCTTATTTAGTTTTTGTTTATTTAGTGATAGCGATCTTGGTAATAGTTCTCATCGAGCTACGTCGAAATTTTCATACGCTTGTTACAACTTATTTATGTTGTTAGTATCTTCTGTAGGGAGATTTTTACAAATTTTCGCTACCCAAAGATACTAAGAATTATCGTTTGGCAAGAGAGAATACTGTTTTTTTAATATTTTTAAACATTTTTTAAAGGGTTATTCCACACTTAGGCCGCGGGTTCGAGTCCCGCTACGTTCAAATTTTTATACGTTTTCTAAATAAGTATCCTTCTTTCCTAAGTGTGGAATAACACTTTAAAAATAAACATTTATGTAGTCAGGCCATTGTAGCGCAGTGGCACAGCGTTAGTTTAGTCTGTAAGCGAGATGTTAGGGGGTTTCGTACCCACTCGGGGGAATGATTATTATCATTGTTCAATATTTCTACAAAGAGCGCGACTTTGAGTTCCGCCTCTCTATATATAATTTCTCGAAAAATTTACGGAAATATGTGAACGAATTGTTTTTCCCCAATAGTATCCCTTTGATTACTTTTCTAAGCAGAAAGAGGCGTTAAAATGGTTCTTATTGTTGATGCATATTTTAGCAGAAGAATTAACGAGCTGTGTTTATACGCGAGAGGTTTAACTTTAAGCGGTTATTGCTGAACTAAGACAATTCTCGCCTAGTATCTAGGAACATTACTAAGCGCTAAGCCATGCCTACAACTTCTGAATTCTAATTAAGAACCTACATATTAATGGACTTACATATTTCAAGCCGTAGTGGCACAGTGGGTCACTGTTATCGCGACGATTGTGGTTTCGATTCTCACTTGATAGATTTAATTACTTAATATTTTCATTTCTTTGCTTTGGTAAGAAGTAAAGAAGTAAAACAACGAGCGGCGTTAAAATGCGCCTCTAACCAGGAAATGTCTCAAAAATTCGGAGAAAATTCGGCACGGAGAGTGCACTAGATTCCCCCTGCCTGCTCTATTTTATGTGGTTGAAAAATTATAAAAAATATATACAATAAGATTTTATGTTACAATTTAAGCTTATGTTAATTAATTATTAATAAGCTTAAAGCAATGTTAAGCAAAAGACATTTTTATAAATTTATTCGATTGTATTGAGGCAAATCGTGGCGCAGGTACCCCCAAAGTGTTTAAAGAAATGAAATATTTATTTAAATTTACATTTTCACTTCTTCGTGCTGGTGTCGAGTCAAGTGCGGCATTGAGTTTCGCTACTGAACAAGCAATACCTCCAGAATTCAGCAGAAAGTGGGGAACGGAGTATCTTAACACTAGGTTCCCTCTGTTTACACTGTTGTGTGCGGAGTACAGTGTGAAGCTGATTTAATTCTTTTTATTTATTCGATTGTAATGTATTGTTTTAATCCGTTTTAATGAATTTAATGTCGAATTCCAGAAATGTTTTGGGATTATTCGTATAATTAAAACATATTATCATTCTGGAAATTCGGAAATGTGTTTTTAACAATATTTACAGCAGTTTAATTGCAAACAACTATTGTGTAAAATTGTAGCTGTGATTTTAAATTGTATATTAACGTTAGGGAGGAGCGAAAAAACATTTTCTTTAATTTTTTATATCCTATATTATCCAATCAATGATATGTAGTTATAAGGGCCTTTATGCAAAATTTCTTGTCTGTAACTCGACATCTTGAAGTGGCGCAGAAGACTTGAATTGTCATAATATGGGATTTTCACGTCATACACAAATTGATTTAAATCCATCCAATCCAATCCAAATATTTATTTCATAATATTTATGGTTAGCATTGTTTATGCTGTTATTATAAAAAATGAAAATTTATTAATTACCATAAATATTTACATTAGAAATTTCGGTCTTTCTTTCTGGCAGTAGTATTTGAGATTCGGTGTCGAAAAGTAGTATAGGTTATCTGTTGCTTATCTTTGGATTAGCTTTGGATCCACACTTCGCAGTCTGATAAATATAAATCAGCTTCACGCTGTATCCCGCACATAGCAGGGTAGACAGAGGGAACCTAGTGTTAAGACACTCCGTTCCCCACTTTCTCCCGAATTCTGGAGGCATTGCGTGTTGAGTAGCAGAACTCAAAACCAGAGCGAAGAAATGGAAATATAAATTTAAGTAAATATTTCATCTCCTCGAGTAGAGATCAAACCCACAACCAGTTGGTTTTACAGTCACACTTCGTGCCGCTGCGCCACGACTGGGCATCACATTAAAATAAAAATATACAACACAAAAATCTCCGCTGAACTAAAGTCATGGTGTACTATTTATAACTAAAAGAAAAAGGTTTTAAACAGATTCGTATGTATTCACATATCTATCATTAAAAACTGGTAACATAGTAGTAAATAAACAAGTCAGTTGTAGAAGAAGTAATGGAAACATAAGAACGTGACCAAATAGTACCGACATACGAAACCTTTTTATTCTTATTTGACCAACAAACAATTATAAACACAAGCAAACGCTCTTAATAAGAGTGTTAGCAAACAGATCTTAGATATTGCTTAAAAACATATTATAGAACACACACACACACACTATATATATATATATATATATATATATATATATATATATATATATATATATATATATATATTATTGTATTAAACAAAAATTGTAACCTCAATATTGAATAGAAGATAGCTTTATCTTCCACATAAGAGATAACTTTGTTTTCAATCGACGAGTTAACAGCGCCTGCAAAAGTCTATTTGAATAATGAAAAAACGTTTTAAATTTGAAATGAATGTTTAATTTTGATTCTATTTTTATACGTCGGCTTATTTTATTTTTTATTATCTTGTTTGTCAGAGTTACGAAGACCTATTACAAATGTGCGTGAGATGTAGCATTACCTCGCGGTACATTTAGGACCTGATTATTCAAGCTGCGCTGTCTTAAGGTTTTTTATTTTTCTTAAATAAGGCCACTCGTGCCATTGAGTCATTTAAGCCAGCCGTGGCGCAGGGGCACATAGTGTGACTGTGTGCGGGATAACGCGTGAAGCTGATTTTTTATGTGGTTTTTTTTATCTCTAATAGAAAATAAATAAATTAGCCAAATGGAAAACCTCCTGCTTTTTAAGACGGTTAAAAAGTTTGTTAAACGTTATAGACTATGATATATTGCTATTTGATAGAATTGTAGGATTATAAAAAAATACGTTCATATGTATATTGTCCTTGGTAGGTTCTTTTAAGCTATATTAAGGTTAAGGTTTCATCTTAATTCTTTTAGTAATTTTTGCGTAATAGTAGAACAAAAATCCACCTCACAAACTTTCACTATCACACTTAATCACTTCAAGCGGGGATCAGACAATGTCGCACTGCGCCACTGTCCTTATAATAAAATAAATGTAAATTATATTTATATATATTACCGTTCAAAAGTATATGCCCACGAAGGAGAAAATGAGTTTTTTGGAAAAAAAACTAAAAAAATGTATTGTTAAGAGTTTATTCCTTATAATAAATTTACTTACGTTACACAAAAAAAAAGTTGTTCCTACATTATTTCTCAAATCTTGTCTGGATTTGTTAAATTGTGCTGCAATTTCTGGTGCAGTTAGTTTTCTGTTGCGTTGGCTGATCAATTCTATGAAATTATCTTCACTGTTAGTAGCCTACGGGGAAGTCCGGTCCGGGTTTTGTTAACATAATTGTTAGTGTCTATATACATACATATTTGTTCACGTTGTAGTCTACTGTTCTTCGAGATATTTTTAATATTACGGCTATTTCGCAATTACTTTTGATTAATTTATGTAAGCTAATAATCTTAGAATATGTTGTATAATGTAACAAAAATAGCATTAGGCTACGCAATGCGACTATTTTCAGATTTTAATAAAATCATTTTTTCCTCTTAAACAACATTATTAATAGTATAATTGTTAATTTAATAGTTGTTTCAGTTGTTTATTAAGTGATATCAAAGCCAAAGTAGATAGATAGTTATGCCGATCATTATTTCGTTGTATATCATTCATTCGGTTATTATACTTTACTTCTCTAGAACAACACTGAGCAAATACGTATGAACGGTATTGTATAAATCCAAATATTAATGTTTTAATGAAGTTTAAACCTTAATATACAATTATATGATATTTTCAAGACGTGCTCATCTGGAGCAGGACCGTATACTGGATGCTTAATTTCTCAGATAATTACAGTAGATTAAACGGGTATTAGCATAAGAACAGTTTCAAACAGACGATTACTTGGTGTAAAAAGTACTCCTTGCCGAAAAGCTGCAGATTAAAATTAAGAATGTGTTGTAAAATAAGTAAAATAAGGAAGTACTCTTCACGTTAAATAACTTTGAGTATATCGTATTTTTTTTAGGTTCCGTACTTAAAGAAGAAAAAAAACCGGCAAAGCGAGAGTCGGACCTTCCCACCGAAGCTTTCGTACCAATTTCAAGATTGTACAACTTACAAATATTAACAAATTTAAATGTGTGGTTGTCTGCACTAATTTTGTTTCAAATTAACTACACTTATAACTTATATATGTAAGTTTCGATTTTTTGTACTTTTTCCTTTATTGCTACTGCAAGTTCTCGCTACTTGCCAAGTGGGTCCACGGGAAGTATCATGTCTGAATTTGCAGGCAAACATTTTTTGAACATTCAAATACTGCATCGGATGTGCTTTTCGAAATTTTTAGGTAATTTTTGTCTTAATTTTTCTTTATTATTGAAAAACGCTGAAATCGTATCACAATTCGAAAACATGTAATAAAATGTGTTCTTTACGTGTTGAGGGAGATTTTATAAAACATTTCGATGAGTATTTGTTTTTCTTTTCACACCTAAACTAGTTTTTACATTGCAATACATTTTTTTATACACACTCTTAGTCTTAAGCCTCACCATATATCACCAAGGGGAAGTGGGGATTAAAAATGCTAAAAAAATATCACGTGATTAATCGATGGCACTTAACGTGTAGCTATCGGCTATAAAAAGTAAATTAATCTTTTTTAAAATTTTAATTTAAGGTTCCACACTTTCGAAAGACAAATATTTTGTAAATTCATTTACCCCGGAGAGATTCGAGTTCAAAATCCACAAGTACTTCACTGTTCAGCGGGTGCCATGAAAAATGTCAGCGTTACTCTTTGATTTATTTAATTGATTTCAATGTACAAGCATGTGCAGTCTTTATGGCCTTAGTGCCCTTCTAAGTCCAGGAGTCTTAAAACTGTACATTTAACATTTTGTGATTTTATTGTAGTTTGTTACAAAATTGTAGTTAAATATTTAAATTAAGTCTAAAAGCAGCAAAGAGTAAGTAGGGGTGACGTATGTAAGTATGAAAAAAATAAATGTGATAATTATTTTGAATACAATGAAATGAAAAAATATATTATAAATATTGCACTAAAACAAATCGATTATAATATTACTATTTTATTTTCTCAACAAAAATTTCCAAGGTGTAGTATTTGATACTTTAAATCTATAATATAAGTCAATAAATTAAAATATAAATAAGAATCAAATCAGCTTCACGCTGTATCCCGCACACAGCAGGGTAGGCAGAGGGAACCTAGGAAATCCCCACTTTGCGTGTTGAGTGGCAGAACTCACCATCGCTAAAATATAAATGACAAAAAATATGCATATTTTTTTATAATTAAGAAAAAGGACAAAAAAAACAATTTTTCATTTGAATTTTTTTATGAAACCATTTATTGTGACAAAAAAGTTAAACGATATTTAGCTTGATAGATGAGATAAATTTGATAAGATCTGTGTAATTAACTTTCTACTGGAAAGTTCAGCTTAATTTTATACTGTTAAAGACTACTTCTTAGTTTTGATAGTGACTTTTTGTAACATGAATTATGTCTAATTGTGTTTGCTAAGTAAGAAGGACAGGATGTTAGCTTATATGGGTGGTACTGACTAATTACTATTTGAAACCATGTAGGTATTTAACAATAGAAATATTGAATGCCATTAATATGATTGTGTTAATATGGTAAATAGTGGATGTATTAAATTAATTTATAAAGTTATATGAACATATATACATTGAACAAAAATATACGCATGTGTTACTGTCACACATGCACTATGTCCTACTAAAATGTAGGGAAAAAAAATTAAAAATTGACAAAAATATCTACGAGGTATATGTAGGTACATAGGGTGTGACTTGATCAACGTTGGTCCATAGTTAAGGGACCTCAGTTCCTACTCTTCTCCCGTGTAAGTTCAGTGATTTTCATCGGTCCTGTAGCTATTTAGGAGTTTGGATTTTTGAAATCTTGATGTAAATTGAAAAATACAGCATAACTGGACTTGCTGCACTAGTAAGCTTTTTCCTCGAAATAATATAATATTTAAAATAATTCTGAAAACAGCATAGGATAGCAAGGGTAATATATTAAAAAAATGAGGCCTTTTATATCATACAACAGCTTAAGACGAAATATATTTTGAATTAATTATTTTTTATTCATAATCAATTCAAAAATCACTGGTATTCGTGTAGAAAATTTTATAAGGTTGAACGAAACGTAAAAAAAGCAGTAAAATCATGAAACAGTTAAAAAACTTTTATCTATTAGATAACGACTAGTCGATTAAAGAGCCGATTTCTTTAATTTTATTCTAAAATTATTTTTGTCTCTCAATAGGATTGAGGTGTCCACTGATTGCACTAATCCTAGTCAACAGTTAATTGTTTACGCTTCTACTCTTTTAACTTCGCTGAGTGGTTCACTTGAGTGGTTACATGAATATGTTATACGAGGATAAGCCAATTTAAATTTGATATTGTAAAAATATTGCAAATCAAAATTTTTCGGTTGATGTATTGTATTGTTGTTTGATCTTTTCAAGATCTTTTTTTTTCGAAATGTAGAATATTTCTTCATATAAAGATGAAGTGCGATTTTCGTAATACGAGTATATTTTCTTGCCGAAAAAATTATAGGATGCCGCTTCAGAAAAAATAAAGGAATATAATTAATAATTTAAGGAATCTCGTTAGGCGAATATATGAGCGTTACAAAGGCTTTCATTATTCGTATATACGTAAAATGGGGACGAGTACATCATTATGTTTAAAAATAAAACTAATTAATAATAAAATGCTAAGAACGTTTTAATAACAAAACTAAGTAACAATTTAAGATGTACAGAATTTGGGAACAGTCAAATTCATTATTGAAAAATGATGTACAGACAGATTAAGACCCTCGCAGATTGTAGACTTAAAAAGTGGAACTTCAAAGAAGATTAAGGTTTCGGGAAAAGTGAGTTGGGTGCATAACATTTTCAGTAATAGATGAGTTAGTGGAAAATTTATAAGGCGTAAGCAAGTCTTTCGTCAGCGTCTTTACTTAACGTTACAATGAACGTTAATGACAATGACATGACATGATGAATGACAAATTCAACGATTGTGCACAGTGCTGTAAAAGGTAAATTTTCCTCGTGACGTACGTGGAAAATTAACCGTTTAAAAATACCCCGTGCCCATTATCATTTTTTTTAAAATCATAATGAGATATAGTATCAATCCCTGCAGAAATATGTCCAAATCATTCTTGATGTGGAAAACCTTAAATTAAGTTTCATTGATGAACGACGATAAAAATGGACAGATATAGTTTTTTTTATCACCTTAAATAGCTTCGGAATCGAAAGTGTTTACTTTTTACCGCATATTTTTCGTGTTAAACGTTATTAAAAAAAATACCTGTACAAAATCGACGTGTTTTCTTCTTAAGTTTGCAACTTAACTATCGACCGACTAAATAATCTTAGTAGTAAAGTGCGCAAGTGGAAGTTAGCCAACAGTTATTACAGATGTTGGAGATAGAAAATCTGCAATCTACGAGGGCCCTTAACTTAGAATTTTTTCTATTGCTGCGTCAGGTTATTTTAATATGATTTATTCTCTTATATGTTTCTAACGTCACGTGTTTGTCATATAATTCAGATGATGACATAATTAATAGATGTTAAATTAGATAAATATACTTTTTTATAATTTATTTTTATATAATTCAGTAGGTACAAAAATTGCCTGTAAAATAAATTTTAAAAAACTTATAAACTATATAAAGGAACGTCATTCACATTTAGTCTTCTATGTTTATCGGAAGGGCTTTGACTAGAACTTCCATTTGTTCTTATTTGATTTGATGCTTTTCTTCCCTTAAGAAAATCCTGGAACAATAAAAATGGTAATATTGTGCAGTAAAAATATAAATAATAGTATTTTTTTAGCTTCAAGCTATATCTCGCAATTAGCAGTGGGACCCTAGTGTTAAGACACTCCGTTTCCCACTCACCGCCGAATTCTCAATTCTCAATTCGTTGCGTGTTGAGTGGTAGGACTCAACGCCATGCTTAACGCCTTGTTTCCAGAGCAAGAAAATTAAAAATGTTAAATAGTCAAATAATTTATTCCCTCGAGTAGAAATTGAACTTATCACCGTCGCGTTGACAGTCACACAAGGACAAGGATTGTCTTAATTCACAGCATAGTTTCAATAATTGTATAAATTCACAACGTTTCAATAATTGTATTGTACTGACAAATGGCATATTGAAATATTGACGAAAAGATTCACAGAACATGCTCGTTTACAACTAGGTTTATTTCAGCTGATCTGAGTGATAATATTAGACCCCCGCTCCAGGCTTAATTGGCTTAAATTTTAACAGAAATATAATAAAGATACAATCTGAATATAATCGAAACATATATAATTACATTAACGTAGTCCTAGTAATACATATATTATTTGAGGCCAGTCATGGCGCAGCGGCACGAAGTGTGTGTAAAACCGACTGGTTGTGGGTTCGATCCCCACTCGAGGAGATGAAATATTTACTTAAATTTATATTTACATTTTTTCGCTCTGGTGTCGAGGCTAAGTGCGGCTTTTAGTTCTGCCACTCAACATGCAGTACCTCCAGAATTCGGTGAAAGTGGGTAACGGAGTGTCTTAACACTAGGTTCCCTCTTTCACAGCGACAAGCTGATTTGATTTAGTAATATATTACTTATGCGCTTACTTACTCTAAAAGCATGGCGAAATTTTCGGGACATGAGACTGTATAATATAGGATTGACCGCTGTTGACATGTAGATATTAATGGAACTTAAATATATAAAAGCTCGCCACAACTGTAACAAATTATTGGTATAAAATTAATTCCACCTTGATTTTGGACAGTCAGTAAATAAATTGTCTAGTCAACACGCATTGCCTCCAGAATTCGAGGTGATTCAATGGGAAGGAGAATCTTAACATAAAGTTCCCGGATTCCCTCTGCTGACCCTGGTACGTGCGGGATATAGCGTAAAGCAAAAAGAAAAAATTCAATGCTGAAAAATTAAAGGTTAATTACCTAGTAATTTTAATAAACTTGCTACAAAAACAAAACACGCACGAAGACATTACGCTCGTTACGATAATTATGTGCTAGACTAGCTTGTCTGGGAGGACGATTGGGCCTTCGGATTGGTCTGGGTGCTGATGAGAGGCTTTACGCTGTATCCCGCACATAGCAGGGTAGGCAGAGGGGACCTAGAGTTCCCCACTTCCCGCTGAATTCTGATGGCTTTACGTGTTGAGTGGCAGAACTCAAAGCCGCGCTTTGCCTCGAGACCAAAGCGAAGAAATGGAAATATAAATTTAAGTAAGTATTTCTTATTTATATTTAAGTAGAATTTTGTAAGTAAAAGAAAATGAAAATTACATAAAATCAGCCTCAGCTGCACAGAAGGATAGGCAGAGGAAACCTAATGTTAAGACACTCCAATCCCCACTTTCTGCCGAGTTCTGGAGGCATTGCGTGTTAAGTGGCTGATCTCAACGCCGCGACTTATCTCGACACTAGAGCGAATTTTATTTATTTACATTTAAACTTTTGAAACATGAGAAGATAAATCATTTTTTTTTTAATTTTTACCAAATAGAAGTTCTATAAGTTTAAAATGGTGTCACCCTCCAAACGTACAAAATCTAAAAATAAACAGTTGATTGTTAATGTTTCAAAAGAACTGATAATTTTCATACTGCTGAACATATGTTCCTCCCAAACTAAAGGTCATTCATATGCAAGGACCAAATATGTTCGGACGTCATAAAATAATAAGCTATTTAAATTATGCATAATTCATTTCAATTTGCACGTTTATTGCAGTACGAGTTAAATTAGGTGTAGTTTTATTATCAAATTGTATACCTACATCATTGTCATTTATATTATAACAAGTAATACTCACAAGGCACTATTTGAAGGCTTGTACCAATTTCATATATTTTACTAGATTCCGCACGTAGACTTAGGAAATTTAAAAACTACTTATTTATTTTATAACTCTTATTAAATTCATTTTGGCACCGGGATCTCTTATAGATATATTTTTTTAATGTTTTATATGTTTATATTTTAGGAATATACTTACATTATAGTAATCTTCATACTTCAGCTTCGGAATTACAATCATTAGTCGTAAAACTGCGTACGGTGACCAACAAATAAAAAACGATGCAGCTACGGCAGCTAAAAGTAAAAATCACTATGCACACATAGAAATAGCCAAAATCGTAATAGTTTACTGATGCCAGTCGTGGCGTAGGGGTACAACCCTCAGACTATAAAAATTGTTAGTTCAATTCCCATACGGGGGAATAAAATATTTATATTCATATTTCTTTACTCTGGTGACGAGTGGCGTGGAGTTCTAACACTCAACAGACAATGCCTCCATAATATAATATAAAAACGGAGTATCTGGACACTCGGTTCACACGTTGAGGGAACCTACTACTGATTCCTATGTGTCGGATATAGTGTGAATTAACAGCGTAACAGTTTAAATGGGACACATATATAAATGGTACATTCTATTCATATATTGTTTAAAAAAATGTAATGCTTTACTAACCTAACATCTTAACTGCTTTATTTCTATTTTGTTTTCCGTACACTGGAATCGGTCTTGATTTCGATTTTGTTGATTTCAATTTAAGTGCAATTAGAATATATAAAACAAATATAACAGTTACAGGCAATAAGAAAAACACGAATAACTCTAAAGCGATCCAATAAGTTTTATCTTTGTCTGGAACAGTGAGAAAGCAGTACACATTTTGTTTTCTCTCCACAAAATAAACGTAGAAAATACTAGGAAACGAGAAGATACATGATAATATCCAATTCAACGTTACTATTTTAAAGACTCGCGAGTTTAAAGCGAGCCTTTGTCTTAGAAATGGTTTTGATATGACCAGATAGCGTTCTATAGTAAAAGCTAATATTGTAAGAACACTACAATTGCTTAAGAGGTCCCATAATAAAAAGTGTATACGACATCCTTCCTCTCCTAATGGATAGAAATCTGGTACCCAAATTATATATATTTCAATAGGAACAAACAATGCCGTCATAACATCTGTGATAGCCAAGTTCAGGAGGTAACAGTTAGTGGGTGTCCTCATGGTCTTGTCCCGAGCGATTACCGCACACGTGCACACGTTGCCGATCAAACTTATCACCATCGATGTACCGAGAAATGTAGTAAGAATTATTTTTATTAGGGCACTTTCTATATAAGTACTTTTGTCGTCATAAAAGGAAAGTCCCACACCGTAGGAAGAGTACGTGTCGTTTGGCAAAAACGAATCGTTATTTAATTCCAACATGTTATATTTTTCCCCTTATTGTCTCCTTAAGCGTCTAGCGATACTGTCGAGCGTGACCACAACACTGCCAATGGTTGGAAGCTTTTTGTGGAAGCTATACGTATGTGATACAGGTGGTTAAAAAAATATTTTCATTTTCTATATTTCTAGTATTTGCTTTTTTTTCAGCTCCACTTTATATCCCGCATATACTAGGGTAGGTATAGGGAACATAGTGTTAAGATACTCCGTTCCCCAATTTGCAGCGAATTGTCGAGGTATTGTCGTCGTATTGTTCAAGGTAAATTCTTAAAATAATTTATAATAGTTTTATAAGTGTACTCAGTTCTTTATATATATATTTAAATATTTAAATATGTAAATGAGCATCAAATGTTTAAGCCAAAGCACAAATCTATCAAACAAATTTTATCTAAAGTTGAATTTTAAATTGTCTATTTTATAAGTATCTGCTTATTACTAATCTAAATCCAACATCGATTAGATTATAATGTAAGGATTACCTAGATTATTTACTAGTATGTACATAAAGTGACCTTATTGATAATATTTTTTAACACGCTGTATATATAAGTAATTGACTATCTAAGCCAGCTCTTAGTATGACAAATTGATAGCAACCATAGCAAGGCCGCAGTCACCCCTAATTGAAATTACAATGTAGTGAAGTTGTTTGTAATATGGGCATGTATGTTATTGGACAAACACAGCTAACGAGTAAAATTATAAAAAAAAAACAACTTTCTTCCTAATATTGTTTTTATTCATAACAATCTACTAAGTATTCTAATTTTACGTAATAAAAATAAATATAAGTGATCATTACGATTATCCTACAAATAAATATTATATTATCACAAGTCCTTTACAGTCGATCGAATCCAACAAAAATTGTCGATTTTTAAATGATAAATAGTAAATAGGTACCCATTAAAAATTTCAACGAGATACAAATTTAGAAAATCTATTCCTTGTTAAATTTATCTTGTGAAGACGAGTATAAGTCTTCGTAGCCCCACTCTTGATGAGAACCGTCTCCTGTCCTCTTTACCCTTTTTTCGATGACCTCGCGGGATACAGTTTTCAGGTCGTAGGCCCAGCCAATGCTAGACATAGCATCAATGAACAGCTTTGAAAAATTTAATGAATATTCTCCTAATTCAGCCGTTTTGTAATCCCAAGGGAATGTGTGGTGGTAATTGTGGAAGCCTTCACCGAGAACAACTAGCGACACAGGTTTCGTTTCGACCGGATTGATATTCTTGTCGTAGGGCTTGCTACCCCACTTGTGTGCTGCAGAGTTCACCAGCCAGGTGACATTTAAGACGTAGACGTAGCGGAAAACGGCGCAAACGAAATAGCCGTTCCATAATGATTCTCCCCACAGGGTAGGAATATATGATGGGAGAATAAAGCAAGCCAACGGCATCAAGAGCAAATAGTATCTAGAAACAAAATACATTTCTGTTTAGGTTGTGTCTAATGGTTTCACCTATTTATAATAAACTTTATAGCATGTATTTCACTATACTGATTATGTTTTTCTTGAAACTTATATTAAATTTAAATATTAAGAAACGAAGTCTATAATGATATAAACAATTATAAAGCGCAAACACTTTTTCTTCAATTCCTGCCCAATTTAGAGAGATGTCGTACGATCAGAAGCCAACAGCGCGCTTTGTCTTATCATAATGAAAAAGTAATATAACTTAAATATAATTAATGAGTCCACATTCTAATCATTAGTAAACAGACAAAGCTGCTTTTTTTAAGTTTCACGTTTTCTTTACGTTTGGAATAAATATATTTTGATATTGATGTATAAAGTTACTAACTTTTTTTGAAAACGAAGAATTGGATCAGACCACAGATCATTCATATCAATGGTGTGGCCTTTTGATTTAATTTCAGGGTGCTTCCTGACAAGTAACCATCCAACATGTGAAAAGAAGAATCCCCGTGTTGCGTTATGAGGGTCAGCGTCTGTTTCAGAATATTTGTGGTGCATGCGATGATCACGTGCCCAATCCAACACTGAATCCTGATAAAAAAAATATATTGCTTCACAATGTATTCCGCACATGTATTAGAGTAGACAGAGGGAACGTGAGAACCTATAGTTAAGACACTTCATTCTCATTAAAATATGTCCGTTTCCCACTTTATTGTGTTGAGTGGTGGAATTAAACGCCGCGCTTTGCCGCGTTATTAGAGCAAGGAAATGAAAATATTAAATACTTATTTCATTTTCGCGAGTGGAAGTCGAACCCACAATCTGTCGCGTTTACAGTCGCACGCTTGTGCTGCGCCACGACTGGCCTCAAAAAATATATTAATTTCGAACATAAATAGTATAAAAATATCTCAATATCTAGACTCTAGTTTCTATACTAAAAATCAGCAGCGTAATTAGATATTGCTTTTTCTCTGATATTATAGAATATAAAACATACTACATCACTTTAAAAGTCAAAGGGTATCATTAAATATAATGGAAAATTATGCAAA
Organism: Heliconius sara; assembly: GCA_917862395.2. Lineage (NCBI taxonomy): Eukaryota > Metazoa > Arthropoda > Insecta > Lepidoptera > Nymphalidae > Heliconius > Heliconius sara. The sequence goes on along the minus strand of OU860798.1, from coordinate 16,221,041 downwards.
TACAGAGATAATTAGATTGACTTTCACATTGACATTGGCCGGAAGCATCTTTGGGTGATTGTTTATATTATGAGATGAGAATCGTATCGATCACGCATAGATAGCGAGTTACGAACGTGGTATTAATGATTATTTTAGTTTTATTAATTTAGCCTCCTGAGGCCTGACAGAAAAAAAATCTTAAAAATTTTAGTAATCTATCTAAATTAATTAAGCAAACATTAAAATAACCGAAAAAATGGGAGAAAATATTGGTTGAAAAATGTCATTTTTCTCTTTGTCATTTATGTAAGACATCAGTTTCCGATGCCAACACTGTTTTGTGTAATATATAAATAAGATAAAATATTTATACATAATTAAAAAACTAATTTGTTGATTATCTAATATCATGGTGTAGATTTTTCGTGACGGTCGGTCATCGTAAAAACTTATGTTCATAATTTTTCCCTAACACGCTAAAAGAAAGATAGCTTCAATAAGGAGGGACAAATAAACCTTATACCTAAAGAGAGAAATGATATGTTGTTGTAAAAAAAACCTAAAAATAATCTATAAAATCTACAGTATTAAATTCGTAATAAAGAAAGTTCTTGTGACTAATTGTTTATGTATAATAATGTAACGGTTATCATGAATAACTCACGTGTAGTGCTCTGTATTAGTGTCTACCTAAGTTTTTAATTACTCTGACCTCACAGGTCAGATAATCACTTGACAAAACAATTGCTTAAGATGAAAAAAACGGTCAGTCGATTCCACCCAACAAGAGTTTCGTATGAATTTATACCTTCCTTAATTTGTACCTTCCATTGACTTATAATTGTGATTATAAGTCAACAGAAGGTACAACTTATTAAAGTTCACAAATGCAATTGTTTTGTATAAATGTTAGTAATTATTTTTAATGACATACTTATAAATATAGATTTTTTGATTCGTTCGATTTTCATATTTATTAATTGCGTCGACTTAAAAGCTTATTTTGTGTCTATGTGTTTGAAAAACTTGACACCCTCACACTATCTTGAGATAAACGGACTCTAAATTTTTCAAAAGTCGTGCGTATAACGATGGCGTTATTGCAAGAGAAATCTAGCTATTCCATAGAAATATTTATTTTTATTTAATTTAATGTTTCCGAAGTACAATCTGGATTAACAACGACTCAGTTATGTGAACCTTATTACGTAGGTATTTAGAATCGTACTAACTCACCTGAAATGCAATGGTATTGAAAATTGTCAATAATATCCTGAGCGGTAATTTTGCCTTATACGATTTGTGAGCCCATAATCTGTGGGCGCCTGCAGTGATGCCAAGACCAGAGCACAAATAGAGTACTACCGCTGTAATAGAAATATAAGAAATATATTATTTTTGTTATGACCAGATAGATATATAAATAAAGTATTCTCATAAAAAAAACTTACCAAATAGACGGGTAGCCCACATAGCCTTCACTAAAAACAAGTAAGCACCGTAAACTCCTCCGATGTGAAGTAACAAGAATAGTATTACATTCCTCCAAACGATTTGCCATTGACGTTTTTCAGCTGAGGGCGGTACAGTGGCTGTGGCGTTTTTATTTAAATCTTTGTCATATAGCACCCACGATCTTGTCTGTTGATCTTGAGGAGGCATGTTGTTCTAAAAACAATGATTTCTTTACAAAAAACTAATAAAATACAGTAATTATACAGAATGAAGAAATATTAAGTTTTTTTTTTCATAATACTGCATTGCTGATAAAGTACTAAAATTAATTTTAAATCGATAATATAATAATTACTTTACGAACCATGATCAGTGAAATGGTTATTTGACAGCATTGATGTGATACGTGACTTTAATTTTTATAAGCAATTGCTAGTTTAATATTTATGTAGACGAGAGTAAGATGATGACGGGAAATTTTGTGAAGGATTCTGTTGATAATTGTTTATTTATTTATCAGCAGCTTTTGCGTATGGGCATAAACGTGTGACTGTAAACGCGATAGGTTGGTGGGTGGATGGTGGGTGGGTGGATTCAAGTCTCACTCGAGGAAATTAAATATTTAATATTTTTATTTCTAGCTCTGGTATGGTGGTGCCACCACCATTTAAAAAGAGCCAATCAACATGCAATGACACTAGAATTCAGCGGAAAGTAGGCAACGAAAGTGTCTTAATGGGGACGGAGTGTCTTAGCAGTAGGATCTATTAAAGTAAATTATTCGTAAAATAGAATGAAATCAGACATATTCCAATTGCGCCTTAATACATTGCTTTGTACAACAATAAATACAACAGATTGCAGTATAAAATTTAGATTTTTAATACTGTATTTTATAACATAAATAATAGTTTCAAATACTAGTTGGTGGCATTAAGTAATACAATAAAGACGACTTATGCGATGTAATTAAACAATATTTTTTGTTCTTAGAATGAATTTTAATATGTTAATTTTAACATTTTCCATTTTGTTTGACGACCTCTTCCCATCTCCCTGACAATTTGAAAATTCTTCGCTCGTAGAAAATCTGATTCATTACGGCCAAAAACTAAGTTAAGTAAGATTTTAGATCATCATCATCGTTGAAAGCTTCCACAAAGGGAGTTGTCGAGGGATCGTAATAAGTGGTAATCCGAGTTCGAAAGATCAGGGCTGTATGTTGGGCGGAATGGGATGTGATCAATTCTCTTCCAATATCCATAATTTTTGCTGAGTAGCCGAAGACACGTGAAACTTAGCATTATCCTGGTGGGAAATAGCACATTTGTTCAGTTGCCAACAGCAGAATTCTGAGTTTACAGTTTGATTCCTCGGAAACAACTGAAAATATACCAGACGTTTCCAATTCTACCAAATTGGCAGGAACATCTTCTTAAGTTGGGTATTTGTTTTTGAAGTGGTTTGCGATGACTCATTAGCGCCGCACCATGATCGTTTTCAATTGTCGTTGTTGTACACAATATATTTTCATATCCAATGAAGAATAATTTCAAAGAAGGATCGAATTGATTGATTTATGCGATAAATCGCAAGCGTTAATGTGCTTTGTCAGATGATTCTCTTCCAATTCGTGCGGAATGCAAATATTATAATTAACGAACCCAACACGTTTTAAGTGATTGTTTCTAAACCTTTAACTAAACACAACACACAACAACTAACCGTGCAGATACGTGACGATCCGCTTCTCAAATAGTTTTGGATTCATCATCCTTAAGCTCAATTTGCCGACCAGATTGTTGGTCTTCTTTAAGAAAGATATCTTCAGCATGGAATTTTGAAGCAAAGCATAGCAATGTTAATTTTTGTTCTCTTTATTATTATTGAGGTAAAAAAAAAATTATGATTATGTCTACGCAATGATCTTGTAAAGTTAGATAAGGTCAACAGGTTACATAAATAAGAAGAAAAAAATTAAAACTTTTACTGATATCATAAAGGTGAGAAACGTCTATAACTGATATCGGCAATTAGTTGCCAATACTTGCAGAGCATGTGTTGTAGAGAGTCGCGTTACAATCACACGTCTGTACCCCTGCGACGGCCTCGCGACGGTATTTCCTTTATCTTCAAATTATTTTGTTTTAATTCGTTAAGTAAACAACGTACTTAATATTTCATCATAAACGATTTCAATACATAATAATAAATAAAACGGCATTAAAAAGATTCCAGAATAGATAAAACTAATCACAACACATTTGAGTGATTAGAATTTATCTTTATTGTTTGTTTATAGACAGGACATGTCAGGGTTAATTCAGAAGTAAGAAACTTGTTCAGTCGTTTTTGGTAAAAGCGACAGATTGTGAGTTCGATTCCCACTAGAGGAAATAAAATATTTAATATTTTCAAAATTGGCTCTGTTGTCGAGGCAAAATGGCGTTGAGTTCCGCCACTCAACATTGTCACCAGATTTTGGCAGAAAGTAGGTAGTGGAATGTTTTAACACCTGTCTACCGTGCTAAATGCGTGATACAGCGTGCAGTTCTAAGAAACTTGTCATAAACATTCATAAATGACTTGTTAGACTAAACTGTCCTAATTATTTAAATGGCCTCACTTTTCTAAATTGTCATAGCTTTAAATTGTTAAAGGTGAAATTGGTATGAGGGCTAGCATTTAAATTGCAATTGCAATCATTTTCAATTCTTTACATCTATCACGTTAATACCCCAAGATTGTCATCATTTTAGAATTAAATTTGAAATTGCGTGCATAATATATTCACTTTTTTTCTGTAAAAACTTACTTATTTAATTATTGTTTCAATTTAATTTAATTTTAATATTGTTTTGGTTGTTCATTTATATATCACTAAAAGTATCTAATACTTGAATATCACAACTCAAAACAGTCAATTAAATTCAGTCAAGTTAGCTATAAAAAAAATTGGTGAGAACAAATTGTAGATCATACAATGATCTACAATAGGTAGGCAGATGGAACATAGTGTTAAGACACTCCGGTCCCCACTTTCACACACCACAATATAAATTTAGATAAATATTTCATGGATCGACTTTATAGTCATACTTTGTGCCCCTGCGCCAAGACTTAAAAAAAAAAAAAAATAATAAAATAAATAAACAAGCGTTAACAATAGACTAATTTATTAGATGTATTGGGTGCACTCAAGTGCTTGCAAGATAGTGTTATATATATATATATATATATATATATATATACATATATATATAAGTTTTGCAATTCTTGTAGGTTATGATTACAAGAATTTTATACAAAATACAACTAAAAGGAAGCATAAACGCGTTATAAAAACTTACTTAGACTAGTTTTTGAGAACTTAAAACGCAATAAACTAAATTGAATATCTTTATAAAACAATATTTACCAAAAATACACAAACATGCGACTATAGACACAACTAGGTTATGGTGTCGATTCCACTCGAGGAAATACTATTATTAGTATTTCATATTTTCACTTCCTCGCTACGTTATCGAAGTAGAGTGCGGCGATAAGTTGCGCCACTCAACACTCAATACCTGCCGAATTCGTCGGAAAGTGAAGAACGGAAATGTCTTCACAGGAACACACTGCTATGAGCGGGACTACTACGTGACATCAAAAAAAAAGAAAATAAATCGTCTATATTGAATTCTCGTTCGCAAAAATATTTATATTACTTTAAATTTATTTGTTTACCAAATTTTCAACAAAATCGAGTTCACAAAGTTCATATTAGATTTATTTGAATTTCAACGTAACAAATAACAAGAGTTTTAATGTTCAATGAGTAATTAAGAACGTTGACAGTTTGATGAAAGGTCGGTGTGACAATACCGTCGTTTATGTTATTTATATAATACGTAGGTACCATTTGTTTCTCTGACTCTATTGACCGCGGTGGCGTGATCGCGGTGCGATCTATAGTGATCATCACAAATTGATAAATGGGTGACAGTTTAGAGATTGTGAGGCCGCCATGGGGCAGTGGTACAAGGGTAAGTGATTGTGAGTTCGATCCCTACTTGGACGAATAAATTGTTATTTATTAATATTTTGATTTCTTCGCTCTGGCATCAAAGCAAAAGCCCGGCGATGAGTTCCGCCATTCAACGCAATGCCTCGAAAAATTGGGCGAAAATTAAAAAGCTATATATGGGATAAAGCATTAAGCTGATTATTTGTTTAGAGAATATATTTACTACATCATTATTTTCTATGATAATATTTTTTTTTATTTTACGCGGTATGCCGCACATAGTAGGCAAGATAGACAGAGGGGGAATATGGGACCCTAGTGTTAAGGCACTTATTAATAAAATATAAGAAACAAAAATTATATGACTAGACGTGGTCCACCACCACTTTCGACACAGCATGAACATCCATGACAAAACATTTGTTAACGTAAGTACCAATATGTCGCGGTAAGGATTTTTTTAAAAAACAATTACAAATTCAATTCTGCGTTATTAATAAGTAGTTATTAACAAAAAGGACTCATGAGTATATTCATAAAAACAAGTTTTTTTATCTATTAATTGTAAATCATTTATGTAAAGTAAGAATGAATAAAAATATCAAGCAAAAAGTTATTATTAATCAAAGCTAAAATACAAATATCAAAATATCATATATCTTATAAATAAAAAACTTGTTTTATAACATACATTTACATTTACAAAAAAAACAAGGTAGTTATGATATAAAATAACGTTGTAACATTACGTTAGAGCTTTAGTAATTATTAGTTAGATTTAAATAATTTGATTAAAAAAATATATTAATATAAATAAATTATTATTATCATAAAAAATAATTTTATGTGTATATTGCTTGTATTAATAGTTTTCAAGACGAGTTAGCGTAAAAGGAAAAATGTCTTCCATTTACAAAATAAACAAAATACACTCCACTCACCTCCCTCCCAGGTAGAGCACAGTAACTTAATTCTCCAAAGAGGGTTATTAAGTTAGCACTTAGTCGCTTGTGATCGGATTTAGAGGTCTCGGTACACTGCAAAGACAATTTTGTTTACACCGATTATATATCCACTTAGTGTTTAGGTTACTATTGACGTACTATTTATTGTAAGCTTGTGCCTTAACTAATGTTGAACAGCTTACTTGACGATTTCTATTTTTTGTGATAAACAGAGTAAACGATACACATAATATGGTTAAATTAGAAAAAAATACACTCTATTACGTTTATTCTATTAATTTAATATATTTTTTTTTATTGTAAATATTTCTACGAAAATTTCGAATGGAGATTAAAAAAATCTAAAATCGTATATAGGTGCGTATAGTGGAGGCAACCGTGCATTTGTACAACTCAGCGCGAAATGTTTGTGGCAGGTTTTATTAGCGATCATTATCGGTAATTACCAAATACATCATTCTTCTTAGTGTTTGCAATTTTAGTATTGGATTTTTTTATTAGAAACCAATATTTCATAACTTAGAAAAAAATATATTATTAGACATTCAATTGAGTTTCGTACCTCCAAAGAAAAGATGGGATCATTATAAGATCACTTTGTTCTTCGTCGTTCATAAAAATAATGTATGTTAAGTTAAGTAACTATTATTATTGTCTTTGTTAACTTCCTGTTAGGAATCGTGAAATTGGTACGGAACCGTTGATGCGCGAGTTCGGCTCGCGCTTAACTGGTTCTTTTAGAACTTAGCAGTACTTGTTAAGGATTATGTTCATTACATACGTACGTCCTATTAGGCCAGGGATTTAACGGAAGTAGTTTAACAGAACCGAACTCTGAAGCCGGAAACCGAGTCGGAACCGATGTCGAAGTTGGAATTAGAATATATCTATCTATCTTACAAAATTAAAGTGTAGTCATATTCGTGAAAATTCCGCTAAAGGATATATATTGCAGTATTCAGACAAATTTTACAGAAGAGGGACGAAAACACTTAATCTTATCTTCGTAAATTTATATATCTTTTTACATTGAATACTATGTAAAAAGATATATAAATTTATCAATAATTAAACAATTTAACACACTCTCCTTCCGGTATCATCGGATACGTTTAATTAAAAGGACCACTTTCGCCACTAAACACGCAATTCCTTCAGAATTTGGCGGAAAGTGACGAAGGCAAATGAGTTAATAAAAACAGGGTGTGTTTACACTAGATTCCTAGGTTCCCTCTGCCGACTCTACTATGTGGGATCAAATATGTATTGGATACTTCACTAATAAAAAAATATTTAAGTATATTCATTCGACCAAGCATGTAATGTATTCGAATGGTTCAATTGGAGATGGCGCGGCTATTCTGTAAGCATCAATTGCGTAATAGCCTACATCCGTACCCCTTGTGACGTTTGTACAGTCGCAAAATTTAATATATAATTTTAAAATACTTTTATGATATTTTTTCTACTTTTCCAGCGCAGTGACTAGCCACTTCGCTACCCAACTGAAACCAAAAACATATTATGTCAATAGCGCCAAGTCATTACAAGCTTTTTAATTATACTATAATATATAATTTTGAGGCACAAAGTGTGACTGTAAATTGACTGGTTGTGGGTTCGATCCTCACTGGAGGAGATGAAATATTTACTTAAATTTATATTTCCATTTCTTCGCTCTGGTGTCGAGGCAAAGCGCGGCGTTGAGTTCTGTCACTCAACACGCAATGCCTCCAGAACTCGGCAGAAAGTCAAGGATTTTTTTTTATAAAATATAACGAATAAACTTTTTCATTAATAACTTTATAAAATTAAATTATATATTATTTGACACAACTTTTAAAATTTATGTCCTTTTATCTGCATCGTTTTACGTTGACATTTACAATTTACTTGAAACTTTAAATAATAATATTGTAAGAATTCTAAGGTCGCAACTAGATTCACGCATTAGTACCTATACAGATATCTTTTAATATTTTCACGGACAGCAAGTTTTTTTTTTGTAATGTTACATGGCGTTTAAGCCAAGAAACTGTATGATGATAACAGAGCAGCCTACTGGTGTAATAAATAAAGCTAAATGGAGCGTTTAGCTTATTTTTTTTTATTCGAACGCGGCGTTGAGTTTCGTCGAAAATGGGAGACGAATGTCGTAATGAAGTGTCTACTACATTAGGTTCCTAGGTTCCCTCTGCCTACCCTGCTACGTGCGGAATACAGTGTAGGGGAAAAAATAAATTTAGGAGTATATCAACAAAATACAACAAACACGCATATTATTTTAATATATAACTCGGTCCTATCATGTATATTATGTTTTAGTAAAATTAAAAAATGTATATTATGTTAAAGAAAAATTTCGAATCACGTGAAAATCATTTCTCAACTTCGTCAGTTGTCCAAATGACTTTATCATTTTATCATTGTTGAAAGGTGATGTGTTGACACTACGACGGGCGAGAACTTTTTGATCTATACTATTACAATATCATTAAATTATTATTATATAATTTTAACATATTTTCTACTCTGACTCATCACAATATTTATGTTAACACCTACCTTATGAGATTTGGTTTCATGAGGTTCTCAAGCGCCTCAGATTTAGAAATACATGGTTCATCGTCATGCCTTAGACGTAATATTTGATAATCTGACGATTATATGAAGATAGTTAGATAAAAAGATGATATAAAAATTGGTCTTAATCTTAAAATTATTGGTTGAAAAGCTCAAGAAATAGTATGTAAATAAAATAATGTATGTTTGAAGTAGAACAGTTACTTGTATTTATAAGAAATTATTGAAGTATTTTTAATATTTTTTTAATTGTCTGTCATCTTCATCGATGAGTGAGAGATAGACAAAGAGGGAAGACAATGAGTGAGAGATAGACAAAGAGGGAGGGAGGGAGGGAAGGGAAAGAGGGAGTGCTTTAACACTAGGCTCTCTCTGCTTTACCTGCTATGTGGGATACAGCGTGAAGCTAAAATAAACTAAATTTAATGCACTCACAGAGTATTGCATACTCGCACTCAGTACTTACTACTACACACGTACATACACTCTAAGGCCTACGCAATCAAGCAAGCATCAAACAACAAATAACAGTGCATCACCATATATCGTAAATAAGTCTACTATGGAAACATTATTATTAAAAGAAATCATTTATTTTACCCTTTTCTACGTGACTTAATAAAGCGTTTAAAAAGATATTGCTTAACGAGAAATAGCTTTATTTATTTATATTAATAAGATAGTAAAAATATTTTGCCATTACACTAAAACCAAAAAGAATAAAATTATAAAATTAAAATAAAAAAACATTTTTTTTAATTTCTTGTCTGCTGTCTATACGTATCTTTTTTCTCTTACTTCTTACTTGAAAATGTCATCAATTGCTTTGTTTTAACTCAACTTAATAATAAAAGTTTGTTTCTTCAAAATCGGTTACTTAAAAATGTTATATAGCAATCGCTCTGGTAAGATTCCTGGCTAAAGACTGACATTCGAAACGTCTTAGTTATATGACTATTGATAAAAATATATATTTTTGAAGCACTATTATATAATATTTTATACAATAAAATAAACAAAATTGAATTGTTAGTGGAGTTTACCTTCAGAAATCATAACAGTTAAGTTTAAGTCGTAATTAATTCAACACAGCGCATATTCTATCTACATATTAGTATATCTACATATTAGAAGAAAATTATTAAAAAATTGTTTATTTTGTGTTTTGTTTTTCCGCAGCCATGTAAAGGCTAGTATGCACTGAGACAATAACCATTACAGACATATTTTATACATTATTTAAGTCCCTTTCTCCAATGAAGATGTAGTTTCAGCAATGTAGAGTTTTTTTTATTGAAAAGACAAGACAAACGAGCGTCCAGGTCGGCTGATGGTAAATGATCACCGCCGCCCACGACCCCGTGCTACACCACAGGAGCTACAGCTGCGTTGTCGACCTTTAAGAAGATATACGTCCAAATTACATCCTATAAAAGTCAAAAGTTATCTTCATAAAATTTCCTTGACGATTTAACAACTTGCGCTCGTAGGTTTCACTATCTATGGTAAATAAATAACTATGAAATAACTCTTAATGTTTTTTTTCTCAAAATTCCCTATTGTGACTGTGTAATTTTATTTTAGAACTAGACAAATTAAATGTTTTTGTAGTACAATATACGTACATATGTAACTGTTTCTACAACCGTGTGAGTAAATCCGATCCGATCCGAGTAGATCCAGATATTTTAGCATTTAAACAAACAAACAAAATCTTTCGTTTTATTAAATTAGTATAGATAGTATAGATGAATTATATCAAAAGATGTTTAGATAATGTTGTAGATATTTCTATTATTTTATATTATTATTTTTTCTTTTTTCTTTGCTTCATGCTGTATCTCTCATATAGCAGAGTACGGAAAAGAGGGTGAATTCTCGAGTCGTGTTCAGTGGCGGAATTCGACGGCGCGCTTTGTCTTGACACCAGAGTGAAGAAATAAAAATATAAATTTCAATAATATATTGAGGCCAGTCGAGACGCAGGGGCATAGAGTGTGACTGTAAAATCGACTGGTTGAGAGTTCGATTCCCACTCGAGGAGAAAAAATATTTACTTACATTTTTATTTCTTCGCTCTGGTGTCGAGGCAAAATACTGCGCCGACACTCAACACCACATGCCTCCAGAACTCGTCGGAAAGTGGGGAACCGTGTGTCTCAACACTAGGTTCCCTCTGCCTACCTAAAGCTGAAGCTACTAAGCTAATTTTTTGAATTTCAAACTTTGGTGAAAGACACGAAGTAACAGAAACAGTTGTAAGATGAGTTGGCCCTTTATGTCTCGAAGCAGAACAATAAGTTGCACGTGACACTCTGTTAACACGGGACCAATGTTATTAGGTTAACATATAATGCCATAATCATCTAGTTAAGCCGATATAATTAATTAACATAAGGTTATTATTACCTGTTCTATACTTAAGCTCCTTAGAATATAAGCAAATCATCCAAATGACAGATCCTATTTTAATGTTTGTGAGATATACTATACCTGTAATGAAACAATTTTTGATTCAAATAAATATAAATTTTTAGAGCGTAGATTTTACAAATACCAAGTATTAATATTAAAGTTAAATAATAGGAGTATGTTTCTTAGGGAAAATTTTTATTTATATACAATGTAATCTTTACTTACTACATTTACTGTTTGGAAGCTTGGAGTTTTTTACGCTGTTCCGCATACAACGGGGTAGGTAGAGGGAACCTGAGTACCTAGTGTAAAGACCTAATTCTATAGGCATTGCGCGTTAAATGGCGGAACTTAACGCCACGCGATTCCTCGTTACCAGAGCGAGGAAATGAAATTAAATATTTCATTTTCTGAATGGGAATCAAACATATAACCTGCCGCATTTGCCACATTCTACGACTTTTTCATTAATGGAGCTTCTGCTAAATACCACGTCTCTAGGGTAATGGCTGAACTAGAACTGCTGGAGACATCGTCTCTATCATCTAGGCTGCTTCGATAGCTGTTTCAACATTTGCGTCCAGGTCCACTGGCGTTTTCATGATTTTTTTCTGATAGCAAAGATTCGCACAATTGATAGCTGGGGACAATTTTTTTTCTAGGTATCTATAGAGAAGTAAAATATTCAATATCATGGAAATAGGTCAAATAATCAATATCATGATATCTATTAACAAACCTCAATGCATATAAAACAGTAAATACTATGTATACTATCTTAAAAATCCCGTAGGGCCACGTTAATTAAACATAATGTCGAACTCTCTGCAGCTACGATTTTATATTTACAAAATTATTGAAATAATTGCAACTCATTCATAAGTCTTAATTAGTGCAGGCTTAAAGGCAGGTGCTTTGTATACAAGGGTATGCGCTATCTTCCATTTAAAAAAAAAGTTTTGATTTTTACAGATACAGATACAGATATCAACTGAGGTCACGTCCACCTTCTCCTATTAGCTTTTTGTTAGCTTTATGTTGTACCCTGCATATAGCAGAATAGTCAGAGGGAAACCTGATGCTAAGATACAAAGCAACACTCTGCCTTGTTACCCGAGCAAAGCGAAATGTTTTGGCGTTTTCCGTGGCACGCTTGTACCCTTGCGCCTCTTGCGCCTCAAAATGTAATATCTAAGAGTATAATATGACTATTTACAATAATACGATATCTCCACTAAGAAAAGTACCTACAGACTAGATATTTATTTATCAGTAATTCTCATTATACGTTAAAAGTCACGCTTCCCTTGCATAGCATTAGCGTGAAGCAAACAGCTGCTTAACTAATCTTGGCAAAGAGAAGCGTAATGGAACTGCCATGTTTCATTAATAAAATCAGTCAGATCAGAGTTAATATTTACAGATTGAAATGAAATTCATTGAAATTTCAATCATTGATTCGAAATATGTAAAATGGGAGTACGTGACGCAGTCTCGTTATGTGAGCTTTGAAGTTTATAATACGACTACAGTTACATATATTTTTTTAAGCTTTACATTTTCTGTGTATAGCAGGATTATAAGAGTAGGAACCTGAACCTAAGTAACATAATTTTTTTTTTCCAGTTGTCCACACATTTGTGACCATACGAGGTACTGCCGGTGCAATGTGATGTGGAAGGTGAAGGCACCACAGCCCAGTGGACTGCGTTAAAGTGGTTCAAGCGTTACAATTACGGAAATTTTAATTTGGAAGTATAGTCTTGTTCCGGCCGCCCTACAAAATTGGTTAAAGCGACTTGCAAGCTGAATTGGACATTAAGCAAGCCAAGGACGTCAAGCTCTCGAGATTTAGTAGCAGAATTTGGAGTTCATCACTATTTTGAGACATTTGTATGAAATGGATTTTGTGCACTTGGTATTTCGAACAGGTCTGGAAAATGGAGAGCGAAGTGTCTTGACACTAAGTTCCCTCTGCCTACCATGCTATATGTGTGCAACGTGACACTAAAGAAAATGTCAACGCGTAAACGCGTACTATACGCGTGAGTGGGTCCTTTATTAAAATAATCTGTTCCTTTAAAACTTTTACTACGAACTAACTTATAACGTCATTACAACAATTATATGACTTAAAAGCTTATCGCGAGATTAAAGTATTCATATTGATTAAATCAAGGCATTGTTTTATTTACTTGTCTAGGCACTTATGTGTTACCGAATATTAATATATATATATATATATATATATATATATATATATATATATATATATATATATATATATATATATATATATATATATATATATATATATATATATATATATACATAAAATTGATAACTTTCGTTTTTAAAGTCGTTTAAAAACATTTTATTCAACATGATCTAGTCAAAAGGCCATGACATAAACAGGCAAAATTCGCTCAAGGTAAGGTCGAAATCGATCCAAAATAAATTAGAAACAGGAATTATTTACAAGTTTTTATTTTTAATTCTAAGTTACAGCTTGATGTAAGACATTTCGTAAGCATTATTCAATATACCTCTAAATGTAGTAAGTAGCCTTGAGGTCACGATAAATTATTTTTTCTAGATAAATGAATTTTAAAACTTAACACGAGTTAACTATGTTAAAATGAATAGGATTTTTTTCCTTTATATTTTGCGAGGTGATTAGATAGTAAGTAATTAAGACTTATGAGGGGTAGAGATATGTTTAGAATCAAAAGCTATCTCCCTAGACTTGAAGAGATAGAGCAAAACGGATAGTAAAAATCGATTCAGCGTGGCTAAAAAATTTTTTTTGTTTGCAGAACTTATCTCGCGATCACCGAGTGGCGGTTCTGGGCCATACCGGGGGTTCTGGACCACCCCCACCCTCACTGATCCAGAATCCATGAAGCCTATCTACTTAGGTACTTATTCGTTACTTCAGATCTATCTACGTACTCTAGCAGTTTTTCTCCGAAAAATCTCAAACGGTTGTCTTTAAGAGATTGCTATCGGCAATAAGATTGCATCTTGAGCCGGCCGGCCTTGTTTTTTTTTAATTTTTTTTTTTAAATTTGAATGACCGACACAGCCTATCTTCAATACTCCGTCTACAAAATAGAATACAATTTTATGCCTCATGCCGGGGTCGCTGGGTATGCAGTCGTAAGAGAGAACTTAAGTTTCCGTCGCCTTGCCAATTTTAAAGGTCAACTATCTGGCTCCGTGTTGACTCGAACGATCGTGTCCGAGTCTACGCATGCCTGCATATATACCACAGTGGTAATACAGAAACGGATCTACTCATGGAGCACATGCAATCAACGACATTCTCTCATAGCTTCTCTCCGATAAGGTCATGATACTAAGTGATTTTTATACGTACGCAAATAAAAGTTGGCGGGCATTACGCACTACCGATCAGGCAGAGAGTACTTGAGAGATAGATTGTCCTAATTTGTTGTCTATGCGGACGTGGATAACCACAATGCCTCCTTATTGGACCCTGTGCTGATTTTACATTCGGAACAGTACCAAATTGTGGTGGGTCACCACCGCTGGCCGCTTTACATCTCTTCCGATAATCTTAGTACCTAAGCCGCTTCTGTTGCTTGACGTGGTTCTGCAAGGCATGCAACTTTATATTCCTAGCACTGTAGTGCCAATCGGTCACAGCCTTGGTTATTACGTCTTGCAAACCCGTACGCTCGTTTGCCTTGTCTTTTCCATAAAAAAAACACAAACACGAACAGACTAGACAAAAAAAAATCATAGATTCATGTCCTATTAGTTATTTTAAGCCCCCTACACAATTTTTTGCAAATATATTTAATGTACAGACACAATGTCTTTTACTAATCGAACCCACAATCTGTCGCGCTTACAGTCGCACACTTACACCTTTACGCCACGACTGGCTTCTAAAGTAGAATATGTGTTTAAAGATAGTTTATCCAAAAAGACAATAGTGTAGTCACTTACATGAGATTTATATAACTAAGGTTTATATATTTAACAATTATTAGTCTTAATACTTAATGCTTGCAAAGTATTTTTAACTATGCGATATACGATTTGATTTAACTTAAATACAATCTCTATATATAATAAGACAGTAAAAATATTTTGTCTGTACATTTAGTAATTTTGACCGAAATGGATAGAGGGACACCTAAAAAGAAAGAATACAAAGCAAAAATATTTTTATTGAATTTTATGTCTGTCTGTCTGTCGATATATTTTTGTCCGCATTTTTCTCTGAAAGTACTGAACCGACTTACTTATAAGCCTCACCAATTGCTTTGTTTTAACTCAACTTAGCTGCTAAATCGGCTCAATAATCATGTATTTTAAGCGGGCGAAGCCGCGAGCGGGCCGCTAGTATTTATATATAATATTTTTCTAGTAACATTTTATGTGTCTTTAGGAAAGATTATACATTAAGATTAAATTTAATAAGTATTTGGAGTAAAAAGATCTAATCACAGTAAGCCATTATTATAAAATTTATATATTACAATTTTTATAAATATTTATGAATATTTGTATGGATGTTAAAGTTTATAATTTTTTTAAATAAAGATTCATGCGTTGTAAGTGTATAGTTACTGAATGTTCATGATTTTGAACTTGGTGTATATTGTTATGGTAGAAGTAAGGTGGTGATATAATGTAATTTATATATATAATTTATATATATTAAGCATAATATAGTTTTTCAAAGATGGAACGGATGTTTCGTTATAGATTTATATTATTACTTTATTTTGCGAGTTTTTTCATCGACGCTTGGTTTTTTGTATCCTTTACTAAATGCCCAATTTATTTTAGTTATATTAGGTTACATAGTTTGAAAATGTTTAAATTTTGTCATAAGCCATAACTTTCTATGGATGTGTCAAAAAAATATTAAATTGTGTTGTTAAAACATCCACACTTCATTTGGTATCAATTTTTATAACTGACATTTTTTAAATGATTACATAATTAACTTCTAATTTAATGAAATTATATCACCTATTTTGTATATATCAACCATTTTGTAAAAAAAAATTACAACATGAAAAATATTTTTAGATCAATTAGGACTCGAACATTTGGTGGTGTTTGGCTTAGTGGCGAAAAATAATAAATATATGTATAATTTTTTTTAAATATTTAACTTAGCTCTCATTTCCCATTATTTTTTTTGATGGCATATCATTACTTTTTGTAAAGAAATTATTACTATTAATCATTCATTTATACTTCGTTATTATTGAAATAGCTTTATTTTCCTACGTTCTTTGTCTTTCGTACTTAACTTTTTTTTACTTTCTTGATAGTAATTATCATTAAGTATCAAATTTCATTTTTTTTTTGTATATTTGTATAAAAACTTGCTACATATTGTCTATCCTTGGTACCACATTTTGATATGTGTTTCTAGGTCATCTAGAACTGGGTTAGGTTTTTGATGAGTGAGTGATTCAGTCACAAAAATGCCGGTTTCTAAACGCTAATATCAATAACAGTTTAAGTTAAATTGTTGGAATTATCTATAAATTACAAGCTAGGAGGTTTTAACAAATTTGCAGAATTTTTTGCAGTAGAATTATAGGCTTACGAGTTATGAAGTGCCAAGAAGCCACTTTAACGTGGCTGGGCACGCTGGAAAGTACCTTAATTTATTGAGTATTGATAATTTATTTGTGACTCGTGACCTTCAGCTGTAAGTTAATTGAGTTGTAGAACCCGTATGGAGCTTTTATAAAAAAACTTCAAAGGAGCACTTGTAAAAAACTTATCACATCATCCGCATCGTCCTCCATGTTGTTTATATTACAAATGGCTGTTAATGATTTATGTGTTAGTCAAATCTAACAAAGCATATTTTTAAATGTCACCTTTAATTCTTATATTATACGATCTGTACGTGACACAATAATTAAATTGTGGGTATTTCACATAAAAACCCTTTCATACAATACTCTGGATGTGAGTATATAAGAGTTAGGAAGACGATGTCAGTTATAAGTGACTTTGTAGTGGTCTTGACAGTTGTGTTAAGTATACGCAATAAAATGCATCTATTGGTAATTTTTTGTTATATAAAATTTTTAATAATAAAAAAAATCAGATTCACGCTGTATCCCGCACACTGCAGGATAGGCAGAGGGAACCTAATGTGAAGATATTCCGTTCCCCATTTTCTGCCGAATTCTGGAGGCATTGCGTGTTGAGGGGCAAAACTCAACGCCGCGCTTGTCCTCTACACCAGAGCGAAGAAATGAAAATATAAATGAAAGTCATCGGAGTCGGAGTCGGAGATGAAATATTAATATCTCCGATTTAAGCATCAAGTTCTCGCTACCTTAAACGAGTTGTAGTTAAAAAAAATATATGAATATGTAATACATATTACATTAGTTGTGTTTTTAATATTCATTTTTATTTTTCACATTTTAATAGTTGCAGCTATTTGGCGTCTTTCTCGCGATCGTGGCAGTGACCAGCCACGAGTACGGCAGCTCTCGTGGGCATCACTCAGGTTAATTTTGTTTTTTGTCTTGTTTTGTACATAAGTCATATAAGGCAGATGTTGTTTATGCCATGAATTCCATTTTATGTGTTTTTTTTTATTTATTCTTTCATTTTCACGCTGTTTCCTGGAAGGGTAGACAGACAGAATTTGAGTTAGCGTCATGACACTCCGTTCCCATATAGAAACTTCCGTTCCCCACTTTCATTGCATTGCATGTTGAGTGTAGTGGAAATCAAACCCACAACTTGTTGCATTTATATTCGCGCGCTCGCGCCCCTGCGCCACAACTTATTTATACGCCTTTATTAATAATAACATCATAATCATGAGATTGATAGTAATAAAGAAAATTGTATCATTAAGAATATTAATATTTTTTTTAAGTTAGTTATTATAATTATATAATTTTTATATAATTATTATATAAAAGTTCAATCTATGAAAGATGTATATAATAATATACTTTTTTCAGATTCACTCTGTCTCCCGCATATAGTAGGGTAGACAGAGGGACTACAGTGCTGAGACACTCTGCTCCGTACTTTCCGTTGAGTGGCAGAGATCAATGCCTTAATTTTTGCTTTGATAACAGAGGGAAGAAATTAAAATATTAAATATTTCATTTCCCCGAGTAGGAGTTGAACTCTCAACTGTCGCGTCGTGCCACTGCACCATGGCATTTCTCATATGTTGTATCATGTATGATAGGGATATCATATATCATATATATCCTCCCTATAGGGAGGATATATTCTTTACTCTCTATCTTTGGTTCTACTAATCACCAAAAGGCCTGTCTTATAATACTATTAGATAATATAATTTTTGTGTTACAGTAGGAGGTGACTTTAACAGTAAACCACGTTTATTAGCCGCTGGTCGCTCTTTCGGAGGTCCTCAAGGCCGCCCAAAAAGTGGTTGGGGAAGTTCCAGCGGATATGGAACCACCGATAGGGGCTACTATTCTAATGATCATACAAACAAATTCTTAGAACGTTCAAATTGCGGCTCAGGTAGCTATGGAGTTGGAGGAGGCCAGGGACTTTAGTTCCAGATCGACTTGGTAGAGGAAAAATATGCTTTTTTTAATCGCAAACTTTATTATAAACCTTTACGGCTATATTGACGTTATACGTACGTATATATATAAATATATAAATAAAGAATTGAAAAAAATGGATTTCAAAGCGTGTTTATATTTTTTTGTCATACCTATTTATTTAGACTGTATTTTATTGATGCGCACTAATATAGGAAGTATTGTGTTGAAACGACCAGTCTCAATACAGTTACTAATTTGATATTGAATAATTTATGTTACAATTGTTCAATTGGATTTTGTTTTAAAATGCACAGCAAAATCAATTTGTTTTCTACTTTTACATGAAAAGGGTTGGTGCCTACCTGGTAGTAGGTTATTGCAGTATAATATGCACTTAATGTTATAGTGTAATTAACGACTTCAATTTTAATAAGCATAAGCAAAAAAATTAAAATAATCATATTTTTTTGCTTCATTAAGGAAATTTGTTTAAGGAACTTAACCGTGCGCTCGTTACCATATAACGTATAATATCTTACGTTATAATTTCTCTTTCCCCGAGAGAGAATCGAACCCAAAACCCTACGAAACGACACGCCTCTGTCTATTTTTCATTAAACAAAAATTACCTCTTGACTCAAAGTAAGAAAAGACTGAGTTAAGTACTCTATACAAGAAACTTAAGCTTAAGTCTGCAAAGCGTTTACATTTACGCTCGCGCAAATACCTAACCTAATAACAAATTTTCTAGAGCAATTCTTTTATCGATTCTACGGAAAGTAGAGAAACTTATAATGTTAAACTTTTAGGAACCTGGATCTACGGGAAGCACTCCTCCACTCCAATCCATTTAGGTATGCTTGTTTTGTTCAGTGGGTGTGGGGGAGGTTTGTTAAAGTAACGTGAATTTCATTATTAATATAAATATTTACATTTATTATAATTTGAAATATTTAATATTTTTTAATTCTTCGCTCTTTTGCGAGGCAAACCGCGGCGTTGATTTTCGCCACTCAACATGTAATATCCAGAATTCGGCTGAAAATGGGAAGTGAAATGTCTTAACACTCTATATGCCTTCTCTCTGCGTAATCTGCTGTTTGCGCGAGATACAGCGTCACGATAAAAATACTTTATTGCAAAGAAATGATTTAAAATATCGATGACTGTATATGTATATGACTCTTCTGCTTATCTTATACCTATAGTATATTGACTATAGAGATTTATTATATTGGTAGCGTACTCGTGTAAAAGAGGGAGGAGATGAAAAAGATGATAAAAGCAGTGGAATTAGTGGCAGTGACCCTTATTGGAAGGAACCTAGTGTGAAGTATTGTTAGTAGGTGATACATATCACTTATTGCAATTACGTGGTATACCTTTCCAAATAGTTTAAAAACATATAGACGACGTGTGTATTTATCGTGTATTTTAAAAACTATGACCGCTTCCGATTTCTAACAATATTATAATCGAACTTATATCAAATTCAGTTTTAATTTTTCTAATTTTCCAATCAGCGTGAGAAATGAACGCTACGAGTTCGAGTCCCACTCTAATAAATGAAATATTTAATATTTAAAAAATAATGCAATGAGGTAGAGTGCCACCATAGTGCACGAAATCTAAAATTTAAATACGTTTTTTATAAAGTTAACCTAAAAGGTTAAAACTAATGTTAATGTTATTATAAAGGATAAATAATGTTAATGTTATTTTAAAGTTTTTTTTTCATTTTTAGTTTATTAATCACAAGTATGAAGGTTACAAACGTAAAAAGATCAATTATAATAATTATATTCGATATTTTTTAAGTTTCTATGATTAACCTAACTTTTGCCTTAATTATCTCATGATTTTCAGAAAAAGTTAATTTTTTATTCTATGTATGAGTTAATGATGGAAAATATACGAGTATAAAAAATGTACGGTTTTCACTACGTTTGTAGTTACATGCAATTGCAGTTGCTTGCATAAACTTGTTTTTAAAATAAACATTTCCTTGATAGATCAACAGAAATTACTATTTATTATATTTTAATGAAATTTGTAACAAAATAAATATATTAAAGTCCAGTCCAGTTGAGGGCAGTTGAGGCCAGTCATGGCGCAGTTTTACAAAGTGTGACTGTAAAACCGACTGATTGTTGGTTCGATCTCCACTCGAGGAGATGAAATATTTACTTAAATTTATATTTCCATTTCTTCGCTCTGATTTTGAGGCAAAGCGTGGCGTCGAATTCGGCCACTCAACACGCAATGCCTCCAAAATTCGGCACTAAGTGGGGAACGCAGTGTCTTATCACTAGGTTCCCTCTGCCTACCCTGCTGTGTGCGGGATTGTGTTGGTATGTAGTTACATAATGCTTACCTTTATTTATCTCTATTGCGCCAATAGGTTTTTGGTAAGATTAATCAATAAAAATAGTTTTTTTAAAACCACCATTTGTGGTGCATTTGCACAAGTGTGTGACTGTACTTGCGACAGAAAATGGAGAACAGAGTAACTTAACACTGGGTACCCTCTGCCTACCCTGCTATGTGCGAGATACAGCGTGAAGATGACAATTTTTTTATGTGGTAATTACTCAAAAAAGTCAATACCAAGGTACGACTGTGACACAGGAACCTACTCAATAACATAGTTAATTATCAACAGAATGTATAACTAGTAAGTAATAATGGTATAAATAAGTTCGTCGGCTGTTATTTACTGTAGCGACGACGTTTTCACTCCAGGTGCAGGTTTCTTGAGGCTATCATCATGCTTCGTCTACTGAATGTTAGTATAAATTGCATTTTAGAAAAGCAATTGCTTATATTCAATACATGCAAGCCGTCGTGCCGCAGGTGACGGTTGTGAGTTCTATCCTCAGTCGAGGGACTGAATTTATATTTATTAGTATTCATTTCTTTGCTCTGGCACCAAGGTAAAAGCCCGGTTTTAATTTCTTGGCTTTGGTGTCGAGCTCGAGGCAAACCGCGGCGTTGAATTCCGCCACTCAATACATAATGCCTCCAAAATTCCGGAAAAATGGACGAAGTATCTTAACACTAGGTTCCCTCTGCCTCCTGGGTGGGGGATACAGCGTGAAGCTGAACAAAAAATTTTAACATTTTATTACTGAAATTATATATTTTTGCAGACGAGATTTCAACAATCAATAAATTACATTTGCAACTCAATACCATCAAGCGGAGCCAATTTCAAAGCGATTATCCTGTATCGTATTCAAAACGCTGGGATTTGTTACGGAGCTAACACGGCCCATATTCAAAATGTAGCCAAGTTATGTATTCTCTGTTTTGTAGTAACCAATGTGACCCAAATAATAGAAATATTTATGGCCAAAGATGATCCCAATAAACTTTTCGCCTGCTTTAGTGTTTTATCATTCTGCTCAATGGGATTCCTAAAACTTTGGTCGTTACTGACGAGCCAGGAACGTTGGCGGTTCCTAATAGCCCAAGCGTCATCTTTGGAACACAATCAGTTGATATATAATCATAAATTTCCAGATTATGAGTCAGATGACGAGGACGATCATTTTTCTGAGCATATTAAAAGGTACACAAAGAATTTTACAACAATATCAACATATTTGAGTAGGATCTATAGTTTCACGGCAGTCGTGTTCATAGCTTCACCGTTTTTTGAATACGCAATATACATGGGACAAGGTAAAGATGATATTGAGCCTCCGCATATTTTGCCCGGCTGGGCGCCATTGGACACGAATGCTTTCGGTTATATAGTTACTGTTTTGGCGGAAGGCCTTGCCGCCGTGTACTGTGTTAGAGTTCACGTAGCTTTTGATTTAACTGCCGTGGGATTGATGATATTTATACACGGACAATTTTCGTTGCTCCATGCCTATAGTGAACGTATTGGGGGCAAAGGAAATAAATATAATTTCACCAAGAAGAGAGATGATCGAGCTCATTTTAGAATAAAACAATGTCACCAAATTCATGTTCTCCTCTTGAGGTATGCAATTTTTTTCGACGTGAGTGAAAATACAATACCTGACTGAATTTTAATATTTTTATAATTAATGTGTTTTAGTTCTGTAAAAGAATTAGGAAAATTAATCGAGAATATCCTGGGAATATATTTCTTTGTGGCGACACTAACACTGTGTTCTGTAGCAGTGCAGCTAAAATCGGTAAGACTCGATGATAATTAAGGCTCTTTTTTAGCTTATATAGCAGGGTAGGCACCACTCAACAAGCAATGCCAAAATGGAGTGTCTCTAACACTCCCCAGTGTTATGACACTACGTTTCGTCCCTCTGCCTACCCGGCGAGATAAAGCGTGACGCTATGAAAATATAGTTTATAATGTTTATAATTTTGTTTTATTACAGCAGCAGTTGAGTGCCACTCAGTTGATATCCCTCTTGCAGTACATGTGTGCGACGCTAACACAGTTATTTCTTTTCTGCCACTATGGAGACGCGATACTTAACGAGGTGTGATCCAGTAGTAGAACAGAGTTATTACACAGATTATCCATTACAGAGTTATTTATAGTATCCATTATTCGCTTATACAGACTTATTCTTAAAAAGAATAGGATTTAAGAACTTTTTTATAGGTATGTGCGCATGTTAGAACACTAGCATTGAAAAAAAAAATAGTTATAAATTTATTAAATTTAATTACTCAATCCACGATAGTTATCTGATCGCTCCGAAGTAAATTAATAATATACCTACTTGGGAAAGCCAAGGTTTTTTTTTCATTTAGGTAGGTACTTTGCGACCACATAAGAAATGTACATCCGCGTATGTAATTAATTCGATAATTTACTAAGCTAAAGTGCCCAGTTGTTTCTCGCTGATTATAAAAACAAATAAAAATATAGATAGGTGATTTATAAATAGTATATTATATAATTATAACGTTAATTATTATTATAATTATATAATTTCCTTATCAAAAAATCAGCTTCACGCTGTATCCCGCACACAGCAGGGTAGAAAGAGGGAACCTAGTGTTAAGACGCAAACCTAGCGTTAAACTAGAAGCAAAGCTCATTTGATAATGACTTGAAATAAAATAAATACACAAATTGTATTGTAGAATAAAATATAAATATATAAAAAAATAAATTAATCTATTGTTAGAAATCGGAAGCGGTTATCGTTTTTAAAAAAACACGGTAAAAACACATATCGTCTATTCTAAACTATTTGGAAAAGGATACTATGTAATTGCAATAAGTGATATATATCACCTATATTTCACACTAGTTTCCTTCCAATAGGCCGCCGGCCTCCCACCGTTACCTACAAGCAACTGCCCCCGATTGACACAATTCCATTGCTTTTATAGTTATTTTCACCTAAATCTACCCTCTTTTACACGAGTTCGCTAACACAGTGTTAATTAAATTAAACTTGCCTAGGTTACATTACTTATATATACGCTATATTTATCTAGATACTTACTAACCGATATAAGGCAACTAGTCAGACGATAGTGTGATTTAGGATACAACAGATCTTTACATGGTATTTATTCTTGATTAAAAATTAACAAAAACTAACAAAATATTTATCCAATTTGAAAGTTATATGAACGCAAAATGAATAAAAAAAGGTTTAAGTTATTTCTCGTTTTAAAAATGATACATCACATTATTTGAAAGACAACACAAGAAAATATAATAACAGAAAAACCGTTTTTGTTTGAATTATATATATATATAAAAATTTTCTAATAACAAAAAATATATAGGCATAATAAAACAAGAAATCTGAATGTAAATACTTACATTAAAAAAGCCAATATATTAAAATGTTATCAAAAGTTGTTTACGTTTAACACACACCATTGAAAGTTTCTAAAAAATGTGGGTGGCATCTTGTTTTTTTTATTAGTTACGCAATAAGTTTTTTATGATTTTTTTATTTAGACATATTTTAGTTATGATTTATTAGTTTTGTTAATAGGATTATAAGACGTTAAGTTCCGCATATTTATTATTCATTTTATAATACATTCATTTTACATTCGTTTTTTTAGCTTTATCCTGTATATAATAGGGTAGGGGGGTGGAACCTGAAACGTAAAAAAAAAATTTCAGATTCCATTTCTTCTAGTGGGAACCTACACATATGGTAGAAATGCCTTCTATCTATCTATTGTGGGTGGCTTGTTGGTCTTCTGACCAGCTGGGCTGAGCTGAGCCAACTCACAAAATCTTTGAAGTCTCATATCCATACCAGAGGGCAAGATACAGTCAGGTCATTCTGCAAAAATCCAGGGCAGTATGCGAGGCAATTAAGAAATCGTTAGAGGTAGTTTGATATAATTATTATGTCAATTGACAGTCGGATGTCATCTCAGGCTACCCGTGACCACGGACTATTGCAACATGTTCGAAACGTCGGGTTTCCAAAAATGTATAATGCCAAGAATACGTGATTAATCCGGTTAAATAGTATCATTTAAAACATATTTCCATTTCTTTGCGCTGGTGTCGAGGCCAAGCGCGGCGTTGAGTTCCGCCACTCAACACGCAATGCCTCTAGAATTCGGCAGAAAGTGGGGAACGGAGTGTCTCAACACTAGGTTCCCGCTGATTACCTCGCTGTGTGCGGGATACAGCGTGAAACCGATTTAATTTGATTTGATTTGTTTAATTATATTATATAAACAAGTAATTTTATCAAATTATTCCTTATCCTACTATCATATTATGTGTTGAACTTCCTACAATTGTGAAATTGGTAATCGCCCACGATGTGCGAGTCCGACTCGCACGGTTTTTTTAATACAGAGTAATTGACTGCGCGAAGTGTTAATACATGCTTACTTTAGTATTATTATTAATTTACAGAATAGGTAGGTACCTATTAAGTTGATAAAGACAAACGCAAATAGCATAATCAGTAGTTTATATTTACGCAATCATTCGTAAGCGGGTCGCTTCTGTAGTAAGTAGATTTACGAGCAACCATGCGCGTAAGAAGGGGGAGAGCCGGGTGGTCTCACCCCTAAATAGTCTGGTACCCACCTCAGAAATTTTAGTTAACCTCCCAAAGAAAATATCTCTAGACACTCTAATGCGAGCAGCACTCGCACTCATCACAGACACTCCTCAGCACCTTGCGATGTAAAAAGAAAGCCTCTCTGGAGGCACTGGAACAATACCCATGTGAGATAAATATAAGATAAATAATAAGTAAAAAATATATTACTAACATAAGTAGGTTAAGCAAATACGTATCTAACAAACAAAAAGTTATATGGACCAAAAGTCTACAATAAATAATATTATTATAATTATTACACTGAATACATCTAACGCTTCGGTTACCTACGAAATAGAGATTTTTGATAGTTTTTTGCTTTTAATTGTGACACAAGTTGTCCTTAATTAATTGCTTTAAAATTTAATATTATTTCTAAAATTTGTGTTTTTAGAGTTCAGTAACGTTAGGTAGAGGACCATTTGGAGCCGCGTGTTGGTGTGTTAGTTCAAAGATACGCCGTGAACTGGCGTTTTTATGTGTCGGGATGTCTAAGCCTTGTAAAATGAGAGCTGGGCCTTTCAATTCGCTTGATCTGCCATCATTTATCCAGGTAATGTGACATTACACTCGTCGTCATATCATATATACATATATTGTATAGTACATTATACATTAACAAAAACGCATATAGATGATCCATTGTAAAACTGAATTTACAAACACATACAAATAGATAATTACAATGGTATAAAAAGAGCAAAAAAATGCAACTGAAAACATTCTCTATTGTAGGTTTTTTTTTAAATTACAGACTATCGACTATAAATAAATTAAAGTTATCAGTGAGTTTCTACACAGACGTCAAAACTTATTTTTCGGACAAAACTTACATATTTTTATTTAATTTAGGAATTCCTTTGAATTCTGAATGTGATTACATATTATGCTCTTCTAAGAAGAGATCAAAATCGTTTAATGTTGAAAAAACGCCGTTTAGTCTACATTCATAAATGTCCTCAATAATAGATTTTTGCATGCCTATATCTTCCATGAACAGACAGTGATTATTTAAAATGTTATTATAAGTATAGATTTGTTATATTTTTTTCTGTGACCTTTATAGAGTGACAAATAACAACTTGAGTATTATTGTAATTATACATAATATATGTATGTATTAGAGATGCGCCGAATAGTCTTTTAACCGAATAACCGAATACTGAATACTATTCGGTTTTACCTTTACCAAACCGGATATTAGGCCGAATTATTTGGTTTACTATTTCATTATTTTGCCGTGAAAATAGGTTTTAACATGTACGTTACGTGTCACTACTGGGGCTAGATGACAAGCGAGCCGTACCTCACCGCCCACCACCCACACACACCATGCTGTCACTTTGCTTCAAAACATCTCACGGTTATTATTACAAAAGTATTTATAATATTAATTTATTGTATTTGCAATATAAGTAGACGAAACTGATCACTTGCTTGTGACTTTTTTAATGAAATGGAAAATGATAAAAGAAAAGTTAAGTGCACTTTGTGTAATTGTATTATTTCTTGCGGTGGAACTTCGACTAGTAGTATGACAAATCATATAAAACTGAAGCATAAAGATCAACTGCAAGAAAGCACGTCTTCTTCTGTAAGTTCTTCTAAGCATAGCTCAACGAGTATAGGATCCAATATTGACCAGTTTCATTCAAAGAATACACAACAAACTCTAGAATAGGTTTTTATTGCAAATTGGAATATTACAGATTCTAGAGCAATGCAAATTCACCACAAATTCACCACCCCACTCGAGTGAGTTCTGCCACTTAACACGCAATGCCTCCAGAATTCGGCAGAAAGTGGGGAACGGAGTGTCTTAACACTAGATTCCCTCTGCCTACCCTGCTGTATGCGGGATACATCGTGAAGCTGATTTAGTTTAATTTTAATTTTAAAACATTTACACCAACATATCTGTTCAAAGCCCCCACCAGAAAATATCTCTGGATACGCTAATGTAAATGATCTTAACTGACATGCAGACAGCCTTTTTTTTTTTTTTTAACGTGAGGAAATCCTGTTACGGATACCGGCCCGAGTGGGGACTCGAGCGGGTTATGTGGGGCTCGCGGACTGGCAGATGTAGGCCGTCCGAATACCCACTAAAACCTCACGATGCTCCTCCTCGACCGCCACTGGCCGCGAGACGCGGGGACAATAGTCTTCCGCGAGACGCGGCGGGACATGCAGACAGCCTACCAAACAGGTTCCGTTTTTACCTTTTGAGGTACCTAAGGAACTCTAAATGGAGCACCACATTGAATAAGAACGGACAAAGAGCCGAGCCCAGGTGAACCTCAATAGGCCTCAGGCATCTCTTTGGGTCACAATGCCCTCCTGACGTACTGACGAGGCACACAGTCAAAGGCCTTCCGCAGATCTACAAAGGCCATGTGGCCTTCAGGCAGAGCTCTCCTTTTTTCCCTGTATGCCTCCATAAATGCTCTGAGGGCGAGAACGGCGTTCATAGTGCACGATCCTGGCTGAAATCTATATTGAGACTCAAAGATAGTACACTCGCGGCGGAGCCTGAGGTCGATGATGGTATGATTCATAAGCTTAATGCCCCTATAACTACCACAATCTTTAACACTGCCTTTTTCCTTGTAAGTAGGCGTAATGAAGCTGAGCCGCCACTGGTGTGGCATCTTTCTAGTGTTCAAGATACGGTTAAAAAGTTCAAGAACTCGCCTGTGTGACGTTAAAGTCCATTACAAGAAGACGACATTGGGCCCTTAGGCTTTCGCCTGGAATGACCGTACAGTTGCGTACCTTGCGTATATGATAACATATAATATCTTAAATCTATACTAATATAACAAAGCGGAAGATTTTTTTTTGTTTGTCTGTGTGTTTAAACGCAAAGATCTCTGGATCTCCTGGTCCGATTTAAAACATTACGGTGTACGTCTTAGTTAGAATACTTAAATAACGAAATAACAATAATAAGAAACGCCATAGAATTGCTTTAAAATTGCTTATGACAAGCAAAACAAAAATGTATTCAATTTTATTAGATTTAAAATAAAATCTGCGCCGCAATACATCTATCTCTTATAAATAAGTGACAATATGGCATTTTGTACAAAAAGTATTTGAAAATTGTAAGGTGATATTTCATAGACTTTTATTTCACATGTATGTTGAAATATACAAGCGAAAGTTATTTCCTCATCAATAAAATTTAATTAAAGATAATCTCCGGCTTTTATAGGATGTAATTTGGACGTACACTTTTCGAGAAAATGTAAAATTTAAAAAAAATTACGCTCTGTCGGCGACAACGGCGGTCGCCGATGACGACCACGACATATAGCCACGTAGTAATCATGATTAAATGTATTAATCTGGTAAAGACGAATGTATTAGTCTACAAGTATTATAGGTGGTATGCGGGTGAAGCCGCGAATGGGCCGCTAGTCTTACATAAGACGTTCCATCTTTCATTTTTTACTGTGTCATGTAGCCAAGAAAATAGAAATACTCAAACCAAACGTATTCGGCCGAATATGAATATTAAAAAAGATGACGAATACGCCAAATACCGAATACCAAACGAATGTTCGGCGCATCTCTAGTGTGTATTGATAAGTTCAGTTTAAGACTATAAAATCTTAATAGTCTCAATCTTTCTTTTGCCCCGTATGCGGGGGTGCATTTCGAATAAAAGGCAGTGAAAAAAAGCATGTTCAGTGGTTTTTCCAGAGCGGAGAAAGAAAAATATTCTTTCTCCGAGTGGAAATCATATACATTACCATAACGTTTACATCCAGATGCCAGTTTATTGCGTGACTTTTTATAAATCAAATAAAATCAACTCAAATCAAAAACATTTTATTGTATAAAGATAATACATAATACAATAAAAAAAATTATTACAGTATAGTAAAAATGTAGTATAATAAGAAATAAATCCAATTAAATCAGCATCCCACTGTATGCCTCACACAGCACGGTAGGCAGAGAGAACTTAGTGATAAGAAACTCCGTTCCCCACTTTCTACCGAGTTCTGGAGGCATTGCGTATTGAGTGGCGAACACAATGCCGTGCTTTGCCTTGACACCAGAGCGAAGAAATTATAATATAAATGTAAATAAATATTTAATTTCCTCGAGTGGGGATCGAACCCACAATCAGTCGATTTTACAGACACACTTTTTGACTGTAAAATCGACTAGTATAATAAAGATATGATTAAACAGAAAATATGTATACATATTAAGATTCCGAATTAAAATTAGCATTTTCAATATATAAAATAGTGGTTTTATATTTACAGTGTTTTTTTCCGAATTATACAGTGTATAATTCAGAAAAAAACACTGTAAATTTTAAAATTAGTAAATGGTGTATGCAAAAAAATATCAAATATTTTTTTATCTCATGCTTAAAAGGTTTTTTATATTAACGTTTATTAATTATAATTTATAATGAAAATATTATAATATTATAATAATAAGGTATTATCGAAATATAATATTTTCATTATACTTTGTTAAAAAATTATAGTTTCTAGAATAACATTACAAATAAAATATCATTTCATTACAGATTGTTCGTGCAGCATATAGTTATTATGCAGTATTGCGCCAAACATCCGAATAAATTATATATTATTGTTAATAAGTCCTGCCCGCGGATTTGAACCGCCTCAAAAATAAGAGTTTTACCACGTAGAAACAAAAATATTATTTATATACAGTGGAATATATATATACCTATATTGAGTTCCTGTTCTAATATAATATATTTGTAGAGCGTCTTAATTGTTTTGGAAAAATCTATACGATATGAATGATGTACATAACATTGAGAATTACTATCTAAGATGAAATAATTTCATTTAAAATTTGTAATAATCATGAAAATCAAAGAACTTATTATCTAAGATTGGTTCAGTAGTTTTCGTTCTAAATGGGTTATTTTTTTATGAACATTTTGTTTTTCAGAACGGTTTGCAATATTGTGTTGTATTCTTATAACCTTCAAGTTCTTCAGCGTATTTCAAAGTCATTAAATGTGAGAGTGAGTTTGTCTTTTTTCTAACTGTGATATGATTTTATATGAAAAACAACAAGTTTCTAGAGAATACAACTGAATTACCCTAAATATGAAAATAATTATTGTGAATAATTCAAAACAAATTTTAATAGGGCTACTATTCAACTGGTATGAAATATCTATATAATATATAATAGATAGTCGCGAAGTGGCACAAGCGTGTGACTTTAAACGTAACGGTTGTGGGTTCAATTCCAAATTGGGGCAATTAATTATTATTTAAAAATATAATAATCTCATAAATTTCATATTTGTGAAAGATTGTTGTAGATGTAGACAACAAAGTAGAACGGCCCACGGCTTTGACACAACGAACAATTCATTTTGCTTTTAAACAATCAGACATTAGCTTACGTGCCAATTTTATTGGATTAGTTATAATTCAGTATACAATGTAAGAAGGTCAAGCATAAAAAATAATTTATAAAAAATAATTTATATTTTCTTTACTTGATCCTTCAACCATGACGAAACACTATTCAAATGTGAGTTTCTCCAATTTATATTGTTCTGTACATTTTCAATGGCTCGAACGCGAGACATTTCTCCGGCACCCGCATCTGGGTACTGTTTAAAGAATGCCTGCATCTGTAATTATTATTGACATCTTAAAATATTATAAACGTTAATAATGGGGCTGTCGTGGCGCAGTGGACAAGTGTAAGCGCGACGGTTGTGGGTTCGATGATCACTGGTGGGAATGATTTTTAATGTTTTCATTTCCCGCGCTCTAGTCTGAGACTCAACACGCAATGCCTCAAGAATTCAGAGAACAACGAACTAATAAGTGGTAAACGAAAATGTTAGTGGACAACTGAGTGTCTTAACACTAGGTTGTCTGGTTCTGATGGATACAGCGTGGAGCTAAATAAAAAATATCATATAATAGAAATATATATTATAATGCGACCTAGTCGTGGCGCAGGGGCACACAATGTGACTGTAAAACCGACTGTTGTGGGTTCGATCCCCACTCGATTAGATGAAATATTTAATTAAATTTATATTCCCATTTCTGCGCTCTGGTGTCGAGGCAAAGCGCGGCGTTGGGTTCTGCCACTCAACACGCAATGCCTCCAGAATTCGGCAGAAAGTGGAACGTGGAACGGAGTGTTTTAACACTAGGTTCGCTCTGCTTACCCCGCTGTATGCGGGATACAGCGTGAAGCTGATCTTGATTTTTTTTATATTACAACTATACACATATTATATTTTTTTGCATTTGACTTTATAAGTTTTTCAATAAGTGGTTGTACATTAATGTTGCCTAATTTCAATGTATTTATGTAGCAATCTAAATACATATTAATACATAACAGTTCTATATTCAAATGTATTTAAATCACTATTACCAGACTAGTCAAAAAAAAAAACAGAATCAATTATTTTCTCGACCAATGTGGAGTAAATTTTTATAAGCATGTTTAAAATAAAAATACAAAGAGTATTTTTATTCAAGGAAAAACACATTTAAAGAGGAACATAATCATTTAAGAGAAAGAAAGTTAAGAAATATATATTTAACAAAATTAATACATATGAATTTATTATTTAAAATAGGTTTTTTTCTGTGTACATTTATTATCTCTATATATAATAAGACATTAAAAATATTTTGTCTGTAAATATAGTAATTTTAACGGAAATGGATAGAAGGACATTGAAAAATTTTTGAGAAGCAAAAAGATTTTTTTTTAATTTCTTGTTTGTCTGTCTGTCTATACCAATGGTTCCCAACTAGTGGTCCGCAGAAGCCTAAATATGGTCTGCGAACGATTTGAATCTTATGACAGGGGATAATGAGGCGAAGTTTCTGTTTGATTATCACAGTAAATTTTTATTATATCTACATGCATAGTGGTCCTTTCTACCAAGAATGATATAAAAGTAGTCCTTGATATAGTGGTGGTTGATCAAGAAAAGATTGGGAACCCCTGGTCTATACATATGGTCATATTTTTCTCTAAAAGTACTGAACCGATGAAAGTTTCACCAATTACTTTGTATTAACTCAACTTAACAATTAAAGTTTGTTTAATTAAAATCGGTTCATTAAAAAACCAGTTATCGTGACTTGAATGAACTCAACGCATTAGTTTGGCTGCGAATGTTATAAAGCAAACGCGCTGGTAAGATTCCTGGCTGAAGATTAACATTCGAAACGTCTGGACAATATGACTGTTGATAAAAATACTGACTGTTGATAAATGAGAATATTATAAATCATTACCCAAATCAATGATTTAAAGCTGTTTCTGTAGCAGTAAATTAAATTATTAACTGAATCAGCACATTTACCAGAGTTTTAAAAAACATAAATAGGTAAAAAGAACGTAATGTTACAAAAATATATACGTATAGTAACTGATTAGCTTTATGTATATTTTATAAATCAAATATCTGCAATGATCGTATTTTTTAGTTCGAAACAATCAAAAATTCTTATAGAAATTACGATAATGTCGTAAAAAAGTCATATTAGAATATTACAGATTAAAGTAATATAAAACATATTAGAAGTCATTTTAGCTGTCAATTAATTCTGCTTATTAAATCAATAATTGTGTAGTTGGCTAGCTGCTAGTTCTCAATAAATTTGAATAATCATCTGAATGTGCATCATGCATTTGATGTACTCCTGGTACAGATGTATCTGGGTGTTGGTTTTTAAAAATATTATATTAATACAATAGAAACCCAATGGCCGGACTAATTTGTATGATTTTAAACATTCAGATAACGAATATCGATAATCGAATATGTATATATATCGAGTAGAAGACATTTACAAATCTCACGTTTTTTAAAATTTGTCTTTCAATCAAATCAAATCATGAATTACAAAGATTATGCGTTTACATTGCACACCCGGATGTACCCGGATGACAGTAATTTCATATTTTCTTTGTCTACTTTAAATGTTTAAAACATACATTATTATAATTTATTATATTTATTGTTATATTTTAGAGTCAAGTATCCCGCACAGAGTAGGGAAGGCAGAGGGAACCTAGTGTTAAGACACTCCGTTCTCCACTTTCTGCCGAATATATAATTACATATACCCGATATTTAAAAAAATGTCAATCTTTTATACAATATAATAAATCAAAACAAAGCATACAACTGTGAATTGCATTACTCCATAAAAAATAATAATTGACTATATCTAATAAGTAACTCTAAAACAAAATATGCAATAATATAACCAAGATTTGTTCAAAGAAGTAAATAATAAAATGTTTATAGAAAATATTTTGTACTAGAGAGCAGACTTAAACGCGGCATCGCTCGCTTTAACCTATTAGTATATTACAGCCAAGCGATAATATAATAATATATACCTCTAAGATTACCTGTACCAAAGTTCATGATAATCGGTTGAGTAGTTTTGACGTGAAAGCGTAACAAACAAACATACACTCACATTTAAAATATCAGTATGATGATAAGAACTTAACACAAACCTCTTGCAATCGCTTCTCCGTATTAAATGTGCTCGTCACACTCGGTACCAGACTCCCCAAGTACCTGCTGTTCAATGTAAATCGGTCCACAAGTTTCAGCCAATTTTCACGTACATTGTCCCACACTAAGTCAGTACCGTTGGGGTTAGAGCTGATAACGCCTAAGACGTTTAGGTAGTCCTGACTTCGAATGTTATTTTCGTCCCAAGCGAGATGCAGGTACCTGAAAAATGTTTCTCTAAATATTTTATGGTTCCTTTTTATATAGATATAGAAACGCAAAAAATTGTGTTTGCGATTATTGAACAAATGGTTAAGTGCGAGTCGAATTCGCGCCCCAAGGATTCCGTAACATTATATATAAAAACGAACAAAACAATCAGATTTGTTGTACGGCATTCCCCTTAAAATATTCTCTTTTGTACTGTTTTTTAGTATTTGTTTTTATAACGTTAATATATTAAAGAAATGAAAAATATTAAATATTTGTTGTATTTCTTATTCCTATCCTATTATTTCAAATACCTTTTTAGAATCTCAACGTCGCGGGGCGCAGACAATGCAGTGCGTATTTTTGTCTGTTCTTGAACATCATCCTCCTTCAAGTAAATGTCCCAAAGTTTATTCCATTCTTCTTGAGTTGCTGCTTTCATTCCTTAATATGAAAGTTAAATTAAACATATTATGTTACAATGTATGTTTGTATATTCATCAATATATATTTTGTGGTTTCACGCTGTACCTCGACAACAGCAGGGTAGACAGAGGGAACGTAAGGTTAAGACACTTCGTTCCCCACTTTATTTGTATTTTATTTTAAAAAGTGATTAATTTAATATAAATTCAAAGCAATCTTAAAAACTACTAATGAAAAGAAATATTAGCGGATAAGAAATACCATATAATATTTGATTTTATCGCAAAAAAAAATACCTAAGTTTGTACCTCACGTCTTTCGCATTTTTACATTTTTTTTAATTCATTTTTAAGGATCCGCATTATTCATAGATAATAGACAAATACAACACGTTATTATTAAAATTACGATTGTTTTCTTTTATCCTTACCCATATTATAAATTCGAAAGTAACTCTATCTGTCTGTCCTTTACGCAATCAGGGCCAAACCGCTAATTCAATCGTAATAAAATACTCATTTAGAGATACTTGGAGGGTCTCGGGATGAACATAGGTTACTTTATTTTTCTCATGATTGTAATTTTCTCGATATATACTAATATATTAAATTATATTTGAATTTGACAAGCAATTTATTCTGCCATATTAATAACATCCGTCGCTAAGCAACAAGGAACTATGTTGTTTAACAAAAAGTTGCCCAAAATGGGTTTCCTGAATTCTTACGTGCGCTGACTCAACCTTATGAGACATAATATGAAAATAATATTTTTATTTGTTCCCTGAAGGTTGAGCTACAGGAACCATTTTAATATATTTAATAATAATAATAATAATAATAATAATACTTTATTGCACTAGAAAACGAAAAGACAATATAATAACAGTTACTAAACTAAACTAAAAAAAAACTGTAAATATTACAAAAAAGACAATATATAGTGCAATGGCGGCCTTATCACTAAGAGCGATTTCTTACAGGCAACCATTTGAAAGGATTTATTACATAAAAGACAGCAGAAAGGTGCAAAAGGCTATAATTGTTTTATTTTACACAAATATGATTTTAATAAATATAAATGAGTTATTTATTTTATAAACATACATATACAAAAATATATAAATACATACATAAATAGATACTTATTTACACACATCCTCACAAATATACACACACATATATATATATATAATTAAAATTTATCGGATTATTGTTAATGTGTTTTCTATAATTTGGTATTCATCCTAATCAAAATAAATATAATAGTCACCTTTAGCATTTCACCTAGATTAAAATTATATTTTACTCTACATCATTCTAATAAATACTAAACAGGAGACGACGTTGACGGTTTTGTATATTGGTTATTTGCTGTTTATTATTAATTTATATTTTTCTTTGGTTCTTTGCTTATTTGAGTAGTATATTAGTTAGAATTTTTTTCTTTCTTGGTGTGGTGTAAGTTTTTAAGTATTGAGGGAAGAATGGTGAAATTTTTTAATTAATATTTGACTTTGGTTACGTTTATTTTTATTTTTGTTGATTTTAAATAGTTACGTATTTTTCTAATAATAAGAACTGTCTCTATTTATTATTTATTCTTTTTAGGTTTATTTTGATTATTTAGGCTTATAATATCATACCATTCCTATTGAAAACTGAAAATGATTTTATTCGTATAGTTCAAGCGGGCAAGGCCGTGTCCGGGTCCGCTAGTACATAATAAGTACATAAACCGAGAATTTTCTATTAAATTAACCTATTAAATTTGCAATTCTAGTTGGACTAAAATTGACTATTTAATTTGCAATTCAAATAGACTATTTAATTTACAATTCTAATTGGACGAAACCGTAAGTAAAATTTAGTTTATTAGATACACACCTAAGGATGTTGGATTCAAGAGCTGTGTTTCCATATGCTGGATCAACGTTGCTAAATGTCCGATTTTTTTTAGATTAAAATTCAATATTCCGAACGGGACAGGCCGTAGTTATTATTAATAAATTATTTCAAGCACTGCCTAGATAATTTTTCATCAGAGCGAAGAAATTAAAATAGTTTGCGAAATTTTATACATCAACACAAAAATTGGGTGGATCGTAGTCCTAATCCTTTGTCCACAAAGCATGGGAATACATCGAATATCCACGCCGAGCATCTTTACCACATGTAATAATCAACAGTTACATGAGGCCAGTCGTGGCGCAGTGGCACAGAGTGTGACTGTAAAATCAACTGGTTATACGTTCGATCCCCACTAGAGAAGATAAAATATTGACTTACATTTATTGCTTCGCTCTGGTGTTGAGGCGAAGCGCGGCGTTGAGTTCCGCCGCTCCACTTGAACTTGGACCAAAATGGGGAACGGTGTATCTTATAATTATGTTCCGTCTGCGTGCAATGCTGTGTGCGGGATACAGCGTGAAGCTGATAAATATTAATCAGTGAAAGCTTACCGAAGTAATAAACAAAATCACGTAAATCTGGTTCTATATTGGTAGTGTTTGGGGAAGTGAGCCAAGATAGGAATATGTTCCGTACTTTGCCCTCAGCGTCGGGCAATTGATATTTTGTAGCTAAAGACAAAATTCGGGTGCGTAATAGACTGAAACAAACAAAACGACATATAAGACATTTCGTTTCCCACTAATAGCCCAATTTTCGACATGGAGCGTGTTATGCGGCGGAACTCAACGCCGCGCCACCAGAGTGAGGAAATAGAGAACAAGAACGAAGAAAAAGAACATAGTCCCGAGTGGAAATCGAACCCACAACCGTCACCTTTATAGCGGGCTTAAGAATGTCGAAAAATATATATTTTTTATTGTACAACAAACACATACTGAACAGACATTTTTGAAATATAAGAAGGACCCTAGATATTATAATTACCTTTCTATTATTGTTAATTCCGACTTTTCCCAGGATAGCTTCGCGTATAATGATTTTACTAAGTGCTGTACATAATTCTGAAAAAGAAACGGATATAAATAAACAAATTAAAAGATAGCCTGTATTAAAAGCAATGTTTATTGAATAAAATTAAAATTAAATCAGCTCAGTTTATTGAATAAAATTAAAATTAAATCACGTATCCCGCACATAGCAGGGTAGGCAGAGGGAACCTAGTGTTACGACACTCCGTTCCCCACTCTTCACCGAGTTCTGGAGACTTTGCGTGTTGAGTGCGAGAGCGAAGAAAATGAAAATATAAATGTAAATAAATTCAATTCCTCGAGTGGGGAAACCAGTCGATTTTCCATTTATACCTTGTGCCCCTACGCCACGACTGGCCTCGTGTTTATTGATTATGTTATAATACGTGTTTATGATAATAAACTTGACAATACAAAAAATCTTTATAGAATAATTAGATTATTACATTTAAATAATTGTTACAGCAGAGCAAAATGATTGATTACGGATAGAATTAATCTGACTTATATAGAAGCCAATATTAAATATTAACGTATTATTCCACACTTAGGAAACAAATATTTAGAAACGTATAAAAATTTTAACTCGTAGTGGAAACTTTTTGAGAAATACGTATATTTGAAATAAAGAGAGCGCCCATTAAAACCGTTTAAACGTTAAACTTTTATTTTATTTTAATCTGTATTCTGTACATAGCATGGTAGGCAGAGGGAAACGTAGCTTAACCCTAGATTCCGGTTCCCATTAACACACTTCCGTTAACATTAACTCACTTCCGTTCCCCACGTTCCGCCGAATTCTGGAGGCATTGCGTGTTGAGTGGCTGAAATAACGTCGCCCCTCAGTAAGGAAAATGAAAATATTAATTTTTTTATATCCCTCTGTGGCAATGGAACCGAAAGCAGAAGAACAAAAACTATTACAGGAAACTTCTATCTTTAGGGCCGGCTTCACCCGTCGGCAATAGTCCCGATAAATAACGAATTAATAAATAACGAACGAATAAAGTCCCGATTGAAAAACAATACCCTTTCAGCAAGATATCATTTTTAGTTTCACGGGTCTCATTTAGATAAGTAATGAGTAATCTAGTCGAAAAAGTAGTCACTATCTGAGAGATAAAAACAAAAAATTAAATGACGGGAATGAAAATAGCTATAATATTAGTGCATTATCGCGTAACGCGTGAAACCGACCTATTTAAATCGAATAATGGACCCAAGATCTAATTATTTTATAACTTAATTACAATAACGAAATATTTTTTTTTTATTTGGAGCAAATACTAACAAGTAGTGGTTAAAACATAATATCAAGAAACGCAACTTATTGTGTCAAAAGAATTAAATAAATTAAATGTCAGTTCCGAAACATTATTTGTGACCAGTTAATATTTAGGATACTTCCATTATATCATATCATAACTTAGATACTTCTACTTAATGTATATATATGTTTGTAAATATTAAAATACAGATAATGTTAAAAAAAGTAATCCTAGTTTGGGTAAAAAAATAAATAATAATTGCCTATTACATTTTTTAATATTAACTTGTTAATAATTGTAATTTGTAAGTATATATATATTTTTTCTTCCTACATTAAGAGATTATAATAAGTACTTGTTGGATTCGTAAAAAATATTATTGACTGTTGTTATGTTTGTTTAAAGGTTAAGCCTTGGTTGTATTTTAAACATTATTAATTATAGACGTAAATATTGGCGTAGTAAGTGGGAAAGGGTCTTATTACTACTAGGTTACCAGGTTCCCTCTGCCTACCTTGCTATATGCGGTGGCACTTCCCGGTGGCGTGCTGTACGCTTAAGACTTTTGAAAATGTACAATAGATTTTAATGTGACTTTTACTAATACATAGCGAGGTGAAAATAATAAGTTTATATAGAGATATATTATACATACAAATAACTATATAATATATTAATGTAGTGTATATTTAGAAGCGGGAGCGAAGCGGAATATTAGTAAGAAACAAATATTAATACTTCTATGCAACACTTAAAACTATATATTCTTACATACCTGTAAATCTTCATATGCATCCGTATTTAATGTGTTATGTGACAACTTATCAAATATGGCGGATGCGGTCTCCCATGGTACAAAATCATTTTCAACAGCTAAATAAGTGGATAGATTGAGTGCTATTTCGTATTTTATTATGTTGGCTTCAGCCAGAGCAAAAACGTCATCCAACAAGTTTGCCCTGTCCGATATTGTTAGCTAAAAAAACATAAGAATATAACAAATGTTAAAAAATATTAGCCTTTTCAGTTGCAAGAATATAATTTAAAAAGTTTTAAAACATCATTATATTCGACGGTTGTGGATTCGATTCCCTATCCCAGAAAATGATTATTTCAATTTCCACGTTTTTGTAACAAGACAAAGGCGCGGCGTTGAGATCTACAACTTCACTCAGAATATCCAGAAAGTAGAGCTGTGCGTGAGGAACGCAGTATCTTAACACTAGGTTCCCTCTACTTACCCTTCTAAACGCGGGATATAACGTGAAGCTAAATAAAAAATATAT
Organism: Heliconius sara; assembly: GCA_917862395.2. Classification (NCBI taxonomy): domain Eukaryota; kingdom Metazoa; phylum Arthropoda; class Insecta; order Lepidoptera; family Nymphalidae; genus Heliconius; species Heliconius sara. The sequence continues at coordinate 16,180,363 of OU860798.1, read as the reverse complement.
ATTAGCTCAATATCATTTTTAGGGATTTAAATTCCAAAATAGGTTATGCAATATACATATACATCTTTTTTTTTATGGAAAAGACACGGCAAACGAGCGTGTGGGTCACCTGATGGTAAGTGATTACCGCCGCCCACGACCCCGTGCAACCCCAGAGGAGCTACAGGTGCGTTGCCGGCCTTTAAGGTGGGTTGGGCGCCGGGGCCCGGCATTACCTGATGCGAAACGCAGTGGCATAAAGCCACTACTTCACGCCGGTTTTAAATGCCGGGGGTGGTAAAGATCCGGTCGAGTCTGCCCATGCGTGTTGCCATTGCTGGCGACGTGACTCTACCACACGTACTCTAGTCGCCTCTTACGACACCACCAGTACCAGGATGATCCTATTCTAGGCCGGGATCACACGGCAAAAATATATACAATATAGGCGACTTTTTCTTATCTCGAAAAGGTTAGAAAAGGTGGGTTGACTGGAGCATGGCGCTCTTATATAAAATAAAAAAAACATAAAAAAATATATGTTGTAACGTCATTATAACCATTTAAAATTACTATTCCCAAAACCAGGGTACGCAAAAAATCTAGTGTTAAATTCCTGTCAAATTTGACACATTTGCGTTAAATGATCAAACTTAACATCACAAATTTGTCTCCTTTGTCAACCGAAACAAGTAAATAAATAGAGACATTCCCCAAGTAGGAATCAAAGCAACAACCATTGTGTTTACATTAACCTGCTGATTATTATTTTTCAGTTGCTCTGTCAAGTCACCCCACATACTGGACGCATAATTAACTCGATAATATCCAACTTGATTGTTATTAATCTTCAACCATTTTTCTCCTTGTCCCACAGATAATGTCACTAAAAATGAATATACAAGATTTTAAAGTTTATACTATTAATATTATACCTAAAGCTAAAACGTTTGTTTATTTGGATGGCGTTAGTCTCTCTGGAACAGGTTTGAATTGAAAAAGACTTTTTGTACTGGTTAGTCCATTTGTAGAACAAGGCTGTAGACTTTTTAATTTTAACTGTGTCTGCAGTACTTTGGATGCTTAGAACGTGTCAGAAATCTCAGTTCAAAACAATTAAATTCGTGGGTAAAATTTCGTGACAGTATTCCGTGGACTAATGGGATAACATTTACTGACAGATGAATCCTTTTTTTAATTTTCCCCTCAATTCGAGATATTAAATGACATCTATAGTTTTACCTTATATCATTTCATACATTTTTTTTTAGCTTCACGCCGTATCCCGAACAGCAGGGTAGGCAAAAGGATCCTGGGATGGAAGAAAGTGATTCTTCACTCTCCACCGAATTTTAGAGAATTATTTTCATTTCAACGCTCTGGAAAGAAGACAGAGAGCGGCATTAACTAATATATATATATATATATATATATGATTTTTACGAACCACTTTCGTTAATATCAGGGAACCACAAGATATTTTCTTTTATACCACCATTCGTTTTGTAAGTAATGGGAACAAACCATCGATATCTGTAACAAAAATGGGCTCATTAATTATAATCGAGGCAATTGCAGCACAGTAGGGCAAAGTCAGCCTGTAAACGTGATGGTAGTGGGCTCGTCTCCTTGGGAAGGATCATTCAGTTGAGATCTCAACATCTAATGTTTCGAATTGGACCAAACACAAGGTTTTGTTACGTAAAGTCTATATTCCATTCAGAATCTTCTTTTTCAGATGGAAAGATAAGAATGAACTGGCTATATGCTCTATAATAGAAGATATACCTTCTACCTTCCAGACTTATACCTTCTACATTCCAAACTCCCAAGGCACCCTCCAATGGGCACTGGAGCTACCATTATAATGAGTAATAAAAGAACGTTAAGTAAATTATGTAGCAAAAGACAATCAAAAATATCTGAAGTATTAATAAATACCTAAAGATGAGCCTAGTTTAAGTAACATATAAAAAAAAATATTTATAGCTCATAATTTTACTTGGCTATTACCTAGCTATTAAAAGATAAAAGGTGTATGTGGTGCTTAGGAGAGACTTATATTAAAAATATATGTATGTTGTAAGCATGGATAACATCTAGTCTATATATCTAATCTAATATTTTTTCCACCTTCGCACTGTATCCCGGACATAACAGAGTAGGCAGAGGGAACCTAGTGTTAAGACACTCCCGTTCTCTATTTTCCGCTGATTTCTGGAGACATTGCGTGATGAGTAGAGGAACTCAACGTTGCGCTTTGCCACGACACTAGAGCTAAGAAATGAAAGTATTAAAATGTTGACACGCCTGCGCCCCTTCCCTACAACTTTCCTCTAATATAATAAAAACTATCCTCAAATATACCCATATTCAGAATGTCGTGCTATTAATGCTTTTGAATCAATTAAAAATCTGTTTTGAGTAATGACATAAGTATTTTCTTTATCGCCCGGCTGTATATTGATTAAGGGGTAACCCGTTTGTTTTGTCCATGTATCCATTATGTATCTGAAATGAAAAAAAATATCACAGAATATATAAGATAAATAATATTATTTATTGCCTAATGTTCACATTAAGCAGACACTAATGCCAACACTTACATTCTTATATTATAATTTTTCTATATATATATATATATATATATATATATATATATATATATATATATATATATATATATATATATATATATATATATATATATATATATATATATATATATATATATATATATATATTACAGCATGAAGCTAAATAAAATATTGTTTTTACGGTTGGTTTAAAAGGTCCAGCGTGATAAGCATGGAAAACCTGCAATGGCTTCTAATGAAATCTTTTTCCTAAGATTTTATTGCTTTTTATCCAAAATAGCGATATATCAATTGTTTTTCGGTTATTTTTACTTTATCAGTATCTATTTGAAGATATCTTATAAAATTTAAACCAAATGTGGCTGTATATAAGCTTATTATATTTTTAAATTTTTTGGGATATAATAGATCATAAAAAGATTAAGTTAATTTTTTCTGGTATGGTATTGTATTTACCACCACCAAGATATAAACTTATCCCGGTAGACCCTTTCCGCAGAAGCAAATAGTTAATTTAATTAAAAAACACTTACAATAAATTCAAATTGGGATGTTCTTTCTTAAAATACGGCTCCAAGCACAATAGTAAATCTTTAGTTACGGTGTTGCCAAATTTATATTTTTTTAAATAATCCGAAACGCCTTTACGAAAGTTTTCTTCGCCAGTGAAACCTTCTAACATTCTTAGCACTGAAGCACCCTATCGGAAGATACAAATTTGAATGCATTGTTTTTTTTTTGTTTTATTTCTGTGATTACTACATATGTTTCGCTTTTTTAGTCTGTTCGCTTTGCTCACTCTTATGATAAAAAAACAACACTTTTTAAAGTACAAGTAGTGAGTTTTCTATAATACATAAAAACTTTTTAATTGTACAAAACTATTTTCATTTCTTCGCTCTGGTAACGAGGCAAAGCGCGGCGATGAGTTTGTTAATTCATTTTTTTGTATTTTTAAAGACACAAATACTAAATATATTTTGGAATAAATACTTACTTTATTATATGAAATAGAGTCAAAAATGGCAGTTATTTGATCGGGTGTTTCAACCGTTTGAACGATAGGATGGCTAGATTGTCTGGCATCAGTAACGAGTACTGAATGTAAAGTCTTAGTTAAAAATTGGTCCAACTGTAACATAAAACAAAAACATTTTTTATAATATTTAGTAAAGATATTACAGTTTCAATTTGAAAATTGGTCCCGACTGCTGAACGCAGAGGAGTGATGTATTATGAGTTTACGTGGCGTTGTAGAGACCTTGGTCAATTTTGATGATATTTACCTCAATCGATTTGTCGTAACCTTGCTTATAGTTACCGTCAGTTACCGTATAGAAAATGAAAAAAGAAACAGAGAACTACGTCAAGTGGAGTAGGTGGGTTGAATATATCTTTAACGATTATCAGGTTTATTAGGTTTCCTATACCTTTTTCAATTTGTACTATGAAAGCGGGTTCGAATTCCCTAGCCTTTTTTTGGTCTTATGATCCTAATAACGAAGTTAAAGCTAATAAATACTAATAAAAAAGAGCGAAATAAAAAAAATATAATGAAAACCAAAATACATAAAGTTGACTGCACAAAACTAAAAAGATAAAGCAAACACAATAGGTTCATTAGGATTACTTCAACCAATTAAATCTTCAAAATGAGTCCTGTAAAAATTAAATGAGTTTTCATTCGCCCGCAGTAGAATCGAATCCCACAACCGTCGTGCTAACAGTCAGGCACTATACCATTGTGCCACAAAATATTATTGTTTATTTTATATATCAAAATATTTTATTTCCTTATGTAAAAATTTTTTGAACAATGGAGAACATCTGTTCAAAATACCCATACCTTGCCAGATGCGGACTATGGATCAAATCACCAACTGTTGATATCTAAGTTGCGGGTGAAGTTAAGAGCCGTCAGAATCAAAACCCACAGAAGCGACTAGGCGTTCAAGATACCTCAAAGTTCTTGATTAAGCAAAACAGCTTATATCAAACACGGTTGTAGACTCAAATCCACTAGTGGCACAAAAGGCAACATTTACATAAAAAGAGTTCTACAAAAATATGTGCCAATTACCATCTTATTGTCCTTATATCATATGCAAGCAAAATACTGCTACATATCCTAAACGAGCGTATAAAAAAGGTTAAGTAAAGGTACTAGGGAACAAATTCTTATTGTACGCTAAGTCTCTATCTTAGCTAAGCTAAGCTAAGCCTCTACTTTGTAGTGTTTCGATTTTGCGAAATGGCCAGTTTTATGAAATACATTACTGCAAATGGGTACACCAAAGCATCTAGTACACCTTCTTAGACAGTCATACGAAGGAGAAAGTGTCTCAGTGAGAACAGACGACATATTATTAAGTAACTTCCATCCCGTCCGTCCGTCCGACAGCGTGGATGTCCGTCAAGGGTGCATAATATCACGGATCCTTCTTAACGCTTACATTGAGCTTACGAGTTCAGTATAAGCGGCTCAAGAGGGATACGCATTATGATGCGTGTCACTCTTGAGGACTGGACACATGGTATAGCGGTTGGCACAACCTTATTCAGCTCTAGTTGTATAACTGTGACAAGAATAACAAAAGTAAAAAACGTGACTACATGACAGCCACAACCGCTCTGTCAAAAGCATAACAACATAGGAAAAGAAACCTTTTTTAATTATCTCATTATAATCTGATTAAAATAAACAAATCAATTGTATAATAGTCATAATATTGTATAGTGTTTAACACATGTATAAAATATATGAAATAACCATACCATTGTCCAGGATGGCTCTATAGCATTTAATGATTTAACTTGCATGTATGATGCAAATCCCTCGTTCAGCCACACCTCATCCCACCATTTCATTGTTACTGAAATAATATATAATATTATATACTTTTTTATTTATAGATTATATTTCAATTTTAAAATTATTACATATGTTGTCTCTTTCTACATGTTGTCAATTTTTTTTTAAGATATTAATGAAAATTTGTGCTAAAGTGTGTGTTACTTATAAGTATGTACAAACTATTGCATATACTTACCTAAGTTTCCAAACCACATATGAGCCAATTCATGAGCCACAGTGTTGGCAACACTGATTTTATTTCTGGAAGAGGCTGTAGCTTCATCAATTAGAAAGGAGGTTTCTCTGTAAGTTATTAAGCCCCAGTGTTCAGTAGCACCTGATACATAGTCAGGAATTGCAATCATATCTGTAAATATTTTATGGACATAATTATTAATGCAGTCAACTTTAGATTGTAATTTTTTTGTAGCTTCACTCTGCATCTCTAATAGAAAAGGGGAACTTAGTGTAAAGACAATTCATTCCACTTTATTTGAATTTTCGAGTCATTGTGTGTTAAGTGATAGAGCTCAACAGTGTATTTTGTTTTCTTTATTAGAGGAAGGAAATGAAAATAAATTAATTTCCTGAGTGAGAATCAAACCCACAATTGACACCATAACAGTCCTATGCTGTGTCACTGAACCACGATGTCCTAGGCAATTAGGCTATAATAATTATGTGACTGTGGTTAATTTTAATCTATTTTATAAGCCAAATGGCTGAAAGCTCAGAATAAGATTTGAAGCTCATGTTGACCAATGTGTAAGCTAATTTACTGTACTACATGAGAATGTGAGAATATTTTAAAAAATGTAGTCTATAATGACTCACAAACTCAGTAAAGTTATTCAAATGGCTAAGTCACATACCTAATTTTGGCAATGGAAAAGGCACTTCATAATACTTAATATAATACTCTGTAACCCTTTTTCCAATATCTTGAGCAAAATTAATTTTGTGCATTTGATCTTTCTGTGCAAATGATCTCAATATAAATTTTTCTCCGATTCCATTTGTATTAATAACATCCTTCATGTGATCAAAGTTACATACAACAAAACATGCTAAATATGTTGACATGGGCACACTTGTAGCGAATGTAACTGCTTCAGAATTTGTATCTATATCCACCACTTTTGATACTTCCTAAACAATTATAAAATATACCTCATTATATGAAGTGGATAAAAGTAGAGGAACTATTAAGTCATGACTATTTTAAGTTTCCCGTATAGGTGGTTCTTGAGTCTGAGTGTACACAGCGTACAAGCATTTTTTGCTGTTGTCCAAATTTGAGATATTATATGTATTGATTGGTGATTCAATGTCATTTTTTGTTTTACCAGAGTCAGGATATAAAAGAATGCATACCCCTAAATGATGATTGAACCCACATTTATTAAATTAAGATTACTTAACCTTAGAGCTAATTTACCAAAATATGTGAAGTATACTTATCTATACTTAACACAATAGTCATGCTTATTTCAACTAATTTACCAATTACCTGAATAAATTATCTTACATTCATGTTAGAAAGTGCCACATAATCCAAAGGTTTCACTAAAGTAATGTCATAGGTTGCTTTAAATTCAGGTTCATCAAAGCATGGAAATGCTTGGCGAGCATAAGTAGGCTGGAACTTACTTGCAACCATTGTACTACAAGAAAAGAGATTCACATTAGAACAACAACAATAACTTTAAGAAGAGATTTACATAAGAACCAAAAAAATTAAGTATATGATCAAAAATTATGAATTACCTCTTATTTTTTAAATATGATAAATAAAACCCAACAATGTTGCGTGTAAGATTACCATGAAAGTTTATATGCAACTGATAATTGCCAGGAGTAATTTGATCATCAAATTGAACAAGCAGTTGTTCCAAAGATTTTACTTCTAAATATTTTGATATAGATATTTCGTCATTGTTTCTAAACATTTCAATTTTATCTATATCGATAAATTTTGTGTGAAGAGCTAAAAAGTTTTTCTCTTCCTTAACATTTACATCTATTATTATCTTTCCATCAAATAAACCTGACTTTAGATTAGGATTTAAGTACAGCGAATAATGTACAGGGTAAACTGCAGGAGATAATCTTTCAGATAATTTAATTTTATAAGAGTTTTCCATATTTTTTGGAAAATTCACCGATTTATTGCGGCAAAGTTTACTCCCACTAAGTATGCCTAAACGTTTTAAAAATGAAATATATTTTAAAGTCATGTAATAAATATATATTGTATATTCAAAGAAGCCAACAATAGTTAATAAATTTTCCTTTAATATTCCATAGTATTAAATAATAAACATAAATGTCACATGACATCTTTATTTTTTAAGCTATTTCAAATGTCAAAGTCACATTATTCCACTACAGATAATAAATTTGAGTTGTACAACGCATCGAAATTAAGTTGATCGAAGCACTTCTATGTGACTTTGGGGAAGTAAATTGTACTTTACTGGCACTCCTAAAGCCATAAAATAAAGACCGTTACATAATAAACAATCTCGATTCAGTGTCCCGGTACACACTGCATATAATATAAGCGTGTTCTGTGCACTGAGCTATGTTACGTGAGTAAAATTTTTCTAGGTCACAAATACTGAAGAGTTACTTTTTTGCTTCAGAATGCTTTATAATTGTGGGCAAAAGACAGATAGAGGAACTGCTAGTATCGAAATTTGCGACCTCGAAGAAGTAAAAGTTAAAAGATACTGCGGTTTCTTTCAATCTATTTTTTTTTTTCAAAAGATTAATTCAATCTCCATGCTTTTGTCAAGATATGGTCGAAAGTTTTTAGTCACGTATCAATATATATATAGATATACATATATATATATATATATATATATATATATATATATATATATATATATATATATATATATATATATATATATATATATATATATATATATATATTATTTATTTATTTATATTTAAATAAAATTATTGTGAGCAGTAACGAATGACAGTCGCGCCATCGTTTACCAGTTTAGCGCGTCGCCAGGAGCGTTAAGTTACTTTTAGGTACTAGGGCCTATTCGAAATCGAATCGAAATCGAATAGTTCTCGTATTATGACAGTAGCACTGGGTCTGTTAAATTAAATATTTTTAATATTAATTTACTTAAGTAAGTACTAAGTAGTAGTAGTAGTATTTAATTTCATTAAATAAAATTTGCACCGAGACGTTGTCCCCCTTTTCCTCATTACAACTTATCCGTAATGTTTCTAGTAGAGATTGCTTAAAGCAATAACACCGCCTTTGCATACATGTTTCTTTTTTGTTCTTTTTTATTTATGTTGTTCATTTTATATACTTATTTTTTTATGTGTGCTATAAAATTTATTCTATTCTATTCTACTTACTTTCCGCTTCGGGTAGAACTTTCATAAAATCCAACAATTCCCTTATCCAACCTTCCTGAGAACATAATGTGAATTTGATAGCCAATGTCAGGTTTTATTTTCTTTAGTAGATTAATTTGTAGTATTTCAACGGCAGTTACAACCACCGTAGACATAATTGGTATACTTTGGTTATACTCATTTGTTAATGTGACACAATTTATTGTTAAATCTTTGGAATGTAAAGACACAACTCTAGTTGGTTCTAATACTTGTAAATTTATTGTCACATTTCCTTGAAATGTTTTTTTTAAAAGATTAGGCCATAATGTAAGCTTATAATTTGTTGGCTTTACATATTTTGGGAGCCTGTTATAATTGACCTGAAAAAGAAAAATATTTTATATGAGAATATTTATTACTCCACTCCTCTTCCTCCATTTCCATCTTTTAATAAAAAAACCCTTTTGAAATATAATACAAAAAACCTTTTTTTTTATTTTACGCTCTTTTTTTATGGAAAAGACACGGCAAACGACCGTTTTTCTATCCCACACATAGAAGGAACCTGGGAACCTAGTGTTAAGATATTCTTTTCCCATTAAAATATTTCTGTCCTCCATTTTCCGCCGTTTCCTGAAGGCATTGCGTGTGGAGTGGCTCAACTCACTGCCACTCTTTGTCAAAGCGAGGAAATGATAATATAAAATATTTTATTTCCTCAAGTGGTAGCCGAACCCACAATCTGTCGCGTTCACAGTTGCACGCTATAAATATATACTTACACATAAATTACTCACTTGTGCATTAGAGGTAAGAGCTCTGTTATCGACATGTTTTTCTGCCATTTTTTGCATACTATTTAGTTTTACTAATCGTTTTAATTTCACATTTTGAGCAGCTAACACTACTGTGGATATGAATAAACAAAAAACTAATACTGCGAAGATTATGAGGAGCTTGTTACCGAGCATCCACCTTAAAGTTTTCGGTGTCATCTAAAAAAAAAACATTATTTTTAGTAATAATTCATATTATATACAATCGTATACGAATTGTGGCAAAATATCAGGTCATTGCATGTTAAGTGGCTAAACTAAACGCCAACCATAATTTTACGAGTACGGCTAAACGTAAATAATTTGAATATCAGAACAGAAGAATGTCGCTGAGAGGGGATTGAGCCCACGAGAATTGCGTTTACAATTCACCTGCTGCCCCACTGCGGCACGATTTCCTCTCTAGTATATATATTTTTTAATTTTTAGGGCTACATAAAACGATGTTGGAAAATTCATTTTTAATCGGTACGTGTCACCTCCTTATCTTTACGCTTATACTTCGCTTAAAAACTAAAACTAGCTTCACGCCGTGTCGCGCACACAACGTGAAGCCAGAGGGAACCTAGTGTTAAGACACTCCGTTACCCACTTTCTGCCGAACTCTAGAGGCATTGCGTGTTGAGTGGCACAACTCAACGCCGCGCTTAGCCTCGACACCAGAGCGAGGAAATAGAAATATAAATTTAAGTAAATATTTCATCTCCTCGAGTGGGGATCGAACCTACAACCAGTCGGTTTTACAGTCACACTTTGTGCCGCTGCGCCACGAATGGCCTCTTATGGTGCTTGTAGCAGAAACTTCTATCTTTACTTTCTGTTTAAAATCGAGACATTGTGTGTTGAGGAACGAGTAAAAATCACTATTGTTTAATTATTTTACCGATTTTTATATGGTGTATGGTTATATGCAATATGTCATAGTAATTATAATAAACATTGTTCTTTGATAAGCAGCCATATTTGTAACTAAATTGTATAGGTGTATATGTGGTAGTCATTTCCTTTGATATAATTTGCTATATTGATCTGCAGCAATGAAGGCGAGGGTTAGCGCATTGTAAAGGGACCCCCGAAGCGTAGGCTTACCACAGATGTAGACCTGTGATAACAAGTCCAGGCACTGCTCCGAACTTAATAATACAAGTATTCAATGATTGAATTATTGTAAATAAAATATTTTTCAAAGGAGACGAGTGGTATGCCATTTAATAATTGAAAATAATACTATAATGTACTTCATTTTACCGATTACAATAATTACAGCACATTACAACCATTGAGTTTTGCCACAATAGTAAACGACGTCACAACGGTGTTGGTGCCTATTAAAGATTTGATAATAAAATAATTCCAAGCAAAATACATTGAAAGTATTATGGATGACGGTATGTACGAATATTTTTTTCTTAGATTTCCTCATATGTTTATCTATATTCTTTTTAGTGAAAAAGACAAGGCGACCGAGCGTACGGATCACATGATTGTTACCACTGCCGCCCAAGACCCCGTGTAACACCAGAGACAGATGTGTCACCGGCTGTTAAGGTAAGACGCTCATCCCGCGTTCATCATGCCCCGGGCGCTACACACACAGGGGCGCCAAAAGGTCTGCAAAACTATTTAAATATATATAAATTGGCAGTATATTTTATATATACAATTATATGATGTTCGTCTGGGGGGCGCTGAATAGGTATTTTGCACCGGGCGCGAGTTACGCCCGCTTCGCCACTGGAACAGTACTCCATATGAAGTCGAGCCCCTAACCCCTAACCCCTCACCCCTGGGCCCTATACAAAGCGAATCGGTGTTTTGGCGTGAAGTACTGTCTCGCTCTTCCAATTACCCCCATTTTCTTTAACTAAACTTAACAGCGTTTTGGCTGAACTTAACTTCAGGCATTGAGCTCTGGCACAGCGGGATGGTTGGTGACAGGGATGGATATGTAAGTACCATAACCCCCTTCTTTTTCCAGAATCCAATTAAAAATATATTAAAAAACACCTTATTTAGTAAATAGCTGCCAAAGTAACTACTATCCAAACACCAAAGATGTATGTGAACAGAAACTTTCAGGTGTTATAGCGAAACGAATGTCAGGTTGCTTTCGACTCCCTCTCTAGACGTAATTACTAGATATTATCTTTATCTCTCGTCTATGGTGTAACGTGTTGTGTGCACGACGCTAAACGACGTATGGTATGTTATTATATAACGAATTTCTTTTCGCTTGACTACCTAGTTGAAATATCATAGCAGTGAACTGCAAATATAATAATTTAGAACTATTTTAATAAATAACAAGTTTATAAGTTGAAATAGAATATTTTTATATAATTTGTAAAACGACTTTCTTTTTTATTTCTGGTTTTCCCATTGATCACATTATACCACTATGTAAAGGTTGAATACATTTCAGAAGCAAACCTTTAATGCGATGGAGCAGGGCTATCTTTTTAATTAGTGGGTACCTACTGTACAGAATATGATCTGGCCATATTCTCTATAGTTGATACCCAAAGCAAGTTAAAGAATCGGAACTAAGAATAAAAAATAAAAATAACATAATTTATATTATTAATTAACAACAACGTTAATAATTTTGCAAAATAACAGTACTTACAATACAAAAAAAAAATCTCATAACGTGCCGAGCAAGAAGTTCCTATTTAAATTAAAGTCAGTATTTTTTTAATAAAATAAATTAGCACAAAATCAAGAAATAAACCGGTTTCACTTAGCAAAAGAATTTGTAAAAAAATAATAATTGCCAAATATCTAAATGTATAATAAAGGCATAAATAAAACTAGCAAAATTTAATGATAAAGAACTAAAAAGTACTGTAATTAAGTACAAACCTTATATTCACTTTCCCTATACTTAAAAAAGTATATTAGTATCGCGGCTACGTGATAATAGTTTTAAGCGTCCATTGCACTAACCAGCAACCACTACACAGTGTGATAAAAATAACAATATAAAAGAAACCAAATACATGCGCAAGAGTTTAGTTACAACACTGTTGCATTTTCACTTGCAAACTCTGCGAACTGATATAACCGAAAGTCAAACGAGTGGTGGGGCACTTCTTATTGAGTAACCTGTAATATAAAATATTATTTTATTTACACAAGCTGTTCACTCGAACGGTAAATGACGATTATTTGTTATAGTATCTAAGCACTTATGCTAAATCGTCATTATATTATGGAGATATGTAGAAGTATATATATATTCTTGTTTATAAATATTTGAATTTAGACATAATTATAATTATATAGTATTTTATACAAAGTGTTATGTTTAAGAAAAAATACGTTCTTTTTTAATACAAAACAGTAAATTCAGTATACATCTGTTTCAAGTATTGTATCGATAAATAATCATAGGTACATTGATAAGTTGATCTGTGATGTTATCTCAGTCAATGCTATCATGATAACTTCCAGTGTTATTTCTTTACCTACAAGGTTTCTAGATGTTATGGAATATTTTCCTTAAGTTAAAATGCTGGGAATTTACTTAATATAGAATGTTTTTAAACTATTGACACTTATTTAGCTTGCATGAAATGTTTTTCTTACAAGTATTAAATATCTTAAAAGTTGTTTTGCAGTTTCACGCTAAACAGGTTAACCTAGTGTTAAGTCACTGCGTACCGTCCTTCCAATTTTTCCAGACTTTACGTCGCACATCTTACGGCGTTGAGTGGCAGAGCTCAGCGCCATGCTTTATGTACCTACATCACTACTAACTTTATACTTTGATTGAATAACTTAAATGTACTAATATAATTTTTTTTTCGCGGGTAGTAGGTCAAAAAGTAAAGATCGTTTTTTTCCATCCATAATTTATTTATATAATAAATTGATAAATAAAAGTTAATTAAGTAAATTTTCAAAAAGTTATGAATTATTAAGTTACGATACCCACCGGCTAGTGTTATTCTCCTTGAAAAAGCTACATTTATACATTTATTGAGCAACGCTACTTTCTCTACAACTCTTCAACATGGAAGCACTAAAAGAAACACTTACCTCTATGAATGAGATGTTTAATACGAGGATGAATGAATTCCAGTTAGAGTTGAACAAATCTTCAACACCTTGAACAACAACTTCTTTGGCAGCCGATTTTAACAACTTTAAAACTTTCACTCTCTCGGCATTAAGTAGCTTGCAGAGACAAGTTGAACTCATCAGTAGAGAAATGGATGGTCAAGAGATGCATAGACGTAGAAAGACGTTGCTGTTTCACGGAGTTGCAGAGGAAAAATCGGAGGATGTTTTAGCAAGAATAGTTACTATTATAGGTGACAATTTAGACTTAACTGACTTTTCCACTTCTAATATAAAGTCATCGTATAGGCTGGGACGTCCATCCGAGAAATATCGTCCCATCGTCGTAAGGTTTTCAGATGTTACCACTCGAAACAAAGTTTGGTATGCAAAAACCAAATTGAAAGGTACTGGTTTTACGCAGTCAGAATTTTTAACAAAACCTCGCCACACAGCTTTCCTGAAGGCAAGGCAGTACTTTGGTATTAGTAAGTGCTGGACAAGAGATGGTTATATCCACGTAATAACTTCTGACGGCACCAGGCATCGAATCGAGTATTCATCTGAACTGGAGAATTTAAAGAGTTCCAAGTCACCGCAAAACACTGTTTCAATTAACAAAACTGCACAAAAAACTATAGGTACACGTCCGAAACAAATTTTAAAGAAATAACTTTGTATTTTTTTACATTCAGTATGTCAACTGCACAAACATAACTTGTTATATATATATTTTTTTTCCTACTACCCACACATTATTTTTATATTGTATAAAAATCTTAATCTGTATTACTATATTACAGATTAAAATCAATTTAGACGTGAGGGTTTTTGCTTTCTTTCTTTTGTTTTTATTTTTCAATTAATATTATTAATGTTTGTCTTTTCTCATTTTTACTTGTAACATGAGTGATAGAATATTTCTTAATGATTTTACATTTTTTTTTTATTTAACTAGACGTGTATTTTATTCTTTTTCTGGTATATTATAAAGTTTCTTTCCGGCAACTGGTAGGTTGGTTTCAAATTCAAATTAAGTAAGTTTTAATACCGTACTTTTATAATTTTCTTTTTATTTATTTTATATTATAGCATATTTTTATATACTTTTTATATATTATTTTTTTTATTTATTTTATTTATATTACATTTACTGGTTTATTTTTATTTTATATATACATAATATTTTATCCTACATACACTAAATATATTAAAAACATATATTTACCCATTAGCAAAGAAATGGCTGACACTTCATTAAACTTAGATACTTATTGTTCTTTTTCTTCTTTTTCAGAAGATTTAAGCTATAGTAGTTTTCAGAGTATTCCTTCATTAAATGATTGCTTAATCTCTCACCTCTCTCCTTTTCCTAAAAATGTCAACGTGGTTCACATAAATGCTCAGAGTATTCCAGCTCATTTCCTGATCTTCTGTCTTCTTTTGATAATATTAACGTTCACGCCATATTGGTATCCGAGTCGTGGTTCAAGCCTTGTTTACCATATACATTGCCGGGATTTCACCTGATTCGAAATAATCGGAGTAGCCGAACTGGTGGCGGAGTGGCTATTTATCTTCGTGCTCACATACCATTTAGTACGCTTGATTACTCCCAACACAACATAAACAATTCCGCCAGTCCTGAACACCTTTTTATTGAGTTGACGTTCGCACACACAAAAGTCCTTCTCGGAGTATACTATAGTCCTTCACTTACTGTGGATTATTTTGATTCTTTTGAGATCCTGCTTGAAAAATTAGCTCCTTCATATAAACATTTAATCATTATGGGAGATTTCAACACCTGTTTGTTGAAAAATGATAGAAGAGCAATTCGGCTGAAAACCACGGTAAACGGAGCTAATATGCACATTCTCCCATTATCTTCTACTCATACCTTCCCTAACTGTACTCCTTCTCTTTTAGATTTAATGTTAGTTTCTTCCACTGATCATGTTGAATCTCATGGTCAGTGTTATGCCTCTGCATTTTCCTCTCATGATCTAATTTTTCTTTCTTACAAAGTAGGACCACCCAAAGCAAAATCAAGAATTCTTCTGCAGCGTAACTTTAAAGGTATGGACTTCGAAAGTTTGCGTGAGGATGCTGGAAAAATTGACTGGAATTTAGTCTATTCAGAACGCACCATAGACTCTCAAATATCTGTCTTTAACTCATTTATTATTCAACTATACGACATTCATGCACCTATTAGACCAGTGCGCGTTAAACATCTTCCAGCTCCGTTGCTTACTGAAGATATCAAAAAAGTACAAGAAAACAAAAACGAAATATAAAAACAACGGCTGTGAACGTAATCGAGGGAAATATATTAAAGCTCGAAATCGATGTAACAGGGTGTGTAGGGATGAACAACGACGCCATATCCATAAGTCAGTTGTTGAAGAAGACAACCCAGAAAAGTCTGGAAATTTCTTAAGTCACTTGGGGTTGGGAAAGCAAAGCAAACTACTAATACTGGCAATATAGATTTAAACAAATTTAACACTCATTTCTCTCCTTCTGTTACTATTGATGTAACCACAAAACTTAGGTCTCAAAATCAAATTCGTGCTTTACCCACCCTTACAAACCCCAGTTTTGACTTCGCTCAATTTACTGAAAGTGATGTTAAAGAGAATATATTGGCGATAGATTCTGATGCCGTCGGCTTTGACTGCATTAGTCGTAAGATGATTAGGCCAATCCTTGACATCCTGATTCCTGTGTTAACATTTATCCTGAATTTTTCCATAAATAGTGATACTTTTCCGGAATGTTGGAAGGAGGCTCAACTAACACCACTGCCTAAAAACCGCAATCCGTCTTCCTTCTCTGATTACCGTCCTATATCCATTTTACCATTCCTATCGAAAGTTCTTGAGCGTCTCGTAAACCAACAACTTAGTAAATATCTAACTAATAATAACCTATTCAATCCTTTACAGTCTGGTTTTAGGCCTGGTCATAGTACGACTACTGCATTAGTTAGCATATCAGATGACATTCGCCGAGGTATGGAAAATCATCAAGTCACTATGTTGATTCTGCTTGACTTCAGTAACGCATTCAATACTGTGGATTTTGATATTCTATTGGCAATTATGTTTTCTCTTAACATATCTCCTAAAGTGATTGATTGGTTTCACTCTTACTTGCATGGTCGCAAGCAACGTATTCAGGATAGGTATTTATGGATGTATATATGTATACCTCTATACGTATGTTTATATCCTATTATGGTTTAATATATAAGTATTCATTTGCTATGTACACCCCTTCCCATTTCATTAATTCTCTCCTCTACCCAAAGGTTGACTGGAAGAGATCGCTCATTTAGCAATAAGGCTGCCTTTTGTACTGATTATATGTTTCTTTCAATATTATGATTTGTATTTCTGGTGTACAATAAAGAGTATTTTACTTTACTTTACTTTACTTACATTCTTATAGTTCATAATTATTCGTGTGTTCTCCATACAACGTGACATTGGCGAAGTGAATAGTGCTCCACTGGCACACTCGAAGTCCCATAAATTAAGAACTGAACTAAAAAAAATACATGATTAATTTTTGAACGTCAAATAATTTACCATCAGTTTACTACAGTTACGAGAAAAACCGGCGCAAGAAACTCAGCAGGACTTTTTTTTAATTTCTCATTTTTTTTAATTCTTATTTTTTTAAAATCGCGATATTGAATATGCTCTGACGTCTTCTGAGATCCTGTTGTAGATATTGTCTCATAATAGATCGAGATCCCAGTGCTTAAATCTTGTATTTAAGAATGATAGTAGAATGGATTACACCAGGGTTGCCTAGAAAAACCCTGCCACAATCACTTATAATTAAATTTATGGTAATGCATTTTTTGGAGAAAATTGCACTCATATGTTTTTTATATGAATCCTACATCATTTAAAAGAAAATTGCATAACGAATTGGAAAAACAATGGCTGCCAGCTCTCAGCCTGTCGCAAGTCTAGGTTTGCCTGGTTAAAACAGGTCACTTGATGTTAATAATTTGCACTCATGTTGTTTTTTAATGAATTATATATCAAATTAAATCTTATATTTTTCTCATTACTATAACATTTAGTTGCCTGGAAAATAACTACCGCAAGAAGAGGTTG